>OX465583.1:65952651-67192651 GCA_950022655.1 Alentia gelatinosa | reverse complement strand
AGAATGATAAAATGTGTTATACCAGTAGAAATGCTGGCAGAGGTGATGGACGATTCCGTTGCCAAGGAGAAACTATAAAAACAATGGTAAGAGAAGACAGTATTCTGCGGTTCCTGTAGAGATATATGATTGAGGGAAAACAGTGCCAGGCGTTTAGCAGGCGAGCTGGTATGTTTTTCACTCTTTACCCACTCTAGTAGAGTGGCCAAGAGAAGCACACAGGCATCATGCATTACTCTGTATATAAGAGACTGGCCCAGAGGTGTTCACAGGCATCACACCTTAACATCTATGATCCATGGTATACAAAGACCCCATTGAAAATATATGGGGACTCAGTAAACCACGACCCATTATATAACACCTGTGAGATACCATAACTGTAGTATACGGATTCAAATCTGCGGTGTCCGGCCTCACTTCTGTGGTCTACGGGAAAATAATCTCTTTGTCCTATAGAGTGAAGTCATATATATGTATATATGTCACGTACAAGATATTTTTTCTCATATATGCTTGGCGGCAAATACAGCCATTATGCTTCCGTATATATACATAGAAAAACACATTTGTATAGGCTGCCTACGCTGGCGTGAAATGTGGACGTATACCTATAAAAACACTTCAATATACTTCTGATACATGCATTTACGAGGTGGCGCATATATGAAATAACCAAGGGTTTTCGGGCAGTGTTACTCTGTATAAAAGAGACTGGGCCAGAGGTGTACAAAGGCATCACACCTTACTCTCTATTTAAGAGACTGGGTCAGAGGTGTACACAGGCAGCAATCTTTACAATATATAAGAGACTGGGCCAGAGGTGTACACAGACATCAAGCCTTACTCTCTATATAAGAGACTGGCCCAGAGGTGTACACAGGCATCAGACCTTACTCTCTATTTAAGAGACTGGGCCAGAGGTATACACAGGCATCAAGCCTTACTCTCTATTTAAGAGACTGGGCCAGAGGTGTACACAGGCAGCAATCCTTACAATATATAAAAGACTGGGCCAGAGGTATACACATGCATCAAGACTTCCTTTCTATTTAAGAAACTGGGCCAGAGGTATACACAGGCATCAAACCTTACTCTCTATATAACAGACTGGCCCAGAGGTTTACGCAGACATCACCCTTTACTCTCTATTTAAGAGACTGGGCCAGAGGTGTACACAGGCATCGCTCCTTATATACTCTCTATATCAGAGATGACAAAAACGAAGTTACCACGCGCTCAATAGAATACACAAATTGTAAATAGAGGCGGCGAGCGGCAGGCAGTAAACCTGGAGCCTCCCACTCTCACACACCCCTACCCTCATTCCAAGTGGCAACCCAAGCAGGCGTCCAGCAGGATCGGGTTTGTGGTGAATCGCCTCACTCTCCAGACACACTCTCCGCTGCGTGGGAGGCGCGACCTGAGACCAGAACTCGGCATGGAGAATGAGGCGGCTCTGTCTCTGTGAGCAGCTCCTAGATGGCGCCACTTACTGAACAGCGCCCATCAATAACGAGTAAATAAACAAGGCTGAGCTGCTTGGAGCTACTCTGAGCAGTTCCTACCCGATTGTTTGCCATTGATAAACGCCAACAAATAGTTGGCTTGGCACAAAGCCTCTGCTTGGTCGTGCTTACAACTGTTTGCTTTGAGGGTTGCGGCCATACCTGTATTGTTTTTGGACCCTTGGTCGTAGGTAGAAGAGCGCAGTGATGTTTGCTCAGTGAGGTATCCAGGGGATCCCTGTTTCTCTGTTGAGTTTATGGTCTGAGATCGGGTTCTGTTGCTGGAGCGGGAGTAGTGGGCCATTTATGAGGTACTCCACATCCTCGGCTATTTCTCTTGAAGTCGACACCTTGAGGCAAATGTGTAGCTATTTATGTTTTGTAATAAGAGGAAACGTGGTTACTGAGCCCATAGGTAGAGATATTTGAGGTATTTTATCCCCATAAATTACGGCCCGATGCCAAAGGCGGAGGGACGTATTCTATGAGACAAAAGGCCGAGAGTAGCATCCCTACGGCATCTGTTTAGTCACTATGTTTTCTTATTACCATATACCTCAATATCAGGGGGGAAAGGCTATGTCATGTATATACTAAGTATGATGAGGGCACAGTGCGCCAGAACATTCACTATGTCTCAGTGAACCTGAACATCATTTATACTGCACCTCTAGCAGCGGGTAGTGTTTCATATACGTTCGCCTGTTGGTATGTAATTATACATAAACATGAGATTGTATAAACGTTGCGTGAATTTTAAAATCAGGGTGCAGATATGTGCTTTAAGGTCTACACAGCAAATGTTATTCTACACCATAAAGACTATATTGAGTCTTAAAAACATTGTGAACTTAGAAAGATGTCTTGTACTTTCTCTAAAGATAACAATGAAAATAGCTAGCCCTAGTTTACCCTTCTCCTAATGATAATCTTATATTTATCAAAGTTAGGGTCAATAGGAACCTTGTCAAGGTAACTCAGATGCTAGAGTCAGGACAGTTTTGATGTAACGCCCTAGTTTTAATATAACGTTAGGTTTACATGTATTCTCCCATACTCTATTTAAAGATTATAATATTTAAGTGATAAGGGATTAGTTGAATTTATACAATTATATCTGGGGAAGAACAAATACCAACAGTAATCAACCTACTAGCTGGGAATTCCTCGCTGTTAAATGGACCCACTTTCCTGTACTGTTGCTGCCCCCTGTAAACTATCACATTACCCTCGCCCATCCTCCCCGTGGGCAGGGGATTGTCTGCACGAGCCAAGCCTGCACTTTCCAACTCCCTGTGGGTGCATACTACATGGACTCAGTTACATTGTGTCAGTGTTGCCAGTCAACGTCTACTCTGTCTATTCCCTACACCTGCCATTATAGACTGGCTCCAGTCCCTGCATCCTATGGCCACCCTCCTAGTTGGGATACAGGGACTGGTACAATAGTTAATGGTATTGGACTTCTGGCACTGTTTAGCTCCAGGATTTCAAACACTCTCCACACAGATGGCTACTGGCTACTGGTCAAGATATTTGCTGGGAGATTGATACCCGCTCACTTTGATCTCAATTGGGTCATAGTCAGGAGCAGGAGAGATTTATTGCTATGACAACACAGGCGGCCAGAGAACTGGAGGAGGGGAGAGGGGAGGGGTAGGAGGAGGTATAGGGTTACAGGGAGTGGCTTTGGGCCATAAACAGGAGATTCTGTTCATAGTAGACAAGTCTTTGTTTCATGGGCCAGTCAGAGAAGGGTACATACTGTAATGAAATTTATTCTGATTGTGTTTTATCATTTCTTGAATGTTCATTATCAAAGACTTGAGCAAGTCTACTGCCACTACTATACGCATAGCTGTGTACATACTTCTTCGCTAGATTAGTTCGTCATCTCTCAAGGGCTGGTTCAACCAACAGGATGGATCTGCCATGGTATATCTTGGTATATCTTGTTATATCTTACAGTTACATTTACGCCCACATATCTATATACATATCTATATACGTTAATCCCGGGGTTTACGTGGACGCTACATAGAATGAGAAGGGTAGTGGTAGGAGGAGTTAAAGGGTTACAGGGAGTGGCTTGGGTCCATAAACAGGACATTCGGTTCATTCTGGGTAAGTGTTTGATTCATGGACCAATCAGAAAAGGATAGATAATTTAATGAACTTTATTCTGATTGTGTTGGAGAACTCGACCCTCAACGAACTCGACCCGTCTATGAACTCGAGCCGTAGCGAACTTGACCCGTTTTAAATCTTCCCAACTGTAGTAACTCATAACAACTGTCGATAAATACTATATATAGTGGTAATCTTGGCTTCAAATTTGGTCTTCTCTGGGGTAGAAAACAAACAGAAAACTCTTCCCCAATGGCCGAAGCCTATCCCTTACCCTAACGTTAACCCTACACCTTAATAGCAACTTGTCTATATATTTCAATATCCACTGGTTTATTTGTCTAGATGCTAACTAGTCAGACCTTTACTTCTCTAGGAAAATGTCTCATCCATAACTATCTGAAAGGGTTCGAGTTCTCCAATCGATTCTCCTAAACGGGTCGAGTTCTCCTGACAACTAAGGGTCAAGTTCGTTTGGGGTCGAGTTCTCCAGTAACCGTCGCAAGCCTCGTTTTAGAATCTAGCGTTTGCGCTGGTTTCCGGTTCGCTGGTCTTAGGCACATAGGACCAGCGCAACCCGTTATCACGGCGATCGTCGCGCCACGCTTATGTGAAAGAGGTCTATACAGGGCACTTTAAAAAAAACCAAAAACACTACAGTTCTGCATTTAGCAGTTCTTCCATTGTACTTTTGATGGCAAATTATTGTCAATTTCTAAAGTTTGGACAATATGAAAAATTACACAATATGAACTTGGAACGAAGATTCTTTAAGAAGGGCAGTGAATTATCAATGTTCTTATCATGTCGACCTTTTTTTGTGGTAGGCATGAAAATAAATATGAAAAAATAAGATAATCGTGGTCTCTTTTCTGTGATATTTTATCTACAAAATTCAGTTATACTAGGTTTCTTTTAAGATAGTTTGAAATCATCAAAAGAATGAAAATAGCTTTCCTCCAACTCCAAGTTATTATTATATACCTGTGTCCGAATGTCTATTAAATACTGCCCGCTGCTAGGGGTGCAGTAATAATAATGTTCGTGCCCGCTGTGACTGTAACTTTATAAGTCATTAAAATGGAGTTTAAGGTATATAATAATAAATGGAGTTTAAGGTATATAATAATAATCACCTAGTAATTCACAAGGCGAAGCCGCGTGAATTGCTATGTGATTCAAATGAGATGGGATCGAGCTCTGACCCTAAACTTGAATGGTTTTCTGAATTTATCTCACCCTTAATATTGACAAATGGGCTAACATTTGTGACATTATCCCCCATTGGATATTTTTCCTAAATATCTAATGGGTGTTAGATACGAATTCCCAATGTTAAGTCTATGGAGAAAAAATATCTGGGGTGAGATAAAGCATTATATCTTCCTGCTCTGGGATCAGTGTAGAGTCAAAGGAACCTTAGTAAAACATTGAAAGGCAGCTGAATTTCGTAAGAACAAAGAGCCAGAATACAGGTTTTGTCCCCCGACCACCTAGTGACTGCTCCATGAACTAACAATGGCTCTGTCCCCTATATTATGAAACACACACCCATGACACGCCCACCAAACACGAGCACGTGGTTTTGTTTGGGGAACCCCCGGAATTCCTTGTGACGTCACATACCAGCTGACCGCCGCCATTTTGGAGAGGCAGACGGATAGCAACGCGCTACCTTGTAAACCTTCGCTTCTTGTGCTGGTAAGTGAACCCTATCCTCACTATTCCAATTCAACTCGTGTTGAATATACGAAGCTCTCACTCGTACATAACACCGTGGTACGTCAATGCTTCTTGAAGGCGAAATGTGCCGAGAGAAAGTTTGTTTATATCGTTGCTTCCCAACTCAGCGTGGTATCGGGTACCTGTCATGAGAATTGCCGCCGAGCCCGTTGTCGTTGTTGGCAAGTTAGCACAAGCTTCCCCCTTGTTCCTTCGAGAGAATATGCGTGCAGTAGTATTATATAATACCATACACGATGAGTGGGCGCTTGTACGGGGTGGCCCATTGTCTTGCATCTGCTCTGGGTCCCTAATTTAAACTTACCAAGTCCGTGCCCAAACCCTTGGGGTTGGCCTAACCGACCCAGTCCATCTTCTAACGTCTAGACGGTCGACAGTTTGCTTTACCTGACGTAAATCTATGCTATAATATTGGTTATTTATTGCACCGCTACTTCATTTTTGCCCTAGCATGGGTTCTTTGGTTTCTACAATGTTTTGTGAGATTTGAGGAGGGGATTATAAATTACATTGGTGTTACAGTACCAATCAATATCTACTAGCCAGTACTGTACTACTAGCTCAGTAGCTGGTATAATAATAATAGTATTACCTGGTAGTGGTACTAGTGCCTAGTAGTGGCAGTGGTACTATTCCTGAAAAAATCATTATATGACATATTGTCTGCGGTCTCTTCTCTCCACGTGAAGTTTATGGATTTTATTACCCTTTTAAACTATACTCAATAGTACTAGATCTAAAAGGAAGAAAAGGTGATAAAACGACAAGTTGATAGAAATATATGATCTATCAACATTTTTGAAACTAATGTTATTTCTTCATCATACCATTACTACTTTGAGCCATATTTTGCCAACTAATTAGTGGCATTACCGCCATATATAAGACACAAATATTTGAGAAGACAAGTGCAGACAAAAGTATACTGATATATAGTTTCAGTGAGACCTCGTTATAAATACAATGATTTCAACAATGAATGTTTCAGTGAAGATCTCAATGAATGCAATGCATCAATGATTATTCCAAAGAAGGTTTTGATAAATATTGCTGTGTAACCTACATTCAATGTTAGTTATAAGCGAAGTGTTGATGGACAGTCCTTCTATTAAAATGTTCAGTAAGTACAATAAACCCAATGACCTGGTAGGTTAGGTACCTACAATTTGGTTAAAATCCTCAAGGGTTCCACCTGATATATGGCACTATGTGTCACTAAAATGTTTACATACAAGTGTACTAGATTCAGTAACATTCAGTTCCACAGTTGCATGGCTTACTTTTGAGCCCCCCTCCCCCATCCCCAACCGTCACTTGAAGAGAGAGGAACAAGAACTATAAGTTATAGTTATAGTGTAAGTTGTCTATATTATATACTTGTGTAGATTATACACACAATATTACCGTGATTTTGATTTGAGTGGACGTATTCTCCGCGTAGTTGGCGCATAGTAATACATAAGCGCTAGCGAGTGTGTTACGACGTCAACCTCGAGTGGTTTACAGAGCTGCTGTCCACATAACCCCCGTTTGTTGCATTTATTATCCATCTTTTCGAATAAATTAAACCCACTAATTGCCATATTAAAGGGAATAGCAATAGGGACTATTTCTTTGCTCTACAGCACAAAGGGGCTATTTTCCCTGTATACCATGTTTTTGAGGCCGTATACCACAGGTTTGTATCCATAAACCACAATTAGGGTATCTGACAGGTTTTGTACAATGGGTTGTGGTTTACTGAGTCCCCATACATTTTCAATGAGGTCTAGGTATACGATGGATAATGAAATGATACATTCCATTCAGCTCCCAAGTGCTCCAGTGACTAGTCCGGAATACCATGCACAATTCCTTCAAGGAAGTATAATGTTACTTTAAAAAAACTCATCACCAGGAACAGATTCATTGTCAGTGACATAGACAATAATCAATGGTTTTGTGGACAGGCGGCTGTAAAACACAAGACGTTGACATGTAGTAATACATGAGCGCTAGCGAGTGTGTTATGACATCAACTTCAAGTGGTTTATAGAGCCTCCTGTCCACATAACTATCGTTTGTTGCATTTATTATCCATCTTTTCGAATAAATCAAACCCACTAATTGTCATATAAAAGGGTATAATAATAGGGACTATTTCTTTGCTCTACCACACAAAGGGGCTATTTTCCCCATATACCATGGTTTTGAGGCTGTATACCACAGGTATGAATCCATATACCACAGTCATGGTATCAGACAGGTTTTATACAATGGGTCGTGGTTTACTGAGTCCCATACATTTTCAATGAGGTCTAGGTATACGGTGGATAATAAAATGATACATTCCATCCAGCTCCCTTGTGCTCTAGTGACTGAATCCCGGAATACCACATACAATTCCTTTAAGGAAGTATAAAGTTACTTAACACTCTCGTTTACCGGGAACGAATTCATTGTCAGTGACATACACATACATGTACCTCATATTATCCTACCCCTAATATAAAATCCCATAGGCTTAACATTGAGTTTCCGTATGCCACGCTGACTGGCATACAGAGTTTTATATGCCACTAGTGGCATACAGAATTGTCATCACGTAATCTTCCAAAATCAAGGAGACGGGGTAGGATAAAATCAAAACCTGATTCGTTTTAATCGTGGCCACCGCATTCCACTCCTGAAGTTTTGCCTCCGGACTTCACTCGGCTTCGCCTCGTGAAATCACTATGCCAAACTGCAGTCGTGGCATACAGTGACCAAGATCAAAACTCATCCAGTTTTATGATAGTACACATAAATATACCTCATAGTACTCTGTAACATCAGCCCAGGTGGGGTACATATCCCGGCCCGGCCCGTGTAGGTTGTTGTGAAGACTCTGCTCGCACGGAGCCTGGCTCTCAGGTACCTTGATGGTTCCCCCGGCTCTGGATCCCATGCTGCTGGCAGCGGGCCACATGAACCAATTCCCCGCCCCTCCCCTCGTACAGCGCCGTCTCACCTTCCCGGCTACCGCCACTCTCTCCTCCCTGTGTCCCTGTGGAACACAGACTCATAGCAGCAATCAACCAGCACTACAGTTCCTTTCGTTTTTGTCAAGGTATCAAATGGTTTTATTTTACTAATGGAATCTTATCAACAAGGACAACAATATTAATGAAATAGAAATCAATTTAGTATAGGTATTATATTGACTAGATGTGTAATGACTATACTATGGGCATATTTTCATAGTGTATACTTTTGACAAAAGAAATAATTGATTTTTTTTTCACAGAAAAAATGCATTTCTTTACCTTTTTATATATAGGTATTTAATATACATCAGTAATTACTAAAATATGTTTTCCTTCTGTTACCATGGACATGAGTATAATGCTACACTTTCTGGAACAAACGAGGATCAGATTCAGATTTCTGAGGTCATAATTGACCGACATGGCGAGTTTCATGCAGGAGACTTTCGGGTGTCATTGTGACCGATTTTTCAGGTCATTTGCTCCCCTACTATATTGTCAGATTTAACTTAAAGGCATATCCTACAATTCACAATGGTGCCACCTGGTGATTCATGAATCTTGGCAGCAGTGATAGATTTTCTGCTATATCAAAGACCAGTCCTTCTCATACCATGTCTATGTGGTGTGGGAACTAAAAACTCTCACCCCGGTAAATGTGAAGAGGTGAGATTTCTACCTACATTCATCTCATAGATTCGATCAAACCCAAAGTAAGTCCAATTGAACAAATTGGACGTTAAAGTACACAAACAAACAAACTTGAATCTTGATAAGGGGCTGTCCACAAATGATATCACACTTTTTTTAGGGCATTTCTAGGACCCCCCGCTCCCCTGTCACACTTAATCACACATTTCTTTCTTATGTAAGATAACATAACAGTTATTACATCTTTGACAAAGCTACTGTAATACACCATTTCTTTAGAGAGAGATATAACATGAGACAAAACTCCTGATTTCCTAGATCACTGAAAAGCTATTGATACTTTACTTTACTTTCCTCCTCCATGCATATGATAAAATACATTTTTGAGTTCAACCTACCCATGAAATGGGCACTGTACAGGAGGGTGGTGGAGGGTACTGGAGGGTGGTGGCATTTGAAGATTTACCTTTGTGCATAATCATTGACCCCATAACAGACCATTTCCACCTGACGACTGCCCAGCATTTACTTCATTGGTTGGAGGACCACAAGTTCTATCTCACAGAAAAACCTGAAGATTATCGATGACCTGTGTTCTGTCACACAACTCTGGACACCCCCCCCCCCCCCCCCATTGTGATTTTTAGGCTGTGTCACACTTTTCAATCTACCCCCCCCCCCCTGTGACATCATTTATGGACGGCCCCTAATTATCATTCCAAAGTTTAGGGGACCCCAGGCCTCCCAGTGAAACCTTCAGAACCTATAAAACTCCAATATTTCAACTCTTGAGCCTTTTTTTTTTTTAGATAACCTATATAAACTATAACACCTATATTTTTTTCCTTGCCATGCAAATTGATGTATACAGAAAATTTTAGAAGTTAAATCGACACAAAGTCAGATTTTGAAATGATAAGAAAAGCACATTATCAGTGTATATAAGACCTAAAAAATGTTTAAGAGTCAACAGTTTGTATGACTTCTTGCCAGTCTGGCTAGTCTTAGGAAACTCAGCAAACATGTCTAACCTGATGAGCCAGACATACTGACGTTCTTACAAATTAGTACTAGGTAAATCTTTTTAGAAATCAAAATCTGTAGATAAATAATTCACTATATTTTGTCTCCAACATGGTGAATATGTTAACCTTAAAACCTATAAAAGCCTATGGTTTGGGCCTTAAAAGAACCTGTAAAAACCTATATTTTTATTTTCAAATACTATTAAAAATAGAGTGGTACTGGGGAACTCCCCCATAGTTAGGTAGATATAGAGACATACGTTAAGAGTCGAAGTGTAAGGTGCCCCTTAAGGCGAGGAAAAATGAAAAAGAAACAAAACAACAAAAACAAAAACAAAGCAGTGGGCTCTAAATTGGCAATGTGTAGACTTCAATAAGTGCCGGGTCAAACCAACTCCTCCCGTATTAAAAATGTCGTGAATTATCGGTTTGAGTTGGTTGTACCGCGGAGACTCATCGTGTAGGAAGCAGAGCGGGCCCTCCACCCCGCGACCCCTCCGCTACCCCTGAGCTACCCCTCCGTCACCCCTGAGCTACCCCTGAGCTACCCCTGAGCTACCCCTGAGCTACCCCTCCATCACCCCTCCGCCACCCCTCCACTATGCCCCAGCTACCCCTCAGCTACCCCTCAGCGACCCCTCTGCTACCCCTCAGCTACCCCTCAGCTCGTGGTTACTGGGGTGGATATCAATTACCAATCTATTTCCCCTCTTGGTCGCCTCACCTCCTTGTGATGCAGACCGGATATGCTTGCACACAAGCATAACAAAAGCGACCGGGGTGGGGAGTTAGCTCAGTGGTAAAGAGCACTGAACTTCTAATCCCAAGGTTGTCAGACTTTGTTGGTTTGAGTCCCAATGCAGCCACTTTTCTCCTTCACCTCCAGCAGTGGTAGATTTACTGCTATATCAAAAGCCAATCCTTCTCATACCATGTCTATGTATTGTCTCACCTCGGTAAATGTGTAGGGGTGGGATTTCTACCTACATTCATCTCATAGATTTGATCAAACCCAAAGTAAGTCTAATTGAACAAATTGGACGTTAAACTACCGTAACAAACAAACAAACAACCCCCCCCCCCATCTTCTTTGGTATGAGTATCTAGATATGACGGGAACATAGTTTCCCTCTATTATTAGACTAAAACCAGGGAAACAAACGGGCCCTACTTGTGGCACTACTTGACCACAGTCTGTTGAAAATGCACAGAAGCGCTCAGTTCTGTGAACCTTAGAAGGAAACTTGCACCTGGGATCATCAAAAGCCACATATCAGGTAGAACTGGAGAGCGAGCAGCTGCTGCACTCAGCTCAGCCCCAGCCTCAGCACCGCCCTCACTTCCCGGCGCTATTTTTAGTTTCAGATTCCATGTATAATAGATGTTAGAAAACAGATACGTTTAAATCAGACCAGACTCATCAGCCATTCAGCCTTTTCAACGGGACAGCTGAAACAGTCCTGATTCAGGTGTTTTTTTTAAATAATAATAAGGTCTTTATTTTCATCAGTGTTATAATATTATTATTATTATTATTATTATTATTATTATTATTATTATTATTATTATTATTATTATTATTATTATTATTATTATTATTATTATTATTATTATTATTATTATTATTATTATTATTATTATTATTTATTTTTTTCGGTTGGGACCTGAAGTGCTTTTCGCCCTTTATTTCAAATTTTATCTATAATATTATTTTTCCTACATGTGTTGATCGGATGTTCCGGAACATATGTAAGATTGTGTAACTCCAGTGATATGATATGAGAGGATAAACAGATCTTTTTCCAATGACACTTCGTAGTTCAGCTTCAATTGTGAATCCTTTACATTTGTGTCAACATCCGAGAAACTCAGGTCACTGAGAGAAGTTGAGAACTAAAAGAAACCCCCAAAACTCCAAATAAAAACAAAGTCGGCAGCCTGTCACCTGTGTCATGGTGGCCGTTGAAATAGTTGTTCTACAATTATGTTATTCGTATTATTGGGTTGCAGATAATGTCTTTTCCATACTGTTCTTAAAGATTTTTTTAGATGTTTCTTGGATATTACTGTCTGTCATTTTTCTACATGACCCTATTGGGGTATCCCAAAATTCAGTCTGTTTACAGGATCCGGTGTTCCCTGGTTGCCGTCGTTGTATGGTGATAGACCCTTGACCCATAACCCGCAATTATTGCAGTCTAACTGTTTTAATAAATCTTCAAATTGAAAATCCAATGCCAGAAATGGAAATTTCAGTTATTTCTACATGCACATTCCATATCATATTCGGTTTCTCTGTTGAGAAATCAGAAAATGGTTGTTCATCGGAAGACAGGCGGCCGAGGTGCGGCCAGCAAGTCAGGACCGGATACTGTACTTGTCCGGGGCGATATTAGGGAGTTTAGTAACCTCTGGAGGGTCCGTAGATTTTATCCTACCCTATCACATAACTTCAGTAAGTAGAAGATTCCACAGAAAACCAGACAAGCTGATTATGATTAAGGTTGGTTTATTTGGGGGTTATATTACATCGAGATGAGAGGTAGTAGGTGGGAATTGTTGTGACCTTTCATCTGATTTTATCAGACTTCTTCAGTTGTCTTCGCAAAATGATATCATGAAGCGGAGCTGAGTGACATCTGTAGTGGAAGACAATGAACACCATGTAAACAATCATTTGAAATCTTAGATTTTATCCTACCCTATCACATGTTTTTAACTTCATATATCATGCGTGACATATAAATGTTTTATAGCATAACCGTGGCATATAGTCACACCATATTAAGTCTATGGAGATTTATATGAGGGGTAGGATAATAACTGTGGCATACAGTCACACCATGTAACGTCTATGGAGATTTATGTAAGGGGTAGGATAATAACTATGGCATACAGTCACACCATGTTAAGTCTATGGAGATTTATGTGAGGGGTAGGAGATTAACCGTGGCATACAGTCACACCATGTTAAGTCTATGGAGATTTATGTGAGGGGTAGGATAATAACTGTGGCATACGGTCACACCATGTTAAGTCTATGGAGATTTATATGAGGGGTAGAATAATAACCATGGCATATGGTCACACCATGTTAAGTCTATGGAGATTTATATGAGGGGTAGGATAATAACTGTGGCATACAGTCACACCATGTTAAGTCTATGGAGATTTATATGAGGGGTAGGATAATAACTGTGGCATACAGTAACACCATGTTAAGTCTATGGAGATTTATATGAGGGTAGGATAATAACTGGCATATAGTCACACCATGTTAAGTCTATGGAGATTTATATGAGGGTAGGATAATGACCGTTGCATACAGTCACACCATGTTAAGTCTATGGAGATTTATATGAGAGTAGGATAAACTCCTGTTTCCAATCTGTCTCAGATCATTTTGACGTGGTAAGAACACCTCCATGGCAAGCCGATGCCGTAAAAGAATAAAAAATCAATATGTCTCTGGGAATCAATTACTTGATAGTAGAACCAAATCATGCATAGATCATTGCATTGAGCTTAATGTGGGAGTGAGTGGATGTAGTGGATAAAGTCATCACAATTAATCCCTTTAATCAGCCTTAGCTATGCCCATTCATTAGTCATATCTCCCTTTAGATGCCTGGTATCATACTCATAGAATGATCGCAATATCATTAATAATAATGTATAAATGAAATACAAGTTTGTTTGTTTGTTATCATACCTTTATTTGCCATTTGTATACAAGTTATCATCACATAAAAGTAAGATCCAAGATTTAGTTACTATGACAGATAAAGTGGCTGTAGATCTCAGTCATTCATGACTGATTTAATGATCTAGCTGACATTGTTGTTTGCGATACATATGATGATTGCCGAAGCTTATAACATAAAATGTCCTTCACATTACAAAATACACTTTTCAATTTTTATTCATTGAGTTTTTCATTGAGTTGTAACACAGACTTAGATACATCTGTGATTAAATGTAATATCCCGCTATCAAAATACAGGGAAAATCAAGCGCACTCAAGTCTGCTGGGGTGGACAGCAATTACCAGTCTGTTCACCTTCTGGGTCGCCTCGCCTCCTCGTGATGCAGACCGGATATTCTTGCACGCAAGGATAACTAAAGTGACTGGGGTGGGGAGTTAGCTCAGTGGTAAAAAGCACTGTACTTGTAATCCCAAGGTTTTTGGACTTTGTTGGTTTGAGTCCCACTGCAGCCACTTTTCTCCTTCACCCCAAGCAGTGGTATTTTTACTGCTATATCAAAGACCAATCCTTCTCATACCATGTCTATGTTGTATGGGAAGCAAAACTCGGTAAATGTATAGTGGTGAGATTTCTACCTACATTCATTGCATAGATTCGATCACCACCCTCGCGGTGTAAAAGAACCTTGAGAAAGCCTGGAAAGGACCTATAATGGTTGACTGGACATAAAATCAAACCGACAAACAAAACAAATACATTCATCTCATAGATTCGGTTAAATCCAAAGTAAATCTAATTGAACAAATTGGACGTTAAACTACACAAACAAACATACAAAAAACATAAGCGCACTCACCTTCTAATGTGAAGAAGTACCTCATAAAACGTCTGTGGATCTCTGAGATGAAGCTGTGTAGATGTTATTCAGGCTGCAGGGACGGGCGTTGGGTATGGACGGATTGCGGCCACATTCCCTCAACTGTGAACTCCACCTGCGCCTGAGGCAGATCGCGTGACTCTTTATCCGTAATTGACCAATAGTGCAATGGGAAAAAGACTACATCAAAAGAAATATGAAAGGAGAGGGAACATCAACGTTTTTGTGGGATGTTTTTTTTTTTAATAGATCCAGAAAAACAGGACTTTCCTCTATTGAGTGGCCTACGAGAGTAGACATAGAATTATATAGAACTGCATAGAGAATCTTATAAATAGACAATACTCCACGAGTTTGAGAGCACTGCAATCGTCATTGAGAAGCCAAGTGACGATTTTAGGCCTGTTTCCATTGGCCGAGAAAAAGGGTATAGATTTTTGTAGTTCTCCTAATAGTCTATTCGCATTGGCCCTCACCGATCTACAGTCAGGAACCACCTACGGACCTTTAGCACTGCTGAGGCACAATGGAAATGGGCTATCACGAGAACTAAGAAACTTCTTCACCATTCTCGTTGGCCAATGGAAACAGGCCTTATGGCGCATCCAAACGAGTGGAGTGTTTTTATTTTATGATACGAGTGCTGTTCTGGATTTATCGCACCCCGTTAACTTACATTAGAATAGCATCGCAAATATCAGAATAATTCGAATTACTTCGCAAATCCAGTGACGAACATTTATATCTTCATGTTGATGTCTTGTCTGCTCTCTGTAATCCTGGCCGCTGATTGGCCAGTCGATTATGATGTCATCTCCCATCACTCCGCCACGACCATGGCATAGTATTATCACTTCATGTGGATTATCTTTGCGAATATATATATTTTTTATGTTATTCCTATGGCTACAATCTCTTTCATGTAACGATCTTGGCCATGGATCGTCTGCGAGGTCGTACATCGTTGAATAGATCGTATCGGCCACGGCTCGTATTGTTTAATATTTATGTAACGCCCCCCTGCGTCACATCACAGGGACCCTGGGATCTGTTATATAAATTTTGAAAGATACGAGCAGTGGATGGATACGAATGATATACGACCTCGTAGACGCCCAATGTTGGTACAAAAAAACAGATCGTAGGTAAACTTGAATATCGCTTGTACAAATGGTCATATGTTTGACGTACATCGTATGGGACATTGTAGATATAACAGATTCCAGTACTTCCAGACTTACAGTACAAGTTCAACCACAACACCCCCTTGAGGGAAAGTGAAAAGCTAAATCATTGATAGTCCCTATATACCCTCAGGGTCCCCTGGGACGTTTAACCACAAACAAACAAACAAACCCCATTGAGGTGTCGTATGTTAGGACTATAATAGATGACATAAGATGATGCAGGTCAATGTTTATGTAACGATTTTGAGGCATTCAATTTGATCGTATCGTATGAAGGTCGTAGCTGTACGACCAAAAAACCATGTCACGATATCAGGCCGAGGACAATCATACGATCTTTTATATGATCGTTCAAAGTTTACGTAACAGACCCCTGCCACACTGTGCCGCGTGTTCTGGTCGTTACCAGATCGCTCGCTGATTAATGTGTATTTATCGTCCGCCTGGCCCCGGAGCTGTACGGGAGGCAGGGATTGTTTACTGAGAGGGCGTCACTTCTGACCTCATTCTGCCCAGCTTTTTTGTCGGCAGTAAGTGTGGAAGGGGGTGTGTTTGTTACATCGTCTCTCGTGGCTTGGGGAATGGATCAGTTATTAACATGACAGCAAACTGAGAAGTCACCTTAATGTGTGTTTATCTCACTACCCACCGGCTACTGGTCTGTCCAGTCATACCAGCAGCTTAAAGGCATATCGGACTATTTGGCTTGAAAATTAAAACCCATGTCATTTCCTGAAAATTTGATATGATGATCTGCAAGTATTGTGGAGCACATATCTTACTTAAAAATTGGGGATCACCATGCTAGTTTTTGATTTATAGATCAATATCATGATAATTTTTTTTAAGAATATATAGAAATTATAAAAAGTATTTTTTCACATTGTAAAAGCCATGTAATTTTCCTCAAACTTTCACAGAATATAGTACATATATTGTACTACTTATTTAGGTATAAAAAAATCATAGGTCACTGTCCTTGTTTTTGAAAGAATTGAAGAAAACCATTTTTTCAGTATATTTCCTATGTAAATCAAACAAATGTAAATTAGCCTATTTTACCTATTAAGATTGGATAAACTGGACAAAATTTAAAATTTACTCATGTAGAATTAGAATGAATCCCAAGAAACCATTTTTGACTAATAATTGACATTATTCTAGAATCACCAGGTGGCGCCACTGTGAATTGCAGGATATGCCTTTAAAGGGAACCTGTATAGGATAGGTTACAGCGGGGAACCGTTTATTAGTGTTTTCAGAGACCCTGCTACTATGTGTGTTCACTTTAAGAGTGTAGCGCACAAGCCTGGTCACCTCTTGGTCAATATTTTATCAATGCAAAGAGACCAGTCTTTACCCACGTACCTCTATAATGCCACTAGTTGGCATAACGCATTAAACTCATGTCAAACAATGAACCCCAGAAAAAATAACGACCCCAGTTTCATTTAGCAGTAGCATGCTGGTCTGTTGACCATGTCTACACATATATATTAATCGGTTTGAATTTAACCCACTCAGGCTTAATGTTTTTAACTATTTATCTCACCCCGGTATTTTTTCCCCATAGGCTTAACATTGGGAACTCGTTCTCCATGCCCCTACGAGTATCGCAGTTTGTTCTCCATGGTCTATATATCCTGTGTGTCGTCCATTGTTTTAGTGAGTACAGGGGTGAGATAAATATGTTCAATACGTGGCTATGAGTGTATTCTACGGCTCGATATCTGTTATCGTCATCGAAAAAAAGGGGTGAGATAAATACAGAAAGCAACTCGTTTTAGTCAAAGTTATAGTTCTCCAACTCTTTTGAATGCTATGTGATATTCACTCGGCTGTCGCCTTGGTCATATCACTCCACATCAAACTCGTGGAGAATGACGACTTTGACCAAAACCGGTTGGTTTCTTCTTTAAATTCGGTCATCCATCATTGTAGCGGGTTTCCAGTAGTGGCCTCCTCGAGGTGGGAGTTGGTTCTGCCATGTGAAGTGTTGTTGTTGGGCCTTATGTAATTGCTTGTAGTGGGGCTTAATACCTGATCAGAAAGCCACTGTGAGAAGTGCCTACTTTCACCGCGGGCCCGGCCCTGTTGGCTCACCCACCGCGGCCACTCCAGTGCCAGGTGAGTTTTAAAGTTAACCAATACACGACTTGGCTCGACTGCAATCCCTGATGTATTTAACCTGAGCACTACTGATATTTCATTATTATACACCTCATACAAAGTGTCCATAGAAAACACATGGAGCATACAGATATATCCACCTCATACAAAGTGTCCATAGGAAATACACGGAGCATACAGATATATCCACCTCATACAAAGTGTCCATAGAAAACACACAGAGCATACAGATATATACACCTCATACAAAGTGTACATAGAAAACACACGGAGCATACAGATATATCCACCTCATACAAAGTGTCCATAGAAAACACACGGAGCATACAGATATATCCACCTCATACAAAGTGTCCATAGAAAATACACGGAGCATACAGATATATACACCTCATACAAAGTGTACATAGAAAACACACGGAGCATACAGATGTATACACCTCATACAAAGTGTCCATAGAAAACACATAGAGCATACAGATATATCCACCTCATACAAAGTGTCCATAGAAATACACAGAGCATACAGATATATACACCTCATACAAAGTGTCCATAGAAAACACACGGAGCATGCAGATATTTATTATCCACCTAATACAAAGTGTCCATAGAAAACACATAGGGAGTTTGTATGGACATACCCTACGCATACGGATATGTTGTATGCTACGGGTGGCGCATACGGAAAGTAGCGCGTATGGAAAAATAGTGCATAACTAAAATGAAATGATATCGACATGCCACTTGCCCAGAAAAAAGTGGATAATAAATACAATATAGACTGGTTTCAGATAAAAGCGGCTGTATGCTCCTCGGAGTTGTCTCTGCGCAATATCCTCGCATACGCTCGAATATTACTACCCGTCAACTCCTCGGAGCATACGGTCACTTGTATCTGAAACCAGTCAATATTGTGTATATCCATCTCATACAAGGTGTCCATAGAAAACACACAGAGCATACAGATATATCCACCTCATACAAAGTGTCCATAGAAAATACACGGAGCATACAGATGTATACACCTCATACAAAGTGTCCATAGAAAACACATAGGGAGTGTGTATCACCATACTGAGAGCATACAGATATATCCACCTATTACAAAGTTTCCATAGAAAACACATAGGGAGTGTGCATCACCACACCTGGAGCATACAGATACATCCATATAATACAAAGTGTCCATAGAAAACACATGGGGAGCGTGTTTCTACATACCTGGAGCATACGGATATGTTGTATGCTCCAGGGGGCGCATACGGAAAAATAATGCATACTGAAGAAAGGTGCGTACCTAAATGAACTAATATCAGTATGCCACTTTGGGAAAAGGTCGACAATAGATACAATATGGACTGGTTTCAGATAAAAGCGGTTGTATGCTCCTCGGAGTTGACTCTGCAATATCCTCGCTTGTGCTTGAACATTACTACGCGTCAACTCCTCGGAGCATACGACCGCTGGTATCTGAAGCCAGTCTATATTGTGTATGTGTTCGTACTAACAGACAGCTGTGATTGCTCAGAGGTATAAGTAGTTGACCAAAAAGTGACATGACACATATACATAGCAGTCGTGTGTAACGTTTATATCAAACGCGGTCAATCCCCTTCACCCAATCCTCATCCGATAGAGAAATCTCATTTCATTTGGCATAGAATGAGGATATATCATGGTAGCTTTGGTCCGGTAATAGTGTTTGGATTTTAAGTCTGAGCCAATACAACATAGTTCTGTATTCTGTGTTATAAGTTTTGTGGTAATTCTAATCTGAAGATTTGTGTGCCCTACTTTAATACCCAGGCACCACTCACCAGTGAGTGATCCTGTTATGTATTAAGAAAGAAACTGATGAGTGTTTGGTCTGTGTCCCCGTTCGCCATCGAGTTTGGAGTGCGCAGTAATATGAACGAGGCGATAGTTGAGTGAATATTCTGAAGCGCTCCAAACGAGATGGCGAATGGGGACTCAGAGCAATCACGAAAATGTTTCTGATTTTATCTTAGCCTGGAAATATCTATCTGTTTATCACCCATTGAGAATATGTTACCATACTCGCAATCCTGTTGAGAACGAGTTCATAACGTTAAGCCTATGGACGTTTATTACAGACTAAGATAAGAAGCCAAAACCCATCGAGATGTAAAGAAGAAACCAACCAGTATTGGTGAAGGTCGTCATTCTCCATGAGCTTGATGCGGAGTGAAAATCACAAAGCATTCAAATGAGTTGGAGAATGACTTCTTTGATCCAAACAAGTTGCTTTCTGTATTTATCTGACCCCTGTACACACTAAAAGAATGGACGACACACAGGATATAGACCGTGGAGAACAGACTGTTATACTCATAGGGGCATGGAGAACGAGATCCCTCTGATATTTGAACAGATATAAGCAACCCGAAGCCTGGACTTCCAGGTACACCACCCTATCTCAGGAATAGGGAAAAGAAGAAAAGTTCTTAAGCCATTGTAATGTCTGGGAAGAGAAATTCTAACATGGGACAAAAATACCAGGGGTGAGATAATAGTTTGTTCAGTATTACTGAATCTGAAATGTTGCGATCGAGGAGTAGTACTTGAACCCAGTCTCAACCTCATGAGCGTGGCTTACGTTTAAACCAGATGCAGAAATCTTGTAGCAGCAGCCAAGAAGGCCCATGCTGTGTTGGTGTAGCGGTGAAGAGTATATTGACATGGGGAGGGGTTCTAATGCACAAACACCATTTGTCGCGGGTACACGATAGCCATAGGTCAATATGCCTAACAAAATATACCACCAGTGTGCCGTCATTTTCGTAGGATCGTTTATATGTTAATATGAACAGATTGAAGACTTCTGATTTGCATTTAACTTGTCTCACTATTGACAAGAGGCCAATGTCTTAAAATTGCTAAAAAAAAATTCTTCAAATTACTATGTTGCGACTCTCCTTAATGTTAAAAATCGCAAGTTAATTCATGTTAACCAATTTAAGTTAATTTAGTAGAACCTGGAGAAGACACCGAGAGAATATACAAATAAATCATATCACAACTTGATCTGATAAATGTATGAAAGGTGTTAACCACACAAAACCAGACTTATTCCGTTTCAATTAAAATTCAATTTATTGATGATGATACATGAGTAACAGTAAGCCTGATGAGATGAGTGGTAGGTGATGATATTAAAAACTCAACGTTTCGATAGATTTAAGTACTGATTCCACTGACACACAAGATATAGCGAGATTGGTCACGATTTGGTTGTCTTGCTAAATCGGGCTAGGTTTGAATAATTGCGTGCCTATTTGTCGCGATGTGTCTTGAGGTGTCGCGGTGGTGGAGCACCGAAATATACACACGACATCGTGCGACTACGTTTTGCGACAACGGCGGTAAGATATATCATGACACTCTAAGATGTTACAAGATATACCAAGATAATATCGTGTTGGTGGAATGAGCCCTTTAATCTATCTTGATCAGGAGTTGATGAAATTCCGAATAATCATATCTCACAATAAGTATTCATCTTTGTAGATAAGCCTTTATTGCATCCGACAAGTTACAGTCGCTCTGTAAAGCTTTATTAGAAGCCTTTCATAAGGTACGTTTACACTGAGGGGAGGTGGGTGAGGTTAAAACTTTTTGGAAATTTTGCGTATGCTCCTTCTATGTTCTATTGTGTAGATGATTCAGAAGGGTAGGGGGATCCAAATTTTAGAAATCCTGGATTCCACGCTCATTCATCCATGACGAACATACCATTTGCTCCCTACACATCAGGGTATACGTTCACCACGGATATACTAGGAACAGATAGAATGTTCATCATATTTAGTCTATGGATAGCTTTCTGTAGCAAACTTTCACCCAGTCAACTTGCCATTTCTGCAACGACTTAAGTCCAGGATCCAAATTATCAAGCACCAGGGGGTCAATGAGGTATTTTGGTCTCAAGTGATTGGTCATGGTCAGCTGGGCATGCCACTAAGACCATGAGACACTGGCACCCTGCTCCTTTCCTACTATCACCATCGAAAACCCGGTCGTTGCCTCTGGCCCAGCATGGAGTTGTCCCATTACACTAAGTCCATATAAGGAATAGAGTAGACCGAGTAGCCAATGACTGCATTCGCAGCAAACCCCAACCTTCACCCTGACCTCCTTACATGATATTTATAGCGCCTTGGGACAGTTCTACGGTCGAGAGTTGACCTCGAATCTTAGGGGCCACAACCACCCTCGGCTGGCCGGCCGTGTAAAAAACAGCCGACAGACCCACTCTGGCCGTCTCGATTCGGTGGATAACTAGGTAAAGTATTCACCCCTGATCTCTATTCAGGGGTGAACAGCTGTCCTATGTTATTAGGCGAGGCACTTTGCAGTTTAGGAACCAGCGAGGAAGACTGAACAAAATGGCTGGATTTGAGACCCAGCCATGCTCCACTGAAAAACTACCTCTAAATACACAATTATAAATCAACAACCACCTATTTTGAAGGTTGGCGAAGACAAATGGGTACATATTTATCGATTCAATTTTGATTTCATACATGTCAGATGGCGGCCAGTGAGAAATGACGATCCGGTGGAGGGCTCTATGGCAGAGGAACCCGGCCCTGTACAGGGCCGGGCACACTGGCTAGTGGATAACGTGCTTTACTTTGATCGAGATCACTTCCATGTCAGAAGTGTGTGCTTCACCTCCTGGCGACTTCTCAGCTCGCTCTCGTCCCGAGGCATGGCTGGGACAACACACCTCACTTTGTTTGTGAGGTTAAATGAACCGCCGCCAGCCTCCAGACCCCTCCACTGTTACCTGGTGTACGCCACCGCCGTGTTGCATAATGAAGTGTGTGCACATGATCCACATGCACAGGTAGCAGCGAGCTCGAGCCACAAGACCCGGGAGCAGTGTCCACATACTCTACAGGTAGCCACACCACGAGCGGAATTAAGGGCTGGTTCCACCAACACGATGGATTTGCAGTGGTATATCTTTGTATTTATCCTTCCCCTAATATAAAATCCCATAGGCTTAACATTGAGTTTCCGTATGCCACGCCACAGAGTTGTATATGCCACTAGTGGCTTACAGAATTGTTATCACGTAATATTCCAAAGTCGAGGAGATGGGGTAGGGTAAAATCAAAACCTGATTTGTTTTAATTGTGGCCACCACATTCCACTCCTGGAGTGAAGAGTGAAGAATATCAGTTTTACGATAATCTTGTTATGTCTTACAGTGTCGCGATATGTCGTACATCCATTGTTGTGATACGTAGCGCGTGATGTCATATGTCTATTTTGGTGCTCCACCACCACGACACCTCAAGACTCATCGCGACAAATATGCATGCGATTATTCAAAACCTAGCAAGATTTAGAAAGACAAACAAATCGGGACTAATCTCGCTATATCTTATGTGTCAGTGGAATCAACACTTAAGTGCATACTCCAGAGACGTTCTGGTATTGTAAACGAGCGTAGATCACAATGGTCTGGTTGATGGGGTTCAGGAATCGATGGTTTTGATATTTCTGAGAGACATTGGTGAAAAACAGTTTATCCCACCCCTGGTATTTTTCTCCCATAGGCTTAACATTGGGAGCTCTTTCTCCATGCCCCTACGGGTATTGCAGTCTGTTCTCCATGGTCTATATCCTGTGTGTCATCCATTCTTTAATGTGTGCAGGGGTGAGATAAATACAGAAAGCAACTCGTTTTGGTCAAAGAAGTTGTTCTCCAACTCGTTTGTACACTATGTGATATTCACTCGGCTGCCGCCTCGATCAATATCACACTGCCTCAAACTCATGGAGAATGACGACTTTGACCAAAACTTGTTGGTTTCTTCTTTCATCCTGGGATCGTGAGAACATCAATTCCTCATCAGTACCAGGTAATTACTAATTACCTCGGGTAATTAACTAATTAATAGTTGCAAGATATTTTTTTATTGATTTTTTTTCTTCTCCTGGCAACTTTTTAGAGGATTATTATGAGGATCGATCTCAAACTTGACTAATCAGATGAGTATCATGCTGCATAGTGAACACCAGGGACATAGTCTTACATCCTGATTGGGAGCTTGCGACATGTAGACCATTGTGTGGTGCACGCGATCGATACTAATCGCCTAGACTTGCTCAAGTCCTTGATTATGAACATTCATTAAATGATTAAACACAATCAGAATGATGTTCGTTATAGTATATATCCTTCTCTGACTGGCCCATGAATCTTGTTGAAGTCTTTGATTATGAACATTCATTGAATGATTAAACACAATCAGAATAAAGTTCATTAAAGTATGTATCAATCGCTTACTGGCCCATGAATCAAAGACTTGTCTACTATGAAAAGAATCTCCTTATGGCCCCAAACTGCTCCCTGTAACCCTGTACCTCCTCCTACCCCTCCCCCTCCCCTCCTCCAGTTCCCTGGCTGCCTGTGTTGTCATAGAAATAAATTTTACCTGTTTCTGACTGTGAACCGATTAAGATGAAAGTGATAGGGTATCAATCTCACAGCAGATATCCTGAACAGTGGCCAGGATATCTGTATGGAGAGTGTTGGGAATACTGGAGCTAGACAGCACCAGAAATCCAACACCATTACCAATTGTACCAGTCCCTATATCCCAACGAGGAGGGGTAGCCATAGGATGCAGGGACTGGAGCCAGTCTACTGCTAATCGCCCTGCCTCTTTAGATTATTGATCAAGCAACAGGGACCGGCTTTAATACTGGACACACAGCTTTATCCAGTGCTATTTCTAAAACTACATGCACTTTACAACACAGCCCTTTCTTTTCAAACCAATTATAAATCCGTCAAAGTAAATGCTAATTTTTGATGAGTATTCGGGGATAGAACTTATAAGTGTATATCGGGGTTGGGGAGTTAGCTCAGTGGTTAAGGCACTGGACTTGTAATCCCAAGGTTGGGGGTTTGAGTCCTACTGCAGGCACTCGTCTCCTTCATCCCCAGCATTGGTAGACTTACTACCATATCAAAGGCTAGTCCTTCTCATACCATGTCTATGTGATGTGGTGTACAGCCACCTTTCTCCATGGGCAGCAATTACCAATCTGTTCACCCTCTTGGTTGCCTCGCCTCGTCATGGTGCAGACTGGATATGCTTGCACACAAGCATAGCAAAAGCGACCTGGATGGGGAGTTAGCTTAGTGAAAAAGAGTACTGGACTTGTAATCCCAAGGTTGTGGGTTTGAGTCTCACTGCAGCCACTTTTCTCCTTCACCCCCAGCAGTCTTTCTCATACCATGTCTATGTGGTGTGGGACGTAAAAGAACTCTCAACTCGGTAAATGTGTAGGGGTGAGATTCCTACCTGTGTTCATCTCATAGATTCGATCACCACCCGTGTGTTGTAAAAGAACCTTGAAAAAGTATGGAAAGAACCTGTAATGGTTAACTGGACGTTAAATCCATCCATCCATCCAACTCTAAGGGTATTCTATACAGTTCCTTCTCACTCTAAAACCGTGCCAACGGATCTAATTTTGTGGAGAGTCTACGAAATATGAATCACTGATTTGCAGGGTGCTTCAATGAAAGGAAAAACAACCACGGCAGACAATTCACCAAAAATGCTATCTATCATAATCCATCGTATACAAAGCCCACATTGAAAATGTATGGGCACTCAGTAAACCACGGCCCATTGTATAAAACCTGTCAGGTAAGTGTGGTATACGGATTCAAAGCTGTGGTATACGGCCTCAAAACCATGGTATACATGAAAAATAGTCCCTTTTGCTATAGAGCAAAGAAATAGTTCCTATTGTTATACCCGTTAATATGGCGCACTTTTGACGCACTAGTGGCTGGCAAGTAGCGTTGCCCAGTCGTACAGTGTGAACTTTGGTTTTTTTTAAAGGGTTTATTGACACAAGATTCATATATATAACATGATACATGATTTCCAACCAAACTGTCAGGTACAAAAAACTACAGAGATACATAGAACAGGAATTATCAATCTTAACGAACACCCATACGTCAATACTGGGGTTCACTTTAAAACTAAGCCGGGGTCAATCAACCTCCAAGCAAGTCCTCGGGGGTTCATTTACGTCGGAGATTGATCGAAGTGTAGTTGTGGTTACAGCACCACATGACACCCACATATAATATGATTGGGTAGCCATTATGGCGAAACCTCAATTTTTTTTACAAATGATATTTTTGATACAGCGACTATATGACAAAGTTAGACAAATACAAGTACAGTAGAACCCCGCCTAATGGATACCCCGTGTAAGCAGGCACCTCGCGTTAACGGACACCTTTGTTTGGAACGGTTCCCTATATATTAGATGTTTATTTCAACCCCGTGTAAGCGGACACTTTGGCCCGGAACGGAGGATGACCTCTTACACGGGGTTCTACTGTAAGTCCATATGCTGATGGTATACAAGAGAGCTGCCACAACTAAAACGGGGCATGAGATGAGCAGACGGCCGGTGTTATCTGACATTGTTATCTGACATTGTTATCACTGCGAGATGGAGTCCTCGAGGTAAACACAAACATTCCTCTGGCGTCGACACTTCCTCAACAACACAGCAATCCGTGAAGATACCTGCGGGGCGTGTTTAGTGAGAGGGATGACTTACGGATTATACAGGTGTCGTGCTCTCATAGCCCCCGTCACCTCCACAACAACAGAGCCATCTGTGAAGATACCGGCGGACATTTGTTTGTTTGTTTATTTGTTCGGGTAGTTTAACATCCAATTTATTGAATTAGACTTACTTTGGGTTTGATTGAATCTATAAGATGAATTTAGGTAGAAATCTCACCCCTTCGCATTTACCGAGGTGAGAGTTTTTAGTTCCCACACCACATAGATATGGTATGAGAAGGATTGGCCTTTGATATAGCAGTAAATCTGCTGTTGAGTTGGATGACTGACGGATTATACAGGTGTGCGTGCTCTCATACCCCTCGCCCGTCATGTCCACAACAACACAGCAATCCGTAAATATACTTAACAAACTAGGCTTAGAGCCTTGAGAATCCACTGGCACACAGTATTCCCGCTAGGTGGCATCACTGAGGTTATAGGAATCTTTGGGTTGCATTGATGTACGTCTTTAGCACGGGAGGCAGGCCAGTGGATTCTCAAGGCTCTAAAAATAGAAGAAAGAATAGCTCTAAGAATTCTTACTCGAGGTTGACATCGTAATGCACTCGCTAGCGCTCGTGTATTACTTTGCGTCAAAACCTCGTGGTTTACAGCCACCTATCCACAAAACCATCGATTATTGCGTATATACACTACTGAAAGGCATGGACCACGGCCATGCATGGACCACGGCCATGCATGGACCACGGCCATGCCCAGCATGTCAAGAAAGATTGGATGTTAACTACCCCTCTTTGGAACTCGCAGACACCTTTGGTCAGAAATACCGAGACATATAAGGCCTTTAAATCGTTAACTGAGGTCAAATTGATGGAGAGTCTTAATTATATTTGATGATATTTATTGAGATTGCTCCTTCATGGGTGGACTGTGTGTGTATAGATGGTTGATTGTATCCGTGTTTGCTGGTTCTGCTTCTCTCTTGCGATGCTCATAATGTAGCCCTTCTTGGAATGTGGTCGTTCTTATGCTCTGTTGTTATATTTTATGGTGAAGGGTTATGACATGATGACCTAATGGATAATAAAATTCTTTTTTTGGTTAGGCATGGATGCCTTATTTTGAGTACATGCCAAATTATATTTTGGTATATATTATCTTCCTTATACTCAGCTATAATTGTTTATCTTTATATAAAGCTATGGGATAGGTGAGGCTAAGAAAATCAACTTGTAATGCTAGTTGGAGCCTCAATCTACTTGTCGTCTAAATCATATATATGGTGATTGAATATGAAAGTATAGTATGAATGTAATATGGAAAATGAGGACCCAATAAAGAAGATAAAAAAAAAAAAAACATAACCAGGAACGTTTGAGACGAGGTCACATTTTTCTCAAATTCAGGTAGACTGAGCGGGACCAGACTAATTTTGTTTCATTACAAAAACGACTCTCTTCGGTTTGAAGTTGGGGATTTTAGTAGGGTGGGAAGAGGACTGGAATCATTTAGAGAGCTGTAGGATGGGGATAGTAAGGTTAGGACATGACTGTCTGGGGTAGTTCTAGTTCAAGGATGGATGAAGATGAAGTATGATGGGGTGGGAAGGGGGTAGGGGGGTTATATAGGAATTAGGTGGTGTGGATAGGGTGATGGCAACAGGCTGGTGATAAAACGAAACTGGGTGGTGTAATCAGAAGGAAATTATGAGATGAAAATATTGGACTTTATCCTACCCCTAATAAAAAAACTCCAGAGGCTTAACATTGGCCGACTGTATTCAGGCGAGTATGCAGAAAAATGAAATTTATCGCTCTAGTGGGATACATTTGTGAAATGACGTCATGTGAAAAATGACCAATGAGCGAGCAAGACAAGAGCTATATCGAGAGTATCTACAAGCACACATTATGGAGTGTCACGCAATTTTCACTGGATATTGGTGAGTTTTATGTTATTTCTTAATATTCTGAAGTAATATAGACGGGGTAGGATGAATTCTAAACCAAACTTGAGTTAGTTGAGTCTTGTTCTATTGCACTCCAGCAAGGTCTGCGCCACACTAAACTCAGCTTTGCTTCCCGCAGTAATATTCGACCTTGTCATCGTGCGATAAACAACAACTCGACTAACTCTTGTTTGGTTTCTCCTACATACTCCACTGAGTTTGAGTAATTCACAAAGCAAAGCTGAGTGAATTACGTAGCAGTCTAATGTGGTGAAGTGTGAACCAAGGTATTTTCATTGACTTGGTTTCTGATTTTATCTCACCTGGTATACATGAACAAAAACATTATTAATCGATAAAAATACTCACCCAATTAGCCATTGAGTAATGGTAGACCACCTTCACGACCGTGGAGTATGATTTCCTAACGTTAAGCCTGTGAAGAAGGAAGCCAGGGTGAGATAAAGGTCTTTATCTTACCCCTAATAAAAAGCCGTCATTGATTTAACATAGGCAAATTTTATGTGGCGTGCCATGACATAAAGTGAAATTTATGTACATAGAGAAATAAAGAAATTGACCAATCAGTGATCAGGAATTATTCACCTGTGTAAATAGTTGCAGCTGCAGAGCAGAAATTCTGACAACTGTCAAACATAGACGGAATCGAGTCTGACTTTCCCAATATCATAAAGTCGTGGAGACGGGGTAGTGTAAATACGAAACCGACCGTTAGACTTGTCAGTGTCTATGCCACTCTGGTCAGGTCTGTTCCTCACTACGCTCAGCTAACGCTTCGTGTAGTAATACACAACGTTCCCGTTGTGGCATAAACACTGACAAGTCTAACTCTCGGTCGGTTTCTACTAAATACAGATGTGGTACTGCGAATAGGGCGTAAAATAAGGTGAGGTTAAAGAGTAAGTTGAGTTTACCATAGATTCTACAGATTCCTTTTCGTTCCTCATTTGTGTCGAATAAATACCGAGAATTCTCTCCATCGGAACATTTCGGGCATTCCAAACACCAGAAAGTATCCGACAAACATATCTCTCCCACACTTCTTTCCAGCGCATATGTCTGTGTGCCAAGCTGCTTATTTTGAAAGGCTGGAAATAAAAAAAAGTAATAATTTTAAAAAGTTACTGCTGTGTGAGGAAGGAAAACAGGGAAAAAAACCCTTGAAGGTATTGGTTCAGATGTCAGACTCTGACAGTGGGGGATCTCCAGGCTCCTGAAGAGCCAGGAGAAAAAGAGGAGAGAGGGCAGAGAAATGGAGAAAAAAAGAAAGAGAAAAATTGGAGATTGTATTTATCTGAGGTAGATGAGACTGATCCTGGTAAACAACTCGACTTGATAACTAGCGACTTCGTTATTTCTGACCCAGGCACCACCCTGCTCCGCTCTAACAGGAACATGTACCACTCACCTCGGAACCTCATTTCTCTTATGAAACATCTCTTAAAGTCCATCCACCTGTATATCTACAGAGAACGGAACCATGTGGTCATGGGCTTCCTCTTTTTTTTTTTTTTTTTTTTAATACTTTATTCACTTCTGTTTGGTGTAACAGTTCTTCCAGTGATTGGCATTTACATCTGGATATGCCTCATCAATATGCTGACTACAAAGATGAATTGATGAGTTAGTGAGATTGTACCATCTAGTTGAATATTATCAAGAAGCGTCATGAAATTTAATAAGATTGAAGATACGAGGCGAAATACACTTCTAATTCCAACCGGTGCTACCTTGAAAGTGACAAAAACTCGTCAGAAAAAAGAAGAAATTTCATGTGATTGTTTATATGGCACGAGTCATCTTTGCGGAATGATATCACAAAGCGGAGCTGAGTGATATCTGTAGTGGAAGACCACAAACATCATGTAAACAATCGTATGACATTTTGTGACATATAGATTTTATCCTACTACTATCCTCTTGGTCATGTGCTCGTGGTTGTAGCCTGTAGGAGGAGCATCTGGTGCCCCGCCCAACCTCCGGCATCCATTATTGAGCAAGACGGACTTCCCGAGTCAAGGAATCAGGTCCCAGCTGTCCCTCGACAGACACACAGATGTACTTAGTATACATGTTATATCTCTACGATACACAGTCATACTTAGTATACATGTGATATCTCTACGATACACAGTCATACTTAGTATACATGTTATATCTCTGCGATACACAGTCGTACTTAGTATACATGTTGTATCTCTACAGACGCACTTAGTATACATGTTATATCTCTACGATACACAGACATACTTAGTATACATGTTATATCTCTACGATACACAGACGTACTTAGTATACATGTTATATCTCTACGATACCAAGACGTACTTAGTATACATGTTATATCTCTACGATACACAGACATACTTAGTATACATCTTATATCACCACATACACAGACGCGTATACATGTTATATCTCTACGATACCAAGACGTACTTAGTATACATGTAAAATATCTACGATACACAGACATACTTAGTATACATGTTATATCTCTACATAGATACATACATACTAAGTGTACATGCTATATCTTCCTACACAGAAACACTTAGTATACATGTTATATCTACTGACACAGACACACTTAGTATACATGTTATATCTACTGACACAGACACACTTAGTATACATGTTATATCTACTGACACAGACACACTTAGTATACATGTTATATCTACTGACACAGACACACTTAGTATACATGTTATATCTACTGACACAGACACACTTAGTATACATGTTATATCAGTGTCGGTCTGATCGTACTTAGTATACATCTTATAGATCTACATGCCAACAGACATAGAAATGATATGCACCCTTAAGAAAACAAAGAATGACTGTTTTTATTCACTGGCAAGATGGTATTGATTCACATTATTATGTGCCTGGAAAAAAACATTAGAGCCTGGAAAAGCCTGGATAAATCCTTGAATTTTATTGGGCCGCCTATGTACGAACCCTGGGATACACCTTTAAGGTTCTCGGTGGACCAGTGAACGTGAAGCATCGCGGCCGTGTGAGTAATGACGAGGAGAGTACCCCACTGCCCTCACCTCACCTCCCCGCCACACGTCTGCCCCTCACACAGTACCTGCAGCCTCTCTTCTCACCTGTAAACCACGCCACCAACTCCAGGTGTGTCTCAGTAAACCTCCAGGTAGACTTTGACTGACACAGCCAAGTGTAACACCTGGACTGGGCCCCGGGAGGTCGGTATGTAGGGCCCCGGTAGTGCCTGCTGAGTGAGGGTGGAAAGGGGTTGATGTGTGAGTGGGCGGATCGGATAGAGAGCCTGCTGTCGAGGTGTGTAGTGGGAGGTGTAGACTGGCTCCAGTATCCTATGGCTACCCTCCTCACCCTGGGTCTTTGCTGGGATGCAGGGACTGGTACATTATCTCACCCCTGGAATAAATGTCCATAGGCTTAACATTGGGAACTCGTTCTCCATGCCCGTACGAGTGTTGCGAGCCGTTCTCCATGGTTTATATCCTGTGTGTCGTCCATTTGTTAGGTGTGTACAGGGGTGAGATAAATACAGAAAGCAACTCGTTTTGGTCAAAGAAGTCATTCTCCAATTTGACTGCTATGTGATATTCACTCGGCTGTCGCTTCGTTCATATCACTCCTCAAATATCCTGGCTACTGGTCAGGATAAGTTTAAATCTTTTACCAAGAGAATCCTCAAAGCCCATAGGGAAAACTACAATTAAAATAACAATAAAAGTGCATTGCCCGAAAACAACTCTGTCAGCCATAAAACAACCCATCCAATATGTAGCAGGTATAACCTGTATTGATTTATATCATTGTATATACCATCGTATGTAATCCCACATGATTGGCTTACTGCCATGTTCTATTGATCCTGTTATCAAAGATACAACGTGATTTACCTGTAAATATGTTAGGTATAACTCAATATGAGTAAGGTGATGACACTAGAGCCTACTGAAAACAGGGTTCTGCCCTAGTGGACCTTCCAGTTAAAATAAAAGAAGAAAAATGAAAAAAAAAAAATAATACCCACGTTGTAGTCCATAGATGACAACCCGATGAAGGACTGAAACGGTGAAACATGTCGGTAGTTAATAATCATGGCCTCATTATTGCCTTAACACAGACCTAGCCCATCACCGAGTGGGAATATTTCTACTACTATTAATTAACCCTTTAAGGACGGGTACCTGTGGCCAAGCTACCGCCTGGAGGACGGGTGCTTGCGGCCCTTTATACCTCTAGGGGACGGCCACACAATTGTTAAAACCCACAATTCAATTGTTTAATTGTGCGATATGATATATAATCCTAAACATTTTATTTCTTTTGAATAGAAATATTAATAATGGTATTATACATACATTCTGGGAAAATTTCATTAATGTTCCTCCATTATTTTTTGTTTAAATCGATTTGTAGATTTTTGAGAAATGATGCCTCAAGGCATCATTCGCCCTGGACTGGATGATGCCTCAAAGCATCATTCGCCCTTAAAGGGTTAACCACCTAATACGGAGTCTCCATAGGAATAGCATTGGGTCTGAGTATTTGGCTACCAGGAGATTACTGAGGTCCGTAACCTCCCGCAGGAGATTACTGGAAATAGTTCCCAAAACGTCATCGGGCCCCTAGCGAGCGAAACGCTAACTAATAGACGCAATATCGACGAACGTTGCTTTGACAGGATATGACAGCAGCACACGATATTGCGATCACAACATGGCAATCAACAGTGTTTACAGTTCAAGTTAAATGAATTCATCTGTGGCAGTGTCTCCTAAATTCTATAATCTGTCAGATTACAGTTGACAATTAGTTCTTACCTTGTTTTGCCCAGTGTATAATCCATCCTCCGATGACAACATGAAACCAACATGGCAAAGGGATACAAACTAACTGCCACCTCACGGACAATTTAGGAACAAAATCATTATTAACGATAGGAGGCACATCGGTCAAGTTTCAGAAGAGCATCGTAATTATTAACAAAGAATGGTGGTTAATAAATACAATATAAACTGGTTTCAGATAAAAGCGGCCGCAATCTCCTTGGACTAGACTCTTCGTAATCACCTCACTATCGTTCGGAGATTACTACATGTCTTGTCCTCGGAGATTACTGCCGCTTGTATCTGAAACCAGTTAATATTGTGTATATACCTATAGGCGAATTTCTCACTTCTACTGACGAGTAGTAAAAATTCCGTTCGTCACTCAGTAACAAAAGAATATCCATATGTCCCTCTGTACCACGTGAACACTCATTCTACTGTTTAGTGAGTTGTAGAATGGCATTTTTAATGATTTATAGGTATATAATTATAAAGAGACACAGTGAGTGTGACTGAATTCCATCTGTTCCTCGATATTTTGGTCAGAAAAACTTGCCTCGTTTTTCGAGTTCGGTGAATATTCCTGATTGAAATATCTCTGAACAGATTCCATTCAGTCACACTAACTATGTCTCTATATATTAATGTTTCTTATAATCCATGAGTTTACAGAAGTGAGGTCCATCGAGAATTCCTCATTCCAGAATCAGTTATTCATTTCAGGTGCTGAATAGTATAACAATATAACAAGATAACAAATGTACATGGTAAATAATGATAAAAAAATACATTGTAACTTAATCATTTTGGTTCATGAATGATAAGATAAGTTCTCGAGTGTATAACTAGCAGTCTACTATACCATACCCTTTCTGTAGGGAATAGAGGGAAACTATGTTTCAGTGAGCAAAAGTTCGGTTAGGTTTGGAAAAATTACTGCCTGCGGCTGATGCCTTGGGCAGTAATTTTTCCAAACCTTACCTCGTAACTTTGACTTTTGCTTACCGGTACTTGGTTTCCCTATTCCTATATACCTTCAAATATCGATAAAAATGCTTAATTCTTTATCTGAAACACTTCCGAAGCAAATGGCTGTATTGTATCACGTGATCAGAGCGGGACGAAAACGTCAGAGCGGGACGAAAACATGAGAGCGGGACGAAAACGTCAACCTCGACACATAACTCATTTTTAATGCACCCCACAGCAGCGGTATGTAACTCTAGTTAGTTCAATAATGGGTATATAGGAATACTTAGTAGTGCAGTGAGAGGAATAAGAAATGCCTCGATATTTCCTAAATGAAAAAAGGGTGCTTGTTCGGCTTCATGTTACCTGAACAATATTCATTTGATATTTTTATGGGAATACCCAGTGGCGCTACTATTCTTATGTATACGGATTTGATTCAGTACGACAAACGGGTACATAGTATTCGTAAAAAAGGTTGTACCTACACACAAACCACTGTGGCACCCAGCATAAACAAGCTACCATGGGACAAAACACTGTGTAAACTCTTGGCACAGTTTCTCAACACAAGACAGCAGGAGGTGGGAAAATAATACAGGAATAGGAAAGTGCTCGTCAGGCAACTCTTAACAATGTTGTCATCTACAATATTTAGTATTTTTTCGACGCTTTTGCACCTTTCAAATATCTAGGATTTAGTTATATTTACATGATACTAATATTCTTTACTTTTAAGCACGTGATCCACCAAATCGACGCTCAGAGACGGCCAGAGGCGGCCGGCCGGCTGGCTTTTACAGGGCCGGCCGGCCAGAGGCAACGACCGCAAGGTCAGGCGGGTGACAGGGTTTTCAATGGGCTGGTCCGGCCGATTCCGGCCGATTCCGGCCGATTTACTGATCCACCAGGCAAATTGTCCCAGCTGATCTGAGCCGATGAGCGATTTGTGTGGCCGACATCCACAATTTCTCCACATGGTCATCGTCGAGCCCTAACTCACTCTTGGTGGGTCACATGCTCTAGTATCATCCATGTTCATATTGATTCCGAAGACAGGAATAATGTTTAAAATTATAACTTAAAGAATTACACCCCAACATATTCAATCGTTGAACATTCATGTTGATAAGGGTTTTCATTTTTCCATTTTCCCCCTCAGTCCACACCATTGTATATTCTTGTAAACATGCTGAAGAAGATTCACGTTTTTTGTAGTATATTTTGTTGTATATCTACAGGGTTAACACCATGATGCTGCGATCACTGCCGCCCTGCCTGCCTCCCCCGGTCAGGCCGTCCCTCTGACTAGTATGGTGTATATGTTGTTATATAGTTTGTTGTATATTTACAGGACTAAACCCGTGATGCTGCGATCACTGCCGCCCTGCCTGCCTCCCCCGGTCAGGCCGTCCCTCTGACTAGTATGGTTTATATGTTGTTATATAGTTTGTTGTATATTTACAGGACTAAACCCGTGATGCCGCGATCACTGCTGCCCTGCCTGCCTCCCCCCGTCAGGCCCTCCCTGTGACTAGTATGGTTTATATTGTTGTATTGTTTGTCGTATATTTTCAGGGCTAAACCCGTGATGACGCGATCACTGCCGCCCTGCCTGCCTCCCTGGTTGGGGCCTCCATGATTAGTATGGTTTATGTTGTTATATAGTTTGGCGTATATCTACAGGGCTAACATCGTGATGCTGCGATCACTGCCGCCCTGCCTGCCTCCCCCGGTCAGGCCGTCCCTCTGACTATTATGGTTTATATGTTGTTATATAGTTTGTTGTATATTTACAGGACTAATCCCGTGATGCTGCGATCACTGCCGCCCTGCCTGCCTCCCCCGGTCAGGCCCACCCTCTGACTAGTATGGTCTATATGTTGTTATATAGTTTGTTGTATATTTACAGGACTAAACCCGTGATGCTGCGATCACTGCCGCCCTGCCTGCCTCCCCCGGTCAGGCCCTCCCTCTGACTCCATCTGTCTCCCCGGCATGGCCTGTGCGATGGACAGGGGGTGAGTTCGCTACGACTCTTTTCTTCTTTATCTCAGCTCTTAGAACTGTGTATCAGTGGATGGAAACTGGTGTAGAACAGTCTTATTTAATATTATGTATGGCTCCTATGGTGAAATACACGCCTCCGTTAAACAAAGAGAAATGAATAATGTAAGGTAGACGAACAATTATCTGGTAAAATCTGTAAGAAATTGAAAAAAGATATATGCATATGTACATATAATACATGTCAGGAAAAGGTCACTAGCTCAGGGTGGCTTTATATGAGACTCTTGTGATAAGGAACTTGATTTTATATTTCTATGGAACAAGTGGCAGCAAAAACATATCAATTTCGATAATACATTAAACCTCAAAGACTGGAGCAGTCAATGCCCCTAGTTTTCAGAGTAGAATGAATGTAGGATGATGATGGTACAATGATATAAGATTACACCCCCACTCCCAAGAAAAACAGACAACAACAACAACAAAAAATAAATAAACCAACAAAATTAGAAACAAAATAAGAAAAGTCGAGTTTTTTTTACCATTGCAGCGTTTATTTTTCTAGGGATAATACAGAGTACATGATCTTATACAAAAGAAAAGATAATGTGGCTAGATAATACATCAATTCCTTGTTTTTCAGTAAGAATACAGAGGAGAGTAATAAGGATACGCTGCATTTCTTTTTTAGCAGTTTTCTTCTAACAACGTTCAACTTGTCAGATTCTAATAAAGAAAGGAAGTTTCCTTAAAATCCAATGCATGTCTGAAAAAAACGCAGACTATGAAACCTTCTCTGCATATGAATCAAAAAGATAAAGTCTAGACTTTACCAAACAAGAGAAGACATCGCTAGATCTATCTCCAACTAAATAGAGCATCAGGGGCATGACCAAACTCATTGATAAAAAAAAACAAAAAAAACCTCATCCTCGGCAGTATTTCCATGTTTTTTATGTTCCCATTTCTGACCCTGTGTGGTAAAGTGGTTAACCCACAAATGTACCTCTCAATGGGATTCAGCATTAAGTCATTATTCAGGGCAGAATACAATGATCGTGTACCACTTTGTCAAGTCCCATGACCCGGTGTATACCTACTCTGTTGTGGATGTTTAGTTGTCAATCTGTTTTTGTAATTCAATAAGGGAACGTTGAAATGGAAGTATGTTTTTTTGGGTGTGTTTTTTGTAAAAGGGTGTTTATTGACGGAGCCAGTTCATATACATGATATATGATTTTCAGCCGGTCCTGTCAAGGGGGTGAACGGGGAGATATAACACCACAAATGTCCATACAGCAATATAAGCTAGATATCATCCTAGTGTAAGCAGTCCAACTTTGTTAGTGCATATTTCATCAATATGAAAGGAAAAACAAACAAAAACTTGCATAACATACCTGCTGGTCAAATTTGTGGAGCGCTAATCCAGCCTCAGCGTATCTCATCAAACATGAGTAAGACTGACTATCTAGTAACTATTCTCAGTACAGATGACACTACATACAACACATACAATGACTCTACAAAAAATAACAAAAAAGAGATGGCTTGGCGTTATATCAATAGTACTCATTTCATGTTAGAATGGCTAATTACAGGCCTCCCAGTGAAACCTTTAAAACCTATAAAAACCTATATTTTGATTCTTGAGCCTTTATTTTTTGTCCAAAGGAACCTATATAATCTATAAAAAAACCTATATTTTCACTGCCATGCAGATTGATGTGTACAGGATATCTTAGAAGTTAACTTCACACAAAGTTAGGTTGTCAAATGACAAGAAATCCACATTATCGGTTTATTTAAGACATCATAAAAGAGTTTAAGAATCAACAGTTGGTGTGACTTCTTGCCAGGCTGGCTTGCCTGTTGGAAACTCAATACACATATACATACTTCCTGGGTATAACCTGATGAGCCAGACATCTTGACGTCCTGCAATTTAGTACTAGATACATTTTTTAGTAATCAAGAACTGAAAATAAGTTATTCACTATATTTTGACTCTCATCATGCTGAATATGTTAACCCTAAACAGAGCTGGAACTCTGTAGGTTGTTCTACTTACCACCTTACCTGCCGACCCAGGGCTGGCCCCTGAAATAAGGGAGATGTCTTAAGTGCTGGTTCCACCGACACACAAGATATAGCGAGATTGGTCGCGATTTGGTTATCTTGCTTAACCTCATTAGATTTTAAATAATCATATGCATGCATATTTGCCTCGATGCATCGGTCTGCTTAAGCGCCTTCGCTGCGTTCTTGTCGTGATATGCTGCGGTATGCCGTGATATGTCAGCAATAGATCTTGAGGCATCTCTGTGGTGGAGCACCAAATTATGCACTTGACATCATGAAAAAGTACACATATGATTGCGCACGACATGTTGCGGCAAAGATGGTAGGACTTATCGCGTCAATGTAAGATCTAACAAGACATACCAAGATATAACACGGAAAATACATCCTGTTGATGGAACTAGCACTTTATAGTAACGATAATCGTAGATATAGACTGTTTTGAGAAGATCGCATTCTATAGTCGAATGATTGTACAATTAGCGATAATTATGAACAACAAAACTTGCTTGGAGCCCTTCAGGTGTTCCATAGACATAATCATTGGTAATAATTGTCGCTGAAATGGTCGCTGATAATGACATGGACTAGTCGTAGAGGTTTAATTATCTGAACATTAGTCAAATGGAAACTATTGTGTCTAATCATGTGATATTTTGGTTCTTTTTGTATATTATAAAAAAACCAAGAAAACGAAAAACTTCTTTGGGCAAAAAGGTGTAAGTAGAATAGTCCAGGCATTTTCTAGTCGTAGCCTGAAATCTTTCCTTCTGATTTGATCCGTCATTTATAAATTACCTTTAGCTGTATTCTCTATCATCATCTTTCCACTTCATTTGATTCTGACATTGATTGATAATTCTAGCTTTGGATTTAGATTGATATGCTATTGCTTATACACGCTTAATAGATCACTGAGAAGCGTTGCAACCTTAGTTCGTAGCCAAGACAGAACGATGTTCTAACTCTCCTTGCTCCTTAAAACAGTGTCAATTTTTTTTAATTCATTACCAGATCTTGACGTTTTCTATCTGAAACGATCTCCTGACTTTTAAACAACAGGATTGGATTTTTATTTTGAACAATAGGGGTGCTAGGCTTTTTGCAGACTATCAAGACTGTCGCTATAGTCTCCATCATCCTTTTCATCGGCATGCATTGGTGAGCCCAGAAATAAATATTTCAAGGGTTGAAATGTGGCAGTCACACACCTTGCCTAGAGACAAACTTTAAGATGCCTGATTAGTTGGAACCGGATGAAACATTGCCTTTCCATCCCCCAGTAAACTCTTGATAGGCTAAAACTAGTATGTATATATATAACAAAACATGTTGTTGACTTCGCGACTCCTGAAAAAAAAATCCACTTAGGGAAACCTACGTGAACAAACTTTTAAAGATAAATGTACATGTAGTATATATATGCTTGGTTTTTCACTATTCCCAATTCGTTGGAACCAATCAGATCTTGTCAAACTGATGCTATAAATAGAACAACAAACCATGTTATTCCTTTCACCAACCAGTTAGGAAATCCAGGTCGTCAATATCAGCCGTGCTCTCTTTGACCATCACAGACCTAAGTCTTTACCCTGTGCCGTACGAACCGTACTGTACTGTAATTGGTTTCGACGAATATGCAGTAGATAGTGGTGTTAACAAGGTAGCATTGGCTTCATACTGAGGTGTCTATTACCACGTCTATGATACCAGTGTCAAATAAGATTGCTAGAAGCTGTGTGCTATAAAACCAGTGATATCCTTCCAACTGATTCTCATTTTGATTTCTTTAGCTCGGACAAACTTCTGTCTCCCTGGTCAGCAGCATTGTCCATGGATTTAAACAAAGTATTTATTTATCTACCCCTGTTTCTAAACCAGTTTCTGTACTCCTGGAATAAGACAGCTATTGAGAACCAGTCAATCTTTGATTGTGAAGGAGTTACTAAAAATGCTTTTGGCAGTTGGATATTATTAGATTAGAACATGATAGAAAAGACAACCAAAATGAACCACACAGTAAATGACATTATCATGGGACCCATGTCTATATAATTAGAACATGATAGAAAAGACAACCAATGTGAACTACACAGTAGATGACATTATCATGGCACCCATGTCTGTATAATTAGGTCTCCTACATGGAACTCCACAACTAGCTACTCAGAGCAGGGAGAGGGGGAGGTCTGGGTTCGTTGTTTGATGATACCTTCACATTTTACAATGTTTTGTAAGGTATTTTCGGCAAAATACGGAAAATTGTTCGGAAAGCATTAACTAAAATATTTAGTTGTTAGGCCTGATCAAGTTAATTAATTTTATTAATTTTGGGTATATAGTAAATATAAAATGACCCACCATGCTTGTACAAGCTACAAAACTTGGTAGGTTTGTACAGAATTCGGCATCAATGCCTCGTTCCGTACAAACTGTAAATTATCATTTGGTTTTGTAGCTTTTACAGCATGGTCAATTCGTTGTATATATTTACTTTTCAAGGTAAATTGTCTGATATGCCTTCAATACTAGGCAGAAACTGAACGAGAGTTAGTAGTGTTAGTGTGTATTTCATGACGAGCAGGGTGCGAATTACTGCGCGAGGTATTAGCCGAGCGTAGAGAGAGGCAGACCTGACCGGAGTGTGACACACACTAACACTGCTAACTCAAGTTCAGTTAAGTAATTATCCTACCCTGTCTCCTATAGTTCATTTGTTTCCCTCGTGCAATAAATAACGCTTTACTGCACGCTTGCCCGAATACAGTCAGCCAATATTAAACCTATGGCATTTTTTATTAGGGGTAGGATAAAGAGATGGCAACTCTCCACTTTTCCAGGGAATCCACATTTTAAGTGTACATATTTTTAAGAGTTTTATAACATGTACGACTATGTAGGTGTTGTCATGATGAAGAGATCCATGTACACCAGTTCCTACAGGTAGGTGTCACTGTGGTCATGCTTCCCATTGTGTAGAGTGTCCCTGGGACTCTGCGTCGTATGACTACCATGACGTGTTCTTTGCGCTGATAATCAACTTGCCTTCAGCATCAGCTTAGGAATGCTTCAACCCCAACAGGTCATTTATTATATACCCATGCAGTATATTTGACAATTACGTACTGCTGCTCCCTATGCTGTATGGATTGTGTTCTGAACCTTGTTGTACACTGTTATACTGCACACGTTGAAATATCAGCAGTGTGTGGGCTTTCATGCTGACATGTCTTCTATGCCAATATATGGTAAGATTTGATTAATTTTGGGTATATAATAAATATATAGCGACCCACCATGCTTGTACATGCTACAAAACTCGATGGGAATTGATGTTATTTATGGAACTCAGCCTTGGGCCTTGTTCCATAAAAAACAACAATTCCCATCTCGTTTTGTAGCATGTGCAGCATGGTCAGGTCGTTCTATATAACAACTACATCAGGCCAAACTGTTAAAAACTATAAAAACCTATATTTTCATTTTTGAGCCTTTATCTTTTTTTAAAGTAACCTATATAACCTATAAAAACCTATATTTTTTCACTGCCATGCAGATTGATGTGTACAGGAAATTCAAGAAGTTAACTTCACACGAAGTCAGATTGTCAAATGACAATAAAGCAGCATTATCAGTGTATTTAAGAGATCTTAAAATCAGAAACCCACTCTATGTAAATAACTTGGACTGTACTCCACCTCGTTTGACTACAGAGTAATTCACTCAACTTCGCTTTGTGAGTTACTCCAGGGTCAAATTTGGTGGGGTATAGATCAAGTTATTTTCATCTCATGAGTTTCCTTCTAAATATGTAATGAGTGACCGGGCAAGGACCTTTCAGGTAAGATCTCATAGCAGCATGATTTTTCAGGGTTATGTAGGGGTCAGGGTAGTTGAGCAGTCGTTGGTTTGCTTTACGCTAGGTGAAGCGGGTGCCGATCCCTGCTGTGCGGTAAACCCCGCGGACCTGTGTATGCAATAACTACAGGGTCGCCCGGACTCAGTCCGTATATATAGGCTGAGTCCGCAGTAAGCGCCAGGTTACCCGTGCGTTCCTTCGCGTCGAGCGAACACCTTGGAGCTCCACACATTGGTAAGGTTTTTCCTGAGCCTTTCAGTGGTTGAGTGAACAGACCAACTCACCTGACGTTACCTAGCACATTCCATGCTAGGTGACTGTACACATTCATGAAATGAAAGGCATAAAATAAAAGAACAGCTTATACCTGAAGAGTTCTAAATCTGGTTTTGTGTCCACAGACTTGTAATTTGTAGATCTCCTTACATTCCAAAATTAATCTGAACCAATCTGTGCAGGAAACCTCATAGGGTAGCACTGCCAGATAGACGAATCTAATCTCGTGAAGTGACAAGCCAGTACTAGAACCGGTGGACCGCTACACTTATATAAGAGTAAGATCAGCCAAGGTCATATAACAACAAGGTCAACCAAGGTCATATGACAAGGCCATTGTTAAGTAACAGCCAGATGAGGCAAGGTCATATAGCAAGATCAGCTTGAATCATATCATATTAAGGTCACCCGAAATCATATCACAGTAAGGTCAGCTAAGGACATATCACCCCAAGGTCAGCCAAGGTCAATTTACAGTGTTATTAGCCAAGGTCATATCACAAGATCATCCATTGTCCCGTGCCCTGTTGTCATCCTGGCATTTGTTAAGACATAAAACCAGCAACCGCCGGCCAACCAGGGTCACCTGGCCCCAAGGTCATAGGGGTCATACCAGGGTCAAATTACACCAAGGTCATCCAAGGTTATTTCTCAGTGAGATCAACCAAGCTCATATCACCTTTAGATTAACCCCGCACAGATTGCATACAGACACAATGTTAACTGGTTTCAGATACAAGCAGCCCTAATTGCCTAGGACTAGATACGTAATAATATCTGAGCGAAAGCGAGGATCTTACATAGAGTCTAGTCCGAGGAGATTATGACCATGGGTTTGCATATGTAAAATAATGTGCGTGGTGAAAAAGATATTGCACAAGTTACATATCATACATAACATAGATATATGTACCTTCGTACATAGGAATGTGTTTGTGGTATCTACGTACCCCACATACAAAACGCTGCCTATTTGATCCTGTTTTACACCATCAAATGTGCTATGTACTCTGTTACCTGTGTTTGGTATATATCTTTATCTCATCCCTGGTACAAGTTTAGCCATAGGAATAATATTACAAAAATTACTCAACGATCACCCCCGTAAAGTGACAATACTACGCCATGGTCATGGAGTAGTGAATATGAGATGACGTCATACGCTATTGACCAACTAAGTTTGCAAAGTAATTTCAATTATTCTATATTGTGATGTTATTTAATGTCAGTGAAAGGGGGTGAGATAAATCCAGAACCGCACTCGAATCGTATGAGTATACCATACTCCACTCATTTAGATGTGCCGTAATCATCACTCAGCTTCGCCTCGATGATGATTGCAGCCCATCCAAACTATTGGAGTATTGTATATTTATATGATTCTCGATCCAGTTCTATACATACTTGTCTATGCGAAAGCCTTGTCTACAGGACCAGTCAACTCTTGTCCTTGTCCTATCCAGGAAGAAACGTTCTAAGTCAGCGGGCAGCGAGCGCCACCTGCGGGATGTGCACGTGTAAGCTTCACGCATGCGCAGTCAGGGTGTAGAGGTGTAGACGGCTTCTGGCCACGCTGGTTCCCACAGCTGTCTACATGCCTAAGATCAGCACAATAGGTACAATACTCTGTGGCGCAAGCTCCAATGTTCCCCATGCTACATTGTCAGGCCGCAAAAATATCCCTAAGAATGTCACAGCAATGCACAGTGTCTTCCATAACACTGTGTTTTCCATAACACTGTCAAGAGAGAAATTCTTGGCTTCCTCAAGGAACGTATGAATTTCGCTAAGATATAATCGAGAAGAGTAAGATGCCTGGATCAACCAGGCAGCATACCTTGTTATTCCAAAAAGATATGCAAATTTTTGTAAAGTAAACCAAAGTAAGTCTATTTGAACAGTTGGACGTTAAACTACCCAAACAAACAAACAAACAAACAGACAAGTTCGTTCCCCAGTCATCCGCTAATGGGCCCCTTGGGTGTATTGAGAGCCCTGATGTGATGCTCAATGGTAGAACACCGCCTTGGCTGATGAATTGTTTATCGTTATGTGTATTTGATCAATAAAAAAATATTAAAAAAAATATTTAAAAAAAACAACACTGGGACGTACTCATCCAACACTCTAGCGTTACAACACCCCTCAAAGTCCTCAGAAACTCGCAGAGTATTGTACCAGCGCTAATCGTAGGCACAGAGATAGCGAGGGGAAGCAGTGTGGAGTCTTTCTCTGTTTCTTCCCCGTCCCCAAAACCACCCCGTAGCTCTCCCAGACCTCCATCTTGACCAATCATCCCAGAAAGTCTGATCAGGTTGTAGGGCCACAAGGATGAAAAGAGTTTTTTTGTTTTTTTTAAAGAGAGAAAGAATCACAAGATCACAGCCCAGTCAGTAGATAATAGTAAATCGACCCGAGCTAGAACCTGTGATATTTAAAGGTATTTTGGTAGAAGTTGACTTTTTATTTTTATATCCTGTGATATCCACTCACGTCCTCACGCAGTGTATAGTTCAGGCTTGTGTGTCGCTTGTCTGAGGTCAGCCACTGCTACCACAGGATTAGAGCTGTGTGGGTCATTTTGAAGCTTCTCTTGACTTGGTTTTTCAAAAAAAAATTTAATATGGCTTTCTAGGGGAGAGGTTGCATACGTCACTATCTGCTTTTAGGAAGAACAATGCTTTGTGAGAGAAGACAGATTAGATGCAAGATTCCGATGTTTAAATCCTCTTGAGTCTCACGCATACATGTTTATAGAATGCACAGTTAGGCCTGTAGTGTTAGCCTAGATAAGTAAATTTATAGAGTCATTATCACTTCAAAGACACACAACTTGACTCAATAATAACTATGTTATCCCTCTCTGCAGCTACATATGATGCCTGTATTATATATATATATAAAAAAGATAACAACTTTCTTCACTGGCTTCATCTTTGTTACGTATCCTGAATCATGTTTCGTTTACAACACAATATCAAAAATGAGGGTTAGCTGTCATTATACAAATACGATTCCATCTCATTAAGTGGAGTAATTAATGAGGAGTTTGTTTTTCTGCTGACTTGTGACTGATGTGTCACGTACAAACTGCCTGGCACTGATGTACTGTTTCGTGCATTTTCTGCTGATTTGTCATTGATGTGGTGTCACATACAGACTGTCGGGCAGTGATTTCCTGTTTTGTGTATTTCCTGCTGACTTGTCATTGATGTAATACAGTCCGCCCGGTCTAGTGCGATAGTTTGCTACCCTGTGATAAGCCGTTATTATCGCCCTCCAGTATCTGGTGCGCATGCAGGAGCATGCGCAGTGTTGAAGTCCACAATTGGAGAGTGAAAAAATTGCTGAAATTAAGCATATCATGACATGTGATTCTCATGGTAAAATGCTATTCTTTTCATTTATTTACATTAAAATCACACCAAAACAGTACGTCCAATAGTCCATGCTAGCTGAACGGAAGAACGTGTCCAGACGCATGCATGTATTGAGTGATGTCCTGTTTCGTGTATTTTCTGCTGACTTGTCATTGATGTGGCGTCACATACAGACTGTCCGGCAGTGATGTGCCGTTTTGTGTATTTTCTGTTGTCTTGTGATTGATCTGGTACAGACCGTCGGGCATTGATGTACCATATTATGTATTTTCTGCTGATTTGTCATTGATGTGGTGTCACATACAAACCGCCCGGCACTCATGTGTCGTTTCGTGTATATTTTGCTGACTTGTGACTGATGTGGTGTCACGTACAGACTGCCCGGCACTGATGTGCCGTTTTGTGTATTTTCTGCTGATTTGTCATTGATGTGGTGTCACATACAGACTGTCGGGCACTGATGTGCCGTTTTGTGTATTTTTTGCTGACTTGTCATTGATGTGGTGTCACGTACAGACTGCCCGGCACTGATGTGCTGTTCCATGTATTTTCTGCTGATTTGTCATTGATGTGGTGTCGCATACAAACCGCCCGGCACTCATGTGCCGTTTCGTGTATATTTTGCTGACTTGTGACTGATGTGGTGTCGCGTACAGACCGTCCGGCAGTGATGTGCCTGTAGAGGATCGACTGTCGCTGCCTGCCAAGCGGAAGAAGCCCAAACCCGTGCTCACCGTCGTTCTGTAATTATTGAGTGATTGAAGCACTCCGAGTCGCTCTGCCACCGGTTGAAGTTTGTGGGTTTTTTCGCTTTCTTTTTGATGATTGGGCAGATCTTTTTATTGTACTCAAATTCTTTTTGATTTGATGGTGAGTCGATGATGAATAATTGAGGTGTGGAGTTTGTTTATGGATATGTTTTTGTTGGAGTTTGACCATATATGGATTTTGATCTTGTGCAATGCAGTGCTATAATCAAGACACTGTGACCGTTGATGATTACCCCCACCCCTGACCAAAGTGATTACACATGTGTAGCACTGATATAGATCTACAAGCATCATTGATGAAGTTTGATTTCCTTGACCCCCATCCGTTGTTATAACATCAGTGTTATCAACCTTTGATACCACCTGAACATACAACGTTTTCTACACAGATTATCTCTTGGGTGTTCTTTTGATTTGCAACTGTGGACCTTGGGTAAGGAAGTGTGGCACTTGTGTACATAGCACAGTCATTTACTAACCTCTTTTTACTTTTAGATCAGGGATGAACATGATTTATTTAAAACAGCCACTAATAAGCGTCATTTCCATTATTATGGTCAGAATGAACTATAATAACATTCTGTATGAGTTTTTTTAATGATTATTGTGATTAATATTTCGTTTTGATAGATGGCTTTTTAAAATGTGGATGGATAACAGAAGGTTAATATTGTTTTAATGGCTGGTTACAGGATATATATGCGCTCTCTATTAAGGTTGCGGCTTAGAATTTAAAGAAGGGGTTGATCTTATTTTACGTATTTGACTTCTTTTTTTTGAGATTGTAGGCAGACTGATTTTTTTTGATTTTTTTAAAATTCATTTATTTTTTTATTACTTTTATTGAGATTGTAGGAAGACTAATGCGGATCCCGTAAAGACTTTCTCTCATCATCGCGCGCATCAGAAAAAATGATTTTAGAATATATTTTGTTTAATATAAATATGATGTTCCTTGATAAAAATTATGAAAGGCATGTGTATTTAGTATCAAATTAAAGCTCCTGATGTCAGAGATGCATTAATCATATAACCAGTAAAAATCTGGAAACCCGCGTAAGCAGACACTTTGGCCTGGATTGGAGGATTAGATGTCTGGTTATGCGGGGTTTTACTGAATGTCTGAAGCCAATTTTATGACACTTCAAAAGCCATCTTTGATCTAGCCAAAATGAAAAAAACAAACTAAAAACAAATGCCCTCATCATATTTTTCATGGCTTGGTGATGAGAAACAAGTTTTTTTTTAGTGGCCTAACCTGGACTCCCGAGCGTACACTTTATATGTATTGCTTTTAACCAGAAGTACATCATGCACATATTGCTGTTTATCGCGGGTACACTTTACACATATTGTTAACAGGGTGGAGTACATCATACACATATTGCTGTTTATCGCAGGTACACTTTACACATATTGTATTAACAGGACGCGGCTGGTGAACCTCTTCCAGACGATTGATAAGCTCAGCAATGGACGACCTTCCAGTAAACTGGGCGGGGACGATGTACAGCAGCTCCGGTACACCGTCTCCAAACTCCTCCAGTACGTCACCGGACAGGGTAGGTACACCCAGTCAACACTTATCTTATTGTTATCCTACCCCTCCTATAAATCTCCATAGACTTAACATGGTGTGACTCTATGCCACGGTTATGGCATAAAATATTTATATGCCACTGGTGGCATATGAAGTTAAAAACATGTGACAGGGTAGGATCAAATCTGAACATTACTCAATTTCATATAATTGTTTATATGCCATTCATTGTCTTCCGCTACAGATGTCACTCAGCTCCGCTTCGTGATATCATGCCGCGAAGACAACTCGTGCTATATAAACAATTGTATGAAATTTTGTGATGTTTCATGATAATATGTTGTTTTCTGACAGGTGATCATAACCTGTGCCCCCAACATGCATGCCGCTAGGAACATGGAGTCTGTAGTATGGCTAACTAACACCAGAGGGAGCCATAACTAAATACAGATTGGTATATGATTTATTTTTTTTAACAAGTTTTATTGCAATGCAATAAACTATAGTGTTAGTATTTAGTATTTTGACATGGATTTACAAAAAAAGAAAAAAGAGTCATTTCTTTGGGGGGGGGGGGGGGGGGGGGAGGGTACTTTTTTTAGTCACAGTTCCATTTTTAAGAATTCCATGGTAGGGTTTGGTCTCTCCCTAGACTTGCTCAAGTCTTTGATTATGGATCTCAAACTACTTAATGAACTTCCCCAACCACCTGACAGGTTCAATCATCAAAGACTTGTAAGATATGCACAAAACCTGTGTAAGTTTCTCCTATGGTAACCTGACACCTCCCTTTCCCCCTCCCCTATACCCCCTCTTCCTGCCAACTCCTGGGGGGGATTCCTTGATATCACAGTAATTAATTATTGGCAGACCTTGTATTGAAATTTAAATGCATCCACCTGCTAATTTGGCCTTTAGGGGGCAATATTTCTATTTTATAATGCACTATTAGCTCTTGTTTAAAAGGATGTTCATCAACAGCATTATTTGAGAAATGTCCTCAAATAACAATAATCCTGTTGCACCTTCCAGAGAAAATTCACCGAGACATTATCATGAAGAACAGTGCATACATAGACCAGCTACTAACCACCTTGGAGGTAAGAAACTACATCCTCAGTTACTGCTATATCAAAGGCCAATCCTTCTCATACCATGTCTATGTCGTGTGGGAAGTAAAAGAACTCTCACCTCGGTAAATTTGTAGGGGTGAGGTTTCTACCTAAATTCATTTCATAGATTCGATCACCACCCTTGTGTTGTAAAAGAACCTTGAGAAAATCTGGTGAGAACCTGCAATGGTTAACTGGACGTTAAATCAAACCAACAAAGCAAAGATACATCCTCAGTGATTCTTAACCCTTTCAGGGCAGAAAATGCCTTGAGGCATTCCCCAACATAGACATGAGAAGGTCTTGAGGCATTATTCATGAACTTTAGTAATATTCACGATTTCAATGTTTTATGAAGAAATGATTTTATGATTTCAATGATTTATGAAGAAATAATCGATAAAAAAATATGAAACTTTTAGGGAATATACCTATGATATAGTATCAAAAACTGTTTGGTTAAAAAAAGTAATATGAATAAAGCTGACGTGTCATATCACGTGATCAAATAATAGAATACGGGTTTAGACAAAAATCGGCCCATCCCCTGGCGTCATACCAGTCTCAAGTACCCGCCACGACCAACAGTGCTCTGCCACAGACCCCGTCTTTAAAGGATTAAATCTGTCGCTGCTGCATATTTTCAGTGGCTATGGATCGATTGCGGTTCAGATTTTATCTCACCTCTATCACTGACTAATTGGCTTACATTTGGGACATCATCACCCATCGACTATCTTTTCTAAATACTCCATGGGCGTTGAGTTCGAGTTCCCAATGTTAAGTCTATGGGGAAAACCACCCCTCATCTTTGAACCTTACTTATCGTACATAATATAATTTTCATGCAATAGAAATGGATAGAAAAAAAACAAAAAAAACAACAAAACAAAGCAGCAACAGAGTGTATTTAGATGTACCATTAGGCGAAATTCCTATTTATCATGGCAGTTGATGTGAGAAGTGAAGGTTGTAACGACTTATGTATCTTGACCTATTAATGTGAGTAATGAAGACTGTAACGATATATGTATCTCGATACTTGACATCGCGGACAAGCTAATGGAAGCACTTCAGTGTAACATTTCTAGTCTATGGGGAAAAATACCAGGGGTGAGGTAAATACTATATCTCTATAATACTTCCCGTACACAACTTATACCAACTATAAACTAACGCTTAGAGCCGGATGCCAAGTAACCAGGAAAATCCTGTAGATATAGACACTATTTACCAGATAGATTGGGCATGAGAAATGAGCTAAGATAAACTTCTTTTATGAATATAGATTTGCATAATGTGTATGTCGGGTACAGAATGTTCTCTGTTCCGGGGTTAGACGCGACCGACAAATAACGACCGAGTTGTTTCCCTGCTGTGTCTGTCTCTAGCTATCATAGGGCATCATGTGATTCATCATGTACCTTCAAGTGCCAGGTGCCTTACAGTGCTCTTCTGGCGTGGTATGTAGACGTTAGGGCCCACCACCCGAAAGTCGGGACGTTATGGCCCACTCATCGGGACGTTAGGGCCCACCTATGATAACATCGACATATATCATTTAAATATGCGTACATGTTAAATCATTACTTACATTTCATGAAATTTGTGAAAACCGTGTCTAATACGTTTTTAGCGCTAATAAGCTAACAAACCTTAACCAATTCTGCAAAATTAGGTGGGCCCTAACCCAGACATGTTGAGATACTGTGTGATTGTTATACTGGGTACTGGTTTTTGGTAGAGGAAACCTATGAATGTTTATGGTCAGAGCTTGTATCCCATCGAGGTTGAATCAACAAGGTGAAGCCGCGTGAATTACGTAGCGATTCAAATGAGATGGGATCGAGCTCTCACCATAAACTTGAATAGGTTTCTGAATTTATCTCACCCTTCAAATTGACTTATGGGCTAACCTTTGTGACATAATCCCCTAATGGACATTTTTTCTAAATATCTCATGGGCGTTGGATATAAGTTCCCAAGGTTAAGTCTACGAAGAAAAAATACCAGGGGTGAGATAAATGTCATTATACAATTTACATCTTGATCCCCCTATTTAGGGCGTCTAACTTTATGATGCCCAATTGACTTTAACACCCTATTAAGACCACCGAGTTTAGGTGCTGTTATCTTGTGATGTTGTCATATTTTGGTCACCGTATTCAAAAGACTATGTTTGGTGTAAAAATAGATGTTTACTATATGAGGCTAAAAGATGCTACCCTGCAGTGAGAGCGTAAAACATTCTCGACCGTCGCCATAACCATGGTGTGCTCGTAACTTTGACCTCACTGAAAGTATGGCAACAGTTATAACTACAACAACCCCCTGTATCCCAGATACAAGGATAAAGCAGCAACCGTCAACAAATTGATGTCTGCAGAGCACGGCCACAACTGGCCATTAGATTTAGAAGTGGATTCTTGTTTGTGGGGTGTGTACAAAGTTTTGCTGCAAAACAGCTCATCGGGCGTCATAAAAAAAAAAAAGTTATTGTTATAAAATATACAGGATTTCTGTCACAAATCGTTATTCCAATTTTTATTCCTGCCATGAAGAATGCTTATCCTGCCGAAACGTTGACAAAAAGGGAATGAAGTATTTATTGTTGAAACTGTGGAGTGGACATCGGTTTGTACAGTGTTCTAGAGTTTTATCTCACCCCTGGGATAAATGTCGATAGGCTTAACATTGGGAACTCGTTCTCCATGCCCGTACAAGTATTGCAGTCCGTTCTCCATGGTTTATATCCTGTGTGTTGCCATTCTTCATAAGTGTACAGGGGTGAGATAAATACAGAAAACAACTCGTTTTGGTCAAAGAAGTCATTCTCCAACTCGTTTGAATGCTATGTGATATTCACTCGGCTGTAGCCTAGTTCATATCAGTTCGCGTCAAACTCTTGGAGAACAATGACTTTGACCAAAACTTGCTGGTTTCTTCTGTAAGACTTCACCTCATGTCTGGTTTTATTTCAGTGCTCTGCAGACACTGCCGTCCAACAGAACATCGTCGTCATTCTCGGAGAACTCGTCGGTAAGACCCGTAAGTTGGTTTTACTCACAAACTAATCCCATTATCACCCCATCAGATAAAGATGCCAAACAGGATCACAGCAGTCAGGGGTATTATCTCACTGCTGGTACTTTATCCCATAGACTTAATATTGGTACCTCTTTATACATACCCCTAGTAATACAGTCCATTCTCCAAAGTCTCAGTGTGTTGTCCATTATTTTAGTTTGTATAGGGGTGAGATAAATACAGAAAGCAACTTGTTTTTGTCAAAGTCGTTGTTCTCCAACTCGTTTGAATGCTATGGATATTCACTCGGCTTCGCCTTGTTCATATCACTCTGCATCAAACTTATTGATGACTTTGACGAAAACTTGTTGGTTTCTTCTTTATTGCCGCCACGATACCTGCATTCTGTCATCACGATCTGATCTGAAATGAGACAGACCTACTCAGAGCAGAACTGAGTTGTTCAAAGAAATGAAAAAAATCGAAGTTGCTACATCTTTTATATTGTCATACTCGATGAGGGACTGGGGAGTGGTTAGAGCACTGGACTTGTAATTCCAGGGTTGTAGGACTTTGTGGGTTCGAGTCCCACTGCAGCCACTTTTCTCCTTCACCTCCAGCAGCAGTAGATTTACTGCTATATCAAAGGCCAATCCTTCTCATACCATGTCTGTGTGGTGTGGGAAGTAAAAGATCTCTCACCTCGGTAAATGTGTAGGGGTGATATTTCTACCTACATTCATCTCATAGATTCGATCAATCCCAAAGGAAGCAATTGAACAAATTGGATGTTAAACTACCCTAAGAAACAAACAAACAAAATACTCAACGATATCATCATAACTATCACAATATATCAATTTTCGATCCATTCATTAGACTCATTTATTTCAAATATAGATAATGTTATATGATCAAATGCAGCAAGACCAGTTATTGTTGGTCCTGAAAAATGGTTCCTGAACGAAACAGATAAACGTTTATCCTACCCCAAATATAAAATCCCATAGGCTTACCATTGAGTTTCCGTATGCCACGCTGCCTGGCATTCAGAGTTTTATATGCCACTAGTGGCATACAGAATTATTATCACATGATATTCCAAAATAGAGGAGACGAGATAGGATAAAATCAAAACCTGATTCGTTTTAATCGTGGCCACTGCATTCCTCTCCTGGAGTTTTGGCTCCGGACTTCACTCGGCTTCGCCTCGTGAAATCACTATGCCAAGCTCCAGTCGTGGCATACGGTGGCCAAGATTAAAACTCATCCAGTTTTACGATATTACTCATACATGATTTATAAGGTTGACTCTATCCGACACATCTCACATGCAGTTATTAGCAATCAACGAAGATCAAAAGAGCAGTGCATACTTTATTGAGCAGCCATTTACCCTGCTGAAATTGCTTGATGTAATAGTATTTTATCAGAACCTCATGTCTCATACATTCACCACCTAGAAACGATCCCGGGGTCCAAGGCCGAGCGGGATTTTAGTGTCTGTATTGGACTTGAGCCAAGAAATGACAAGCTGAAAAAAAGAGGTGGGGGTGGTTTGGTGTGTGTGGGTGTTGAGTGGAGGTGAGGGGAGAGGGTAAGGGAGAGATCAATGTCTGCAGCATGCAGCTGCCTCGGCACCACACTGGGGATGGAGGGGAGGAGTATGCCAGTCTGCCTCTCAGTAGTGTCTGGGCCTGAGTCTCCACCTATAGTGAACCTCCCAGTGGGATCTATAGTGTATACAGGTTTACATACATCTCCCCCATTGAGCCCAGTCCACAGTCATAACCTGTCTTAGTAGACACGTGAAAGAAACTTCACATCTGCATTTCGCTGTATCCAACTCGAAGACTAGGAAATAGGTCTTGGTATATATACCCATGCCGTATATACTGTAAATACGCAGCGTTTTGCCATATAACGTAAAAATACCGTACGGAACACTGCACGGGAAAATACGGAACACTTCCCCATACCGATGACTAAAATATTAATTGTTAGGCTAAATTAAATCAATGATTTTTATCAATTTGGAGTATATAGTTTAGACGAGGCTAAGTGTTATCTCATTGGCAGCAAACAAAAAACAAAAAAAAACAAACAAAAAAAACAAACAATTTGGAGTATATAGTAAATATAGAACGACCTACCATGCTTGTACAAGCCACACAACTCAATAACAATTTACGGTTTGTATGGATCTTGGCGTAAACGCCTTGTTCCGTATGAATCATAAATTGTCATCCCGTTTTGTAGCTTGTACAGTACGGTCAGGACGTTCTATATAATTACTGTACATACCCATGGCCCATTGTTTTGTGTTCCCTAACCTAGATAGACTAATACATTATTTAGATAAACTTGTACTACTTACCTTCAGATAGTTCAATGGTTTAGTGCAAGGTGAAGGGGTTATTAACCACTCTGCACGAAGCTGCAGAAACCAAAGACGATGAAATGAACCTCTGCCTTCGGCATCGATTCGTTTTATTGTCAATTTTACCATATATTTATCCTGTACAGCTACAGTAACCCTGTTTCCATATAATACACACTCCCTATAGGTTTAGTATGGAGACTCTGTATTAGGTGGATAATACTGAATCCCTTAAGGTTTGGTTTAAAGACTCTGTATTAGGTGGACAATAAACACTCCCTATAGGTTTAGTACAGAGACTGTATTAAGTGGATAATACACACTCCCTATATGTTTAGTACCGAGACTCCATACTAGGTGGACAATAATGTGTGATATTGGTTGTTGATGTTGTTGTGATATTGTTTGACAGACACGAGTAAGCGCGTGTCGACGCTGGTGGCGCATGGAGCCACGCACGCGCTGCTCACCGTGCTGGTGGAGGAGGCGCGTGAGCAGCAGCCCTCCATGGAGCTGCTCGTCTCCATCCACCAGCTGCTCGGCAAACTCGGACCCAAAGGTAAGCTTCACAGATGGCACTTTTCCATTTTCTGTGGAAATCCACTTTTTCATATTCAGTATATATATGTAATTGCTTTTCCTTGCGTCAAACAAAGATAATACTGATTTAGCCTTATTTACGCCAATAAAACAGTGGATTCAACATCACCACAGGCCGTCAGCCCCATGCCATGGCCGACAAGGACACATTATCTAAGAGTTACCGATCTCTCTTAGAAAGAAAAATCCACTTGAACTATGTTTCCACTTTTCTCACTGACCCCTACTGACATCCCTGCTTCTTAAAAGCCATGGTATACCGGAAAATAGACCCTTTGTGCTATAGAGCAAAAATAGTCCCTATTGATATACCATTAAATATGGTAATTTCTGAGTTAAGATTATTGAAGAAGATTGATGATAGATACAACGCACGATGATTTTTTGGACAGGTGGCTCAGTAATCCACCTGAGGTTGATGTTGTAATATACTTGTAGACACTCATCTATTACTACGCATCAACCACTCGTGGTTTACAGCCGCCTGTCCACAAGACCATTGGTTATTGTCTATTTATCTTACCCCGGTATTTATCTTCATAGGCTTAACACTAGGAACTCGTACTCCACGGCTGTGAAGTTTGTGTACCCAATACTCAATGGCTAATTGGGTGATTCATTTTATCAATAAATAGTGTTTTACAGGGTGAGATAAAATTAGAAACCTACTGAATGAAAATAACTTGGTCCACACTCCACCTCATTTGACCGCCGTGTAATTCACTAAGCTTCGCTTCATGAATCACTCTGCGGTCAAACTCAGTGGAGTACGGACCAAGCTATTTTCATCTCGTGGGTTTCCTTCTAAGAATTACATGGAACCACAGGTCATCTAGCCGCAGATGTTGAGCCTTATTCTTATCACTATCTTAAACAATTTTTTCTCGAAGAAATCAGGGCCGGATTTACGAAAATCGGTGCCCCGATTTCCTCGAACGAGTTCCCAACACTTATTCATATCACCCTTTATGTTTGTATTATTTGAATTTGTTTTCAGACCGAAAGTTCGCTGTGAAGGCTCGCCTCAGTCAAGCCCTGCCAATCACCCTGAACCTGGTGAGGAACTGTATCAACAACGCCAAGCCCCTTCAGGCCTTCCTCCATGTGCTCAAACTCTACACCTCCAATGGTGCGCTACTCATTCTGAACAAAAAAAGGCAGATTTGATATGATTTTATAGAAATATATGAAACCACTTTTAACCCACATACAGAAAACATGACTAGTACAACTGACAGGAACTTATATTTCATACATGTGTTTTTTCTTAAACTTAATATTTTAAAGTATACATATCATTATACACCCATGGCTGAACGTCTCTGAAATACTACCCGTTGCTAGGGGTGCAGTATAAATAATGTTTTGGGCTCACTGAGTGAATGACTATGAATCCAAGTTGTAAAAAGTGAATAAAATGACCTTTCCCCCCCATGTTTTTAGGTATGTAATAACAAATTAACATCGTGATTGAGCTGCAGGGATGTCATTCTCGGCCTTTTGTAAAAAAAAATACATCCCTTTGCCTCTGGCGATGGGACATATTTTGTATAATACAAAATACCTCACACAGCCATCCCTACAGGCTCAGTAACCATGTTTTTTCTTAATACTTAATGAATTTAATTGCTCAACTTAAAGACAAATGTGGGTAGGTATTACAGTGCCTTGTGTGTCTATACTCAGAACTATATTTGTCACTGGTACTGCAATCTGGTTTCATGGAAATATTGCAGTTTCCCATAGACTCTAATAGTTAAGCACTTACCTTCTTCAGATGGCCTTCCCATAGAAGTTAGCACCGTGATATGCCTTTTTTCATTTTTCATTTGCTGATATATGAAACTTATATTATCGAGAGGTATTTGCAAAAATCAATAGTATCTAGAAATGACCCAACTACCAGCATTTATCTTTAACTCTACTTTAGGTTGCTCTCATTGAGACGCGTCATGTGGGTTATTAGTTCACACTTCTAATGGTGGCTGTGTAAACTCTTTCAGCTGTGAACGCATCGTACCTGGGTAAGAACGGTGCCGTGACCCACCTCTTTAAGATCCTCACTGTGTGCGGCAAGCGACACCTGACTCTCCTCAAGTACACCCTGGACACGCTGAGCCTCCTCGTCAAGTCCAGTAGGTCGCACTTCTCTGTTTCTAGGGTAATTTTAGGAAACGTCCTTACCGTGGACGAAACGGTTTTCGGTCGAGGTCAGTCGTCGATTTCATACAGCCTGATGCCGCAGGCGGAAGGCTGACTGGCCATGGGCGAGATCTGTTTCGCCATCAGTCAGGACGTTTGCTTAACATCATATACCTAAAATCGATGAACAATATCTATTTTAATGACTTATGAAGTGGGAATCACAGCAGGCACGAACAATATTATTAATGCACCCCTAACAGTGTGCAGTATTTGATAAAAATACTCACACAGGTATATAGTGATAATTAGATAGAATTGAACGAGAGTAAGCCTGATTAGTTTTTATGCCACGACGGACAGGTCGTGTATTACTACACAAGGTGATAGCCGAGTGTAGTGAGTAGCGGACCTGACCGGAGTGGCTTGAAAACTAGTCAGGCTGACTCGAGTTTGGTTCTGTATTTATCCTACCCGGTCTCTACACTTCAGGTGTGAGTTCTATTTTTCAAGTATTCTGTATCATGCTAGCAACATCTGAATGGGCATTTTGAGTGCAACCGGAACTTTTTTCGTAGTAGCTGACATCCTGGTCTCTGATTGGTCAATTTTTTTTTATTACTCTAGTGGCATAAAAAATACTCACAGCATATGTCACAGCATGCCACATAAAATTTGCCTATGTTAAGTTTATGGCGGCTTTTTATTAGGGGTAGGATAAAATGCTATACCCACTCCATCTTAAGAGAATAAGAAGACAGACCTGATACCTACTTCGAGCATCTTTATTGATATGTAAAAACATATATTATCATATAATTTAGATTTGTAATTCACCAAAACTGACCGTAACTCTGGGTTCACTATCACTTTATCTTACCCCAGGTACAAGTTTAGCCATATTAATAACATTAAACGATTATCCGCAATGATCACCCACGTAAAGTGAAAAAACCACGCCATGGTTGTGGTAGAGTGATGTGAGATGACGTCATAAGCAACTGGCCAATTATGTCAAATCTGAAGCATATAGGAAGTGTATAAACTTGAGTCAATAAAGATATTATTTTTTAAAAAAAAAATAAAAAAAGAAGAACTGAACCTAACACCATGACTAAACGAGCCGGTGTATTGTTCTCTTTTGAAAAACAGAAACAACATGAAAATGTTGTTTGAAACTATTCCAAAAAAAAGATATCATCATGTTTTTGAAAGAGACAAATCTCTTTGATTGTATATAAAATATTTGAAAACATTGAAAAGAATTGACTGAAATAAGACTACGAAAGTGAAAAGCTAAATCATTGCTGGTCCCTATATACCCTCAAACAAACAAACAGTATTGTTCTCTTTCAGAGAGTAACTCGGCGCGCGCCATCGGTCAGGGAGGAGTGCCCGTCTTACTCAGCATGTTCTTCGACTGGCATAGGCTTGATACTAAGAACCGCCATCTCACGCTCCGCAAGGCTGTGCTACATGTCCTCAAACATATCACCAACCTGAGTAGGTAGAATGCTCATATCTTACACCCAAGTCAACAATAATTATGATAATCATAATCCCCGAAATAATCATCTTGATGTAACCAGATGTTGCCCAATGCCCAGGTATAAAAAGGCCCTACTACAGAGGAATATAATTTTGGAATCACCAACCAAATGAGCTACTAAAAACTTTGAAAGAAATCGGTTAAACTAGATCCAAACCTACACCCAACTCCAACTGGGTCGTTATCATGTGTAAAGTCTAAAGCTCTATTTTCAAGATTTTTGAAATTTCGAGATTTTCATTCATAATTTGATAAAACGTAGCCACTGGCCCCGTCCCTTACAACAGGGCCGGGTTCTTACTAGATATAGCCTTCCCACCCTTTGTCATTCCAATGAGTTTCCATACTGGCCGCCTTCTGACATGCATAAAACAAATTGAATCAATGAATATATACCAATTTGTGTTTGCCAACCTTCAAAATAGGTGTCTGTTGCTTTATAACTGTATTTAGAGGTAGTTTTCCAGTGGAGCTTGGCTAAGTGCCTTTGCCTATTAAAAATAATTTCCAATTCTTTGCTCGGTCCCAACTTTGATCCCTGGATCCCTGTTTCATCACAGAGTCTGGACGCAAGGCCTTCATGGATGCCGACGGCATCCGCATCCTCTACACGGCATGCCAGGAGGCCATCGACTGTCGCGAGTCTGAGAGCATCATCGTCCTCTCCAGTCACATCATGAGGAAGTGCTTCCCGAAGAACCGGCTGGCCGTGGCGAACCTACGCAGCGCAGTGACCTTCCCGCTCCCTGACAGTGCGTTTCATGTTCTCGAGACAGGTGAAGGCCAGGGTAAGGCACCAGGCACGCCCTGCACCGCAGTGTCACGCCCATACGTTCTCCCTCCTCTCACTACGGGCACGGCCACCACGCTCACTCAGCCGTAGTCTACGGGCGGCTCTCCGGGGGGTGGGTCAAGGCTTGGCACCGATCAGCTTCAGTGTAAATACCCCATGTAGCATGTTTGGTATTAATGCACAAGTTGTTTTATTACCCTCTTAAGAATCAATGCCCGGCTATGGATCGTTTGAAGGCATATTGGACAATTTACATTGAAATGAAAAACCTACTGGTGTTAGCTGGTTCTCGTTGTTGTACGGTGAAAGACCCTTGATGCATATCTCACAATTATTGCAGTTTAACAGTTGTTATAAATCTTCAAATTGAAAATTAGTAGCAGAAATGGAAATTTTAGTTGTTTCTACATATACATTTCAAATTATATTCGTTTTTTTCAGTTAGAAATCAGAAAATGGTTGTTCATCGGGGGACAGGCGACCGTGATGCGGCCAGACAGTCAGGGGCGGATCCTTTACATCCCCGGGGCAATATTGGGGAGTTTAGTAACGTCTGGAGGGTCTATGCCAGTTTCCTGAGAATTGAATATGATGATCCCCAAGTGTCATAGGTAACATTACTAATATAAAAGAATGGGAGTTTCTGATTTAGAGATCAATATTAGGATAATATTTTAAAAGAATCTAGACAAATTCTAAAAAGTAGTTTTTCACATAGTAAAGCCCCATGCCATTTTCTTCAAACTTTCACAGAATATAGCAATATTTTAAAATCATAGCTCACCGTCTTTGTTTTTTGAAAGAATTGAAGGAAACAACATTTTTCAATAAATTTCCTATATATCAGTCAAATGTAAACTGACCTAATTCAACTATTGGGTTAGGTCAGACTTGATAATAATCATAATTCACATATTTGGTATTAGAATAAGTCAAACGAACTGGTTTTAATTGATTATTTTCAATATTAGAAAATCACCAAGTGGCGCCACTGTGTATTGTAGGATATGCCTTTAAGTGATTTCAGACAAAGTATGGTTCGTGTTTTTGTATTTTTTCATTACCTCCCAATTTGAAAATATTAAAATGTATTAAGAAGCAATTCATGATGGGAGACTGAAGATTTACTTAGACATTTATATTGTTTTTATTAGTCAGTTTGGCCGATATAGCTGACATTGATGATCAGTTCTGGTTGATTACTCCATGCAGGGTTTCTCAAGTTCTGTTTCATTGTTGATTTTTTTAAAAATCTTTATTAATCTTGTTGTTCCAGCTTGTTCCAGTATTTCTTGGTACTTACATCAGTCGATTTTGTAATCAGTATTTCAGACTTGGCAATAGAAACCTCTTGATCAAGTTTTTTTTTTTTTTTTTTTTTTTCTAGATCAAGTCTATGCTGCCTTGTTAATGACAACTTTAAAAAAATCGCTTTTTTTAATCATGTCAGAGTCATCATGTTCAACTTTGACCAAATCTAACCTCAGTATTTTTGACCACATACAGTGAAAAAAAAACATACAGTGAAATAGAAAACGAAATGAAGGTCACCCTATAGCTGTGTGGGAATACTCAAGTGACTCAATCTTCACTGGATCTTATGAATATACATTTTGTTAAGAAATGTCTTCATGTTAATCCTAACGGTAACTTGTTTATATATGAACTGGACGCTGGTATTTTCATTTTATAGCAAAGGAAAGTTTCCTTGGATCTTTCTGTTACGGCTTCTGGTTGGTTAGGTCTGTCACATTCAGTTCAGCATGCGCTTGGAAATGCTTGGTAATGCTTGGTAATGCTTGGTGACGCATGGAGAAACTGGAGTGCATTTTTAGTGGGTATTTCTCTTCTTCTTTTTTTGGAGCGGAATTTGCCATCATTTTGCCGTGTATTTCCTGACATCGCTCTGTGTCCTGTATCAGTGACTTGTCCGGTAATGTCATAAAAGTAGTTAGACAACAGATCTCAACGCTGTTGAAATACAGTAAAATCCCGCTGAAGGGTGCACCCTCCGTTCCGACCAGAGTGTCCCCTTAAGCGAGGTGTCGCTTAAGCGGGGTTAAAATAAACTAAATAAAGATTTCTGTTCTGAGAAAACCGTCCCCTTAAGCGGGGTTTCCCCTTAAGTGGGTTTTCCCCTTAAGCGAGGTGTTCCCTTAATCAGGGTGTTCCCTTAATCAGGGTGTCCCCTTAATCGGGGTATCCCCCTTAAGCAGGGTGTTCCCTTAAGCGGGGTTTTACTGTACATGTTCTCTTTAACTGTGGTCATGAACTATACACACAAGGGTGACTACGATATATAGGGCACAGAGTGATTGCTAGTTCCGCCATCATCCGCCAGGAAATCATAAGATAGTGCCACTGTAGTCGGGTGATAATCACTATTTTCTGCTGTTATAATCTATAGATAATCGTGAGACTAGGCTAAAACCCCTTTATGGCAAGCAAAAAATAATGTTTTTTGATCAAATCCATTGATAACTGGACCCGCCACCTGGTGTTTTGTTTGACGTCGGGGGAAAGATGGCTGCTCCCATAACACAATTGCTATGTGCCCTATATCATAGCACCTTGGATTTAGCCAAAAACACCAAAGACAGTTAACAACGTAACATTTTCTGGCATGATGCGCATTTAGGTCAGGGACACCACTATTATATTTGTATTTTTGTTTAAGCCATTTTACTTTGCTTTTCTTGCTATTTTTCTCAACATCTCTTTGAGAAAGTCGGTCCATTCGGCCATCACTTTTTTATCACAGTTTAACAGGGGGAATTAGTTGGAACTGATAAGCAGTTCCATGTTTGAGTTTACTTTATTTATTTTGGCCTCGCTAACTAGTTGGTAGTAATCTCGGTAGTCATAGATGCATGGCTAGTTTATCTGACTCGTATTCTTATCAATCAGTTCAATTAAAACACAAACAAATCGCTTAAATAATACTTAATTCAGCTTCTGGGGAAGTTGTCTTTGACCTTCGTACAAACTTCCTCAGTGGAATCACTAGCGATTAATGGATTACTGAGAGCAAATACTTAATAACAATAAACCGGAATATTATCATTAACTTGCTCTGTTTTTACGATACGTATGTCCTGTGACTATTAACGATCTCCTGTTTGACCCACTAGTTACTCCTAGTCTCATAACTAAAGCCCATAAGTCAGCGACATCGACCACAGATTCTCACCGAACCAATCCACGATTATAATTAAGAACAATAATGTCGCTGGATAATACCCTCATATTTTCTTCCCGATCACACCTCCTCCCTGTATAACCTTGTAAAACAAACTGATTGAGATCAAAGAGAGTGGCAGGGAGCCTGGCCCGGCTGGGCCCCAGACCGGGTGATAAGCCTCAGTAGACTATATACAAAGTTTAATACCTTCTGTTCCATTTAAGATATCGGAAAACTGTTTTCAGATGTATAACTGCCGTTGTCTCCCCTACCAATCGTTGTATAATACTTGTATATTAAATGGGGGGATACATATCATCGGTATTTAAACGGCCTACTCAGAATCGGGAACAGTTGTTTAAATGCACATGGCCACAACATTAAGGTCAGGCAGAGTCGGTCATTACCCCTATGCTAGTAATGCTCGACCTGATTATAATCGGGTCAGTGAAGCGTGTACAGCGACACGATTCTGACGAACCTAACGGATCCGTCATGCAAAGGTGTGATCGGGAACAATCGGTGTGTCGCTGTCTCATAGGCTTTAAAGTAACTCCTCGTGATGTGTGTGGCACCGAGTTCTTCTCTCTAACCCCAGTGGAAGCACTGACCACCCCGGGCGAGGCCACTTCCCACTAACCTCTGGCTGTTCTCTTTGCCTCTTCTCATCCCTTGCTGTGTGACGTAGATGTTAGCGGACGTGACGTCACCAACCTGCCCTCACACTTCCGTCCCCACGCAGGTGACGACGAGTACGAGAGTTCCCTTGACAACGACGATGACGTCAGCAGCGATGACGACCAAAGTAACCACAAGACGCTCGACTCCGAGGTCAGTGTGTGACGTCATTAAAAAAAAAAAGAAATTTTATATCTTTTATTATTCTGGATAAGATGAGCCAGTGTCTGCCCGTTTGCTATTTGTACCCAGCATGACTGGGCCGGTGGGTTTGTACACTGTGAGCGTGTTTGGCACACTCGTGGCAGAGTCGAAAGTCGTGAACCCGGTAGAGCACGCCCTATATAGCATTAAGTATAACAGTATACATGTTATGTCCAGTATTGAACAAGAATAGTATAACTAATGGAAAGTATGTAAATATGTACTGATAACATCGATTGTCTTCCATACATGTTTATAAGGAAGGGAACCGTAGTAAAACTGTTTGGAATGAGATCATAAGTTCTGTAGATAAACTAGGAAGGATTCAGTAGAGTCCTGGATAGTTCATAATGCTAATTTTTATAAAAATTCATGTCAGCCTCCTTCTATAAGCCTCCTGATAAGTAGTATCATAGTTGAGGTACACATAGTAACACAATCTCACCCACTGGCAGATAATTGGAACTAACTCAGATATGCTCTGAGTAGCTCACAATGGTGCCTCTGCAGAATAGCCTTGGGAGACTACTGGCTAGTCTTAGTGGAGTATAATCTGAGACTAGTCTCACCAGATGCTACTAGTATGTCTGTTCATACTCCACTGGCTTGACTCAGCAAATTAGTCGGCAGACTTGACCAGTTAGTCGGCAGACCTTACTAGTTAGCCAGTAGACTTTAGCAGTGAGTCGGCAGACTTTACCAGTTGGGAATTGGAGGCCTTGAGCCTTTTACTGTTTGAGCCTCCTGTCATGCTCAAGGACACTAAAACAAGGTAGGCTCAAGGCCACTAAAACAAGGTAGGCTCAAGGCATCCACAGAAAGGCTCAAGGCATCCAGGGCTCAAATCTTCCCAGGCTCAAGGCATCCATGAACCTTACCAGCTAGTCAGCAGACTTTACCAGTTAGTCAGCAGACATTACAAGTTAGTCAGTAGACTTCAGTTAGTTGGCAGACTTGACCAGTTAGTCGGCAGACTTGACCAGTTAGTTGACAGACTTGACCAGTTAGTCGGCAGACCTTACCAGTTAGTCAGAAGACTTGACCAGTTAGTCGGCAGACTTGACCAGTTAGTCAGCAGACTTGACCAGTTAGTCGGCAGACTTGACCAGTTAGTCGGCAAACTTGACCAGTTAGTCGGCAGACCTTACCAGTTAGTCGGAAAACTTTACCAGTTAGTCGGTGAACTTTACCAGTTAGACTTTTATGAGGTAGTCTCCAGTCTTTACTGACCAGACTCGACAGAACCTTCAACAGCAAGCATTATCTTAGCCTGGTATAAACGTCCATAGGCTCAACATTACAAACTCGTTCTCAACGGGCTTGCGAGTATGGTAACTCATAATCAATGGATGATAAACAGATATGTATTTCCAGGATAAGATAAAATCAGAAACATATTCGTGCTTGGTCTTAGTCCCCATTCTCCATCTCATTTGGAGTGCATTGAATATTCACTCGGCTATCGCCTCGTCCATATTACTGCACACTCAAAACTCGATGGTGAACAGGTACACAGACCAAACACTCATCAATTTCTTTCTTAGTATTTTCCTCCTGTTGATGTTGTACACATGTATATACAATCGGGCATTAATTTTAACTTTTTTTTTGTCAAAGGTAAGTTGAAGATTATTACGAAAAGAAAAGTTTAGATATAATGAAAGAAAATATATGATTCCTATTTAGATAATAACCATATGATGCTTGACCTTCAACATAACGGAGGGGTGTGTCGTGGTATGGGCGTGGGAGTGTACAGTGTTTCCATGGTTACTGATTGCTTCACTAGGTGAATGGCGGGAGCGGCGAGTGTGACCGGGTGAGTTGAAGTCTCCGATTCTGCTTACAAGAGCATCCCCCTGGTGTCCTGTGGAAGTACTAACTCGTCCCTGTGCAATCTGTAGAATTATTGACTGGTCCCTGTGCCTCTCTTAGAATTACTAACTGGTCCCTGTGCCTCCCGTAGAATTACTAACTGGTCCTTCTATATCCTGGTGCTGGTGTATTCTGATTCCCTTTGAGGCTGATACCAATCCATAAGACTTGATCAAGCATGCTTACTATGGAGTAATAAACCCAGTAAAATCTTATTTTAAATCTTGAAGCTACATGGCCATATGAGAGAGAAAGCGAATGAAAATTGAGAGAAACAGATCCATGCAGTTTGGTTCACTGTCTTTATGCTTTATGGTAAACCAGTGATCTGTGGCCTGGCTCTGTCTGCTTCCTACAAAAGCCACTGCTTACCTGGCAGGTTTACATACAAAGGGCTGATTCCACTGATACAATTTATTTTGCCTGGCAGGGTCAGTGCCTTGCAGCATCTGGCTGCATCTTCCTTGATCTTACTAAATCCAGTTAGAATAAAACCTATGCGCGTGGAGCTCATATTACCACTCAAAGGGACCTATTCCACCGCAGCGATTCAACCAGATATTCTCACACGTTTCATCCTGACCTAGCAAGTCAACAAAGCAGCCATAACCAGCATATATTGCACGTCCTGGTGGAATCCTCCGTTAACTTACTCAGAGCAGCTCATGGAGCTCATCTTCTTTAATAACCCCCGAAACCTGCAACGGCGTAACCTGCCTTAGAATTTTTATTCATAGCAAACACGACCGACAGGGTTACCGGTACCGGGTAATCAGAGTTGGGCTTTCCACTTTTCCATGGAAATCTAAAATCTAATTTTTAATTTTTAACGAAATTCCCTTTCCTGTGGCGTAAAACAAAGATGATATTGGTTGAGCCTCATTCACCAAGATGGAACAGTGAATGCACAACCCCACAAACCCCCACACAGCTCTATGCTGAGGCTGATAATGTATCTTCCACATTTTTTAAGACAGTAAATTCCACATAAATATTTCAACATCTTTTTTTTCCTGGCCCCAACTGACATCCCGGATTAATGAGTAATAAACCGAAAGAAATACCAATTTTGAAGGCATCCCACATTTGCCTTATTCACAATTGGAAGATATGACAAGGAATCAAAAATAGATTACAATGTAAAGAGAAAATTAAAAGATCGCTCATGTTTGCTATGAAAATTGCTCAATAGTCCTGCTTGGCCAAGGTAAGAGAGTGCTACTTTTATCTCTTCTTTTTTTCTGTTAGGGACTGATTCGCATGAATATGACACAAAGCGCTACCATCAAAGCCTTAACCATCCATTAACTGTTTTAAGCGTTGGTCTTTGACCGACAATATAGTTGTAGTTTGTTATAGACACTTCTAATCTCTATTCGATAGCCATATATCTCCTTCAATATGAGATTTCAATTTTTTTATCTGGTAAACACTCTTGCACTTTTCGTGGTGTAGAAGATCAGCTAAATGATCATTGACCTAGATAAGCCTCCCTCTTAAAAAAATAACTGGAAAATACTTGATTGGTCACACGTTTACTCTATTTCTTCTTCGATGAAACTAGAATGATATATACTGACATCAGGAGTACCTATAATAATATCATATACTCTTGTGCAAATGTCTATGAAATACTGTCCGCTGCTCGGGGTGCAGTAATAATAATGTTTGTGCCACTGTGAGTGTGAATTAATAAGTCATTGAAATGGTTTTTTCATCGATTTAAGGTATACAACATTAAGCAAACATCCTTACTCTGAACGAAACGCTTCTCATTCTAAGTCAGTTGTCGATTTCATACCGTCTTCCACCTATGACGTCAGGCCATATGAAATTGACGACTGACCTCAAACCGTTTCGTCCATAGTAAGGACTTTTCCTAAAATTACTGATATTGCAAACTCCTATGTTTGTTGGTTGAAAAGTAGTCGTGCTGTCCTTTAACACCCCTGTTTAAACTACTGACCATGACTTTGAACATCATGTGAGCCGTGTGTATCCTATATTTGTGTGGACTTTGATTGTACTGGGTTTGGCCATCCAGCTGTGAGATGACTTAATTAAGACTTTTCCCGATCCTGAACTAATACATTGTTTAGCAACCCCGTAACTAGAGTCTTTGCCTCGTGGATGGAAAAACCTCTCACCCACAGTGATGTAGTGCCACATGGGTGCAATCTGCGATTCAGCTTATTTAAGCCCCTGCTCAAGTTTATTTTTTTAAGCCGAAGAATGGGATTCATGGTCTTAATCTTCTGTGCAAAATTGATATTGAATCTGTCAGAGTTATGAGCTTTTGGTGCTGGTTTGTTCCTTGCTCACAGAAGGAACGCAACAAGTGACCTGTCTACCTGCTGCAGACCTGGCTTTTTGTACAAGACAGGTTACTTAAAAAGGGTTGACCTGTGGCACTTCCATGCACGGGTCTACCCAAATCACCACACAGCCGGGACCGGCATCCCGGATCCTCTCGTGTAGAAGGAACAAACCACCACTCTATGCCCACGACCCCTACAAATGTATGCAGAATGAGACAATTTGTTGTACAAACAGTTTGTCTCAGACCCATTGTCATCATAGGTCAGTTGTTGTTTGACAGTGGATCTTGCGTGGAAATAGTTCAATGATATGGTCACTTTATTGTGAAGCTCATTTGATGGAGTATGTTCAGTACGTCGCTAGGTCAGTATGGTAGGGCAGCTACCGCTTGAATGAGCTCGATGTCTGTTATCGGCTACGTCATTGGAACCGTTCGATTGTGACGACTATAGTGAAATCAGCGTAATCGTGCCAATTTGCTTAGTGTCAATTGTTGACAAAGCGGTTTGTGAGTCACAAATTGGGCTTGTCATGTGTTCCTTTGTAGAGAGCGAATCCTTTGGAGCCATATATAAGTAGTAGGTTTTCTCTAGGTGGTTGAATGAATCTATTGGCTTCGGCTCATAGATAAGTTACCTCGGCTTTACCTGACATCCCGATGTCGGGTACTGTACAGGATGGTAATTCCTGTGTGGAAGCGCAGCTTCTCCGATTGCTAGGAACTGTTAACAGGGTTTGTACAGAGCCTGGAAAACTTGGAAAAGCCTGGAATTATGCTTTTGGATTTTCCAGGTCTGGAAAAGCCTGGAATTTTCACAGAGAGCCTGGAGAAACCTGGAAGTGCCTCGAAAATTTAGTTTTTTAGTATATGAAATTCTAGTCATTATTAGTTTTCCTGAACTACGTTACCTGACTGCCTAGGAAATTTCAGTGACTTATATCAAATAGTTCTAAAAATTCTTTATCTGACCATGTATAGCAAATTGCTGATACTGTAGCATGGTCTTGATTATTTGTCTTAATACTTAATAGTGACCAAAAACAATTTTTTGAAGCTATCTATCCCAAACCACTGAAATTCCACAGGCAGTGGGGAAGATGAAGAAAAATTTAACTAAATTTGGTGACAAATCAGACATGGTTTTAAAATCAGTGACCACATATGATATGCACCCTTCGGAAAACAAAATATAACTTTTCATTCACTAGCAAGATGGTATTGATTCACATTGTTATGTGCCTGAAAACAAATTATTAGAGCCTTGAAAAGCCTGGGAAAAGCGTGGAATTTTATTGGGCTGTCTATGTACGAACCCTGTGTTAATACTAGGATACAGTTAATGTGCGTGTGATATCTCTCTAGGATGATACGGACACAGAGCTGCCTGCCGGCTCACCTTACCAGCGGACATGGGAGGACCTCTCCACGTATAAATCACTCTTCCCGGAACTTCACGAATTTGACGTATGTTATTTCTATCTAATTGAGATGAACCAACACCCCCTCTCAATTTGGTATCAATTTAGGTCATCCTTTCCTGATATATAATCAGATGTCTCTTTTTTATTCATTAGTCATATATCTATGCTTAGGACATAAATTAGTTCAATAGTATGGACACAGAAAGTATTAGAGGGAAACTATGTTCCGGTGGGAATAAGTCAAAGTTACGAGGTAAGGCTTGGAAAAATTACTGCCCAAGGCGTAGCCGCGGGCAGTAATTTTTCCAAGCTTTACCGAGTAACTTTGACTTATTTCCACCGGTACGTGGTTTCCCTATTCCTATATACCTTCAATTGTCGGCTAATATCCATAAAAACCGAATGTCTCCGAACGTCAACCTGGGCAGTAAACGTCAACCTGGGCAGTAAACGTCAACCTGGGCAGTAAACGTCAACCTGGGCAGTAACTTCAACCTGGGCAGTAAACAAAAGTTATTCCACCCCCAGCAGCGTTAAGTAATCATAGGTTGTTCGCTCATAGGTATATAGGAATATGCATTATTATATACCTATGGCCGAACATCTATGAAATACTACTACCTGCTGCTAGGGGTGCTGTATAATTAATGTTCGGGCTCACTGAGACGTAGTTAAAGAGCTATGGATCGATGACGTGGATAAAGTGGATTAAATCAGTTTTTTTCCCCCCGTGTGTTTTAGGATATATAATAATAAGAAAACGTAGTGACTGAGCTGTAGGGATGTCATTCCCGGCATTTTGCAATATGAATACGTCCCTCTACCTCCGGCATTGGGACATATTTTATGTAATATAAAATATCTCGAACGAACACCCTATGGGTTCAGTAACCATGTTTTCTCTTAGTAGATGTCCAGTCAGTTGATTTATTGAGGCATTTGATTTATTTGTTCTCTAATAACAGTTGGTTGTATCAAACATGGTTCATCAGTTCATGTCGTCCACCTTAGCACTGAATGTAAAACTTGTTTTACTCAATGTCTCCTCTCGTGTGTCTAACTACTGCGTCTATGTCCAATGCACACCTACCGATTTAAGAACATTGATGTACCTTTGTCAGCAACAAAGGAACAGTAATGGCGAAGCATCCTAACAGAGTCAGCCCTAAGAGCTGCCTGTCCACAAAATCATCGTTTGTTGCATTTATTATCCATCCTTTCGAATGAATTAAACCCAGTAATTGCCATATTAAAGGGCATAACAAGAGGGACTATTTCTTTGCTCTATAGCGCAAAGGGACTATTTTCCCCGTATACCATGGTTTTGAGGCCGTATACCACAGGTTTGAATCCGTATACCACAGTTATGGTATCTGACAGGTTTTATACAATGAGTAGTGGTTTACTGAGTCCCCATACATTTTCAATTTTTTATAATTTTTTTTATATTTTTTTATAATAAACCTTAGCACTGAATGTAAAACTTGAGTCAGCCCTAATCGGTAAATGTGGGGCAACTAGGCAAGGGTCAGCCAACACTTAGTGAACCCTGCCCCCCCCCCCCCCCCCCCCTGAGATGTTATCAAGATGATGATAAATCCAGTGCGCGACAATGGAACATTGGAAATACCCCCTGCTCAGGTTACGTAATTTGTCTGTGACAAGTTCCCGACAACTAATCGTTCAACCCCGAATCAGTAAAGGTGCATTGGACTTTTCCATGGAAATCCTTGTTTTCATTTCCAGTTTATGAAATCATTCTTGTATAAAACAAAGAGAGTATAAATTGAGGCTTGTGCATGCAGTGGTTCAAACCTCCCTACAGACCCTCAGCCTTATTCCATGACAAATAACCATGTGTTCTTTTCATGTTTTCTAAAGCGGATGATCCACCAAGCCGGTGACATTTGCCGGCGCAAAGTGCACGTTGGCGGGGATAATGTGCTTGGTGGATCAGCAAAATAGGTCTTCATGGCCAGCATTGGCTGATCCACCAAGGTATACCCAGCAGGCAGTTATGAACGCAAAATTGTAAAATAGCTCCCACAAAGCATCGCCAGCAGAATACTGTTTCATTTGATTTCTAGTTTCGACCAGCAGGCCAGCAGGCAGTGCCGTGAATTTTCCAAGGATCTGCTGCTTTGAGCGCTCACTCGCGTATACTGCGACACACAAAGTCAACATAGAACTAGCGGTGCGCTACCTGCAAGCAGAGACTGAAAATTTAGAAAGTTTGGGTACTCTTGGTGCCCCCAGAGCATGATATACACATTCATAACATCAAGTCTTATCTTTATGTAGCTTTATTGTTCAGTCTAATGCAGAATTCAGCAAATCCCAACTTGGCGGCACTGCTCCACTCAGTTACTAGTTTTTGCGCTGCCGGAGTGAAGTATTGTGGGGAGAAGCACACACTGCCTAGCGGATGAACAGAGAACTCGGCTTGCGTGTTAGTGTGGCCGATGCCCACCAGACGGCGACACTCTTACAAGTAGTATCGCCCATGCGTGTTGATCACCTACCGCCTTGTGTATGTCTTGTGGTTGTTGGTGCGGCCAGAAATAGAGGATTTGGTGGATTTTTGATTTTTTTTTTTAATTGGGTCCGTTCGCATACAGTCATACGCGGTCTACCACTTTCCCGTTTCCGTCAATAAGTTTCATACTATACCGTTATTTGTAGTCTTGTATAGGCTACAATTTTGACAATATATATATTATATATATATATATATATATATATATATATATATATATATATATATATATAACGTATAAACAACAAATTTTGGATCAGGCTGGCACTGGCGAGTGACATCAGCTGGAGGGTAAAGACCCACCTGCTGAGCGCCTGTTTGGTGGATCACCCGCTTTAGTCTCTCTGAGGCAGTAAATTCCACATGAAAAATATCATTTGCTTTTTTCAATGACCCCAACTGATACCCTTATAAATGATCATTCCAGGCTATCTTGGAGAACAACGAGATGCCGATGCCGCAGGACAGTCGCCCGATCATCATCCCGACGGGCTCCGACCAGAGCCGACAGCGTCAGACTGGTCTCCGGACGAGTCAGTCAGCCTCCACACTGTACGTTGGCTCTAAACGGGGTCTTCCACCACGCCACAGTGTGCCCAACCTGACGGAGAACCCAGGGCTGGGGTCACTCCGCGACGCCATGGACAGTCTAAACCTGGGGCTTAACTCGGACACGGACCTGACCACATCCCGCTCGGCCTCCCGAGCCCGGTTAAAAAGCATGCTCAGCAGCGAGGTGAGCAGTGATAGCTCCATGGACAGCAGCAACCAGGCGCCCAGTGCCGTCAACCTCAAGACGGGGTCTAGTATCTTCTCCCTGGAGCATATCACATCCAGCAAGTCGTCGTCGTCTCCGGCCTCATCCGCCTCGCTGCGGTCAAAGAGCCGGGGACTGCGGGCAGCGGGCCCGGGGACAGGTACGGGGAGCCTGGCAGCTGGGGGACACACGGCAGCCGGGGGAGGCCTCACAGCCACCTCCCACTCCGAGTCCCGGGCCCGCCCGCAGCGAGCTCCCGCGGGCAAGACGGACGAGTGGTTCCGGTCTGACCCGCTGCCCGCGCCGGCCGGGCTGGGGGAGGAGGCCGGGGGCAGCGAGGAGGAGGACGAGCGGGGTTACGTAAGTCCTGAGGTGTACCTGGAGATCGCCGCCCAGACGGTGAGCGTAGGCCGCTACAACAAGGTGGCCTACCCGGATATGTACGGCCACCTGCCACCCCCCTACCGGGAACCCCTTCATGACAAGAAGTTTGGAGTCCAGAGGTGAGTGCCTTGAGTAATGGGCAGCATCCAGCAGGGCCCTGTTTTATAATCACGACGGTCGTTAATAGCGACTGTTTGGAAGTGTTGTGTCCTATAGACATTACATTATCAGGCAACGAGCTGTGGCTGTGATACTTAGGTGCTGGTTCCACCAACACACAAGATATAGCAAGAATTGTCACGATTTAGTTGTCTTGCTAAAACTCGTGCAGTTTTGCTGGGTACCATCAGTTTGTTTTAGCACCTTTGCCGTGCTCTTGCTGCGATAGATCGCAATGTGCTGGTGATATGTCGGCAATAGATCACGAGCTGTCGCAGCAGTGGAGCACCAAAATAGACAAACATCACCGCAAAAGAAAATACAAAAACCATCATGTGCAATGTGTCGCAAATGAGGTTAGACATATTGGGATACTGTAAGATATACCAAAGAATAGCACAGCAAATCCATCGTGTTGGTGGAACCAACACTTTAAGCCGGTTTAAAGTGTGCTTTAGTAGTGAGGATGGTTAAGAATCATAGGTGAAATTGTCGTCCAAATGGTCGCAACCAACGACATTGCGTACTGGTATAATGGGGTGGTTGTAACTCTTTTTTTTCAGATGCTAAAACTTATTGAAATTAAAAAGATATTTGGCGTGAAGTGTTCTTTATCTGTATCTATACCTATATCCCGAATTTCATAATTTTCTTGTGGTTAATTTGATCCTGAGAAACATTTAACTGCAAATGTGGAAAATTCTGGCACTGCAACACTCAGGCAACTGGCGTGTAATTGCAATACTCAATTTTATTTGAGCGGGTTGGGACAAAGGTCACTTGATATTTGGAAATGACAACAATTCCCATTCAGAAAGTTAAACGTGTCTTATGTAGGAAATACTCAACGGAAAGTTATGAAATCTTCAGGTCGTGTCAAGGGGATATGGGAACTCTCTGCTGTTAAATGGTTTCAATTACTTAAATAGAAAAATAAATAAATTGAAGTGTCTCAAATCAATCATTCCTGACTGCTAAATTTTGTACCTGGCAGGTCACTACATATAGAACCTACGATTATTGTATACTATCGTAAAACTGGATGAGGTTTAATCTTGTCCACCGTATTCCACGACTGGAGTTTGGCAAAGTGACTTCATGAGGCGAAGCCGAGTGAAGTCCGGGGCCAACACTTCAGGAATGGAATGTGGTGGCCAAGATTTAAACAAATCAGGTTTTGATTTTATCCTACCCTATCTCCTCAATTTTGGAATATTATGTGATAACAATGCTGTATGCCACTAGTGGCATATAAAACTCCGTAAATGCCAGTCAGCGTGGCATACGGAAACCCAATGTTAAGCCTATGGGATTTTATATTAGGGGTAGGATAAAGATCGTTGTCAACGACCGATAGTGCACGGATCTCCTACGCTACACTGCGACCGGGTCTATAGGACACATGCCATGATATATCGTCCACACTGTCGTACTTTCCTTGGCCGATCTCAGATATAATCATTACCAACGACTGTCGTGACTGAAAAACAGGGTCCAGGAGGAGTCCTTCATGAGGCCAAGAAAAATCATGTTTTTGTGGTCACCTGACTGAGTAGAATAAAGATTCAATGTAGATTTAGGAAACTCTTCTCGACCCAACCAATAATGGGACAAATTTTTTTAGAACAACTATTCAGGGAGGTGTTTTTAAAACTAAGAACGATAAAATGCTGATTCCACCGAGCAACCGAAACTTGCCGAAATGGAAATTGGAAAAAATCGTATAAGCATAGGTGGCGGTTAAAGCGCATATTTTCTTTCTGGTAATATCGGACGCTCATTAAATACGATTTATCGTGTGAGAAAATACACCATATAAGATATTCTTTGATACATTCCAAGGACTTAAGAAACTTTCCGATAAATCCTCTGGTCTGGTGGAATCAGCACTTAAAAGAATTGATCTTATCGTGGTGTTTGTTGCTTTCTCGTTGCCTCAAGTGATCCGTCTTTATGGAGGACGATCTTACAAGACGATCAGGAAAATATCTTTATTTTCAGTCTTTTTGAAAGGTCACAAATTATACATTTTAAAGTGTGTTGCTAGGTGGGTTCAATCCTTCACAGTGAAAAGTTTTCCACTTGGGTAGGAGAAAAGTAAATAACAAAAATTGCAAAAGATGTCCAGAATTCTGAGGGACACATTTAAACAACAGACTGACACTCTGATCGTGGTCACTATCGCCTGAGGTTAGTCCTAAGCATAACCGTTCAACCAATATCGTTCTTAGTTTTAAAAACACCTTTCAGATCTCATTAGACCATTTCAAAGGGTTATGTACTGAAATGAATTAGGGGGCTTGGGGTATACAGGACAGACTTCCAGATATCATTTTCTGAATGATGAAGATGAAATTAGATCTAGAACATAGTTGACCACAAAAAAAAAAAAAAAATTTAGATCTAGAACATAGTTGACAATCTACTCAATTTGCTGGCATGCGACCACAAACGCATGTTATTTGACATTGGCCTCTGTAGCACAGTGAGGCTGTTCTTGCGAATTCGTCACATCGAGTAGTAGCAGAGGAGCAAATGGCCTAAAAATGGGACAGATTGACCCCCGAAAGTCTCCTGCATGAAACTTACCATATTAGTCAATTATGACCTCAGGAATCTGAATCTGACGCTCGTTTGTTCCAAATTAATAAAGATTTAGCAATAACACACAGCTTTAATGGGTAACACCATTTTGTGAAGTCATTGAATTGTTCCCATGGCAACCATAACATGTTTTTTTCCTATGAACATAGCAGCCAGATAATGATACACTAACTGGACATTTGTATAGCAAATCTGCATGACATGGCAACATGTTATTCACAAAATTATTCTTTTTATTCAACATTAATAACCATGAGAAATGCAACAATTCTTCCAAGAAATTTGAAAAGGCATATTTTCATAGTGTACACTTTTAGCCAAAGACTAATGAATTTTACTGACAGAGAAAATGCATGTATTCACCTTTTCTTATCAAAGTATGTATTATATGTTAGTAAGTATCAAATTTAGCTTTCCTTCTGTTACCATGAAAACGGGTATGATGCTACACTTTTTGGAACAAACACGCATCAGATTCAGATTCCTGAGGTCATATTTCATGCAGGAAACTTTCGGGTGTCAATCTGACCTATTTTTAGGCCATTTGCTCCTCTACTTTAATAACTTAGAGCTGGCTCCAATGTTAAAATAACCAACCTGCTTTCCCTCACGCTACCACAAAGCGTCCGGTGAGTTGAATTCTTTGATGGTAATCTGGGTGGGCTTCTACTGACGGCTCTCTCCGCTTGTGTTTTATTAATAATGCTTTGGCCGTATCAAAGAAAACGCAAGAAATTTAAAAAAAAAAGTGTCACGCTGGTCAAATCCCATTCGACTCACTCACAATTTTTTTTTTTTTTTATTCAGTCGAAAAAACATATACAAATCGCCCTACATCATGGGCGTTCTTCCTCATACCAATTTAGATGGCAGATCTGTAGAATTATAAAATGTGTGAAACTGCGAGAATAAATTGCGAGAAAGAAAAACGGAATAAAAAAGAAGAAAATCTATGAGTTGGTGATTCCAGTGTGGCACTGCTGCAAGGCTGACTTCACCCGGTTGTTGCATGAACAAAGCGGCTCCGGCATGTTCAATGAACACTTTTTTATATGAACCACTCTTCTGTCTTCACATACAAGCTTCTTCTTATCAGAAAATTCCTTCTAGTTTGCACCACGTTTGACAGCAGACATTGCTGATACTTCAATCTCGCAGAGTCATGTAATCCAGGATTCCTTTACTTCTTTATATAAAAAAAAAAGTTTGACTTTATTTTTTAGATCGAATAAGAATATTTTTTTCTAAATATAGCAGATTTCCATCAAGAAAAATGCTTGATGAACAATACTACAACAATGTACTGTGCTGGAGAGTGAGAACACGGTGATGCTCAGTTTCCATCGTTGTTACACAGGTAACAGTCATAACTTGGAGTTATAGCAACCTGTTTCAAAAGTGACAGGCTATTATCAACGTAGCATCTGGCTTACGTAAGAGTTGCTCTTGCCATGTCTCACTATGCGGCTGTTCCACCAGGCCACCGCTAGCCACAGCCGATAACTGTATGGTCGTTGTGGGCAGATTTAGCACATCGCTGGCGATAATCTGCTTGGTGGAAGAGCGTGGAAGGTGCCACCGGTGGTACCGGTGCCGGGTTCTCATTCCAGGTAGAATATACTGCCACCAGTTGGCCGGCGGCAGGCCGTTAGTGACTGGCCTGCCGTAAGGCTGAAAGCCACTGCTCCTCCACTGAGCCAGCCGGCAGTTATGAGCACTAAATTGTACAATGCTGTCTGCAAAGCATTGGCGGCCAAAATCTATTTGAATAGATATTAAGCAGTGTGTGACCAGCCAGCTGACCCTGCTGCGATCTTTGCCGGCATCCACGTTAACAGCTCCCGACCTATACCCCAGTGGACGCGTTCAACATGAACTGGTAATACCCAGTAGCGGCTAACCCACAAGCAGAGGCTGGCGGTTTGGACATTATCGAAAGTTATGAGCAAAATTTTAGCACTAGAGTGTGCTATACATATTCATAACATCAACACTTCTCTTTATATACCTTTATCATTTGATTATATGCAGTATTTGGCAGATATTTGATGACCTGTCAGTGTTCCTAACATGGTGGCAGACTCCTTCTTTTGATCCTCGGGTTTTGCACAGCCTGAGCGGCATAGTGTATGGACGAGTGTATGAGGCACTGCCTATCAAATAACTGGTGAAGCATGACAATGCTGCCAACGTCCACCAGATGGCACTGACATCACCCTTGCGTGTTCATCGCCCTGCTGGTGCCAGCTGACCGCCCGGCTTAGTGGAATCAGTCGCTGGGTGCTCACCAGGCGGTGTATGTGTACTTTGTGTCGTCAGCCGGCTGGAATTAGGTGGGTTGGTGGAAGAGCTCGAACAATTCATACAGTTTTTGCACATTCCTAGCCGGGTTGGCCGGCCAGCCTGGCTGCCTGTTAAAGGTGTATTTGGTGGAACGCTTGCTATAATCTGAGATTAGATAAGAAAACAATATAAGTTGTTAATTAATTGTACTCATGTATATTGATTTTAGTCTGAAGCAATAGGCATACATTTTCCTATTTTTGCCATTTCCAGTGCAACAAAGTACTGATAGGGACTGAGTTGCATTTTTTGTGTGAAAACAGATCTTTATCTCCTATTGGATATCAAAAGTCATGGGCTTTTGATATCGAACACTGGAGCATTTGTTCAGAGATTCTGAGTAACCAAAAATCCAGACAACGCAAATGCTGACGCAAGCTTATAACTTCTTTTTATTCTAAAGACGCAGAAAAAGGTATAATTTGTTGTTACTTAATCGCTCTCTGTGTGAGTGCATGCAATATGACCTAGCATTACTTAAGTGCTTATTATAGATTATGATGATTATTTGTCATTAACCTTGAACCCCAACCAACCCCCTTTAATTATAAGCCAGTGTTATATGATTTCAAAATACAGCTCGCGAAGCAGGCATGCCCACAATCAAAAGCCATTATAAGAGCAGTTATAATGGACTAGCGGAAGATTAGATTGTGTATCGGTTATATTTTTTTGTCTCAATTTGAATATACTGTTATCATATGTTGAATTTTCATATGAATAAAAGTGCATGCCAAGCTTCATCATGCATGGAAGGCACTGCACGAAAACCATCAGTTTATATATGTATACACCCGGCGTATATAGGTATGATTTTGCATACACAAGGTAGTCCTATTTTCCGTTGTGTATACGCCTCATCTATAGACTTGTAAAATGTATACAACCCATGTATACATGTCCCGCACACAATATTTCTCTTCATATACGCTTTGCGGTAAATATAGCCACTACGCTAACGTATAGAAGATTAAACGTGTCAATATACAGCCGATACATGCACTTAAGTGATGGCGTATATATGAATAAACTGGTGGTTCTCGCGCAGTGAGGTAGAACCGTATTTCTTAATTTTCCATACAGAGTTTTACGTTTGGATATTTTCACAAGTATTTGTTTCCCTTGTTTTTTTTGTGTAACAAATACTATGGGTGGTATAGTATCCATCCGGAAGAAAGTTAACAAGGACTCATAAACACCCCCGATTTTATTGGTTTTCTTGATTCTTAAATTTGTCACGTTTTATGACACAATCACTGGTGTTGTGTGAAATTAACACAACCTAAAATAGTATTTGTAGATCTTAATGTTATATTTTTGTTTTTTAAAAGATACTTGAATGTGACATATGATCCATAAACTGATTACTTAGTCATTTGCACCTATGTATATTTGTACAAGATATTTTTTAACTATTGATGAAATTTTTTTTTTTTAAATTGCCAAACATGACATGAAAGCTAACATCGCTAAGGTATTTGAGAATGATTCAGGTATAACTCTCACTATTGGTAGAAAACAATGAAGGAAACATACATTTCTATCACCTATTTTGTTTCGTTTTATTAGATAAGGACATTGCTGAATCAAACATTACTTTGAAGGTAGTCATGACTTTATATGTATGAAATAGGATTAAATGCATTGAAAACAGAATATATGCAGTTTATGTACCAGAACCACTCCGCATTGACTTTGTGAATGTGTTTGGAGGTAATTTGCACGTTACTCTTTCTTGTAGGGCGAAGGTCTTTGAGGACATCGATCGATTTATTAATCCTGATCAGATTATCGACCGGGTGGTCTACGACCTCGATCTTATTGTCAATAATGCAGGTCCCACCTACACGAGTCAGTACTCCAACCTCCTCAATCATGATGAAATGAGGTCAGTTCCTTCTACACCTCCTAATCTGTGTGTGAACACATCTACGAGTAATTATATAGAACGTCCTGACCATGCTGTACTTATATAGAACGTCCTGACCATGCTGTACAATTCACAGAACGAGATGACAATTTACGGTTTGTACGGAACGAGGCGTTTACGCCGAGTTCCGTACAAACTGTAAATTATCATCGAGTTCTGTGAATTGTACAAGCATGGTTGGACGTTATATATTTACTATATACCCGAAATTTTAAAAAAAATCAATTTAAAAAAAATCAATTTCAATTTTTTTAATAAATGTGTATGGCCAGGTGGTCCGTATTTTAATGTACGGACCGGCGGTCCGTACAGTATTTTTACGTCATATGCCGAAACGGTGCATATTTACAGTATATACGGCATGGGTATATAGTAAAAGGTGCAAAACAAGATGAAAATTGATGGTAAATATGGAACGAGACGTTTACGTCAAGTTCCGTATCAATCATCAATTTTCATCAAGTTTTGTACCTCGAAAAGCATGGTAGGGCGTTCTATATTTATTATATACCCGCAAATGATGAAATTTAACCGAAACTTACCATAATAATCATAATTCAGTCGATGTTGACACTCCAATGATCATATAACAATGCCAATACACCGTGATACTTGTATTTCAATATGTTCAATACATGTATCAACGTTTGGCCAATGCATTCAATATATTTAGCAATATGTGGTCAACATGTGCAGTACACATAGCAACATGTGGCAACATGCGCAGTACACGTAGCAACATGTGGCAACATGCGCAGTACACGTAGCAACATGTGGTCAACATGTTCAGTACACTGTGGTACGGAACCCTGTTCTGTATAATACTTTTAAGTCATATGGCGAAACGGTGCATATTTATGATATATACGTCATGGGTATATAATAAAATATTTCACATATGATTAAAGGCTTATCGGACAATTTGCCTTGAAAATTAAAATCCATGTCAATTTTTTGAAAGTTCGATGTGATGATGTTCAGGTGTTGAAGAATACATATCTAACTCTGTAAATGGGAGTCACCATGCTATTTATTTACTTAGAAATTAAAATGATGATAATATTATTATAGAATATTTAGAAATTCTTAAAAGTAGTTTTACACATTGTAAAACCCATGTAATTTTCTTCAAAATTTCGCAGAATATAAAAAATACAGTGTACTTCACATTTGAATTTTTAAAATCATAGGTCACCATCCTTGTTTTTGAATTCCTCCTATAGTATTGATGAAGAGTTGACTACAGAAACACATGACAGGATTAAAATGGCCCTTTTCTTGCAGAGTTGGGAAGAGAGATGAAACCTGTAACCATCTTAAGTTCAACTCCCAGTTTGAGTCTGGAAACCTTAGAAAGGCGATACAGGTAAGATAACATTTCATGTAGACCTACACTGGCAACCAGAGCTACACAAATTTAGCTCTGGTTCGGTTAAATAAGTGGCCGCCTTGACCCAGTAGCGGGACCTATTTATTATTCTCCAGCCAGATCTTTCATACTGCTTGAAGAGTGCGTTTAGTCATAACCTCAAAGCCATTTTACCATTTTGTTATTTCCTATCTTGAGTATTTTTGAGAATAGAACCATCATAAAGCTAAATTTCATTATCAATTTGTTAAGCAATGAATACTTCCTATTGAGTATTTCTGCTTTTAGAGCTTACATAGAACAAAACTACTTGGTTTGAGGCGAACACAAGGGGATACCGCATTTGATTTAACCCGACCAACCCCTATGTCGTAGCTCAGTGTAGACAGGGGTTGGATGCCAATCTAATGCAGACCAGCCTTCATGTCTTGGTTGTAAAGGTAGGGGTCGGGTCAGTCTAGCGATGGTTCTTTCGCTCTTCGAAAGAGGGCGCGGGATCTCAGTCCCCGCTGTGTAGTGATTCTAGGTGAAGCCGCACACGCGAGTGGCACGGGAGAGCCCGGGTTTATGTAACTCGGCATATATATAGGCCGGGTTCGCAGTGGGTCGGCAGGCATTCTTGTGCGTTCTCTCTGAGAAGAGTGAATCCTTGTATCCTCAAATTGGTCCAAATCTCCTCACACTCCCCAGCCCCATCTCATTGTCAGTAAAGATGCGTTTTCCATATTTTCTCATATTGTCTCTCTGAGGCAGTAAATTCCACCTGAAACATATTTCCACATTTTTTTCTGACCCCCAACTGACATCTCTGTATAAAGAAAGGCCCAATGTGTTGTGTGTTGCAGGTGCGTAAGTATGAATACGACCTGATCCTGAACCCCGACGTGAACACCAACCACCACCACCAGTGGTTCTACTTCGAGGTCAGTCACATGGAGGCTGGCATGCCGTACCGCTTCAACATCGTCAACTGTGAGAAACTCAACAGCCAGTTCAATTTTGGTGAGTCAGCTTCTGTCATCGAATTACCAAGTCTTTTATCTACGGGGCTGTTCCATCAACCGGGCACTGGTCCCAGCCAGGGGCTTTACAGGGTAGCCGGCAGATTTGGCCTTTTGCAGGCATTGACCAGCTTGGTGGAAGAGCGTGGAAGGGGATCTGCTGGCTGATAGGTTTGATGCTTCCTTGTTGACTGCTCCCTGCATGTTTCTCAATGAACGCGGTCAACATGAAAGGGTGACACCCGCAAAAAACCCCAGCAATACTCGAGAACTGCAAACCCGTGAGCATAGGTTGAAAGTTTGGACAGTTTGGTCAAAATTTTAGCACCAGAGTCTGCTATACACATTCATAACATCAACCTTTATCATTATTAACCTTTGATATTCGTTTAGCTGCAGTATTCAGTGGAAAACTGTCGATCACCCATTGTTACCGTACAATCACAACATGGCAGCACTCTGCCTCTGTCAAGAACCGGGTTTTGCACAGCTAGAGCTGCACAGTGTGCGGTGGCGTGCTCGGCACGTCCCCTACCGAAAGAACGGCAATCTTGATTAGCATGTTTGTGATCAATGTCCACTAGACGGTGCAGCAGTAGAATCACCTTGGGCGATGCCAGTGGACTGTCCGGGTTAGTGGGAGTGCTCCTTGGGTGCCAGCCAGGCTCCATGTGGCCCCGTGTGGCCGTCGGCTGTCCAGAGGTAGTTGGTGGAAGAGCTCAGACACATTGCACATTTCCAGCCGGCCAGTGGCCCAGCGCCAGTGGGGTCGGCCAGCCTGGCTGCCTATCGAAGGCCTAGTTGATGGAAGAACCCCTTTAGACTGTAGTAACTTAGGGGAAGCCACTCCCATCTCCGCAGGCTCCAGTACGACAGACCGTTAAGGAAGTAAATTCTGCATGAAAAATGTTTTTACTTTTGGACCTGATCTAAACTGATAACCCTAAATAGTCAATCCCTATTGTGGATGATATAACTTATTTGTATGTGCCACGTATGTCTATACAGAGTTCCTATAGGTTCAATATGGACACCCTGTATTAGGTGGATAATACAACATATTGGTATGTGCTGGGTATATCCATACAGAGTTCCTATAGGTTCACTATCGACACTCTGTATTAGGTGGATAATACAACATATTGGTATGTGCTGGGTATATCCATACAGAGTTCCTATAGGTTCACTATGGACACCCTGTATTAGGTGGATAATACAACATATCTATATGTGCCAGGTATATCCATACAGAGTTCCTATAGGTTCACTATGGACACCCTGTATTAGGTGGATAATACAACATATTGGTATGTGCTGGGCATGTCCATACAGAGTTCCTATAGGTTCACTATGGACACCCTGTATTAGGTGGATAATACAACATATCTGTATGTGCTGGATATATCCATACAGAGTTCCTATAGGTTCACTATGGACACCCTGTATTAGGTGGATAATACAACATATCTGTATGTGCTGGGTATATCCATACAGAATTCCTATAGGTTCACTAGGGACACCCTGTATTAGGTGGATAATACAAAATATTGGTATGTGCTGGGTATATCCAGACAGAGTTCCTTTAGGTTCACTATGGACACCCTGTATTAGGTGGATAATACAACATATTGGTATGTGCTGGGTATATCCATACAGAGTTCCTATAGGTTCACTATGGACACCCTGTATTAGGTGGATAATACAACATATCTGTATGTGCTGGGTATATCCATACAGAATTCCTATAGGTTCACTAGGGACACCCTGTATTAGGTGGATAATACAAAATATTGGTATGTGCTGGGTATATCCATACAGAGTTCCTTTAGGTTCACTATGGACACCCTGTATTAGGTGGATAATACAACATATTGGTATGTGCTGGGTATATCCATACAGAGTTCCTATAGGTTCACTATGGACACCCTGTATTAGGTGGATAATACAACATATTGGTATGTGCTGGGTATATCCATACAGAGTTCGTATAGGTTCACTATGGACACCCTGTATTAGGTGGATAATAAATGCCGAGACTGATTGTCCACCAGGAATGCGGCCTGTGATGTTCTCGGTGGCGGAGGCGATGCGGGGTCGTCCTCACTGGATCCGGGCCGGGACGGAGATCTGCTACTACAAGAACCACTTCATCCGCAGTACGATGACGACGGGCGGCGTACGTGGCAAGTCCTACTACACAGCCACCTTCACGCTCAACTTCAAACACAACTGTGACGTTATCTACCTGGCCTACCACTACCCCTACACCTACACCATGCTGCAGGTAATACCCCCACCTCCCCTATTAATAATACTGGGATGCCAGTTTTCAATGTTTCCATTGGAATTCATGTTTTCTTTTTCGGAATGAAATGTAATTCCTCATGTAATATTGATATACCAACTGCTAAATTACCCAATTCAACCACAGCCCATGATCCCCCACTGAACCTCCCCACTGACCTATGTAAAAATCTGCGCTTTCCCTTGATTTCCCACTTTAATGCATATCTAATACGTAAACGCTGTATTTGGATACAAAATATTTAAAAAAAAATTCCCGACCCCAACTGGCAACTCTGATTTAATATACATTGGAAGGTCAAAACTGTTCCACCAATGTCTCATTCAAGGGTCACTTAGATACTTTTCTATAATCACAAACGTACATGGTTGCCGGTCTTACTGTCTCTTTCATCTTATGAGATCTCATTCATGCACTTCTTTTTTTTTTAAATCGTTTATTTAGGCTGTAATCGAGTTCAGTACAATTAGTGTCACTGGTTTACATATTTGACCAGCACAAGATATTTGTGGATAGCGGTTTCGAGGCATAATACAAGAAGTGCATATAGAGCGCAAGAAAACAAATACATAATGTTCATCTTTACAAAAAAACAAACAAAAAACAACAAAAATAAGAAATTCGCGAGTCATTACAATGAAGATGCATATGAGTTAGGGTACCAATGAGTATCAGAAGACAAGTTTATTCTGTCTTCTCGTTATTTTCTATCTTCTCGTTATTTTCTAATATTCTATTGACTTATATATAGATTGTGTTGGAGAAGATGCCACAAACCAACCAAACGTCCAGCATAAATTGTTGGATGTCAGAACTTTTTAATGTTTCAAACCTTTCATTACATTCAGAGACCACCTGTGTGGTTATCTACTAGTTTCGGCTGCTAACAAAGTAGTCTTGCATTCTTCAGGGTGTACAGCGGAATCTATTTATAGATTGAATGTCCTCCATGGTCTCAACTGCCTATGTACGTCTTCGATTGTACATGTATCTCAATGAGAGATGATTTTCTGAAATAAAAAGAAAGAAAGAAAGAAGAAGTAGCTTCCCATATTTGCAGCACCAGAAACTTGGGCAGGTTTGCGGTCTGTAAGGTGATTTCCCATCGAAAATGATATAATTTTTCTCTAATTTATAAAGATGTGGCCCTACCATCTTTAACCAGAATTTATTTTTCTAAGTAAGTTAATAATACATGTATACAGAATGTTAATAATCTGGTGCTTTGCAATAGGCTTCAGTCGGACACAGTGTTCGCATCGGGAACTTTAAACTAAAGATTATTTAGACGTGGCAGTAACACCTCTATGGCAAGCCGATGCCATGAAAAAATATATAACTATAAACTAGTTGCTACTTGAACCAGGAGTTCTACAACAGAGTACTATCGTAAAACTGGATGAGTTTTAATCGTGGCCACAGTATGCCACGACTAGAGTTTGGCATAGTGACTTCATGAGGCGAAGCCGAGTGAAGTCCGGAGCCAAAACTCTAGGAGTGGAATGCAGTGGCCACGATTGAAAGGAATCAGGTTTTTTATTTTATCCTTTCCCGTCTCCTGAATTTGGGAATGTTACATGATAACAATTCTGTATGCTACTAGTGGCATATAAAACTCTGTATGCCAGTCAGCGTGGCATACGGAAACTCAATGTTAAGCCTATGGGATTTTATATTAGGGGAAGGATGAAGAATAAGGTCATCATCTCAGATACTCACGCATTGTGTCCTTTCATTCCAGGCGCACCTGTTTAGTCTGGAGCAGATGTACGACAGCTCTCAGATCTACCTGAAGAACCAAACCATGTGCAAAAGTATCAGTGGCAATCGTGTGCCTTTACTCACCATCACCAACCACCCGCCCTCCTACGACCGCGAGGGCATCGACCAAATCAGTACGTTACACAGCTTCAACGTTATATACTTTATTATACTACTTTTATTGGAAAGGCCATGATTAGGATACAAATGTTGGTAGTAGGGTGATTTCTAAATTCTATTGATTTTTGTAAATAACTTTGGATAAAATAAGTTTCATATATCAGGTAATAGAAAATGCAGAAAAAAGGCATGTACCGGGTAATGGTGCTAATTTCTATGGGAAGGCCATCTGAAGAAGGTAAATGCTGAACTATTGGTGTCTATGGGAAACTGCTATATTTTCATGAAACCAGATGGCAGCACCAGTTTCAAATTTAGTTCTGAGTGTTCTCGAGCAAACAAAGGTTTCTCAATATCATACTCCTCCTCGTGAAATCACTGCGCCAAATTCCAGTTGTCGCATACGGTGGCCAAGATTAAAACTCATTCAGTTTTGTGATATTTTTATTGGATACAATTTGAGATGTGATTTGATGATGTGATTATATGTTGATTTTTTTTCCTTCAGAAAACCGTCAGTATATCTTCCTCTCGTCTCGAGTTCACCCCGGAGAGAGTAACGCCAGCTGGGTCATGAAAGGTACACAAACTCACTCAAATCCCTGATTATGGACATTTATTATTTACAGGCTTTATACATTTACACTTTTCAGTTGATTTTCAACCTTACGCCTGTGGCAAAGCCCCATCTTCAACTTATAAAAAACTAATTTAGAAACTTTATATGATTAAAGGTGGTGCTCCATTGCAGCAATTCATGGTCACTGAGCAATCTTAACCTATCTCCTCCCGTTCTCCGATAGTTCTTGCCCCTTGGTTCTTCCCTTGATCTTACTTTGGTCGGCGCCGCTGCTGCACTTCTGCGACTGGCTGGAGACCGGGTTTTACCAAGTTCCCGGTGGATCGGCTCTCAATCTCCGGTATTGACACTGCACGAAAACCACCGTTTTAGGCATATATACGCCATCACGGAAGTGCATGTATTGGCTGAATATTGACTTGTATTCATTTATATATGCCCAGGCCTAATATACGACAGACGCGTCTTGGCTGTATTTCACACCCGGTGTATATCAGAGAAAATACCCTCTGCCCCCGCCCCCTCCTGCCCCTTTGTGTTGGTAGAAGTACAGGTGTCCACAGTAGGAAGCCCTCCCCCCGAACCCCCCCCCCCCCCCCCCTGTTGAGCCTCAATAGTCGGTCACCTTGAAGCCACACCAGATTGATACCAAAAAGTGTATCAGTTTATTTTAGAACTATATCATGATGCCTGATGATTATATCATGATGCCTGATGATGCCTATTTTGTGTAAAACCTTTTTTAACTCTGCCTATTTCCACTATCCATTGTCTACATCTATTTAAACTCTTGATTTTGTTTTCACCAGGCACCATCCAGTACCTGCTGAGTAACGACCCGCTGGCGCACGCGCTACGAGAAGCCTACATCTTCAAGATAATCCCCATGCTGAACCCGGACGGCGTCATCAACGGAACGTAGGTGACCTTCACGATATCAGACATTTTTAAATTTCTCTAGATCTTCTTTATGCAGGGATGCAAGTTTGCTGAATTTTCAAGATTTTTTTAATTTCGCGATTTTCGTTCATAATTTGATGAAACTTAAAAATTCAGCAATATTTGGGAGTGGGGACTTGTAGCCCCAAGGTTATAAGTAGGACTTCGTGGGTTCGAGTCTCATCCCCAGCAGTGGTAGATTTACTGCTATAACAAAGGCCAATCCTCATACCATGTCTATGTGGTGTGAGAAGCACTCTCACCTCGGTAAATGTGTAGGGGTGAGATTTCTACTTGAATTCATCACACTTCTATGGCTTACGTAGACCAAAACACTTCTTTTTTTTTCTTCAAAATTATGATTTCAGATTGTTTGCTCACTCCCAACTTTCATCCCTGTACACGTAAATGTACATTTCTCAATTTTCAGCATTTCTGTCAAGAATATTTACACTTAGAATACAATTGGTTTGTTTGAAGTAGGTTCACTGTGAATGAAATCATTTTGTACACCAGCTTCTCTTTTCCCTCTCTCACGAGGGTTTTCTACGAGCAGGATCTTAAAATTTAAATAACCCGAATACTTTTCTGGACATTTCAAGATTATCACCAAGAGCTTTTGATATGACATTAGTCTTTTACAGGGGAAGCTCGTGCTCTACAGTATATTATAACTGTTATGTGATTGATAATAGAGGGCTGTCTAGTGCGTAGTATTCGGAACCAATCAGATATTGTCAAACTGATGCTATAAATAGAACAACAAACCGCATAATCCTTTTACCACCCAGCTAGGAAATCCAGGGGAAAATCCCCCATTATACCAAGCATGTAATGTACCCATCACTGTTCAGCATATCCTACTGAACTGTAAAAGGGTACAAGAAAATAGAAGAAAGTACTTGAAAAACAGTTTGAAACTATTTTGAAGAAAGATATCATCATGCTTTAGAGAGAGACAAATCTCTTTGATCGTTTTTGAAAAAGTCTACGAAAGTGAAAAGCCTAGATCGTTAATGGTCCCGACATACCCTCAGGGTCCCCTGGGATGTTAAACCACAAACAAACAAGCACTAAAAGGCATATTCCACTGTGGTGGAACACAGTATTTGCTCACCTGTACGGTAGCTGCATGACCATAACGTGCTAAAAGCTGATAAAATAGCCTTTGTGTGTTACCTGCCGGCAACGCCCATACAGCCACCATACAGGTGCTGGCGTTAGATGGGCCTCTCTATAAAAATATTTGGAAGATGCTAGGGGAAGTTAAAATCTGGCCTATCTAGTGGAAGAATACTGGAGAACTCGACCCGTAAGGAACTCGACCTGTGAAAAACTCGATCTGTACCGAACTGGAGCCGTTTTGAATTTTTTTAACTCCAAGTGTCTCAACTGTGGATATATACTATACTTAGTAGTAAGCCTGTCATCATGGCTTCAAATTTGGTCTTTTGGGGCAAGAAAACAAACAGAAAACCCTATCCCTAACTATAACCTTATCCCTAACCGTAACCGTATCCCTAACCCTATCCCTAACTCTTCAGACCTTTCCTTAAGTTAGTCATAAGTATCTGAAACAGGGCGAGTTCTCCAATCGTTTTCTCCAAAACGGGTCAAGTTCTCCTGATAACTATGGGTCGAGTTCATTTCGAGTCGAGTTCTCCAGTAACCTGGTGGAATGAATACACCCTTAAATCACACCTCGCTTTCTTACAACCATTATGTTTCTTCCCCCAATCAGACACCGGTGTTCGTTAGTGGCAGAGGACTTGAATCGACGTTGGATGCAGCCATGTCCGAAACTCCATCCAACGATATACCACACGAAGGGGCTGCTGCAATACCTCATGTATATGAACAAGGTCCCACTGGTAAGTTTGCTTGAGCATTAAAGGAAACTGGTAGGTTTATCAAGTACAACTCGACTGCTGTCCAAATTCGGTTTGTGGTAGGCTTTATTCGTAGAACATAGATACAACGTTTCGGCGTTGAAGTCGCCTTTTTCAAGTCAAGGAAACCCCTACAAGACATGAAAAATTACGATACAAAAATGTGTAAAACAAAATACCCCTCTGAAAATACTTTATTTTCTATTCATGTGTAAAACCTCAATGTCTAGTAATATGTAGCGGCCAGGGACCTCTCTGTATGGTTTTACTGAGTTAACGTGTGTACTGTACATTCACACTTTGTAAATGACATTTGTTATTACAGGTGTTTTGTGACTATCATGGTCATTCCCGTCGTAAAAATGTGTTCCTGTATGGATGTAGTCCTCACCAGTCATGGATGACTGAAGACTACGACAACCCAGCCGTGTCAGGGAATAAAGTCGATGACAACGCTTACAAGGTTTGTTCTTCCTCTCACTGGGACATCAGTTCTGTATGCCACGGTTATGTCATATAATATTTATATGCCACATAATTAATAGAAACCAAACGAGAGTTAGCCTTATCAATATTTATGCCACGATGGGCAGGTTGTGTATTACTACATGAGGCATTAGCCGAGTGTAGTGAGTAGCAGACCTGACCAGAGTGGCATAAACATTGACAAGGTTAACTCGAGTACAGTTTCGTATTCATCCTACCTCATCTCACCGATATAAAGAGAACATTTTGTAATTATCCATGTTAATAGTGTGTTGACACTCATCGGAGGATGACCACATTTATCAATGCTGCCGGATCTACTTTCGTTATCTGGTCCCTGATTGGTCTTTTTTTTTATTCACCTTGGCGGATAGATAACACTTTGACTCAATGTTAAACCTATGGCGTTCTTTATTAGGGGTAGGATAAAGTCGATGACAACGCTTACAAGGTTTTTTCTTCCTCTCACTGGGGTATCAGTTCTGTATGCCACGGTTATATAATATCTATATGCCACATAAAGTCGATGACAATGCTTATTAGGTTTGGCCTTCTTTTGAGCGTGGAAAATTTAGTTTTGCATAAAAACAATTTTTGTAGTTATTAGCTTATGAAATTTCAGTGACTTGGATTATGTTATTCCAAAAATACCTTTTGCTAATATTATATCATGGTTTTGATTATATGTCTTCATATTTCATTCACTTGCAAGATTCACAAGATTCACATTATTATGTGCCTGGAAAAGGCTTGGCTGTCTATGTATGAACTCTGTGTATTCCGCAGACTTTACCACGGACGCTGCAGGCCATTGCTCCCGCCTTCTCGTTGAGTAACTGCAGCTTCATCGTGGAGAAGTCCAAGGAGTCGACGGCTCGCGTGGTCGTGTGGAGACAAATTGGCATCATCCGGTCGTACACCATGGAGAGCTCCTACTGTGGCTGTGATCAAGGCCCATACAAAGTAGGTCATATTATGTTGTTGATGAGGCTAGGTATATTTTGTCGGCAGCTACTGCTTGAATAAGCTCGATATCTGTTAATAATGTTCGATTGTGACAACTTAAAGTGGCTGTTCCACCAACCCAGTGCTAGCCCTGACTGAGGGCATTGTGGTTGTCGCTGATCATTGGTGGAAAAGTGAATAAGGTCTTGACGGGCAGCCCTGCTGACCACTGGTCTCTTGAGCTTTCCCAGGATCTGCATTGACCGCTTGATGCAACATATCGTAACAGACACCGTGAGGGGAGACCGAAAGTTCGGACTGTTGTGGTAGTTTGGTGAGGATTATAGCACACATTCATAACATCAAGGCTTATATTTATTTACATTCATTTATTGGTTTATCACAAAGTTCAGTGGATATTTGATGACCTGTCAGCATTCCCGCACAGTTCCCAACATGGCAGCAAGCTCCTTTGCTCAATCACTGGGTTTTGCATAGCCTGAGCAGCAGGGTGTATGGAGTAGTGTTTGAGGCGCCCCCTATCGAATAAACAGAAAATGTGTGAAACATGATGCTACCAACGTCCACCAGACTCAGTCCGTCCCTCCCTCCGTCCCTCCCTCCGTCCCTTTCTCCCACGTCCCTTTCTCCCTCCGTCCCTTTCTCCCTCTCTCCCTCCCTCCTTCCCTCCCTCCCTCCTTCCCTCCCTCCCTCCTTCCCTCACCCCTTCCCTCCTTCCCTCACTCCTTCCCTCCTTCCCTCCTTCCCTCCCTCCCTCCCTCCTTCCCTCCTTCCCTCCCTCCGTCCCTCCTTCCGTCCGTCCCTCCCTCCTTCCGTCCCTCCCTCCTTCCGTCCCTCCCTCCCTCCGTCCCTCCCTCCCTCCCGGAAGGAGGGACGGACAGAACGAGGGACGGACGGACGGATGGACAGACGGACGGACGATCCTCCCTCGGTCCCTCCCTCCCTCCGTCTCTCAGTCCCTCAGTCCCTCCCTCCCTCCCTCCCTCCCTCGGTCCCTCCCTCCCTCCCTCGGTCCCTCCCTCCCTCCCTCCCTCGGTCCCTCCCTCCCTCCCTCGGTCCCTCCCTCCCTCCCTCGGTCCCTCCCTCCCTCCCTCGGTCCCTCCCTCCCTCCCTCCCTCGGTCCCTCCCTCCCTCCCTCGGTCCCTCCCTCCCTCCCTCGGTCCCTCCCTCCCTCCCTCGGTCCCTCCCTCCCTCCCTCCCTCGGTCCCTCCCTCCCTCCCTCCCTCGGTCCCTCCCTCCCTCCCTCGGTCCTTCCCTCCCTCGGTCCTTCCCTCCCTCGGTCCTTCCCTCCCTCGGTCCTTCCCTCCCTCGGTCCTTCCCTCCCTCCGTCCCTCCCTCCGTCCCTCCGTCCCTCCGTCCCTCCCTCCCTCCCTCCCTCCCTCCGTCCCTCCCTCCCTCCGTCCCTCCGTCCCTCCCTCCCTCCGTCCCTCCCTCGGTCCTTCCCTCCCTCCCTCCTTCCCTCCCTCCCTCCCTCCCTCCCTCCCTCCTTCCCTCACTCCCTCCCTCCTTCCCTCACTCCCTCCTTCCCTCACTCCCTCCCTCCTTCCCTCCTTCCGTCCCTCCTTCCGTCCCTCCCTCCCTCCCTCGGACGGATGGACGGACGGACGGACGATCCGACCTCCGTCCCTCCCTCCCTCGGTCCCTCCCTCCCTCCCTCGGTCCCTCCCTCCCTCCCTCGGTCCCTCGGTCCGTCCCTCCCTCCCTCCCTCGGTCCCTCCCTCCTTCCCTAGGTCCCTCCCTCCCTCCGTCCCTCCCTCCTTCCCTCCCTCCGTCCCTCCCTCCGTCCCTCCCTCCGTCCCTCCCTCCCTCCCTCCGTCCCTCCCTCCGTCCCTCCCTCCGTCCCTCCCTCCGTCCCTCCCTCCGTCCCTCCCTCCCTCGGTCCCTCCCTCCCTCGGTCCCTCCCTCCCTCGGTCCCTCCCTCCCTCGGTCCCTCCCTCCCTCGGTCCCTCCCTCCCTCCGTCCCTCCCTCCCTCCCTCCCTCCGTCCCTCCCTCCCTCCCTCGGTCCCTCCGTCCCTCCCTCCGTCCCTCCCTCCCTCCCTCCCTCCCTCCCTCCGTCCCTCCCTCCCTCCGTCCCTCCCTCCCTCCGTCCCTCCCTCCCTCCGTCCCTGCCTCCCTCCGTCCCTCCCTCCCTCCGTCCCTCCCTCCCTCCGTCCCTCCCTCCGTCCTGACGGAGGGAGGGACGGACGGACGAAAGGAGGGAGGGACGGGAGGACGGACGGGAGTGATGGAAAAAGGGACGGAGGGAGGGAGCGACAGATCGAGGGAGGGAGGGAAGTACGGACGGATGTCCCTCCCTCCCTCCCAACCTCCCTCCCTCCCTCCCTCTGTCCCTCCCAACCTCCCTCCCTCCCTCCCTCTGTCCCTCCCTCTGTCCCTCTGTCCGTCCCTCCGTCCGTCCCTCCGTCCGTCCCCGACGGAGGGGAGACGGACGGAGGTTGGGAGGGACGGACGGAGGGAGGGAGGGAGGAACGGAGGGAGGGATACGGTCCGTCCCTCCGTCCGTCCTTCCCTCCCTCCGTCCCTCCTTCTGTCCCTCCTTCTGTCCTTCCATCCGTCCTTCCCTCCGTCCCTCCTTCCGTTCCGTCCTTCCCTTCCTCCGTCCCTCCCTCCGTCCCTCGGAGGGAGGGACGGTTGGCGGGACGGACGGAGGGAGGGACGGACGGAGGGAGGGACGGAAGGAGGGACGGATGGACGGACGGAGGAAGAAACGGACAGAGGGAGGGAGGAAGGGAAGGAGGGAGGAAGGGACGGACGGAGGGAGGGAGGGAGGGAGGAACGGAGGGAGGGAGGGAGGGAGGGAGGAAGGGACGGACGGAGGGAGGGAGGGAGGGAGGGACCGAGGGAGGGACCGAGGGAGGGACCGAGGGAGGGACGGACGTACGGAGGGACGGACTGATGTCCCTATCTCCGTCCCTCCCTCCGTCCCTCCCTCGGTCCCTACTTTCGTCCGTCCCTCCGTCCCTCCCTCCGTCCCTCCCTCCGTCAGGACGGATGGACGGACGGACGGAGGGAGGAATGGATGGAGGGAGGGACGGGAGGACGGACGGGAAGGAGGGAGGGAAAAAGGGACGGAGGGAGGGAGGGACAGATCCTCCCTCCCTCCCAACCTCCGTCCCTCCCTCCGTCCGGAGGGACGGACGGAGGGACGGACTGATGTCCCTATCTCTGTCCTCCCTCCATCCCTCCCTCGGTCCGTCTTTTCGTCCGTCCCTCCCTCCGTCAGGAGGGAGGGACGGACGGAGGGACGGACGGACGGAGAGAGGGACGGGAGGACGGACGGGAAGGAGGGATGGAAAAAGGGACGGAGGGAGGGAGGGAAGGCAAATGGATGTCCCTCCCTCCGTCCCTCCCTCCCTCCGTCCCAATCTCCCTCCCTCCCTCCCTCCGTCCCTCCCTCTGTCCTGACGGAGGGAGGGACGGACGAGGGAAGGACAGACGGACGGACGGAAGGAGGGACGGACGGAAGGAGGGACGGACGGTGTCCCTCCCTCCGTCCCTCCCTCCCTCCGTCCTTCCCTCCCTCAGTCCGTCTGTCCATCCGTCCCTGTCCCTCCCTCCCTCCGTCCCTCCCTCCGTCCCGACGGAGGGAGGGACGGACAGAGGGACAGAGGGAGGGAGGGACAGAGGGACGGACGTACAGACGGACTGACGGAGGGAAGGAGGGAGGGGCGGAGGGAGGGACACCGTCCGTCCCTCCTTCCGTCCGTCCGTCCGTCCCTCCTTCCGTCCGTCCCTCCTTCCGTCCGTCTGTCCATCCTTCCGTCCGTCTGTCCATCCTTCCGTCCGTCTGTCCATCCTTCCGTCCGTCCGTCCGTCCGTCCCTCCTTCCGTCCGTCCCTCCTTCCGTCCGTCCCTCCTTCCGTCCGTCCCTCCTTCCGTCCGTCCGTCCCTTCTTCCGTCCGTCCCTCCCTTCCTCCGTCCGTCCCTCCCTTCCTCCGTCCGTCCCTCCCTTCCTCCGTCCCTCCCTCCGTCCCGACGGAGGGAGGGACGGACAGAGGGACAGAGGGAGGGAGGGAGGGAGGGACAGAGGGACGGACGTACAGACGGACTGACGGAGGGAAGGAGGGAGGGGCGGAGGGAGGGACACCGTCCGTCCCTCCTTCCGTCCGTCCGTCCGTCCCTCCTTCCGTCCGTCCCTCCTTCCGTCCGTCTGTCCATCCTTCCGTCCGTCTGTCCATCCTTCCGTCCGTCCGTCCGTCCGTCCGTCCGTCCGTCCGTCCGTCCGTCCGTCCGTCCCTCCTTCCGTCCCTCCTTCCGTCCGTCCCTCCTTCCGTCCGTCCCTCCTTCCGTCCGTCCGTCCCTTCTTCCGTCCGTCCCTCCCTTCCTCCGTCCGTCCCTCCCTTCCTCCCTCCGTCCCTCCCTTCCTCCGTCCCTCCCTCCGTCCCTCGGAGGGAGGGAGGGAGGGACTGAGGGAGAAAGGGACGGAGGGAGGGACGGACGGACGGACGGACGGACAGATCGAGGGAGAGACGGACGGAGGGACAGAGGGAGGGACGGACGGAGGGCCGGTTGGCGGGACGGACGGACGGACGGACGGAGGGAGGGATGGAGGGACGGAAGGAGGGACGGATAAACAGACGGAGGAAGAAACGGACGGAGGGAGGGACGGAGGGAGGGAGGGAAAAAGGGAGGGACGGAGGGAGGGAGGGACGGACCTCCCTCCCTCCTTCCCTCCCTTAGTCCGTCGGTCCCTCCATCTGGCCCTCCGTCCATCCCTCCCTCCCTCCCTCTGTCCGTCCCTCCTTCTCTCTGTCTGTCCGTCCCTCCCTCCCTCTGTTCGTCCCTCCCTCCCTCTGTCTGTCCCTCCCTCCCTCCCTCTGTCCGTCCCTCCCTCCCTCTGTCCGTCCCTCCCTCCCTCTGTCCGTCCCTCCCTCCCTCTGTCCGTCCCTTCCTCCCTCCGTCCGTCCCTCTGTCCGTCCCTCCCTCCCTCTGTCCGTCCCTCCCTCCCTCTGTCCGTGCCTTCCTCAGTCCCTCCTTCCATCAGTCCCTTCCTCCGTCCCTTCCTCCGTCCCTCCCTCCGTCCCTCGGAGGGACAGAGGGAGGGAGGGACAGATCGAGGGAGGGACGGATGGAGGGAGGGACGGACGGAGGGAGGGACGGACGGAGGGACGGACGGACGGAGGGACGGAGGGAAGAAGGGACCGAGGGAAGAAGGGACCGAGGGAAGGAGGGACGGAAGGAGGGACGGAAGGAGGGACGGAAGGAGGGACGGAAGGAGGGACGGAAGGAGGGACGGAAGGAGGGACGGAAGGAGGGACGGAAGGAGGGACGGAGGGAGGGACAGAGGGAGGGAGGGACAGAGGGAGGGAGGGACAGAGGGAGGGAGGGACAGAGGGAGGGAGGGACAGAGGGAGGGAGGGACAGAGGGAGGGAGGGACAGAGGGAGGGAGGGACAGAGGGAGGGACAGAGGGAGGGACGGAGGGAGGGAGGGACGGAGGGAGGGACGGAGGGAGGGACGGAGGGAGGGACGGAGGGAGGGACGGAGGGAGGGACGGAGGGAGGGACGGAGGGACGGACGGAGGGAGGGACGGAGGGAGGGACGGAGGGAGGGAGGGACGGAGGGAGAGTTCGTCCCTCCCTTCGTCCCTCCCTCCCTCCCTCTCTGTCCGTCCCTCCCTCCGTCCTTCCCTCAGTCCCTCTTTCCGTCCGAGGGAGGGATGGACGGAGGGAGGGAGGGACTGACGGACGGACGGACGGAGGGACAGACGGACGGACGTAGGGAGGGAGGGATGAAGGGAGGGAGGGAGGGATGAAGGGAGGGACGGACAGAGGGAGGGAGGGACGGACAGAGGGAGGGAGGAACGGACAGAGAGGGAGGGAGGGAGGGAGGGAGGGACGGACCCTCCCTCCGTCCCTCCCTCCGTCCCTCCCTCCCTCCCTCCGTCCGTCCCTCTGTCCGCCCCTCTGTCCCTCCTTCCGTCCGCCCCTCTGTCCCTTCCTCTGTCCCCTCCGTCCCTTCCTCCGATCCCCGGCCCAGTCCGATCTCTTATACTACCCTACCATCTATACTGTCCCTCAACCATACTGCCCCATCACAAATGTTTCCATCCCTGCTAGCATGACCCTGGGTAACAAAAAAAATGTATGTCTTTCTGACGGTCTTGACATCAAATTAACTGGCTTTCTTTTTGTCAGAACATGCACCTGTCCACAGGTGAACTAGAAGAGATGGGACAGAAGTTTTGTGAGGCTCTCATCAAGGTGAAAAGTCGCCACTACAAGGGAAGCACTTCCCAGAGTTCCACGACACAGGAGGCATCCAACAGCAGACCTCGCTCAGCGTAAGTAAAGGTCTTCTCTTTCTCAATAGTGCACAGGATATACAGCCTAAATGCCCTACCTATTACTGAGTAGAATATGGACCTCTGGGATCTCCTAGGAGAATACTGCTTTTTCGGCCACCTGACGGGCATTATCGGAACTGATTCATATAAACAAAGCACGGCAGCAGGGTCGAATTTCTAATTCTATATTAGATTCTTTTCCTAAAAATTACTCAAAAGGTGAGTAATGAATACAAAATTACCATGATTTCCATCTCTGTGGCCATATTGTCCTTGTAGTTAACACTATCGCTCAGAGTATTACGTCAAATACACGGAGAATACGGCCACTCAGATCAAATCATGGTTATATTGCATATTTATCCTACCCCTCATATAAATCTCCATAGACTTAAAACATGGTGTGACTGTATGCCACGGTTATGCCATATAATATTTGTATGCCACACATGACATATGAAGATAAAAACGGCGGTGTAGGATAAAATCTAAAAGTCACTCAATTTCATGTGATTGTTTACATGGTGTACATTGTCTTCCGCAACAGATATCACTCAGCTCCGCTTCGCGATAACATTCCGTAAAGACAACTCACGCCATATAAACAATCATATGACATTTCGGGACATTTCTCGATAGTATGTGCAGTCTGTAGAATGCTCTTGATATTTGTATCAGTGAAACTTAAGCAATAAGCATGGCATGCTCACTCTTCAAATTATTGATAATTGGTATTGTGAAATAACGAAATGCGTTTAGCACTTTTCCTAACATCTTGAATGTTTGATTCTATTAGATTCCCCTATTAAAGGAAATGAGACCAGGAGAAGGACAATTTAATGTGTTAAAAATTGAAAATACATGTATTTTGAATAATAACTGGGAAACTAGGAATGACCTACTACAGGTTATGTTCAAAATGATTTATTTATCGGAAATATTTGAAATTTCCTCGGTCAAGATATAGAGTGACTCGTTGCCTTTTTATATCAGGGAATCTAATGAAATCGGTCCAATGAATTTAGCATAAACGAATGCATTGTATCGTTTCCACATATTAACTGTATGCTAAGATATTTAAAATGTTATGAGGTATGGAGTTTAGAATCTTGCTGAAATTTATGAATTTTGAAAACATTGTATGAATACTGAATGCCTTATCTAAGTATTATCAGTATGTTAAGTAAAGTGGTATTGAACGACTCTTCCTGCTGATACCCACTCCAGGTTCAGATATAGGTTTGATTGCCAATCTCTCAGTTGTGATGTAGCTCAGAAAAGACCTGTACCGGCAGCGGTACTCACAAGGTGTGCGTTTGAGACTTAGGGCGAGTTTTCCCTTCACTGAGGATTTAAGTGCTGATTCCACCAACACAATGGATTTGCCGTAATATATCTTGTTATATCCTACAATATCGCCATATGTCTTACCTCCTTTTCCGCGATGTGTCACACGCGATGGTTTGTGTATTTTTTTTGCAATGATGTATGTCTTTTTTGGTGCTCCACCACCGTGACACCTCATGATCTATTGCTGACATATCGCGGCAAGAGCATGGTTCAGTTACAGGTGCTTAACCTAACTGATGGGTTGCAGCAAAAAACACTATTACTCAAAATATAGCAAGACTTGGCAAGACAAGAAAATTGTGACATATCTTGATATAATTTGTGTTTTGGTGGAACCAGCACTATAGTCTCCATAGTTTGCTACACATAGGAATGTGCCACAAAAACATACTTATGTTAACCATAACTTCATTACATAGTGCTGCTTTGGTCTCATACGGACTATAAGGCCACCTGTGTCCAAACACCAGGCAGAAAAATAAGACAGACAGAATACTAAGAACAATATATCATACAGTGATCTAGTTTTCATTTGTGATAAGTAATTATATAGAGCAACCTGACCATGCTTTACAAGCTACAAAACGAGATGGCAAATTGGTGTTTTGTACAGAACGAGGCACCACGCTAAATGTAAATTCCCGTAATGTTTTGTAGCTTGTGCAAGCATGGTATGTTGCTCTATATCTATTATACATCCGAAAATCATATTTTACCATAATTTGGTTTAGAAACCGTGTCAACGTAAATGTCCACATTCTGCCAATATCTCAAAGTGTTCCATACAGTATGCAATATCTATAAGCCATGGGGAGCAGCAGTGTGTAACTATCAAAAGTACTGCATGGGTATATGATAAAGGTAGTTATTTGCGCATGGTAGTGTTGCGGCACGTGTGGTAGCGTACTGGGCTGGAATATGGAATCCATTATTTCAGTTTCTACCCTGCTTCTTTGTTAAAAACTGTCTGTCCTTATCTCACAGTTTTGATGTATGATATGAGCCCCTTAAATCTTATATTATCCCTATGTCGATTTATCAAAGGAGCCTCCCCTTTATAAGAATGATCTGAGTGTTAAGGGCGTGCTTCACTGAGGCAGTGGTATAGCAAAAAACGCCATTTTAAGCCGTCACAGTGGGCACAAACATTATTATTACTGCACCCCTAACAGCGGGCAGTATTTATAAGACATTCGGACACAGGTATATAATAATAGTAGCTGACGAGAGATGTGTGACGGTGTGTCTCCATACAGTGATGAGACATTCACGCAGGCACATCCTCAGATGAGGGGCGAGGTGGAGGAGGAGGAGGAGGAGGAGGATGGGGAGGAGGAGGATGACTGTGATGATGAGGAGAGCTCCAGAGACAAGTTTTTGTGAGTCCTGTGCTCCACAGAACACCCTGACTAGTCTCACTGCGCCGGCTTTGCATTTGTTTACACTAAATTGTGGAGCTTCATGAGACAGAAAGATCCCAAGGATCCTAAATTCACTAAAAACGAAATTTAAATGAGTTTGAACATAAACTTCTCAATTTTCATTTTTGTGTAATTGAGTTGTGGTCATGGTATCCATGAAACGAAATGGATAAACCATCTGTACCATGAGATTCTGGTGTAAACAAAGTAAACAAAGGCAAAGTCATATTCCATGTTGCTGTTACAGTTGCTATTCAGCAGAGAACTAACATTGTTTGGCATTTTGGGTGGATGTTAACGACCTGTTAGTCTGCATAAACCGAGGACGTTTTATAGGTAAAAGGAGCATTGGTTTATCTAACTAATAACCCCAAAATGTGCTGCACCCATTAACCAAGATCAGTAGGAACATATATGTTCACTCCCTAGAACCCACAAATAGAAATCAACATCCTTTGAAGTTGCAAGTTATATCACCTTTTTGTAAGAATTGAAACTTTGGACCAGTTTAGATGGTCCAGAATACACTTTGCACAAGTTTAGAATAGCCTCCACAGATCCCTGACACATGCAGCATTATAAAGTGGAACCCCAGTTACAACACTGTTAATCATAATACCTCCCACTAAGTTCAACAATTCAGATACATTTCGGGAATTCTATGATATTGATTGACAACATGTTTGTTAGTTATCAGGAGAGTGATATTTTATGGATGTGATTGATAGGTCTAAGTTGTTTGGCTTGGAATAGGGTGTGCTTCTAAATAGCCTATCTTATCATGTAATTGTTATATAAACCTGATTCTGTCTGATATTCAACCAGTGTTTGTCCAGCGATAAAAGTTCACCGGAATGTGGTCAAATATAATTCATGGTATGGAGTTGTTGATGGTTGATTTGATTCTAGATTTACTCAAAATTGACCTGATTGAGTGAGTAATAAACGGAAAAAGTCTAGTTTCACGATAAGATTTTTTTCTTGTTTATAAATGATACACCTGTTGATTAGCTCACTTTGTCTAGGTGTGTGCACATAGTGGTGTGTATTTTTGAGTGTTTTCCGTTTGTATACACACATCATTCATCATTCAGTTGACACACACAGAAGCTCTAAGTATTTGTCACACATTTCGACACAGAATTTCATATACAAGTTTATAAAAAATAACGCTTCACTTTCTCGTCTTGAACTATGCATTATCTTGTCCTTCAATTTTATTATCTTATTATAACTAGTTAGAGAACTCAAATTTGATTTGTCGATATCATTTATCGCTGAGGAATAACTAAAGGATTGACAAGAATTTTTATTCTTTCACATATGATATTATAAAAGTCTTCTATATAGCGGATATATATTTAGTGAATAGATAATATTTAGTTAAAATAAGTAAAGGTATTAAACAAATCCTCAGATACAAAAAATTGTCCAATTGAAAGTGAAGTGCTATGATCTAAATTTACTTGTACAGCTGGATGAACGAAAAATCTATACATTTGTCAGCATAATCCATGGACATTTCATTTAAATCATTTTCAAATGTCCAGTAAACCTTATTGAAATAAATCCCTCATTCAGAAACCCAAAGACACTAGATTAAAAAATGATTGACATTCCCTCTCATTTTTTACCATATTCATAATCTTTGATGTTTAGTGTGGCTAGATCAAATGTCTACACTGTAGGAGAAGCAAATAAAAAATCAGAATTTTTATATCTGTAATTATTTGGTTTTCTGAAGTGAGATTTGACATAATTTGGGTATATTTTTTCAGGCTTGACGGAGGGGCGCGTGGTCGACGAATAGATGAAGACCGACTCAGCTTCCGGTCCACGAGCAGCTCCAGCTCCGGTTCAGGTCACTCGGACCAGGAGGAGGTGGATGAGGACAACGGCTTTGACTGACAGCCATTCCTCACAACGTAACTTATTGAAATTATTTTTCTGTCCGACCATGGTTGATGTAATATAAAAATGAAACAAGAATTTGATGCAGGTTGTTTTCCATTCAATGGATAGGAGTATCTATTTGAATTTTGGAAAGTGAATTTATTTAATTAAATATATATATATGTATTGAGAAGAAGTTGAAGTATGCTTTGTATGTTTTTTGGTTGCAGGGTGATGGGGTTGAGGTTCACGTTTTCAATGTTCATCACTGATGGGGAATTCTTCAATATATGTTATTCCTCATGAATGAATGTGAGTGAATGTGAAAGTAATTTGATCGTGTACAAGGTCATCTCTGTAATGAAACTATATTAAGTTGACAAGAGTCAAGAACAGCGATTAACATTCATCTAACAGCTACACAAATTTAGGCTTGCTATATGTATATCTATGTCATAATTAAGATTTGTATTTTCTTTCTTTTGTGGGAAAAGCATTTCATACTAGCCCATCTTTAGTTTTCCTTGTTCTCTACAAAGCACAGTGAAACTGTCCCCAAACTGAATCTTTGTAATGTCACTTGCATGGGTTCTCCAGATTGAGTAGTATGTTCATTAAACTATGGTTATATTTGTATTGCACATGATATTTGATTTTTACCAGACTGGTGGTTACATTCATATTTGTATATATGTCAAAGAAATTGCCTTGATCCATGAGGAAATGCATGATGTGTATAATGTTTTCTGGTGAGACTAGAAATAAAGAAATATTTATAAAGTAAGATGCCAGCATCCCACAATATATGAGTGACCAGGAATAGTTTCACATATAATCTATCGACCTTTCTGGTCCTCTAAAAAATCAGAAGTAGAATGGAAGAGAATAGATATAGTTTTCTTTTAAACCTATTGTGTTATATTCACTATTCCTTTTTATACCAATGACATTTTGGAGAGAAAAAAGAAATAGAAATATTTTGGGAACATGTATAGAAATTGCTATCATAGTTTTTAATCTAGAGGCCTTTCCTACCGACTTCATCAAATACAAATAAACTTCCATTCTCTCATTCTTTAAACCAAGGTCTCCTTTTTTCAAATTTTAAAGGACATTCATTACCAAATTAATGATATATTTTTCAATTACTGGAGCAGAACTTAAAAAGAATATATTTTATATATTTTGGCAATCATACCAAATTAATAACATAAAAGCACTTGCCCATGATAAAATTGATATTTCATTATACTTTGAAAAATGTATGTTTAAGAATCTACCAACATTCAGGTTCTATGGTGACAGTTAAATCTTGTAAAATCCAAATGTAGCTGAGGTAATAATATAGAAGACATTTTTTATTATATGCTGAAAAGTTAGTTTTCTTATCATTCTTAGAAAAGTTGCAAGAGATATATGAATGCTTGTTAAAACTCATTCAGATTTGACAAAAACTTTGTGTAGTTTATCACTGGTCCCATTCCTTCCCAAACCGTACCAAATCTATTCCACATTCATTTGAAGATTCCTTTGAAGATACTATGTTTACCTCAATTCATGAACTGTTCTGATCATTTTCATAAAAGTCACCTATAGTTGCAAAATATTTGACAAATAAAGTTGTACTTTAAATATAGGACTAAGCATGTAAAATTCAATATTCAAATATTTATATCAAACATGTTTATAAATAGAGATTACAAATGCATAGAATATGCATCCCAAAAGGCATGGTACTAAGGTAGAATAATGCTCTTTATGGCAATATATTATATACACATTTTTGCTTTATTCTTTTCTTATAAATACAACTTTACAAGAAATTATTGGACATATGCTTGACGAAGGTGGTGCAAGAAAAATCAATGCCACCCCGGGTGATTCTCGATGCCCTGCCTTGCCATATTGATACTTTATTTTGTACACTTCTGCTATTCGTGTACATCGATGTTATGTGTGTAACTTAAATGAATGCCAACTGCCCAGTTCACAAGATAACTCTAAATTTACTCTGAAATATATACACTCCTGGGAGTTCACCCATATGTGGCATCAGCTTGTAATTTGGTAAAACACACCTAAGTTGAAGTATATTGTGCTGTCTGTACTTTTTGTGAAAGTGTTTTCTTTTTGTTATACAAATGAATAGGCAGTGATGATATGTTTAACATCGGGTAATAAAAGTTGACATATAAAGCATGCCTTTGTTTTTTGTTCTTTGCTTTACCTTATCAAACTGACATTGTGCATAAAGGAGTACAGAATGAGCAGTGCATCGAATGATGGTGTTTGGCAGCCAGCACGCGTGCTCACCGTATATAAATAGGTGCGGTGGAGCAGGTTTGCCAACACACCCACTGGTCAGCAGCAGCCATACGGCCATGAACTAACCATGAACCCACTCTCCTCCCAGACCTTTTGTGGTGCTAGTGCCTGCCTCAAACCAATGACATCATATGCTGCTTCTCTAGGTGTCCGCTATGGACCAACTAACATTTCAGATTCAAAACCGGGCAACTGCCAAAAGTTATGAAACTCAAACAACTCATATACTATCAGTTGGGAAATATAAGAATTGTTAAATGAGCTTCATAGACAATCTTTCTTTTTCAGCTTTAAACCACTATGATGTGGATTCACATTTGAATAGACTTTCCCTTTGAGTGAGCACATGTGTTATGTTGACAAACAATTCTCTGCAACACATGAGGTGCTTTCCACTGACGAAAGTAATCCCTATGACTAAGTCTGATTTAACGGCAAATGAGAGAGATGAGTATATATATATATATATATATATATCACTTACCATATGAATATACATGTTTCTCTATATTCAAGAAGACAAAATACTCCCCAAAATTCTAAGAATTTATGATATTTCAAAAGTTGGCGGATGGGGAAGAATTTGCCCCAAAAGAGTAGGTCAGTCCAGAGATACAAGCGGCTGCAGGAAGTAGAGCGCTGGATCTATGAGAGAAGAGTGCATTAATTTCCAGGAATTTGTCAAGTCACCAAGTGGGAATGCAAAATGGCAAAATCGTCTGTGACTATTGCCCTAACCCCTGTTGTTCGGGCCTGATTCGGTGAATAGATTCTCTCTAAAAAGGGCACCAGTCTTTTGTGATTCAATTTCCAACATGTTTGAAATATATCAGGGCATAGTTGGCGACTATACCCTTCCGCCCGCTATGTGACTGCCATTTCCCGGCGATTTTGCCCGGCAGTAGTCTCAGGGGCAAGAATCGCGAAGTGGGAATAGGCCTTTAGGGAGCGTTCATTAATTATCGCCCAGGGGGGGCACAGTTTTTCTAACACCGATCGGTCAAAAAAAAGTTGCCCCCCCCCCCATGGGAATACCAAAAAAAAAGGTGGCCCCCCCCTGGAATGCCCAAAAATAACATCGCCCCCCCCCCCCCCCCATCGGAATAGGGTAAAAGCACAGAGGGGGCCTAATTGATGTGGCATTTTTTCCATAAGGCTTTCCTTCTTTGCTTTAGAACAAACCCAGCTACAGTCAGTCATTTGTCAAAATTTTGACCAATCTCAGTAGCTAAGTGGTAGGGGTGTTCACCTTAAGCATGGTAGGTCATGGCTTCAAACCCCGGTCGGGTTATACCAATTACTTACACAGTACCTACTGCTCATTTGGCTTGACACCTGCCATTAGAATGAGGAGTAAGGGGCTACTGCCCGAGTGGGAGAATGGCTGTACCACCTAATTTGGTGATGGTACACACAATATTCACTTCATAAAAATTAAAGATTGCTCAAAAAAGAAAATAAATGAAACAAGTAGCAAATGAACAGCTGTTGTTGACGGAACAGCACTGATACAAACAAGATGGGGGAGTCTTGAGCTGGACTGGAACACACACCAACACACACCATGTGGAGGCCAGTTTCAATGTCAGTCATTGCCATCTGGAGTCAACTCTGTTGGAGAGTTGCTCGCAGTTGCACCACTGGCAGCCAATAGCAGATAATGTCAGCCCTTAGGTATTCCTTGGCCAGTTTTACAGGAGAGTCCCTGGAGAGCCTATATATGAGAGGTTTCTGTGTCCTGCTTTTAACATATGAACTTGAATCATATATCTGATTTGAATTATAAGATTCTGTAAGAATCATATACATGATTTGAATTGTAAGATTCTGCTAATGTTCTAACCCAAAATCAGTGAATCAACCCCTGCCAAATTGAGGCTGTAGTTGGCAGCTAGCAGTCTTGCTGGAAGCCCCCATCTCTCCTGTACCCATATAATCAATCATAAAGCTTGACTACCTAGAACCTAATTCTCAATGAAGTCACTTATTGAGACTTGGTTGTTCACATTCAAATATCCAGCAGCAACTGCTTTCTCGATTTGTGCCATCAATTCATAGTCATCAGTCATAGTCTGGCATGGCGTAGGGATCTTTGGAATGAGTGGATCAATCTATGGTGTGGCCCTCAGAAGGAAGTCCCATTTTCTTGCATGCAGAACCCCTTTAAGTACTCAATGCTCTTCCAAAAATATGGTAATCTTATTGAAATAAGCAGCAACAGGGGCATTTTGTAGTACTTGATGTTGTAGTAAATGCTCTTAATTCATCAATGTTGAAGAAAAAAACTAATGATCTTGTGAGACTGCATTGATTCTGGGACAAATGTTAGTGTTCGTCCATTGTTGTCTTCCCCCACATAAGTCTGTCAGACTGAGGGAGGGTGGACACCCATATCGAATTGGCAAACAGGACTGTGACCATAGAAACTGAACTCCAGGGAGTGAGACAACTATAGTTACCTTGTGCATTAATCATTATTATAGTTGTACAACTAAGCTGATTTCTTGTGATATGATATGAATGCATTTCATAACATCAATTTTTGTCATTGAACACAAATATGGGAGTTTGCCTCCATGTTTAGCTGAAAACGTCGACCCCACGACAGATTTAGTGGAAAATTTTGGCCCCTCCCCCCCATGGAAATACCAAAAAAAAAGTTGGCCCCCCCATTGGAATACCCCAAAAAAAGTTGGCCCCCCCCTGGGAATGCCCAAAAAAAAGTTGGCCCCCCCCCCCCCTAAAAACTGTGCCCCCCTTGGGCCATAATTATTGTATGCTCCCTTAGGTTTTGATGGGTTACCAGCCAATGCAGACTATAACCTATGGCTATGTTGTACTGATACCGCCGGCCTCATGATTCTAAATTTTGTTCCTCATGGTTGTTAAACACTTAACACGTGTCTTATCTTCCAATTGACAATGATTCATAACCAGTTCTCCCATTAATTAGATTTTAGCAATCATTGAGAAAATCAATAAGACTTTCATTAATGGGCCTTCATATATTTCCCACCATATTGATACCAGAGCCGACTAGGCCTGAATATGGCGTAATCTTATGTTATGTTAAATAAATCTTCTGAAATAAAATCCAAGATGCTCAGGTATATATACGTAAGCATACTGGGCTAATATATATGCAACCTACTCACGCTTCGATGTGTTTAATAAGGCGACCAAGTGTAACTTCTCTCAGATTTTGCGCCTGATTTTACACTCGATTCTTGGCGGATGAAGCGGGTGGAGGGTCGTAGAGGTAAATCCTCCATGTAAACCTTACACTGGCCGCCAGAGTTACACAACGAAGCTCAGCGCAGACAGGAGTTGGGTTGCCAATCTATGTAAACCTTACACTGGCGTATCGTAGAAGGGGTCGGTTGCCAATCTATGTAAACCTCTGGTGAGTTGTAGTACCTTCTCTTCACACTAGGTAGCACCACGGTATTCTTGACTGTGCTCTCATCTGGTGGGAATTTGTTGAACTTTTCCTTTTCCCCCTGGGGATATGGTTCTACTGCTTCTGGTTTCGTTGTTACAATGAACTCATTTGGCCTTACTTATAAAGGGTTGATACTTACTGAGGGGAGATACCAGTGGAAGAGTAATATTTGGGTTGGGGAATTGGGGGATTGGGGGATTGGGGGTTTGGGGGTTGAGATTTGGGGGGATAGGGGGTTGGGTGGTCGGGGGATTGGGGAGTTGGGTGGTCGGGGAATGGGGGATTTGGGGATGTTTGAAGGTTGTGGGGTTGGGGGTATTGGGATTAGGGGGTTGTGGGGTTAGGGGGTTGTGGGGTCAGGGGGTTGGGATTGGGGGGTTTGGGGGTTTGGGTGTTGGAAGGTTGGCAGGTTGGGAGGATGGGGGTTGGTGGGTTAGGGAGTTGGCAGGGGGGGGGGGGGGGTGGTGGTTTGGTGGTTTGGGGGGTATTTGGATTGGGGGGTTGGGGGGTTGGGGATCGGAGTTTTTTGGGTTTTTTTTAGACTTTTATTTACCCTGGAGTTATGCCATAGGTGCTGTCAGGGACCTATCTTCCTGGCGTTCCAGCTTGGGTTCAATGCCATTTCAGTGTCTACGGAGTAGACTCACATGTCCAGGCGGTTGTATACATATTTACATTGGTACAGTACATAATTCAAGTTCCTGTCTTAACTACTTAGGTAGGAAACATTCAATACATGAATTTTCATGTGAACTCAAAGGGTTGCCTAAACTACAGATAGCTTGTATTTACCAGTAGATTTGTGATGATATTTATATAGGTCTCATGACATGAACTACTGGGCTTATGCTTGTGGTTCTCTGTGTTTGTTCATCAGTATTGGCTGCCTACAACTCGTACGTGTACCATCCTACAGTTTGTTAGTAATTATATAAGGTGTCTCTTAGCTTCCCTTTGAGGATTTTCGCAAAGTCTTCTTGCGATTGCATTGATCTAACTTCTGGTCTAAGTTTATTCCATAGGCTAGCACATTTGTACTCTACTGACTGGTGGTATTTAGAGAGTTTTATTGGGTTGCTAACCTTCAGAACAGGACCATGCAGTCTGTTCGCATGTGTTGGTATGTGTTTGTTAGATTTGGACCTAATATTGCTAATCTTAAGTAATTGGGCTTCTCTTCTGTCATTCAGGTAATTGATTTTAAAGTTTTTGTGTAACATACTAGTTGGTATTGTTGTATCCGCACGGTAACAAATATGCAGTGCTCTGTTCTGGCAATGCTGAAGTTTGTTCAGTAGTGTAGAGTTAGTGTTGTGTATCAGAGCACCGCCATATTCTAAGAAAGGCAAAATTTTTGTTTTGTAGGTTATAGCTGCTTGTCCATATAGGCATGACGTATGCGAGTTATTTGACGTCAGTGGGAGACCTAAGGCAGTTTGTAAGTGGGCGTTGTCCTCTGGCAAGGAGGCAACACGGCAGCTGTTAGGTGCACACCTCTCATAAGATCTCACAGTCTCTAAGTCGTATATTGTACTCTTAATTCTTAATGTACTAGGCTTAGAGCCTGTCTCCTGTGCTAAAGACGCACATCAATGCAACCAAAGATTCCTATAATCTCAATGATGCCACATAGCCGGAATACTGTGTACCTTATACAGATTACGACTTGTGAGATCTTATGAGAGGGGTGCACCCAAACGTATGGTATGTAGAGGTTAGAGCCCACCACCCAAAAGTCAGGACGTTAATTAGGGCCCACTCATCGGGAGGTTAGGGCCCACCTATAATCACATCAATATATACCATTGAAACATGCATACATGTTTAATCATTACTTACATTTCATGAAATTTGCGAAAAACACGTCATTTCCATTTTTAGCACTAACAAGCTGACGAACATTAAGCAATTCTGCAAAATAAGGTGGGCCCTAACGTCTATTTATGCTAATTCTCCCTCCCGGCACCACAGGTGTGAACGAAGCGTCCCGGTGCAGCCGAGGCGCGACTGTGGCTTTCACACCCATGGTCTCGGCTGGGCCCTGATCTTAAGAAGAAGCCTCAACGCCCCAACATCCACCCCATGGCAAAACCTGTACATAGACTAAAATAAAGGACCCAGTAACACTCATAGCAACAAAACGACTACTCCACTACTGGAAAACCCAAAACTACAAAACAATAACAGAAGTACCAAACAACAGCAACTGGAAAACAAAAACAGAGGACCTAATCAAAGAACTAGACATCAACCCCCAAACTGCCACCAAGATGACCAAAAAGCAATGGACCAAACTCACCGAACAGAAAACCCACCGAAAATGGACAGAAAACATTAATACAAACAAAGAAACCCCAATAAAAACCAGATACCTAATGAACAGAACCGATTGGGACACACTGCTTGAACAAACTAACCAAGAAACAGGCGAGTCAAATATTTAAACTCCGCAACAGAATGTACCAAACCAAGGAAAACTACAAATCCATGTTCCAAACACAGGAGTGCAGGCGCTGTGGCCTTACCAAGGAAGCAACCCATCATGTACTCAACCAATGCAAAGAAATACACCTGACAAACAAAACAAAAACCTATATAAACCAGGTCTTCTCGAACGATATTCAAACTCTCAAACAAATAGCCTCAACAACCCATGAAATAGAAGAAAACCTAAAAAAAATTCAAAACAATACCCAAATCAACCAAAACACAATAACAAAAACCCATCAAAGCCACCGAATTCAGCTAGCACAGCTCGCAAGCGAAAACACTACTTGCTTGAGCGACCCGGAAAACCGGGAATGTGCACGAGTGAGCGATTAGCTCCACTCACAAGTAAGTAAGTAAGATCCAGACTTTTGGGTGGTGGGCCCTAACGTCCTACAATCGAACGTATCATTTCTGTCCGCATGGCTGGAGATAGATTGGAGTAACAGACATATATCGGTAGCTGGGTCAAGGCGGTCACGGATTTAACCCAACCAGAGCTAATTTAGGGTATACTGGCTACCAGAGCTACACAACGTTAGCTCTGGTTGGATTAAATCCGTGGACACCTTGACCCCATTAGCTGTACGCTTTTGACACTCTCCCTCCAGATCTCTAATCTGACTTAGAACTATGGTTGCATTCAATTCTCTCTTGAACCTATTTTTCCGTATTCATATTTCTCCTTGTGTGTATTTTGAATAAAATAATCATAAAGTTAGACTTTATTATCAAATTTGTAAGCTATGAATAATTCTTAGAACCCACGCATAAAGAAAGCTGCTTGGTCCGAGAGTCTGAATTCTTAGACACGATCTGGGTTTAAAACAATGGCAGGGGGAAACACGTCTCAGGGAAATGGAACTATAATTTAGACGAAGAGATTGTGTTCGAGTACAGAATCCCAGCAGGATTTGTCTCAGACAAACAACCTGTGAGCTACATGAATCTCACCGTGTGAATCCTACTTAACCGGGTACAGAATCTCAGCAGGATTTGTCTCAGACAAACAACCTGTGAGCTACATGAATCTCACCGTGTGGATCCTACTTAACCGGGTACAGAATCTCAGCAGGATTTGTCTGAGACACATGAGGTACATGAAGTACATGAATCTCAGCAGAATTTGTCTCAGACAAACACCCTGTGAGGTACATGAATCTCAGCAGGATTTGTCTCAAACAAACACCCTGTGATGTACGTGAATCCCGTCGTGTGAATTCCACTTAATAACGTACTGTAGCTCTGGTGGCCAGTGTACCCACAACGTATCATAACTCCCAGGACGACTGTAGGTAGGATGAGTTGAGTTCCCGTCCCCGCTGCTAGGTGGCGGTAGTGACTGCGGCGGGCGGCGGGAGGTCGGGAGTGTCGGCGCGCGGCCAGTCAGGAAGGCGGGGAGCGCAGGGCCACACGCGCCAAGCACGTGCGGGATCCACAGTTACAAGCGCGGCGCCACCATCTCTCTCTCCACGCGCGTGTGACTCGCGCCACCGGCTCAGCGCCACTCGAGCATGACGAACACGTGCCTTCAGTCCAGCGAGCTGTCCTACATGGGCGGCGCCCAGGCGTGGCCTGGTAATGGGAGCAGCTCGGGGCAGAGCGGGCCTGACCTGCCTGACCCCGGCGGGCAGCTGGCGGCCGGGCTCACGTCCCTGGCCCCGGACTGCGCCCCTCCCTACGCCGTCACCACAGCTGGGGGTGTAGCCGGGGCCGGGGCGGTGGCCGCTGAGCAGCTCATCCCCCGGGAGCTGACCTTCACCGATGATGCGCTCATCTCTGTTATCACCTACTCGGCATTGATGGTGGTAGCGGCATCGGGGAACTTGACCGTCTTCGTGATCCTCTTCCGGAACCGGCGCCGACGGTCACGCGTCAATCTCTTCATCATGCACCTTTCAGTGGCCGATATGATTGTTACCTTCGTCATGATGCCCATGGAGATCGGCTGGCATGTTACGGTGTCCTGGAGGGCAGGCGACGGTGCCTGTCGCCTCTTCATGTTCTTTCGTGTGTTTGGCTTCTACCTGTCCTCCTTCATTCTTATCACAATCTCCCTGGACCGCTACTTCGCCATCACGCACCCGTTAAGCCTGAATGACGCCGACCGCCGCGGACGCCTCATGCTTGCCATGGCTTGGGTTGTATCCGTTGTAGCTAGCATTCCTCAGGTGAGTAGACTATTTTGTTCTTATAAATTTGAAGTATTTATCGATTTCTTCCAATGAATACAGTTGCCGTTGATTCCCCAGTGGTTGCACACAAAGATACATGATACACATATTGAAATACAAGAGAAGTTGATGCATCAGAACACATGATACAAAATCAGATACAAGATGATGAGATAATTTGATGAGGTGGAAAGAAACTCGGTGCATAATATTCATGTTTGTAAATCTCTTTGGTGGCTAGAACTTGTATCCTGTATTTGAAGTAGTCTTTGGTGGTTTTCTTGTATTTCCACCTTAACTGACCTCAAGTTAAACTCCCTTTCAATCGCTCTCCACCTTCTCTCCTGCGCCTTGTATCAGATCCCGCGGGTACTTTAAGGCCAATGCCCATCTACCAATTTCGGAACATTTATGTACGTTTGTCGGCGACAAACGGAGAGTAATTTGTCTCGGGCGAGGTATCCTAACGGAGTCGGTAGATGTAGGACAGCTAGGCAAGGCTATCCAGCGATTAATGAACCAGCTCCTTCGCCGATAAGTTGTGGTTTTTGCCCTCCCCAGTGATCAGTGGACCATACACCGATTTTATCAGTGTGCGTATGTATAATAAAATCAGTCTACACCTACCGACATATTATGTCGGTAGGTGTAGACTGATTTCCTTAGGATTAATACCCACCACCCCGCGGTACAGGGGCCCGTTTAATAATCTAGGCTTGTACATGTAGACCCTTTTGACCCTTTTCTGTGTGCCGTAGAGACCCAGGGACGATGTGGTCTAACGTCCTTCAACACTTGTGGACGACCTCATGGACGGCTTATAGTATAAGCTATAAGTTATACTGTCTAAAGTCCAATACACATCTACCGATCCGGGGGAGTCGGGGAACGTGTCTCATGTAAAATGCGCTTCTGGTCGACAGACAAGCAGCCATCACAGGGGATACTGGTGGGTGTAATTCATATGATGTATTATTTGAAGTTTTATAATTGGCCTGAGATACCCCATTCCCTAGCATGCAGTATATACGGTTGCTGGAGAACTCGACCCGAAACGAACTCGACCCGTAGTTGTCCGGAGAACTCTACCCGTTTTGGAGAATTCGATTGGAGAACTCGACCCGTTATAGAATTTTATGATAAAGACATTTTCATATAGAAGTAAAGGTCTGACTAGTTAGCCTTTAGGCAAATGAATCAAAGGATATTGCAAATAAGACCCGTTATGTTAAGGTGTAAGGTTAACGTTAGGGATAGGGATAGGGTTAGGGTTAGAGATATGGTTAGAGATAGGGAAAGGGTTCTAATTGTTTTCTTCTTTCAGAGAGGACCAAAACTTAAAGCCAAAATGACTTACTTTCTCCTAAATATAGTAATTATCCACATTGGAGTTGAGAAGATTTAAAACGGGTGGAGTTCGTTACGGTTCGAGTTTTTTACGGGTCGATTTCTCCAGTATATGTATACACTGGCATGAGTACTATAGAAGAAACTAACTATTTGGTCAAAGTTGTCAGGTTTTACACGGAGTGATATGAACAAGGTGAAGCCGAGTGAATATCTCATAGCATTCAAACGAGTTGGAGGAGGATGAATTTGGACAAAACGAGTTGCTTTCTGTATTCATCTCACCCCTTTATCCTACCCCTTATATAAAATCCCATAGGCTTAACATTGAGTTTCCGTATGCCACGCTGACTGGCATACGGACTTTTATATGCCACTAGCGGCATACAGAATTATTATCATATAATATTACAAAAACGAGGAGACAGGGAAGGATAAAATCAATGCCTGATTTGTTTTAATCTTAGCCATCGCATTCCACTCCTAGACTTTTGGCTCTGGACTTCACTCGGCTTCGCCTCGTGAAATCACTATGCCAAACCCCAGTCGTGGCATATGGTGGCCAAGATTAAAACTCATCCAGTATTACGATAGTACACACTAAGAAAATGGACGACACATTGGATATATGATGTCATAGACCATGGAGAACGGACTGTAATACACCTAGGGGCATGGAGAACGAGTTACCATTGTTAACCCTATGAGAGATTGAAGATTATTCCTTCCACATTCTACATGGTTACTGGAGAACTCGACCCGAGACGAACTCGACCCGTAGTTGTCAGGAGAACTCAACCCCTTTTGGCGAAATCGATTGGAGAACTCGACCCGTTCCAAATACACATTTTCATATAGAAGGAAAGGTCTGACTAGTTAGAGATAGGGTTAAGGTTATAGTTATGATAGGGTTAGGGTTAGGGATAGGGTTAGGGTTAGGATTAGGGATAGGGTTAGGAATTTAGGGTAAGAGATAGGGTTAGCGATAGGGGTAGGGGTAGGGGAATGGTTTTCTATTTCTATTCTTCCCCAGAGAAGACCAAATATGAAGCCAAGATGACATACTTATTATTCAGTATAGTATTCATCCACAGCTGAGACACATGAATTGAGAGAATTCATAACGGGTAGAGTTCGTTAGGGGTCAAGTTTTTAACGTGTCGAGCTCGTTACGGGTCGAGTTCTCCAGTATTCATACACGTATGTATCCTGCCTGTAGGTAGACTGCAGTCATACAACGACACTTATCTTCATGTATAAATATCGCTAGTTTTGTAATCATCACGGGTAAGGACTTGGTCTCACTATTGTCGTTGTGGGAGAGGCACTGCCCACTTCCGGTTTGATAAAGATATTGAAAATAGAGTTTCCTAGTTTGATATTTCACAGTTGTTTATTTCCCTTTCCTTGGAATTGTAAGGAGAGATATAGTTGTATGGTAATAATGGTTTATCCGATCGGCTACTATTCTCTTGCAATGCTACCATGTTACTATGTTACTTGTAGTTACTTTAACATTACAGTAAAAACCCGCGTAAGCTGACACATTCTGTTCCGTGCCAAAGTGACCGCTTACGCGGAGTTTTAAAGTTTCCGCCGGTCGAATATACAAGTGTAATATCTCGATATGTAGGAAAGACAGAGGCAATGATAGATCTGAAATCCATCCTTTAATATCTTAATTGGATCCGAAGTTATTAAACGTTGAATTACAAAATATTTCTAGGAATATACTCACACACCACCTACCCGGGGTTAAATCAAACATCTAGTAGAGGGAAACATTTCCGATCAGAGCAAAAGTGGCCGCTAACGCGGGGTGTCCGCTTACGTGGGGTGTCCGTTAGGCGGGGTTCTATCATTATATATACTAAGTTGATGGAAGAGCGAGGTTTTGTACCGACGAATCGATACCGAATAAAAAAAAAGATAGGGGGTTATCCTATTTTTAGATGAATCTAAAGTAGCCTTACGTTCTCCTACTTTGTGAGTACAAGTACATCTATAGTTCTGTGGACCCTGGTAACGCACAACTTAATTTAGTGCAAAATTTAGTCATTCCCCTTGCAGATGGGCCTGGAAGTTGACGCTACGCAATACTCCTCGCTATAGCTCGGAGTTTCACTTCGCGTCGACTATGTGGAGAATACGGCCACTCAGATAGAAATATTGTGTATATCTAGCAAATACACGCAAGTCTTGTTGATATTTCAGGCTTTACTTAGAAATATACGTTTTTTGGATGGTATAGATGAGATCCTTATGGTGGAGAAAACCTTTTTGTCCCTTTGAAAGTATTTCATTTCAATGTTGAATTTTTTTTGAGATCCTTCCCTATTCTATTAAGACATCTAATACTTAAGTATTTATCTTAAACAGTGGTAGACTTACTACCACATTTGAGAAAGCTGTGGCCCGATTTTTACGTATGAGTTAGCAGAAAATATTTTTGTTTTGATGGCCACATGAATGGCATAACAGAGGATAAATGTTTGGGGAGTTGTGTTTGGAGGTTATCCAGAACCTATCCATCCGATGAGGTTTATTCGACCTGACAAACTGGAGTGCAGATAGATCAATAGACCGCTCAATTGAAATGACTAATGATACTAACTACTGCCTTCGTATTCAATAGGATGGAGCAGGCATCTTCAAAATAACACTGAAATATAGGGATCGAGCTATATTCACCTAGTAAACATGTATGTGTATAAAGATATGAATTTATATGGTAAATCCATATCAAACTACTATAAAGGGTCCCTATGTAAACCTCTTTAGTCTTGGGAGCCTTAAACATTGACCAAAGAGAGTATATGACTGTAGGAGATATCGTATAGGGCCAAGAGTTTAAAACTAGAATAAAATGGTTTTATCATCGATGAATGAACATGCAGTTACAGATGAATAACAATTAAAGTTTTTTTTTCATATATTCAGTCTATGGGTAATTTTCTGTAACCCACTTGCACCCAGTCAACTTGCCCTTTCTTCAACTGCTTGAGATTCTAGGATCCAAACATATCAAGCACCAGTGGGTCAATGAGGTTTTCCAGGGACCTGTTTCAGTAGTTTCGTGACATGTCTAGATGGCGTCTGTGACACCATACGGACAGATCACAAGATTGCAATCAATGACACACAGAGTTTTACTCCTTTCTCGTAGGAATTAAGCAATGACACTTTAACATAAGTAGGGGATACATATAACCTATAATCGTTTCAAATATGAAGGAGAATGGCCACTCCGATTTTCTGATATTTGCTAGTCTTTTTCCGCTGTTGCTTGCACTGTTGGTGCCGCTGTTAAAGTCTGTCTAGGCCTAATGTCACGAGACTACTTAAACAGGTCCCTGGTCTTGAGTGATTGGTCATGGTCAGCTGGGCATGCCTCTAAAATCCCGAGACACTGGCACTCTGCTCCTTTCCCAATGTCACAGTGTTTGCATGCAGATAGTGAGAGGATAGTTTTTTTTATAGAAAGCAAGCACTTAAACCTTTAGGCAACACACACACACCCATATATATATATATATATATATATATATATATATATATATATATATATATATATATATATATATATATATATATCGTATGCAAGCACGCTCTAATAATGTCAGTCTTCGCTGAGGACTGGCCTCGCAGACGATGCACTGCGAATCGTCCATAAATGTTTAACAAAAGTGACCCCAAATCTTCCCATACCCTCGTCTACCTACAGAAACATGTCTTAGCTCGGTCATAATCGATTTTCTCGGAAGGCCTGCGACGCGGTTAATGTGTCGGAACCTTGTCGAAGTATGTCGGAAACTCCGTCGGAACACAGAGTTACAAGAAACCCGGTCATTCCCGTAGAAAATTTGATTCTGTGTCGGAAGCTTGTCGGAGCGCTATCGTAGCATGTCGGAAGCTCAGTGCTTTAATTATTCAACAAGCCCCAGCTGCTGGGATCAGACTTTTTTGTCCTGTGTACGACATGAGGGGACTTCAAGAAGAGTGTTGTCAATTTAACATCAGAAGGCAATATCACGAGCCCGCCTGAAGCCTAGGGCCGCTTAGAGCCTACTAAATATCCAGGCAAAATAAAGCTCGACAAGATTTTGCCTAATTACGATATTAGGGAATGGTTTACAGATCCATTCTGGGTATAATGCTGAAGTATTCACCCCTCATTTAGGGGTTACTGGCTCTTCTTTGTTAATTGGCAGGCACTGTGCAGTTTGGGAACCAGCAAGGAAGACTGAACAAAATGGCTGGACCTGAGAACCAGCCAAGCTCTACTGGAAAACTAACTCTAACTACACAGTCCTAGCATTAGAGACAGCTGTTTTGAAGGTTAGCAGAGACAAATGGGTGGTACCCATGAGATGCAGGGTCTGCAGCCAGTCTACAAGAGGTGCTATAGTCAGCAAAAATAGGATAACAAAAATAGTCACATCTGTATTGCCGCAAGAAAATACATCAGGTCGAAAAAAAATCCATTCAGACCTGTGGGCTGGTGGCACCTGCGTCATTATAAAGCGAGTTCCCGAATTAGAAAAGCGGCCATGACTGTTGACTTGTGTAAATTGCCGCCTCCTCCTACCTGTGAGTAGGACGGGGATCCTCCAGGCAGGTAAAGGTCACAGATCGGACACCACTCACTCGTGGTCGCGTGTCCCGGCGTTTACACGAGACGACTAAATATGTGGCGGCTGTAGATCCTCAAGTCAGTAGTCATCAGGTGGTGTACTAACCCGGTATTTACACTAGACGACTAAATATGTGGCGACGGTGGATCGTCAAGTCAGTAGTCGTCATGTGGTGCCCTAACTCAGCGTTTACACAAGACGACTATATACATGGTGACTGTAGATCGTCAGCCAGTAGTCGTCAGGTGGTGCCCTAACTCAGCGTTTACACTAGATGACTTAATATGTGGTGACTGTAGATCATCAAGTCAGTAGTCGTCTGGTGGTGCCCTAACCCGGCGTTTACACGAGATGACTAAATTGTCAAGCCAATAGTTGTCAGGTGGTGCACTAGCCCAGCTTATACACTAGACGACTAAATATGTGACGACTGTAGATCGTCAAGTCAGTAGTCATCAGGTGGTGTACTAACCCGGTATTTACACTAGACGACTAAATATGTGGCGACGGTGGATCGTCAAGTCAGTAGTCGTCAGGTGGTGCCCTAACTCAGCGTTTACACAAGACGACTATATACATGGTGACTGTAGATCGTCAGCCAGTAGTCGTCAGGAGGTGCCCTAACTCAGCGTTTACAATAGACGACTTAATATGTGATGACTGTAGATCATCAAGTCAGTAGTCTTCTGGTGGTGCCCTAACCCGGCGTTTACACGAGATGACTAAATTATCAAGCCAATAGTTGTCAGGTGGCACACTAGCCCAGCTTATACAGTAGACGACTAAATATGTGACGACTGTAGATCGTCAAGTCATTAGTCGTCAGGTGGTGCACTAACCCAGTGTTTACACTAGACGACTAAATATATGGTGACGGTAGATCGTCAAACCAATAGTTGTCAGGTGGTGCAATAACTCGGCGTTTACACTAGATGACTAAATATGTGGCTACTGTAGATCATCAAGCCAGTAGCTGTCAGGTGGTGGCAATGTCCACCGCAAAAGTCATTGACCTGAGAATGTGCTTGAGCTTTTTACACTGACGACTAAGTTTTCAGAGAATTGCTGCCCGTGTAGAAAATAGTTGCGGGCGTCAGAGCGTCACCAATAGTCGTCAGGTGGTGCCAAATTGTATAAACTAATGTAACCAGAAGATCCGCAGTTGTCACGCGCTTGGCGTCTACATTAGACGATTTCTAGCTTTTTACTGCTGAAAGTCGTCAGGAGGTGCAAAATGCCAGAATCGCCATCCAGGGGGCTGTTGAAAAAAATGAAGTTCATTCGTTTCTGGTGCTGGTGCTGGACGATACGATCACTCAAACGATAAACGACATCCTGGATGATTATTTCCATTCGGTATTGTACGACAAGACAAAAGATATTTCCTAAATGAACATATTTGTATACAACACCTTGTAAAAGCTTCAGGTTACTTTTATCATCAGCACATCCTATGCTTACAACACATTATGTTATGCAACACTATGGCCCCAAAGAAAATACTTTTTTATCGTTCGTAGTTTATTCAACGGCCCCCTGGAATCGTCTAGTGTAAACGCAGGGATAATATCGTGTCCCGGACATCACCCAGTCGTGTACTCTCCTCCAGTAACTGGCCAGAAGACGGCCCTCCTAACGAGATTAGCTCCAGGGTACATGTAGGCGGGCGATAATACAGGCACCGCTCACACGGGCCTACCGGGGCGTACGGCCGGCCCCACGGCCCGCAGGGACTGCCCTTTGCGTGACAGGCAGGGCTCAACATTGACAATTTAGGCCGCATTAGGTGCAATCCCAACAAGGTAAGCACGAGGAATCGTAGGAGCAGATGCACACGGGGCCTGTTTGACAATCTAGTGTGATAATTTGTTTCGTTCGCATAACCTTGTGGGTTCAGCGTTGGAAACAAGCGCGAAAATAACCTCGCCAACTCGTACACTCTCTACATTGTGGTCGTAAATGCGATGGGGTATAACCTGTAACATGCCAAGTCTTACCCTCTGTTTGATAATCTAGGCTTGTGCATGAAGACCCTTTACTTTATGTCATCCCTGGTACAAGTTTAGCCATAGGAATAATGTTAAAAAAAATATACTCAACGATCACCCGCATAAAGGGATGATACTACGCCATGGCCGTGGCGGAGTGAATATGAGATGACGTCATATGCTATTAACCAATTGGATTTGCGAAGTAATTTGAATTATTCTGATATTGTTTGATGCTATTTAATGTCAATGAAAGGGGTGAGATAAATCCAGAGCCACACTCGAATTGTAAAATACTCCTTTAGACGCACTTTGATTGTCACTCGGCTCCAAGATTCAGCAGTCTAATTGTCATTATTCTATGATTATAATGCCAAATTGAGCTTAGGTTTAGGGAATACAAGTCCTACACAAGGAAAGGTAGCCTTAATTAAACTCTAAATTGCAGAGTATAAGACATGTGAGATCATCTTGTCAGACATTTCCTAGAAGGAAGCTCATATTCAGAGTGACACTACCTCATGTTAGAATAAGATAGATTCGACCTCATAGGGAGCCTTCAAGAGCCTGTAAGTGGCAGTTGCGTGTGAGAACGCCTATAAACGCCCACGCGTGACCTGTCGCGTGTACATGTACACGATGCCGGAGACACACCAAGCGAGAAACGCAGCGATTTCCATGATGCTTGGGACACACCAAGTGAGAAATGCAGTGATTTTCATGATGCCAGAGAAACACCAAGCGAGAAACGCAGCCATTTTCATGATGCTGGGGATACACCAAGCGAGAAATGCAGCGATTTCCATGATGCCGGGGACACACCAAGCAAGAAACGCAGCAATTTCCATCATTGCGGGGACACACCAAGTGAGAAACGCAGCAATTTTCATGATGCTGGGTGCACTCCAAGCAGGACACACAGGGATTTCCATGATGCCGGACACACATCAAGCAAGAAACACAGCGATTTTTATGATGCCAGGGACACACCAAGCAAGAAATGCAGCGATGAACATGATGCCAGGGACACACCAAGCGAGAAATGCAGCGATTTTCATGATGCCGGGGACACACCAAGCGAGAAACGCAGCGATTTTCGCAACCACCAAGACACAATGGCATACACATACATGTATATAGCCAATAGACGATGGTTTTGTGGACAGGCGGCCATAAACCATGAGTGGTTGACACATAGGAATACACGAGCGCTAGCATCAACCTCGAGTTGTTTACAGAGCTGCCTGTTCACAAAACCATCGTTTGTTGCATTTATTATCCATCTTTTTGAATAAATGAAACCCAATAGTTGCCATATTAAAGAATATAACAATAGGGACTATTTCTTTGCTCTATAGCACAAAGGGACTATTTTCCCGAAAACCATGGCTACCATAGATACCATAGATTTGAATATGTATACCATAGCTATGGTATCTGACATGTTATATATAATGGGTCGTGGTTTACTGAGTCAACATACATTTTCAATGGGGTCTTTGTATAAGAGCTATTATTTCATATTTCACCTGATTTTTGCTTCTGAGATGTTCTTATTAATTAGTTTCTCACATACACGCCATTTTCTGTTGGTGATTTCGGAAATCGCTGCGTTTCTCGCTTGGTGTGTCCCCAGCTTGACGGATTCATGACATTGTAGAGGAAAACGGATGACAAGTCAAGCTCCATGCATGCACAGGGTTTTCTTATGAAGCAGCACGGATTGGGTGAGACTGCGTCAGACGTCCACACATCGTCTTGTGATGTGAAAGTCACCAATCGACATTTTAATACTAAAAGCAGTTTCAGCATCAGAAATGATTATAACATGTTAACTTAGATTTGATTTTCAGTTGTAATCTTCATCGATTCTATCCTGTTCCTCGGGAGGAATATGGACACTAAGAAAGAAACTGATGAGTGTTTGGTCTATGTCCTCGTTCGCCATTGAGTTTGGAGTGCTTAACTTGGCTGTCGCCTCGTACACAGAACTAAGTCTCCATTTTGTCCAACACATAGAGAAAAAGAGAGTTGGAATAAGGAAATATTGAACTCTAACATTTCACATGACAAAGTCTGAAAGCAATGACAAAGTTGAAACGTGGATAAAACGAGAGCTCACGCAATGTTATTCAAGCCATATGGCGTGCATTCAGCCAGAGAAAACAGCCTGATAGCCTTTATATCTCCTGTATTTTCATCTCAGAGCGAAAGGCTATGATGCAGTCATGACACAAACTGGATAATAAAGTAGACTGGTTTCAGATGAAAGCGGTTGTATGCTCCTCGGAGTTGACTCTCCGAAATATTTTCGCACGCGCTCGGGTATTACTACATATCAACTACACGGAGCATATGTCCGCTTGTATCTGAAACCAGTCAATGTTGTGGGTATACGTTCACTATTATATGACCAACTGGTGCTACGTCACCCGTCATGTGACCCTTCACGACCGCCATATTGGATTCTGATCCTCACGTGTAAGGTGAAGTGAAGCTAGCATTTGTCCCTTTATCATCCACCTTATACAAAGTGCCCAGCGCATACAGATATGTTGTATACTCCAGGCTGCAAAAACCGGCGCAAACGGAAAAAAGTGCATCTGTAAAAGTAGTACGTACCTAAAGTGAACTAATATCCGCATGCCACCAGTTGGATAAATAGACAAAAATCGATGGTTTTGTGGACAGGCGGCCAGGCGGACAGGGGTTGACGCGTAGTAATATACGAGCGCTAGCGAGTGTATTACGACGTCAACCGCGAGTGGTTTACAGAGCCGCCTGTCGACAAAATCATCGTTTGTTGTATCTATTATCCATCTTTTCAAACAAATTAAACCCAGTAATTGCCATATTAACGGGTATAACAATAGGGACTATTTCTTTGCTCTATAGCAAAAGGAACTATTTTTCCCGTATACCATGGTTTTGAGGCCGTATACCACAGGTTTGAATCCGTATACCACAGTTGGGGTATCTGACAGGTTTTATACAATGGGTAGGGGTTTACTGAGTCCCCATACATTTTCAATGGGGACTTTGTATACGATGGATAATAAAGGAGGATAATCAATACTTCAGACAAAAGCGGTTGTCTGAGTGTATACTCCTCAGAGTTAACCCTATGCAATATCCTCGCATGTGCTCGGATATTACTACGCTTCAACCACATGGAGCATACAGCCGCTTGTCAATATTGTGTATGTATGTCCCTCATGCTATATGTGCTTCAACAGGTTCCTATATCTTGGCACAAATGCTATGTTTTCATTGATGAATGAGCGTGGAATATATATAAAAAAAGTTTGGCTTTATTCAGACTATTGGTCACTTCCTGTAACCAACTTAGCTATTTCTACAACTGCCATTGCAGGTTCAAATATATCAATCGCCAATGAGGTCCAATGAGGTATTTTGGTCTGTTGTGACTGGTTCCTGGGCCCGTTTGATAATCTAGGATCGTACATGAAGGCCATTTTCTGTACCTCTTACAAGGGTTATCGTTTTAACAATATTCAAGTTCGTTCGCTAAGACAGTCTTAGCCATACATAATGTCGTCCGTAGTGTTGAGATAAGCTGGCCCCGTCATTCCTGAGTCTCTTCGGAGTACAAAAAAGGTCTTCTTGCATGATCCTAGATTATTAAACGGGCCCCTGGTCAGCTGGGCACGCCTCTAAAATGGGATTCACACGATGGGACAAATGGACCTGAGACTGGTGTACTTCACACCTTTGCGCCAGTCGGCTACTATTTCCAACTGGGAACAAAGTTTCACAGATTGGGGTGTTCTACAGTCTCAGGGGAACATGGCGGATTCAATTCACATGAGAAGATTTAACAGGTACATAGTCTCACCCCAACACTCCTACACAGGGTACACAGGGTACACAGGGTACACAGTCGCCGACTCAGGGTACTTCCCCGTGTGAATAGATGTTATTTGAGACCGCTGAGACCCACAGATTGGGGGAGAACGTGTGAAATACATTTGTCTCACCAAAATGTCCCTCTAAATTTTAAACCTGTTTAAAGTCAAAATCTCATGAGATTCTGTTCCTTGTTAGGGGCGATTGTCGCCGACAATTGCAAGAGAAAAAAGTTGTCTCAGCAAAATGAAAGCCTGTCATTCACACGAGGAGATTGTGTTCCAGTACCGAATCTCAACAGGATTTGTCTCAGACAAACGGCCTGTGAGGTACATGAATCCCACCGTGTGAATCCCGTTTAAGGTCAGGCATCCCTTACTACAGCCACACTGCTTCCGACACACTCTGGCACGGCTAACATTACTCTACGAAATACATTTTCAAATCGTAGCCTGTCGGTGGGTCTGTGTCACCTACTAGGATATGGTACCGATATGGTCTACGATGCATCTCCCATTACAAAATCCAAATCGCGTCGGAAGGTCACCTCATATCGGGGCAGTTGACCACGTTTCTGCGATTAGGAAAAAAAAAACAAACCCATTACGATGCGTGTTGGACATTCGTCTACGATTTTGCACCTTCCGGATATGTCTCCGATATTTGCTTTTTGTATCAGAGCCATATCGGTAGGTTTAAATTTCTAACCTAGTAGATGGACGCTGGGCCTTAGACCAGGCATCCACCAACGCCGACGCGAGGCGATACAAAATTACCATATCGTAGCGCGTCGGAAGGCATATCTAGCGTATTGTTTCGCGTCGGCTCGCGTCAGTGCACGTCGTAACGCGTTGGGAGGGTTCATGAAAAAGGTGCCATGGTCCCGATACACCCCGATATTGCTCACGATGCAACCAGTGTAATCAACCATATTTCCTTCGTAATTCCAGAAATAATGCATATTTATGATTGATATTTTATCTGTAGATACAAAACGATATTATATGATATCTCATAATAATATATAATAAGAAAAAACAGTTCTAAGTTAGTATAAAATTGTCGATTTGAGACCCTTATCTACTATCAAATTTCACCCTTTTTGCAGAGTCGCATTACCATTATGTATCCTAGATATTCTGAAAATTTTACAATTTTCCATCGATCATTTCATATGATTTCCCGTTTAAAGTGTCATCTATACCCACCGACGCGCACCGACGCGCACCTACGCGCTACGACCCTCTACGATATGTTTTTTTATCGGTTCGCGTCGGTTCGCGTCGGGCCGCGTCGGTAGCGTTATCGTAGAAACCTGACCAACTGCCCCGATAAGCTTTACGATTTTGCTATGATATGAATTTTGTATCGGGAAGGCAATATCGGGGCGCGTCGGTTCGCGTCGAGAGCCCGGTGGACACCCCCTTACTGAGGTGATGGCTGAGTTCTTCTTTTGATGTTCCTATGGTTAGACTTATGTCAGGGGTGAGATAAAATGAAGAACAAGAATTCTCTCGATGAATGTAAACGTGTTTAAAGGCCCAAATAAGAACGAGAGATTCCACCTTCAAGTCCCGCTATGGACTACACACTAATGATGCTAAAGTGGGCAGATGATGTAATGATATACCCACCGCTTGGAATGGCAAACGACTAGAGTTAATTGCAGTCAGGAATGTTCCACAGAAGTGGTGCTAGATATGAATGGATCTACTGCAGCGGCACTTACATGAGAGATTGGTCAGCTGGGAGTCTCGGTAAGGAGATAACAGGCGTAGTGATGGGATTTCTTATTTGCTTGTCCCTTGACCATTGCAATAACTGGTCCCATGAGTTGCTCGCACCAACGGGCTCATCTAGATACCCGCTCAGTCATGACCATTTATTACCCACCCAATACGGAGTCTCTATACTAAAGCGCCAGATCCACTAAGGCGATTTTCCATGCGAATTTGGGTTCGCAGACCTTCGCACACATTCAAACACGTTCGCATGGACATGCGAATGCCTTGCGACAATATTCAATATATTGAATATCATAGCATTGGATTCGCACAGTCGCATGGATTGCAGACGCAATCGCTTGGTTGCCTTTTTGCCAGATCCACTAAGGCGATTTTCCATGCGAATTTGGGTTCGCAGACGTTCGCATGGACATGCGAACACCTTGCGACAATATCTAATATATTGAATATTATCGCATGGGATTCGCACAGTCGCACGGATCGCAGACGCATTCGCTTGGTCGCCTTAGTGGATTTTTAGTTGATCTGGGACTTAAGCCTATCGAGCGTACAGATCGCTGCTGAGTAGTATACGGAAAGCCTAGGAGAATACAGATTTTTCGGCAACCTGACAGGCATTATAGGAACTATATAAACAATGCATGGTGCTTGCGTCGAATTTGTAATTATTTTCAAGATTTTGTCCTACTGATTAGTCGAAAGGTGAGTAATAAATACAACATTACCATGATTTCGATCTGTGTGGCTGTATTCTCCTTGCAGTTGACGCTACGCAATACTCCTCGATATCGCTCGGAGTTTTACTCCGCATCAACCACGCGGAGAATACGGCCACTCAGATCGAAATCATGGTAATATTGTGTATATATTATCGAGATGGGATAGAGTTCTGACCCTAAACTTGAATAGGTTTCTGAATTTATCTCACCCCTAACATTGACTAATGGGCTAACCTTTGTGACATAATCCCCCATCGAGTATTTTTTCTAAATACTCCATGGGCGTTGGATACAAGTTTCCAATGTTAAGTCATGGGGAAAAATACCAGGGGTGAGTTAAATAGGGAGTTCACTCCCGCTCTGTCAACTATCCTATCAAAGGATTTCTATTACGTAATTTTCAGTATAAATGCATTCTTTACTTATACTTATGTTTATATAATTGAAAGTTTAGTGACTATAGAGTTAGAGCTATCTGCTGAATGAAACTTAAATCTCTAGATATTATTTAGTAAGCGTTTGCTGTCTTGTATACAAAGATTGAGATTGAGATTTTCAAAGATCGCAAACTGGGTTGATGGAAGACCACAGTGTATCATTGAACAAACGACTCGGTTTATAATTAAAGTCAAATGCTGTCAATTGGGTGATTTCTAAATTCTATTGACATTTGCAAATAACTCTGGATAATATAAGTTCCATATATCAGCAAATAGAAAATGCAAAAGAATTTGCATGCCACCATGCTAGTTTCTATGGGAAGGCCATCTGAATATGTGAGTGCTTAACTATTGGGAAACTGCAATATTTTGACTTTATTGCTAAATGACACTGATGTTCTTTTGCTATCTTCAAATAATTCTGGATTATGATAGTTGGGAACATATACAAACCAGAAATGCTAAAACAAATACTATGTCACCATGCTAATTTCTATGGGAAGGCCATCTGAAGAAGTTAAGTTCTTATCTTAAGCACTTAACTTCTTCAGATTAGTCAGGGAAACTGCTACATTTTCATTAAGCCAGATGGCAGCACCAGTGTTAAATTTAGTAGACACAGGGGGCAGTGCGATACTTACCCGCATTTGTCTTTAAGAAGAATTTCAGTAGGTGAAAATATCTAAGATTACATCTCGGGCATGCAGTTTTAGTACCGAAGCAGGCATTATTATACCAATACACAATTCTATCTTATATCTTTATATTGACGGATATGCTAATGAGCACAATTCATATCAACTAAGGCAATAATTCTGAACTTAAGGCGGGCGTCCACCAACCACAACAAGGCAACGACAAGCGCCAACAAGAAAGTTCTGATCGGCACTTGTCGCAGCCTTGTCGTAAGAAGAGGGGCTTTACGACAGCGTTGTCGGGGCATGTCGGGAAGTGCATGCTCCACCATAATTTCCTAGCATCTACCTCTGCGACACGTTCACGACACCCCATGACACTCCAGGACAAGGGTCCAGTCTCGATTTTGTCCTGGCCTGGTCGGAAGGCTCCCGACAAGCTTCCAATCGTGGCCTTGTCATGGCCTTGTTGTAGACTCTTGTTAGGATCTGGGACCTGTTTCACTAGTCCAGACGTAGTGACATACTGGCGACATAAACAAGGACAGGAACAGTGGTAGTAATAGCGCAACCAGTATTCTCCTGTTGCAGAAGCCATGTCACTGTTGCTCACCTTGTTGGTGTCACTGTTCGGCCAGAGACAGTTAAAGTGTCGCAGTGGTATCCCCAGTCTGTCACACTGTATACTACACCACTCTGGTTCCAGATCGATCGAGCGCTGCAGTATGATATGGACTGGGACTCTGCCAAGAGAGCCAGATAATGGTTAGCTTGATGTTTCAAATTAAAACGCGAGTATCAGCAGATTGCAGAAACCGATCTTCTTCATATTTGGGACGATTACAGGTTATATATTCCCCTAACTAGTGTTAAATTTTCATGGAATATTTCCTATGGAAAGTGTTGTAATTCCGCGTTCCAGTATTGCACATTGACCTATTTGACACCGCAATGTGAGAGGGTCTACCCTCTCACAAGTAGTGACACAATAGAGGCGGTAACAGTGACATCACAGTTGGTTCTGAAACGAGACATGCCACTGTTCACCCATGTCTTCTCTGTGACGTCGCAAACTGTGTTGTCACAGGACTAGTGAAACGCGACCTGGCCTTGTTGTGTCGCAGAGACCAACAAGGGTTGTCACAAGACTAGTGAAACAGGCCCCTGGGGTTCACCATGACAAGGCCTCCAATCGTAGGCCAATCGTGCACCTTATCGGGAAGTCATTGTTGTAGCCTTGTCGTGGTTGGTGAACGCCCCCCTGAAAGGAACAACTATTAGTCAGGAATACGTCTACATTGTTGCAATAATTACAACATATTTGCTATGTTATGATGAATAACAAGTGTTCCCGCTTTAGCGCACTATTGTCTTGATGACAATAACTCTTCCCCTTTCTTTTCATGGACTCTCAGTCCACAGTAGTGAGAATTCGGCACGGAGACGCCTGAAGCAATGCCACATAAAGCCCCGGTGGGCGGATTGTTGTCAGGCAGTGAATACCAGGTGTCACGAACAGTGCCATACAGTCTACCCAAGCGGAAAGCAGTGTTAGCCCAGTCCCCATTACCGCGGCAAATTGCGTGTCATCACAGCTGAGTCCTTGGCTCCCTCACTCTCCCAGCAGATATCCTGCGCTCTACTTCCTGCGGCCGGTTGTATCCCTGCACCGACATACCTTCGAAGCGAGCAGATGGGCTTCAAATTTAACTCAATCAAGAGTAAAAACTGTCTTGATTTTTCAACATCGAGAAATGTCTAAATCTAACTTTTTAGCATGTAATGATGGCTAAGCCCTGACTTTTCACATGGAACAATGTCAAAGTCTGACGTTTTAGCATGCAAGAAAAGCCCTGACTTTTTACCATGGAAAAATCTCAAAGTCTGACTTTTTCACATGTAATGAAGGCTAAGACCTGACTTTTCAGACTTTTCGAAGATTTACAGTAAATCCAGTGGAACAGGCCAATGTCAAAGTCTGACCCCATACCAAGAAAAAAGTCAGCCATTTTTCAGTTCCCCCCTCTTCCAAAATGTTCTGTTGCCCCTGAAGGAGCAGTCTAATCAACTGTGGATTCCCATCATAAAATGGTTTAAGTCTAAAAAAGAAAAAGCTGGATTGTCGGTGAAACTCTGAAGTGTCCACTGGTCTCCCCTGTCTTTAGTGGATACCAAGGGAACCAGCTTTGGGTTGGGGCAGAGATTAGCCAGCGCTAGCACCACGAAAGATCTGGGAGGAGAGTGGGGCTCCCTCCCCGCCAGCCTTCCACCTTTTTGCCTCTTTTCTTTCCGGGAACGAGAGCGTCCTGGCTTTCAGCAATGACCGCTCTTAAATCGGCATCAAAGCGTGGTGGGGAGTGACTTTTATAGTGTGTCGGCTGGCGGCAAAAAAAGCATCTCCATATGCACTTGTGTTATCTGTTTGGTGAACGGACATATTATCAGCCCCTGACTGTCTGTCTGTGGGCGACCAATAAAAGCATTGCAGTGTGGAGAGGCGAGCCTCAAATAAAAAGGCAATCGTGGTATTTAGCAATCAGATGTGAAGCGTGGCGCTTTTTGACAGGACAAAGAGCGCAGTGCGCAGGACTGACAGTCACTTCCGCTTCCGCTGAAAAGAATATCCAGACGTAATTATACGCAGAATAGTGTCCTTCGCACATAGAATTTAATGCAGCTGGAATACTCTATATCCGGTCTTGACATGGGAACTTTTTGACTCGCTTATTCTGCATTCCCACGTATAATAGGGACTTATGATGACAGTGCGACATACCAGTATGTGTTAAGGAAAGCTGTCATTACTCTGTAAGGGCCAGCGGAGGACAAAGAATACACGGAAATAGATATATGGTCATATGCAAAGTGGAAAAGGGAGTGTAAACAAACTTTAGAAGTATATCTTTTTAAAAATTGACAAGCCCATTGTGTAGCAACTGCATAACATTTTATGCAGAGCAGTACAGACTTGAATATCCAAGTGCTTGATCTCTGCATTTATATCCCATTTAATGAGTTACAAATGCTGCAGGCTGAGGTTTGGTATTAGATGCAGCGCAGCCTTGGTGGACTTTTTTGCATTGATAGACTTCCACAATCAGTTTGTTTACGCTCCCTAAAATGAAACCCTGTTTTTGTTATTCATTTATAGGGGTTGGGTTAGGCTAGCGGTGGTGTGTTTGCCCCTCTCCAGAGGGTGCAGAAAGCCAGTCCCTGCTGTGTAGTGATTCAGGTGGGCCCGTGCATGCAGGTGTTACGGGTCCACCCGGATTACGTAACTCGGCTTGTATATAAGCTCAAGTTCGCAGTAGGTTGACAGGTATTCTTTGTGCGTTCTCTCGACGGAGAGTGAATCCTTAGAGCCTCATTGTTGGTGGGTTTTTCAAAACCCTCTCGATTCTGGTCCCGATAAACCTTAAGATTGACTGCCCGAAACGAAACCGATTCTATCATGAGGTCAGAAAAAATCGTGGCAGTGGAATAGGTTTCTGCGATTGACTATACAATACCTCGCGATTGCATACCAATAGGCTGCGATTGAAAATGCCAATCGTAGAGCTTCCGATCAAATCCAACCTCGTAGCCTACCGTTGCCTATTGTAACGGATTTTTCGGGAAAATAGCTCTTGCGGGTGAAATACTTGGCGGAAATTTTGGGATTAGGTAGACCGCATATAGATGTATAATTGGTGTAAATATGATATCAATTGATCAAGTTTAAAGGTCTGAATAGTTTCATATCGGAATCAGGATTCTATCACAGTTATATTTTTTAATTTCGATTGTTTTAGTGTCTGAAAAATAAAATCATATGTTGTAAATACCTCTAAAAGATTACTCATATTCATTTCATATTTCCAAAATCATGATATATTTCAATATCAAAACTATGCCTGAAATCTAAATTGATACACCGATTGAATCGTGAGCCAATCGTGACCACGGTTTATGTTTTTGGTCCTCCAAAGCCGTTCCGATAGTCTATGATTTATACTCATGTTCACGATTTGAATTATAGGGGACCTTCCCATAGGCAACGATTTGGCCATTTCCAATCGTAGCCGGGGGTAAGCATGAAATAAAGTCCTATATGGGTCTGCGTGTGACAGGTTGTATGCCATGCAAACACAATTTAACGGAGCTAAAATTCTGAAGGGATTTTGTACCTTATTAGGGGTAATTTGCACAGGAATTAGTAGAAACTGAATGAGAGTTAGCCTTGTCAGTGTTTATGCCACGACGGGAATGTTGTGTATTACTACGCGAAGCGTTAGCTGAGCGTAGTGAGGAACAGACCTGACCAGAGTGGCATAGACACTGACAAGGCTAACTCGAGTTCGATTTCGTATTCATCCTACCCCGTCTCTACGCTTTTGGATTACTAAAATATAAATATCGACCAACCGAAGTCCAATCGGAACTTTTGAGTCCAACCGGAACTTTTTCGGAGCAGCTCACAACCTGGTCGCTGATTGGTCGATTTTTTTTATGCCCCTAGAGGCATAAATCGCACTTTATGTCATGGCATGCCGCATAAAATTTGCCTATGTTATGCCTATGGACCGTTTTAATTAGGGGTAGGATAAAAACTCGTCTTATGGAAATGGAACCCTACAATTCAGACGGAGAGATTGTTTTCCAGTACAGAATCTCAGCAGAATTTGTGAATATCATGTAATTATCTGACCCCAATAGTTTTCTTCGTGGGCTTGACATTAGGAACACATACTCTATGTCCGTGAAGGTATTGGTCACACCTTTATCATAACTTTTATCATTTGGTCGCTGATGAAATATCTTCACCTTTGCATCCACCTCAGTCCTTGGAGTTGGAAGTAGTGGCTGGAGGTCACAGAGTGCAGACAGGAGTAAGGCATGCCTGATCATTGACATAGCTGTGGCATTGTCTACAGAAAATCTCACAAATGTTCCAATTAGTGCTTGGACAATGTGAGTCAATCAGAGGTAGATGAGGTAGACCCTAATGAACCGTAGGCATTTCTCAGACATATAGCTGGCTCTAATAGTCACCCATTCTCTGTAGGCTCCATAATGTTAAATATGTAGGGGTTGGGTCAGTCTAGCGGTGGTTTAATCTTTGTTTTGTTTGTTTGGTTTGATTTTACGTCCAGTCAACCATTATAGGTCCTTTCCAGACTTTCTCAAGGTTCTTTTACACCACTAGGGTGGTGATCGAATCTATGTGATGAATTCAGGTAGAAATCTCACCCCTACACATTTACCGAGGTGAGAGTTCTTTTACTTCCCACACCACATAGACATGGTATGAGAAGGATGGCCTTTGTTATAGCAGTAAATCTACCACTGCTGGGAGTGAAGGAGAAAAGTGTCTGCAGTGGGACTCAGTGGGAAGTCTTACAACCTTGGGGTTACAAGTCCGGTGCTCTAACCACTGAGCTCACTCCCCACCCCCGGTGGTTTATTCGCTCTTTGATAGAGGGCGTGGGATATCAGTCCCTGCTGTGTAGTGATTGGACTGGTTCCCTGCCCTAATGATATAAGGGACAGGTAACGGGTTCCTGCGTCCTTCAACTAGGCCGTAGTAGGCTCTCAAAGCGGATACCCGGGAACCAGTGTATTTGGTGGTCTGCCAAGGTGGCGCAATCCCACAATGCAACAGAAAAATGGAGGCGTTACCAATAATGCACCACGAAACAGGAACCCGTTACCTGGCCTATAGTCTAACTAGGCCAGGCTGCCAGGCTATGTAGTGATTCGGGTGAATCCATGCACGCTACATATTATGGGGTTGCCTGCATTACGTAACTCGGTTTTATATAAGACGGGTTCACAGTAGGTCAGCAGGGAGTCCTGTGCATCCTCTCTGAGAAGACCGGATCCTTGGAACCTCATTTGCTTGGTTTCTCCAAACCCTCTCGTTGGTTAGGCAAGTCTAGTACTCAGGTGTTTTTTGACAGATTTAATTGCTGGAACAAACTAGGGTATTGTATCAACGAATCTGAGCTTTCTAAACTTTATAGTTGATAATTATCTTGGTTTTAACTTGGAGAGAGATAAGCATATTATAGCTGGGCCTGCCAATGTATTATTGTGTATACAACTTGGGTATACCTGCGTTATCTAAGCTATATCTAAAGTATCACTGTTGTGATATGCATGTATGACACACCAAATTGTAGCTGGAATACTATAGAATACAGTGCAATCACTTTTATCTCTATGGGAATGATGTACATCGGTATTACAAATGTATTACTTTCATACATTCAGTGATCCAATGCTAAAGTATACATTGCCAGGGGTATGTTTGGCTGCAGGCATTGCGTAACCACGTAGATAACGCATGCGTCACCGGCCTATGGAAAATGGCCTATTGACAATATTTGAAGATCAACAGGTGGCGCCACCGTGAATTGTAGGATATGTCTTTAAAGTACTAGCTTGTCAATAGTGTTCTGTCGAACTGCAGTTCGCCTGAAAGGATCTTACTTGTTTTCCCAGTATCTTGGCTGAACATATTATGGCTAAATAATTTTATCTGAAAGCGAAAAAAACATAGCGAGAGGTCACAACCTAGCCCGTAAGTGAACGGCCGGAATTACTAGCAGTTAGTTATTGGTATGGATGAACTAGGAATGCACTTTTTACACATTCTTCGACCCGGGCCTTAAGATTCCATGCAGGTCCTGGATTGATTCTCAGATTCCTGATAAATTGAAGAAGTATGACGACACTTGGAAAGTCAGGGACTCGGTTAATCGTGCACTGGTGATTAGGGAAGTGTGAAGAGAGCTTGGGATATGTGACAGGTTTGTAATTACTGTCAAGGCAGTCGAGTCCAGAAACGTAATCGCCTAGCAACACGCTAAAAGACACACCATCCGAGAAATGGCAGTGACCTCGGGAATCACCAACACAAAATGGCGTATATAGGCCCTTTTCCATTGGCCAACAAAAACGGTGTGGATTCTCTCTGTTCTCATTCTGTAGGGAACCCAATCTCTTCGTCTAAATTGTAGGGTTACATTTCCCTGAGACATGTTTTTTCCCTGCAATTGTTGGCGACATTTACTTCTAACAAGGAATAGAATCTCATGAGATTTGGAACCCTGCGAGGTCCATGAATCCCACTGTGTGAATTCCATTTTTACCAGTCTCAAGGAAAAATTGCGATTTCGATTGAAATGGAAGGACACACTTGGTACATAGTCGCAGACATAGTCCTTGGATACACTCACCCTTTAGATTCGAGTACCCTTGAGGTGAGTGGTGTGAAAATCATGTGACCCTGCCTACTGGACTCGTATTAGCTAGGTTAGGTACTCAGCAGTGGGTCCATTTTCTCAACAAAATGACCCTATAAATTTCAAAATGAGATTGAAATCTCATAGGATTCTGTACTTTGTTAGAGGTAATTGTCGCCTACGATTGCTGATGAAAACCTGTTTCAGGGAAATGGAACCCTACCATTCAGACGAGAATATCGAATTCCGGTAGTGAAGGATTTGTCTCTGACAAACACCCTTATGAAGTACATGAATCCTCCCATGTGAATTCCCCTTAACAGTGCTTTGGGTAGCAGGGAATCATTTGAAGGTGTTCGTAATGTCCGTACTATCATTTAGCTTGTTGTTAAGTAGAAAACCGAGTCGACCAAACTAAAACCATCCGAATTAAGTCCCCTTGTTCATAATAATTATCTTTTAATGAGTTTCCTCTACTAAAAACCTTACGCTATTAATCGAGATGAAAATGAGTACAAAGGGTAAAACTCGAGGCCGTAAGAGTGCTTGAAAATGACTGAAGAAAAAAAGGACGTTCCTCATAATCAGTCAGCGTGATTAATAAATGCAATAAAATGAAATAACATTTCACAGTTAAAGAGAGCGATGAAGCAGTCATCTTCAGGCATGCTCTCACAGACTCCGTGGATATCATTTGACACCCTTCGTTAGACAATCTCTCCAGGTCTTTCTAAATGCATGAAGTAGATATTTTGATTATATGTGAAATATATCCCTTAAAGAGATTATCATAGGAGATATGAACATGGCAATATCATCAAGCGATATCAATGTCATTAAGAGATGAATATTGTATAAGAAAGATGCACCAATATAAGTAAGACGCACAACATGAAGATCTTAATGCGAACTAAACCTTTGAAAGTTGCAAATTGGCGTTAGGATTTTTTATGATCTCTATACAAGCCATTTTCCACTAGCCGACGAAAACGGCAGAAATCAATTGAGTTCCTCCAAAAGTCTGCCACCGACTGCACCTGGGTATCAAATAATCGGTGAATGTCCAGTGAATGCCTTGATTTTATTGCATTTTGCATGCCTATATCGATTCAAATCCCCCCCTAAGACCTTATAGAGTTCACGTAACTAGGTAAAGATGAATAAAGAAACAAACTGTGCGCATGTCTGAGTATACCGGCGTTTTCTGGGAGACGATTCTTGAATTTAGCACCACCTGACGACTTTCAGCCGTTGTTGGCTAAGAAATCGTCTAGCGTAAACGCCAAACGAGTGACGACTACAGATGGTCAGATTACGTAATCGGACACCACTTCGTCCGTATTCCACCACTGAGTAATAGAGCAGAGTGGACTACTCCGCAGTCAAACTCGGTGGAGTGCGGACTTTTTCGTTATTTTCATCGAGTGGATTTCTGATTTTATCTCACCCCTTATACATTATCATTAACATTATTAATCAATGAGATAACCCACTCAATTAGCCATTGAGTATTGCGTACAGTACATTCACGGCCGTGGAGTATGAGTTCCTAATGTTAGGCCTACGGTGATCTCAATAACCCTTTCTGGCAGATAATAAACTCTCAATCCTCCTTCTGACAGGCTCTGTATTTAGCATGGGGTGAGATAGAGACTTCAGATCTCAATCACTCTTCTCACATGCCCTGTATGTAGCATGTGGTGAGATATAGACTTCAGATCTCAATCACCTCTCACATGCCCTGTATGTAGCATGGGGTGAGATAGAGACTTCTAAATCACCCTTCTGACAGGCCCCATATTTAGCATGGGTGAGATAGAGACCTCAGATCTCAATCACCCTTCTCTCAGGCTCCATATCTAGCATGGGGTGAGATATAGACTTTGGATCTCAATCTACTTTCTCATAGGCTCCATATTTAGCATGGGGTGAGATATGGACTTGAGATCTCAATCATCCACTGCTTCATGAACTACTAATGGCTCTGTCCCCTATACTTCGGATCTCTACCCCCTCTTCTCACAGGCCCCGTATCTCGCATGGGGTGAGGTATATACTTGGGGTCTCAATCACCCCTCTCACAGGCACTGTATGTAGCATGGGGTGAGATATAAACTTGGGATCTCAATCACCTTTCACACAGGCCCCGTATTTAGCATGGGGTGAGATATAGACTTGGGATCTCAATCACCTTTCTCACAGGCCCTGTATGTAGCATGGGGTAAGGTATAAATAGACAATAATCGATGGTTTCATGGACAGGCGGCCGTAAACCACGAGAAGTTAATGTGTAGTAATACACGAGCGCTAGCGATTGTGTTATGACGTTAACCTCAAATGGTTTACAGGGCCGCCTGTCCACATAACTATCGTTTGTTGCATTTATTATCCATCTTTTTGAATAAATTAAACCCACTAATTGCCATATCAATGTGTATAACAATAGGGACGATTTCTTTGCTCTACAGCACAAAGGGGCTATTTTCACTGTATACCATGGTTTTGAGGCTGTATACCACAATATGAATCCGTATACCAGAGTTATGGTATCTGACAGGTTTTATACAATGGATCATGGTTTACTAAGTCCCAATACATTTTCAATGGTGTCTTTGTATACCATGGATAATAAACTCTCAATCACCCTTCTCACAGGCTCCGTATTTAGCATGGGGTGAGATAGAGACTTGGGCTCTAAATCACCCTTCTCACAAGCTCCGTATTTAGCATGGGGTGAGGTATATACTTGGGATCTCAATCACCTTTCCCACAGGCCCCATATTCAGCATGGGGTGAGATATAGACTTCAGATCTCAATCACCCTTCTGACAGGCTCTGTATGTAGCATGGGGTGAGATAGAGACTTGGGATCTCAATCACCCTTCTGACAGGGCCCGTATTTAGCATGGCGCAGGTGCTCGCTGGCTGGGTCAGAGACACGGCGCACGTTGCCAGCCCCGGCCCGTCCTGGCGTGGCGCCGGGGAGTGGTGTACGGCGGGCGCGCGGCGTGATATGCTCCTCTCTCTGAGCTGCTCAGTGGCCGTATGCAAACACACGTCAGATATTGGCCTCAGGCGTCGCGTATGTTGCCAACTTTTCTCTACACCTCCCACTCCTCTCTCCAGCTTTCTTGCCATTTCGCACAGACCTACGATGATCGTACTCTCCTAGATTTCCTACACATCCCAGATCTCATAAATTTGTTCGCTTGTTGTGCTAGAAAATGACCACCACACCTCCTCAGAGAAACACAATGTGGTATAGAGAAGTGGAAGCTGTTCAGTTCAGATGTCTCATCAAGAGAAGTCACAGCTCTGACGATACAGAGTGGACACCCTCTAACCATACAGAGTGGACACCCTCTAACCATACAGAGTGGACACCCTCTTACCATACAGAGTGGACACCCTGGCAGCATCATGGCTCTGAAGATACAGAGTGGACACCCTCTCACAGCTCTGACGATACAGAGTGGACACCCTCTCACAGCTCTGATGATACAGAGTGGACACCCTCTCAGTATCACAGCTCTGACCTTACAGAGTGGACACCCTCTGACCATACATAGTGGACACCCTCTGACCAAACAGATTGGACACCCTCTGACCCTATGCAGAGTGGACACCCCCTGACCAAACAGAGTGGCCACCCTGTCAGTATCACATACAGAGCAGACACCCTCTGATGCTACAGAGTGGACACCCTCTCAGTATCACAGCTCTGACCCTACAGAGTGGACACCTTCTGACCCTACAGAGTGGACACCCTCTGACCATACAGAGTGGACACCCTCTGAGCTGTAACGACCAGGTACTCATCACCACCACAAGGGGAATACCTTTCAATGCACCACAGTATGAAGCCATCCATGAAATAGTTGATGAATTCCACTGATGAATTATGAACATACCCCTGAAATACCTAACAGTAAAGTAATTATGCCTTCTTACAGGTTGGTACATGCCTAACACCCTGAGTCTAAATCAGCAGATCTCGTCATTTGTTCGTTTGTTAAGGTGCATTTCTATAACCTCGTTTTCATTGGCCGACAAAAACGGTGGAGATTTTTTGAGTTACTCTTAAAATCTGTCGGTGGTGCCAACGGAAAATGAATCGCTGAGGGTGCAGTGTATGCACTGCTTCTACTGTACTTTCCAGGTATTCATGGATTCTCCGTGAGAAAATCTGTCGGCTGTGGCCTTGTTACATAATATATACCAAATTAAGCTCGGAGCATTCTCTGCAGGCCTCGTTCCGATTCACCGATCTGACGCCGGTGTAGGCAAAAAAAAATCTATTAGTGGTTCATGACTGCAGATCGGTGCTGAATAATCGGCCAATGGAAACAGGATTTTTGACTGAAAATGCCTTGGAATATGTAACATTTAACAAGATATAGTTGTTTTATCGATATGAGAAAACATTCCTCGGTCGGTAGGTAAGCAGTACATTGGGCTGAGGGCCATGTAGAAGGTGGAGTGATGTCGATACAGCTTAAAGACAAATGCGGGTAGGTATCGCAGTGCCCTCTTTGTCTACACTCAGAAATCAATTTATCACTGGTGCTGCCATCTGGTTTCATGAAAATATTACAGTTTCCCATGGACACCAAAAGTTAAGCACTTACCTTCTTCAGATGGCCTCCTCATAGAAGTTAGCATGGTGACATAATTTTTTAGCATTTCTCATTTATAGATGTTCCAATCTATCATAATCCAGAATTATATGATAGCAGTAGAACATCAGTGTCATCTAGCCACGAAGTTAAAATATTGCATTTTCCCATAGACACCAATAGTTAGCACTTACATTTTCAGATGACCTTCCCAAAGAAGTTAGCATGGTGACATTTTTTTTTCATTGCATTTTCTATTTGCTGATGTATGAAACTTATATTATCCAGTCATTTGCAAAAATCAATAGAATTTAGAAATCACCCAACTACCAGCATTTGTCTTTGAGATGGAGGTCATGAGACGAGTGAAGGGTGGGGCATGTTGATAAAAATAGCTGTGAGCTGCTCTGACTAGCAGTAATGATGACAGGTAGGCAGCACCAATATAATGTAAGGATCCAATGTCATTTCCATTTATAGTGCAAGAGTGCTGCAGAACTGATGAATTTCATCAAATAAGAGCAAGGGAATATAAGAAGAGATTATTTATCAGCAAGCCATTTCTTTTTGAAAGTATCAGGAATGTTTCAATAAACCTAGAGAATGGATTTAATAGTTGTTCTTATGTATCATAAACAGGAATTTGAATCAAGATATTGGAGTCTAAATGTGTGAACAGATGGAAACTGATTACTTATTGAAACTAATTACTGACATAAAAACCATCTGACTGCATCAACACTGTCTCTTAATATCCTAAATCAGAGTTATCCATATAGCAATATGAATACCATAGTGAATGGTCTGTCCCATCAGATATAAAAACCCCAATGCTATAGAGTCAGGTCCGTCTAATCATATTTGAGATATACATGTATGCATTGTAAAGTTAGAGTTGTAGCAGAGCAGTGAGCCAAGCCAGAACAAACAGGCTCTCGAGTGCACCTAGCTGGTCAGTAAAGTAGATCCTGTTCCTGTTTGTTAACATGTATTTCTTACTATTTCTTTTTATATGTGTCTTTCTGTCTATTTCTGTCTTTGTTTGTACCTGTCTGACTCTGTCTGTTTACCTGTCCCTGTCTGAGTCTCCCTTCTGTCTCTGTCACCATCTGCTAGTATGTATACCATTCTTTATCTGTATTTCTGTGTGTGTCTATCTGTCTGCATGTATGTATGTCAAAATCAAGTCTTTAATTATGAGCATTCATTAAATGATTCGACATAATTTGGATGAGTACATCACATTGTGCAACATTCCCTGACAGGAAATAAAACCTGTGTGAAGTGTTTGTGCTGGAGTGTATTGGGTGGGGCTTGGATTTGCGTAAGTAAATTGAATCATTCTGATAATGTGATACTAATCTAATGTCCGCGAAAGGGGTGAGCTAAAAGCAGAACTGCACTCAAAACAAAAAAATAAAAAATCCACCTAACAAAAGACATAGATAGTACATCACTCCCCATTTTGTAATTTGCAGAAAGGAGGTAGCCTCATTAAATGAGCTTGTTTGTTTTTCTAGAGAATAGTCTGGCGTGTCCTTTTGTAGGTGATAAAATGTTAAACAAAGATTCTCCATCAAGTGAATACTGCAGGTACTGCAGACTGCAAATAATAAAATCACTCTCCAAACTCTAATACTTAAGTCACTCTATATACACAGACATACACAGTTCTTAGGTTATTCTATCTAGTATAACATTATAGTATCTTTTTGCTTTGAATTTGATTTCATATTATCAAGTCTAGAGCTCGATGCTGAGGACAGCAATATACAGAGATGAAATGCGCAGAATACAAAAGACATCACAAAGGTTTCTGATCACTTTCTAATCACTGTTTCTTTCTGCACGCTGAATGGATCATGTTACTTCTGTGGGTGGTACAGTCTCAAGGCTTTCCTTGCAGACAGACTCATCCCAGCGGTGGGACTGAACTTCCAGTGCAAATGATGTCATGTTCGGTTCTTCAGAAACAAGGACAAGGCCCTGGGCCAGTGCGCAGTTGTGTGGTCACTTTAAAGGCATATCGGACGATTTAACTTGAAAATTAAAACCCATGTCGTTTTCCTGGGAATTGACTATGATGATCTCCAAGTGTTATAGAACACATTGCTAATTTCTAAAATGGGGGTCACCGTGCTAGTTTTTGATTAATTAGACATACATATTTCTATGTAATATATATATAAATAATAAAATATATAGGAATTCTAAAAGTTGGTTTTCACAATTCAAGGCTCATGACATTTTCTCCAATTTTTCACAGAATATAATATATATATAATACTACACAATTAACCTTTGAAGTCTATAGGTCGCCGTCCTTGTTTTTGAGAGCATTGAAGGAAACCATATGTTTCAGTACAAATCAAGCAAATAAAAATCAACTTATTTTACCGATTGGGTTTGGTCAAACTAGACAAAACTTAGATTCTGCTCATTTGTTTTTGGAATATGCTACAAGGAACAAACCTAATTGGCTAAAAAGGGAATATTCAGATAACACCAGGTGGTGCCACTGTGAATTGCAGGACATGCCTTTAATGTAGAGATATATATAGCTATGATTATGGATGCAGCGAAGCCTCCTAAGTCTGCCCCTTAGACATTTCTGACACCTGACACCTGAGAACTGTTTAGAGAAAGGCCTGGATGAAGTTTTTATCACCTGGTATAAGTCCAGTTTCTGGACTCCAAGATATCCAGCTATTCAAAGATGAATGAATCTGCTCCACGAATTATCCTTATGCAAGAGGAAACCTTTCCGAATACAGAAAACTTTACCTGTTCTTATTTGCAGTCAATTCGGAAGAACACCCACTCAAGTCAGTGGCGACTTGTCCGTCGCTCTGCCCTTTGTAGATACTGTGGTAACATTCGTCCTAGACTGGCCTCAGTCCCTGTTGTAAAATACGTGCAAGCAGAATGAACACTTAGTAACAAATATAATGATGTTAGATAGTACAGAGATATAATGATGTACCATAATTGTGTGTAAGGCCTGGCATCCACCTACCACGATAGAAATTTAGACCTCCGATATGGCAACGACACAAAAAGCAAATATCGAAGACATATGGGGAAGGTGCAAAATCGTAGGCAAATGTCTAGACGTGCCAATCGACCACGCATCGTAATGGGTATTTTCCGGTACCTAATCGCAGAAATGTGGTCAACTGCCCCGATATTAGGTGACCTTCCAACGCGATTTTGATTTTTTATCAGGAGGTGCATTGTAGACCATATCAGAGCAGGTAGTAGGTGGACGCCAGGCCTAAGAATCAATTTGAGTTATGTGAATAAACCCAGGTAGACCTATCAGAGAACCCCATGTAGCCACCCCTGAATAACAAGTAAAAAACAAATGCGGGTAGGTATCGCAGTGCCCTCTTTGTCTACACTCAGAAATAAATTTATCACTGGTGCTGCCATCTGGTTTCATGAAAATATTGCATTTTCCCATAGGCACTAATGGTAAAGCATTTACCTTCTTCAGAGGGCCTTCCCATAAAATTAGCATGCATGATGACATCATATTTTTTTAGCATTTCTCATCTTTATATGTTCCCAACTATCATAATCCAGAATTGTTTGAAGATAGCAATAGAACATCAGTGTCAGCTAGCCAAGAAGTCAAAATATTGCAGTTTCCAATAGACACCAATAGATAAGAACATATATGTGAGTGCACATTGGCCAGGCTTCTAGGCTAGCAGAGATCCTGAGCCACTGTACATTTGTTGGGGATTGGTCCCTAGGATTTTCTCGGTTGCTTCTCAAACTCTAGGTGAAGCGTTTTATCATTCAATGAATATTCACAATCAAAGACTTCAGTAAGTCTGCATTCTTCCCTCCCTCCCTGCTCAGACCGCCGGACCTAGACTTGCTCAAGTCTTTGAAACACAATAAGAATGAAGTTCATTAAAGTATGTATCCTTCTCTGACTGGCCCATGAATCAAAGACTTGTCTACTATGAATTGAATCTCCTGTTTATGGCCCCAAGCCACTCCCTCATACCCCTCCCCCTCCCCTCCTAGAATTCCCCGGCTGCCTGTGTGTTGTTCCCCGGCTGCCTGAATGCTGGAGCTATACAGCACCAGAAATCCAACACCATTACCGATTATACCAGTCCCTGTATCCCAACGAAGGACGGTAGCCATAGGATGCAGGGACTGGAGCCAGTCTACGCCGGACCCTTTGACCTTCTGGTCACATACATACATACATCTACCCACACCTATGTGGGCCTTGGCTCTGTGGGGTCCCATCCCTGCCGGATTGTCAATGTCTTGACACATAAGGGTGCCCCTGTTTAGAATGCGGCAGCCAGAGGCGAGGTTGGCTGGAGTTTTCTATTACTTATACAGGTCTTTAGGCGAATGTCTCGCTTTTACTGACCAGTAGTACAAATTCTGTTCGTTACTGAGTGACGAAAGAATATCCATACGTCCCCCCGTACCACGTAACCACTCATTCTACTATTTAGTGAGTAGTAGAATGGCATATTTAATTATTTTTAGGTATATAATAATAAAGAGACATAGTTAGTGTGACTGAATTCCATCTGTTCCTCGATATTTTGGTCAGAAATATCTCTGAACAGATTCCATTCAGTCACACTAACCATGTCTCTCTCTATATATAAGGGATGTGGAGCATCAAGATGTTTGTCGAGGTTTTTATTACCCACCTAATATGGAGTCTCTATTCTTACCCTATGGAGCCTACAGATCGCTACTGAGTAGGATACGGAAAGCCGTATTCTCCTAGAAGAATATGGCTTTTTCAGCCACCTGACGGGCATTATAGGAACTATTTATAAAAACAATGCCCGGTACTTGCGTCGAAATTCTAATCATCTACAAGATTTTTTTTCTAAGAATTAATCGAAAGGTGAGTAATAAATACAATTTTACCATGATTTCGATCTGTGTGACCGTATTCTCCTGGTACTTGACGCTACGCAATACTGCCCGCTTTTGCTCGGAGTTTTACTTCGCGTCAACTATGCGGAGAATACGGCCACTCAGATCAAAATAACGGTAATATTGTGTATCTACTAAGGATATGGCATCAGGATTGTTGAGGTTTATATTAGAGCCGTTGTGCGTGAGGAGGGTGGAGGTTTGTATTTGGGATGTAGCGCGTCAGGGTGGTGGAGTTTGTATTAGGGACTTGGCATGTCAGGATGGTTGAGGCTTGTATTAGGGATGTGGAGCGTGAGGATGTCAGAGGTTTGTATTAGGGATGTGGCGTGTCAGGAGGGTTGAGGCTTGTATTAGGGATGTGGTGCGTCAGGATGGTGGAGGTTTGTATTAGGGATGTGGCTCGTCAGGAGGGTTGAGGCTTGTATTAGGGATGTGGCATGTCAGGATGGTGGAGGTTTGTGTCAGGGATGTGGCATGTCAGGATGGTTGAGGCTTGTATTAGGGATGTGGTGCGTCAGGATGGTGGAGGTTTGTGTTAGGGATGTGGTGCTTCAGGATGGTGTAGGTTTGCATTAGGGATGTGGTACGTCAGGATGGTGGAGGTTTGTATTAGGGATGTGGCATGTCAGGATGGTTGAGGCTTGTATTAGGGATGTGGTGCGTCAGGATGGTGGAGTTTGTATTAGGGATGTGGCATGTCAGGATGGTGTAGGTTTGTATTAGGGATATGGTGCTTCAGGATGGGGGAGGTTTGCATTTGGGATTTGGTGCGTGAGGATGTCAGAGGTTTGTATTAGGGATGTGGCGTGTCAGGATGGTGCAGGTTTGCATTAGGGATGTGGCTCGTCAGGATGGTTGAGGCTTGTATTAGGGATGTTGCGTTTTAGGATGGTGGAGGTTTGTATTAGGGATATGGTGCTTCAGGATGGTTGAGGCTTGTATTAGGGATGTTGCGTTTTAGGATGGTTGAGGCTTGTATTAGGGATGTGGTGCTTCAGGATGGTGGAGGATTGTATTAGGGATGTGGCGTGTCAGGATGGTGGTGGTTTGCATTAGGGATGTGGCATGTCAGGATGGTGGAGGATTGTATTAGGGATGTGGCGTGTCAGGATGGTGGTGGTTTGTATTAGAGATGTGGCATGTCAGGATGGTGGAGGTTTGTATTAGGGATGTGGCGTGTCAGGATGGTGGAGCTTTGTATTAGGGATGTTGCACATCAGGATGGTTGAGGCTTGTATTAGGGATGTAGCGTGGCAGGATGGTGAAGGTTTGCATGAGTGATCCGGCATGTCAGGATGGTGTGGCCCTGAGCTGGTTGTGTATTGACTGTGGAGAGGGAGGCGGGTTGGAGAGGGAACCAACTTCTCTGGATTATTGATCATTCCTCTGGTCTCTCGCCATGAATACACGGAAACTTTAACTGCTTTACTCAGACGTGCCCTGAATTATTACTACTTGACTCTCACGTAATATGTGACTGATAATGAAACTGTTTGACGATTATACATAAATATGCAGAACACTAGAGAATCGAACAAATATGAGTCGTATTCCTGTCGGCGACCTCTATCAGACCTTTTCCCTACGGCCTTATCTGGTTGGTTAAGGCTAATGCACATTTACCAATTTCAGAGCATTGATGTACCTTTGTCAGTGACAAAGGAATGGTATTTTGTCTCAGGTGAGGCATCCTAACGGATTCGGCCCTGGTGGGTAGATGTGGGGCAGCTAGGCAAGGGTCAGCCAAGGATTAGTGAACCCCCCACTTGAGATGTTATTTTGTTGCTGACGAGTTGTGGGTCGATGTTCCTAAGGCCTGGCGTCCATCTACTACGATATGTCTCCGATATGGTCTACGATGTACCTCCCGATAAAAAAGAAAAATCGCGTCGGAAGGTCACCTTATATCGGGGCAGTTGATCACGTCTCTGTGATTAGGCACCGAAAAGGACTCCTTACGATGCATGGTGAAAGTGGAAGTCTAGACAAATGTCTGCGATTTTGCACCTTCCCGATATGTCGCCGATATTTACTTTTTGTATCGGTGTCATATCGGTAGGTCTAAATTTCTGTCGTAGTAGGTGGACGGAATAAAGTTCATTGGTTTCTGGTGCTGGTGCTGGACGATATAATAAACCCAATGATAAACGATATCCTGGACGATTACTTTCCATTCTGTGTTGTATGACAAAAGGGAAGATATTTTATAAATGAACGTATCTGTATACAACACCTTATTACTTTAGGTTACTCTTATCAACAAAATTGACAAAATAGCTTATGCTTACAACACATTATTTCATACAACACTATGGCCCCAAAGACTAAAGAGGAAACCTATGAAGGTTTAGGGTTGGAGCTCGCATCCCATCGAGTTTGAATTGCATAGTAATTCACTAGGCAAGGCCGCGTGAATTACTTAGCGATTCAAACGAGATGGAATCGAGCTCTGACCCTAAACTTGAATGGGTTTCCGAATTTATCTCACCCTTCACATTTACTAATGGGCTAACGTTTGTGACATAATCCCCCATCGGATATGTATCCTAAATATCTCATGGGCGTTGGATACGAGTTCTCAATGTTAAATCTATGGAGAAAAAATACCAAGGGGTGAGATAAAATTCTAAGATACTTTTTTCTTGTTCCTAGTTTATTCAACGGCCCCCAGCTGGTCTATTCTGAGTTGCTCTTTCAATCCCCCCTCCCCATTTCCTACAACCACAGCTCGTCACAATAAAGGTGTAGACGTGAGCTACTCGGGGGTTGGGGGATGCTAAGTGGCAGGCTCCTGTCACATCAGGAGACCAATCGATCTGCCTTGCTGCTAGGGGTGTAGACTTGCTCAAGTCTTTGATTATGAACATTCACTAAATGATTAATCACAATCAGAATAAATTTCATTCTAGTATGTATGCTTCTCTGACTGGCCCATGAATCAAAGACTTGTCCACTATGAATAGAATCTCCTGTTTATAGTCCCAAGCCGCTCCCTGTAACCCTACACCTCCTCCTACCCCTCCCCCATCCCCCCTCCAGTTCCCTGGCTGCCTGTGTTATCATAGCAATAAATTTCGCCTACTCCTGACTGTGACCCGCTTGAGATCAAAGTGAGAGGGTATAAATCTCCCAGCAGATATCCTGATCAGTGGCCAGGATATCTGTATGGAGTGTGTTGGGAATACTGGAGCTAAACAGCGTTCTCCATGCCCCTACGAGTATTGCGGTCCGTTCTCCATGGTCTATATCCTGTGTGTCATCCATGCTTTTAATGTGTACAGGGTTGAGATAAATACAGAAAGCAACTCATTTTGGTAAAAAAAAGTCATTCTGCAACTCGTTTGAATGCTATGTGATATTCACTCGGCTGTCGCCTCGTTCATATCACTCCACATCAAACTCGTGGAGAACGACGACTTTGACCAAAACTTGTTGGTTTCTTCATCAGTATCCCAGCGAGGAGGGTAGCCATAGGATGCAGGGACTGGAGCCAGTCTACTAGGGGTGCTGCAGGCGTGAGGGGCAGGTCGGGGGCGGGGGCGGTGGGATAGAGCGTGGCGTAGGAACACCCCAGTCCTCCTCCTCCACATGCCAATCTCACAGAGATCACTATGTTCTAGGATCTGCTGGCCGTGTTCCCTGCAAGCTTCACTCCAACAGAGCTTACAAAACCACAGGAGACTACATACAGTATATAGATACACCATTGATCGCATCCTACATAGATGTAGATAAATACATATGTATAGGCCAAGGATATCGGGTGAGGGTGGATGTGTAGGACTGTGTATTGAGACTTTTGGTGATGCCCCAGGGAATACGTTTTGTATATATATTATTTATATATGTATGTATACGTATATACATACATATATATATAATATATATATATATATATATATATAATATATATATATATATATATATATATATATATATATATATATATATATATTGTATATATTTATATATATTGTATATATATGCCATACGTATTGTATTGATATATTACAAATTATTTCGTGTAACGTCATCTCCAAATTTCCATATAACAAAGTTGGAGATGATTTTTATTCACTTACAGATCATTGCATAGTAAAGATATTACAACATATGTGTGATTGTAGGTTGAATCAACATTTACGCAAACGGAAAATATCCAACGATTGCTGCAACTCATTCGATCTAATTTTTCTTTAAAAAAAGCTTCTTTTCATTTCATTCAACTACATTAGATAGATAACTGCTTTTTGCAAAATGTGTTGAAACATGCTGCATAGGGCACTGAAGTAAAACCTCTCGGTACAGCAAACTCGACTAAAATCCCTGAGGTAAATTCTTGTCACTTCGGCTAAGAAATTACATTAAAGTACCCACACCATCAATCAATAGTGATTGATTGGGGTTTGGAGTTATCCCTTGGACATTTCCCTTAGTCCTAAGAGGCTACTGCTTTATAGTTCAATTACAATCAATGTCAGAGCACAGTCTTTGGTAATCCATCCATCGGGCTATGCACCAGGAACTTTGGACCAAATAACACATATGGGGGCCGTTGAATGAACTACGAACGATAAAAAAGTGTCTTAAAATTGTCTTTGGGGCCATAGTGTTGTATAAAATAATATGTTGTAAACATAAGAAGTTTTGACCATAAAGAATAACCTGAGAGTAACGAGGTGGTGTTTACAAATAAGTTTATCTGGAAAATATCTTCTTTTCTGTCATACAACACTGAATGGAAAAAATCGCTTAGGATGTTGTTTATCATTGGGGTACCAGAAACGAACTAACATTTTTTAATGACAATCTGACAGAAAACATCTAAATGGTACTACTAGGTCCATGTCAACTTGTTTTGTGATGTGAGGTAAGGTTGTCTTGTCATAATGATATGTGCCTTGCGTATAATTTAAGTGTGTGTGTGGGGGGGGGGGGGGGGAAGGGGGGGGGGGAGAGAGAGAGAAAGAAGAGAAAATATGAGATATTATTATAATCTCGCTTAATCGTATTGTAATTAAACAATTACGAAGGAATGATCAAAATCACACAAAACATCGCGATGTATACCAAGGATTATTGACGCCTTGAGCCCAGGTCGATTTGAGCCCTGGACACCTTGAGCCTTTCTGTGGACGCCTTGAGCCTACCCTGTGGACGCCTTGAGCCTACCCCGTTTTGGTGGCCTTGAGCCTCTAGGTGAAAAAGCTTTGAAAAGTGCACTTATACTGGTTCATAGTCATATACACAACCCTAACCCTGACCCAACCTTATTCTATTCATAACCCACCAGTCGAAACTAAAACAGGTGGAGGCTCAAGGCGTCCACAGGGTAGGCTCAAGGCGTCCACGTTTTCGCGCTGACAGGAGGCTCAAACGGTAAGAGGCTCAAGGCGTCTGATTCCCGTATACGAATCTGGAAAACTTCTCGAGTAAATTATGCCAGGTTTAGGTTGATTAAAGGGTATATCAAGAGGTACTATCTCTTGTTCTCTATAGCACAAATGGACTATTTTCCCCTATACCATGGCTTTGAAGCCGTTACCGGTTCTTACCAGACTTTCTCAAGGTTCTTTTACACCACGAGGGTGGTGATCGAATCTATGTAATGTATTTAGGTAGAAATCTCACCCCTATACATTTACCAAGGTGAGAGTTCTTTTAGCTCACACACCGCATAGACATGGTATGAGAAGATTGGCCTTTGAAAATCTACCACTGCTGGGGATGAAGGCGAAGGGTGGCTGCAGTGGGTGTCTAACCCACAAAGTCCTACAACCTTGGGATTACGAGTCCAGTGCCTTAACCGCTAAGCTAACTCCCCCACCCCAATCACTTGGTGTGTCCTGGGCTTCATCAAAATCGCTGCGTTTCTCGCTTGTTTGAATCCGTACAGCATGGTTATGGTATCCGATTGATTTCTTTAAGACAATGGTCGTGGTTTACTATAAGTCCCCATGTACATTAACCATGGGGACTCTGTATATGATGGATAATAACAGGGAGTATTACTCAAGTGTCCAGTAAATCATTGACCCATTGGACATGATTTTAACACTATCCCCCGTACATTCGTTGATTACCTAATCAACTGTATGTTAGGTGTTCCTTTGACATTATGATGAGGTTGGTCGTAACACATGCAGTGACGGTTGGTAACATGTGGTAATGGTCATAACAGTCACTCCGCTGTATACACCCATTTACACGGGATACATGTGAAAGGGAGGGTTTCTGCGGGCAGATGGAGCGTGTCGAAATCGATGAAGGCTACACAGAAGAACCTCTTCTCGTTACCATGTTATTATCCCAGAGAAGATGTATAACATTTATTACTAGAGCGTGCTTATACGCGCTATATACATCGCCTAGAGGCTAGAGTGGTCAAATGTACACTTCCAGAGTACTGCATGAAAACTATCTCTTCACTATATTCATCTCACACCTGGTACAAGTTTAGCCATAGGAATAAAGTTAGAAATAAATACTCAACGATCACCCCGGTAGAGTGACAATACTACGCCATGGTCGTGACGTAGTAAATGCAATATGACGTCATAGGCAATTGACCTATCATTGGCCAGGATTTCAGAGAGAGGACAAGTCAAAACATGAGATTCAAATGGCTTTAACAGTGAAAGGGGTGGGAAAAATCCAGAACCGCACTCGAATCGTAAAATAAACGATATTCCACTTTTTTGAATGGGCCGTAATTGTCACTCGGCTTCGCCTTGATGACGATTACAGCCCATCCAAACGCGTGGAGTTTTGTGTATTTATACGATTCCCGATGCAGATCTATATAAGTATGCTATTCACTGTGATGTTGAGAATGGAGCAGGGGAGCCAGTGTCTCAGGGTCTTAGAGGCATGTCCAGTTGACCATAAAGTACATCATTGAGCTACTGGTGCTTGATATGTTTGTATCCTAGACTCAGGCAGCTGCAGAAATGGAAAGTTTACTGGCTGCAAGTGGGTTAGAGAAAACTCTCCTTATACTGAATGTAACCAAAACCTTTTAATTGTTATTCATTTATAATTGCATGCGCAATCATCAATGATGAACATACTCTTTGCTCCAAGTTATACACCTTTGTACGAATGTCTCAAATACTGCTAGGGGTGCAATCATTTTTTTCTAATTGACATCTCAACATCTGATACATTATCAGTTCTTCCTGTTGGGATTAGTGGACAAAGAACCACACAACAATGGTAATCCTTTACAATTCGTTGCGGGAGATAGAAAAGCAAATAATGAGATGTTGATGGATTAATGAAGGGTGGGTCAAGAACAATAGTCAATCAACTTACAGCTAAGCACAACTAGTTTACTAACCGTCCAACACTAGAAGAATTCTTGGACACGTCTCCTAAAAGACTGTGGTTTAATAATTCATTTAAATGGCGTTTTTTTCGTTGATTTGCGGTATGTAATGATAAGCGAATGTCCTTTATGGGTGAATGTCCTTTAAGGGTGACTGATGCCTTAAGGTATCAACCAGCCCAGGCCGAATGATGCCTCGAGGCATCAACCGGGCCAGGCCGAATGATGCCTCAAGGCTTCATTTCTTTTAAATCAATAAAATTGTTTTTGACAAGGAAATAATTTATCAATATACATGAAAATTTTAGGAAATGTAGCTATAACATCAAAATCAATATTAGTAAGCTAAAAGTGCACTATCACTAGCACCAGTCCTTATAGTGACAGCTCTGCCACAGGTGGCCGTCCTTAAAGGGTTAATGCTGATGAAACTGTTCTTGTCCTTGCACAGACTTCGATTTTATACGGCCTTCCGCCTACGTCCTTTCTGCCCTGGGAGGTTCATTTTACTGTGCTACATCCGGCATGCTATGTTTTTCTGCTCAGATATACTAATCCATTAATGCAGTACGTGTGTGGGGGGGGGGGGGGGGGTCGTTATTGCTGAATGTATATAATATAATTACTTTTATCTAGACTGGCAGTAGTGTTCATGTTACAGATAATGGAGACACACATTTGGCAGTAGTCACACTGAAGGCCCGTTTCCATTGGCTGACGAAAATGGTGTAGATTTTTTGAATTACCCAGAAAGTCTGTCGGTGGTGCCACTGACTGTGCTTCGGTATGAGGGTAGTAGATTTCACTCAGTGACCAAGCTTTCATTCAGTTGTGGGTGGTGCCACATTGCATAAAATAAGCAGAAAAAGTCATGGGTCACTTCACGAGTTGGATCATTTCCATTGACCGATTTTGGGTCAGCAGTGCCAAAAGTCTGTTGGTGGTTCCTGACTTAAGATCCGGGATGGGAAATCGGCCAATGGAAACAGGCCTTGAGCGTGGCGGTATCGTGGCTATTCCAACGCCTAGCTATACAGCTGCTTTGCCGACATTGAATATCATCATATATGTTAACCATATCGCAAAGTAGACCCAATATGTATAACACATAACAATGTAGACCCAATACATATATTATATGACATATGTATTGACCATAACGCACAGTAGACCCAATACATATATCATATAACATATATGTTGACCATAATGCAAAGTATGGCCCAATACATCTATATGATAATATAGGGGAAACCTATGAAAATTTAGGGTCAGAGCTCGTATCCCATCGAGTTTGAATTGCTTAGTAATTCACAAGGTGAAGCTGCGTGAATTACATAGGGATTCAAACGAGATGAAATCAAGCTCTGACCCTAAACTTGAATGGGTTTCTGAATTTATCTCACTCCTCATATTGACTAATTAGGTAACGTTTGTGACATCATCCCCCCATTGGATATTTTCCGAAATATGTCACTGGCATTGTATACGAGTTCCCAATGTTAAGTCTATGGAGAAAAAATACCAGGAGTGAGATAACTGAGTAAACCCAATACTCATATTGCATAACATATACTTTAACCATAACGCAATGTGTCCACTGCATGAAACTAACCAGTTTATTCCTATATATGCCATCACGGAAGTGCCTACATGTATCGGCTGTAAATTGACTTGTTTTCATGTGTATACGCCCATATTTCACACAAGCATATGAGGCGTATACAAGACAGTTTCCTTTTAAATAAGGACGCGTCTTCGCCGTATTTCACACCAGGAGATCGGAATTATTGCGTTTATATGACGTATATGTAAATATAACATGAACGTTTGTATACATTTGTAGATGAGGTGTATACACGACGAAAAATAGGTCAACTTGTATACGCAAAAGCAATGCCTATATATACGCTGGGTGCATATATATGTAGAGTGGTGGTTCTCGTGCAGTGGTCTATTACAAGACATATACGTTAACCATGACGCAAAGTAGACCTGATACGTCTATCACATAACATTGATGCTTAATGTATACTTTTTTTGTTATTTCCAGGTATGTACTTACGCCGATTTCATCATTTTATGCTCTGAAGGTTGGTAAAGAATTCATCATATCTTTTAATTATTATAAGATTTTGAATATTGTCATCGATTCAATGGAGCAGCCTCAACCACCTTTGCAACCCAACCATAAAACGTGAATAAATGAGATTCCCCAATCCTGCCCTGTCACATCCTGCCGATAGGAGAGTAGACCCAGAACAATTAACTGCTGTTCTATTGCCTGCATTGCGATTACTCTTGGACGACGATTGGAGAATTAACCATCCCCTCTGGGTTAATGAGTTACCCCGAGGCTATCTGCCTCCAGCCACCACCTGTCAATCAACGCTCCTCCTGTAAAAGTATCACATGAAGTGCACCCCTCTCATAAGATCTCACACTCTGTAAGTGGTAATCTGAACAAGGTTCTCACTGTGCTCTATGGGGGAAGAATTCTTAAAGAACTAGGCTTAGAGCCTTGAGAATCCACTGGCACACAGTATTCCTGTTAGGTGGCATCATTGAGATTATAGGCATCTTTGGTTGCACTGATGTACGTCTTTAGTACGGGAGGCAGGCCAGTGGAGGGGTGCCCCTCTCATAAGATCTCAGACCCTCTTAGTCGTGTTCTGTACACTGCACGAAAACCACCATTTTACATATATATACGCCATCGCGATAACGCACATATCGGCTGTATCGTGCCTTGTTTACATTTGTATACACCTCTTATCCGCGTCTGCGTTTCGGGCGTCTACGAGACAGTTTCCATATGTAGACGCGCGCGACTTGGCTGTATTTCATGCCTGGCGTATCCAGGATAAAACATGCTCTGCGCGATATATATACGCCAGGCGTATGTGTATGTTTATCGAAAATTTAAAAGACCCCCGTCTCCTGCCACCCCCCGTCACCCCCCGACTCCCCCCGACCACCCCACGCCACCCCCAGCCAGCCTCAGTGAGAAGCCCCCTGCTGCCCGCCGCCCGTGTATGGAGAAGAATTCTTAACGAACTAGGCTTAGAGCCTTGAGAATCCACAGAATGTACAGAATGAGACATTAACTGCCTGTAATGAGACATTTACAGCCCTCGTTTTCCGAGCCTTATCTCGTAACTTTCTCTCACCGGAACATAGTTTCCCTGTATTCCTGCTGGTTTAATTAACACCTCGCATTGTCCAGGGTTTCTAAACACCCTGCTGGTGTCTCTCCACTTAGTGTACGCATCTGAGATGTACGCATTGACGTAAACAGGTGAAGACGTGGAAGATGGACGGATAGGTCAGAGGAAGTGCCCTGTCTTAGAGGGCTCTCCACTGACACATTCCGACCACTAGTGCTTTCTCTCCGCTAGGTGGCAGTCCAACGGGCCGGGGTCTAATCACTTCCGGCCGCCGCCAACTCCTATTTGCGCATGCGTGCTATCAGGGCATACTTCCGGTACCTCCCTGATCTATGGCTTCTGAGCTGAAGGACTTTAGCAGAGTATTTCCAAGGACACGACCAGCTGAGGGTCCTCCTCAACAAATCACCCAAGGCCTATGTGGGTAGGGATCTCAAAGATTGCGAAATTGCTTCTTTTATATAAAATTTCGTTTTTCATCGCAACCCATCTTATGTGATGTAATTGTATGTAATTGTATTGGGACATTGGCAACATGGTTAGATAACAAACTTTATCCCACCCTGGTATTTTTCTCCATAGGCTTAACATTAGGAACTCCACGGCCATGAAGGTATTGTACCCAATACTCAAGGGCTAATTGGGTGATCTGTTTTATCAATAAATAATGCTATACGGGGTGAGGTAAAATCAGAAACCCACTTGATAAAAATAACTTGGTCCGCACTCCACCTCGTTTGACCACAGAGTAATTCATTCAGCTCTGCTTCTTGAATCACTCTGCAGTCAAACTCGGTGGAGTACGGACCAAGCTGTTTTCATCTAGTGGGTTTCCTTCTAAGTATGATATGATTAAACGCTGAATCCACCAGAGACCATATTTAATCTGAAATGGGCGGTTGAAGATATTGTTAAAAAAATGTGAAAAATTGTAGGAGCGTATTTTTCTTATATAGGAAGATTAGATCGATGCTTAACGTGCTGATTCGTGTGTGCTCTCAAAAGTCACCTGACCATGTCGGAACGAATCGGAACCCTAAACCCCTCTTCCACCAGTCCAAATAGGTTAACGATTTATCCTACTTGTTAACGATTTTATTATTGTGTGGTCACTCTAAATTTTAGCCACCGTATATAGGCTATACAAGTACACTTTAATAAAACGGTGACCAGAAGGTAACAGTTGTAATCCGGTCCGGTCTATCAATCCCACTGCGTCAGTGCCCCGTTGTAGACTGGTTCCCTGCCCATATGAAATAAGGAGCAGGTAACGGGTTCCCCAGGCACGACCTTCAACTTTGGCTGGTGCCCGCCTGTGACTAGCGGATACCCTGGGAACCAGCATAGTGGTTTGACTGGTATCCGCCTGTCATACACCTAATTCCGCCGAGCCCTCTAGCGGATGACCAGGGAACCAGGAGGCGTTACAAATAATGCACCATAAAAATGGAACCCGTTACCTGGCCTATAATCTAACTAGGCCAGGCTTCCAGGCTATGCCCTTTTGCTTCACATTTACGACAGAGCTGCGGAACGCAGAATAGCGATCCGAGGGCCTAGACGCTTCTCCTGATATTATGCGGATCGGGTCGTAATCCAATGGCGCATCACCGCGAAAAATGCGCCTTTTAGCGATACTTTTTTGCGGACCCTCTACAGCATCACTTTGGTTAGAAATGGCCTTGTCTGAGATTCTCAGTAATGATCCATGGTGGCACTAACATGTCCCACCCCTTGTTCTTCTGCCTATGGAAAATGGCGATCCACACCACCATATGTCAGACCAGCTTCAACGCTGCTGCCATCTGTATTTAACTAAAAAAGATAATGAATCTTCCCCTGTCTTATTCAATATGTGCCCCTGAATTGTTGTACCGCTATCGCATTGTAAAAATTTGCGATACCGTGTGAATAAAGGGACACGATCCGATATTACGGGAGCAACGCTTTTTAGTCCGATCATTAATGTAATCGTTAAAATAAAATTGCGATCCGATTATATCTAGCGTTATCTTGCGTCACAGGAAGATTCAGTGTTTATAGGTAAGGGGTTTAACTCATATATCTACGTCAAGAGTAAAGGGCGTATTCGTGTACGCGATGAGAGGGTAGAATTGTGCAGTGGTAGCTGCCATCCGTATAGATGTATCTTTGATGATATCTACGATGTGGTAAGCGTGGCTGAAGGGATACATTAGCGAGACCATCTGATAGTGCCTGCTGAGAGTACCCAGGATGGATGCAGCCTGCAGCCAGAGCTGGCTCTATATGAAGGAGCGCTTCTCCCCTGGGTAACTGTGCTGACAGCACCTGTGTAGAAATATCGCTGTTGGTTGGTGATATTACGCCATAGATAGATGTGGCTCGTGCAGAAGGTGCCTCGATCGTGCTTATAAGAATAGTTTCATGGCTAAGCCCCGATACCCACCTGTGGGGAAGGAAGCACAAATAGTGCGTAGCCTTATACTGAGATAGGACAGAGAGAGAGAGAGACAAAGTTTGTGTGTGAGTGAGAGAATTCTATCTAATTAAGCGCCAAATCCACTAAGGCGACTAAGCGAATGCGTCTGCGATCCGTGCGACTGTGCGAATCCCATGCGATAATATTCAATATATTAGATATTGTCGCAAGGCATTCGCATGTCCATGTGAACGTCTGCGAACGTCTGCGAACGTCTGCGAACGTCTGCGAACCCAAATTCGCATGTAAAATCGCCTTAGAGGATCTGGCACTTAAGAGCTGCTACAGGAAACCTTTATTAGAACGTGCTTGCATGTGCTAAATACATCATCTAGAGGTTAGAGGGGTCCATATAGACTTTCAGGGTACTGCATACAAACTATCCCTTGACTATCTGTGTGATATTTACTGTGATATTGAGAACAGAGCAGGGAGCCAGTGTCTCAGTCTCTTAGAGGCGTGCCCAGCTGACCATGACCAATCACTCAAGACAAAAATACTTCAAGGCCCATTGATGCTTGATGTTTTTGGATCCTAGATAGGCAGTTGCAGAAATGGCAAGTTGACTGGGTGCAAGTGGGTTACAGAAAACTATCCATAGGTTCAATCTAACTCAAACCTTTTAATTGTTATTCATTTATAAGTGCACGCTCATTCATCTATGATGAACATACCATTTGCTCCTAGCTCAGACATGTGTAACAGTGATTACGTTGAGAAAGTCAGTAGATTATGGGTGATCGCTTACGGGTCACTTTAAACATACATGTGTATCTGCAGTTTTATTATATACCTAATACCGAGTCTCCATACTAGAGCTATATAGCCTACAGGTCGCTACTGAGTAGAATAGAGAAAGTCGTATTCTACTCAGTAGAATACAGCTAAAGGTCCCTAGTGTGAAAAGTATTTTGCATGAGATTGTTCTGAAATGCAGAACAATAGATACATTGCCATGATTTTGATCTGCATGGTTGTATTTTCCTCGTAGTTTCAATATCCGCTCGGATATTACTACGCGTCAATTACTCGGAGAATACGACCATGCAAATAAAAATCATGGTAATATTGTGCATATGTTGAATGATGCAGTAGATATGGGTCATCGCTTACGCCTTCTGAGACAAGGTGATAGTATGAAATTGCAAGAGTAATTTATTACCCATCTTTCGATTAATAATCAAAATGAAATTATGATTCCACTGAGTAGAATACGGCTTTCCATATTATACTCAGTAGTGATCTGTAGGCTCTATAGGTTTAGTATTGAGACTCCATATTGAATGGGTATAGACACCTTAAACACAAACAAGGATAAATAGTAGGCATGGCATTGCCATGATTTCGGTTTCAACAAATTGAAGTGCAACGGATGCCGCAACGGGTGCCGGCGACAGTAGTGTATTTTTATATATTGCAACAGGCTTCCACCTCCCTCCCTCCCTCCCTTCCTCCCTCCTTCATTAAACCGCAACGGGTGCGCTGGTGACCTATTTGACCTGATTCCACCCAACGCGTCTGGGGCCCGTTTCTTAATCTACTTGGATTTGAAGTTTCTACACCAGCGGCCCGTGGCTCACCCCGGCTCGGCTCCCGGCGGCTCTCTTTGATCTTAACTTTGATCTTAACTCGTAATTTATAAAAGGAGGAGGTGTCGTCGGGAAGAGTCTATATATAAGTCAATAATCACTAAAAAAATCTCTGAAAATGAAGGAATGTAATAAAAGTATAAAATTGTAATATAACAAAACCTGGAATGTAAACCTGTTACAATGTACATATTTGACTGCACCTTTCTGTATATATACTTTTCATTTGTATAATTAATCATCAGATGGATTGTAAAGTGATAGCATATGTATCATCAGTACGATATACCGACTACATTGTATATATCTGATTCATGTTCTGTTCCTGTTTCTGTATTGCCTGGAAGAACGGTCCCCGGACCGAACGCAATAAAGACATATATAAAAAAAAGTCTACATAGGTATAATATATGAAACGGGCCCCTGATATTGGCGCCCGCACCCAGTGTCTAGAGCTTTCAGATTGAGGGAGGGAGGGAGGGAGGCAGGTGGAAGCCTGTTGCAATATATATAAATACACTGAACCGCAACAGGTGCCTATACAATATATAAAAATAGACTACAGTCGCCGGGTGCGGACCGGTATCGACGGTATCGAGACTCTAATTATTCAGAATACATTACTTTAATGTATTATAATGTAAGCCGCAAAAACCGTTCCCCGTCTCCCCTAATATATTTCGGTCTTGACCTATAGGTCAAACCGAAATAATAATAAATAGTTATCCTGACATCGGGTTGAGAATATGGACGAGACTGCGATTTCAGATTTTACAATCCTGTAATGTTTGCTAAACATTCACAAGGAATGCATATTTGTTGCTAATCCTTTCTCTTGTCACTTTAAACTTAGTAATTTCTGAATTATCTTAGCTTTTGTGAACCTCTTTATCCCCACATTCACTTAAAGCAAAACAGTAACTAAAACTTCTTTTGTTAAACAATCAGTTTGCCTTGCTCGAAGAAAAAATATTATTTTCGTAAGCGAACGCTCATTAGATCAAATAGCCAGCCGCCGGTGGAGATATAATTAAACGTTGCAATTAACCTGTCAGAAACAAGGTGGAGATCATGTGGAATTAGCCCTAATCTACTGACTGCCAGATTCCCGCGCCCAGCGCCGTCTAACGGGCAGCGCGGGAACTACAAGCAGACGACTTTGCAACGCGTTGACGCTCACTCTCCAAGCAGAGATCCTGCGCTCTGCTTCATACGGCCGCTTGTGTGGCACCCCTCTCATAAGATCTCACACTCTCTAAGTCGTATTCTGTACAAGGTTCTCACTGCGCTCTATGGGAGAAGACTTCTTAACGAACTAGGCTTGAGAATACACTGGCACATAGTATTCCCCTAGGTGGCATCATTGAGATTATAGGAATCTTTGGGTTGCATTGATGTACATGTTTAGCACGGGAGGCAGGCTCAAGGCTCTAAGCCTAGTTCATTAAGAATTCTTCTCCGTAGAGCGTAGTTACAGTACAGAATACGACTTAGAGAGTGTGAGATCTTATGAGAGGGGTGCACCATCTCTGCACCAACCTGCCTGTTTGGGCCAAAATCTGGCCCATACGCCAGTTTTTTTTCTAAATATCGCTGGTGCCTATGCATACAGCTCTGAACGCAGATAATCAGCATATGCACCTGTGTCAAAGCAAATAATTGTCCTATGCTGGTTCCCAGGTTATCCGCTGGAGGGCACCAAATACGACGCGACGAAGTCGCTAGTTCAGTTTCATGAATTTCAACAGATGCCTTGTTTTGAATCCGAAATGTTGGCTGGTTCCTCCTATCCTTAGCGGATACCCAGGGAACCAGCGTATGACGTCATTGGGATGAGGCAGAGATTAACCACGCTAGCGCCGCGAAAGATCTGCTGGGAGAGTGCAACTCATCGCCGCTGGTTCCTCTATTATTACTTCGACTTAATACACACCGTCGTCCTTTACCATCGCCGCTAAGCTAATTCCGGACACCCTTTGCCCGCTCGCCCGCTAGGAGACCAATGTTATTGCGGAAAAGGGCAATTAGTTTAGAAGGGGAGAGATATGTCAGGGAAGAAAACTATTTCGTCACCGCCGTTTGTGGGTGGTTCGTGCAGGCCCAGTCCTAGACTTGCTCAAGTCTTTGATTATGAACATTCATTAAATGATTAAACACAATAAGAATGAAGTTCATTAAAGTATGTACAGTAGAACCCCAATTAAGCGGACACCCTCCTTTCTGAGCCAAAGTGTCTTCTTACGCGGGGTGTCCGCTTACACAGGGTTAAATAAACATCTAATATAGGGATCCATTCCGACTGAAAGTGTCCGTTAACGTGTGGTGACCGCTTACGCAGGGTGTCCGTCAGGCGGGGTTCTACTGTATACTTCTTTGACTGGCCCATGAATCCAAGACTTGTCCACTATGAATTGAATCTCCTGTTTATGGCCCCAAGCCACTTCCTGTAACCCTATACTTCCTCCTACCCCTCCCCTTCCCCTCCTCCAGTTCCCTGGGCGCCTGTGTTGTCATAGCAATACATTTCACCTGCTCCTAACTGTGACCCGATTGAGATCAAAGTGAGAGGGTATCAATCTCCCAGCAGGTATCCTGACCAGTAGCCAGGATATCTGTATGGAGAGTGTTGGGAATGCTGGAGCTAAACAGCGCCAGAAATCCAACACCATTACCGATTGTACCAGTCCCTGTATCCCAACGAAGGACGGAAGCCATAGGATGCAGGGACTGGAGCCAGTCTAGCTCAGTCCCTATCTCTGCCTTGGCTTTTGTGATGTTTTTATTGCAGGAACTGGCCATTAGTTAGAAGCTAGGCGTCGTGGAGTCGCTCTAAGTGTCTGAACCAATACGGTCCACACCTTTAATGAGCTATTATAGAAATAACTCGTAGCCAGACTCCCTCCCTAGGCTCGTTATCGCAATACAAACAACATTCTGATGTCACTAAAAATCTACGGAGAAGATTCCGTGGAGTGAATGTGAATATTTTCTCCTTCTATAATTGACTCTAAAGTAAAGTTTTGTATCTATATTGAAGTGGGTTTTTTCAACATTTTCTTTATTGAATCTTCTTAGAAATGACATCAGTCACCTGTTTGGTAACATGTCATTTTTAGCCAATAAAGACAAGTCTCCGTCAGACAAATACAGTTAGTTGGTTTCCATCTGAAGCCTTACACGGTTACATCAGCAAGACTAGTGAGTAGGGTACGGAAACAGCAATCCTGTGGCTGTATGTGATACATACGCGGTAGAATTGACGATAAAACGAACCCATGCCGAAGGCAGAGGTTCGTTTTATCGTCAATTTTACCTACAATGTCAGTGTTAAAAGTTCATTGTAACCTGAAAATATTACATGCATGATTCCAGTGGTGATACAGAGTTTCACACGTTAAAATTTATAGGAGGCTAGTTTTAATTTTCGTATCATTTTACCTAACGCTGCTTTTTCTCTTCTAGTGGCAAGACGGTAGAGCTAACATTACCTTATTGTCTCAGTATAGGACTTAGAAAGCCCACGCACGGCTGATGTTTCAACGTGTTCAGTATGACAGTGTACTGCACAGGGTTCAGTATACAATTTATACTGCACAAGGAGCAGAAGTATGTAATTATCAAATATACTGCATGGGTGTAATAACAAAATGTAGGACACACCGGGGATACTAGAAAAAATACAGGGCGGTAATATCTGATGGTATCATTCACAGCGGAGTGGCCGATTGCTCCATACTGTATCCCTCTTTCTAGACAGTTTCTGATGGCTGGTTCAGTAATAATATTTAAAAAAAGCGCTTCTGTTCAACCAGTTTTGTATGAAGGTATTTTTTGTTGATTAAATTCACACAACATATACTTCCAAAAACATCCATGTCTGATACGAAAAAGATCAGTTATTACAACTTCTACTTTCTGAAACTTTGTTACCTACCACATATAAAACGTTAGATTTCCGTCGGATCCGCTTGAAGTTGCTCCCGTACATAGAGACATAGTGAACCCGACCTAGGCCTGGAGAGTGAGGAGCCACGAGAGTGAGAATCTCGTGCAGTACTTAACTGAATCCTGCTAATCTTTTTTGTGTTTGTCTAGACAGATGTACTTCTATCCTTAGTATTTCTTTCTAGCCATACTGAAAACATGATTTAGAACTGTAGTTTTCCAATTGCCCTGCCCCGTGATCAGCCACGAAAATAACTGCGCTGGTTGCCGGCAAAATATCTGTGTCACGCGAAATGATAGCCCTTTCACAACTCCACTGATTTCCTCCCCCCACCCACCACCAGCCAAAGTATTTTACGCAGGTGGGCAACTGTCTCTGTGGAGTAGTAAGCAGAGCGTTCGGCTGGGAATGCGGGTGTCGGGGTCCGAACCCTGCTATTGGCAGTCTGACATCTAATTTTTCTATATTTTCCCCCTAACTCAGACTCGTCATTAGTCATGTCTCTTGTGTTCTCCTCAGCATACTCATGGGATATCTTAATAAACAGCGTTACTGCACAACCATGCCTGAAATGGACGCTGTGCTGTCGGCCACACGGACGTCGGCTTGTTAAAGGACATTCTATATTCCATGCATGCAGTGACACACAAATTACTGCACCTGTGCCTGTCACAATTAGCACTGAGACAAACTGACGAGGGAGAACACGCCAGTGGCTCCCTCTAACGATGTCATCTGGAACCAGAGCACGGTCACGTGAGACCTGGAACAAAAGAAAGCTCCAGGCGGGTTACGCCTTAAGTGGGATTCACACCTCACGGGGCTCAACATCTCAGGAGATTCGCCTCCTTTTTAGGGGAAAATGTCGACAACAATTGAAGTGGAAAAACATTGTCTAGGGGACAATTAAGACCAAGAGATTTTGTTTGAGTAGAGAATCTCAGCAGGATTTGTCTCAGACAAACACCCTTTGAGGTATACATGAATCCCACTACTGTATATAATCTCAGCAGGATTTGTCTGAGAATAACACCTTGTGAGGTACATGCATCTTAGCAGGATTTGTCTCAGACAAACACCCTGTGAGGTACATGAATCCCATCCTGTGAATCCCACTTAACAGGGTACAGAATCTCAGCAGGATCTGTCTCAGACAAACTCCCTGTGAGGTACATGAACCTCAGCAGGATTTGTCTCAGACGAACACCCTATAATGTACATTAATCTCAGCAGGATTTGTCTCAGACAAACACCCTGTGTGGTACATGAATCTTAGCAGGACTTGTCTGAGGCAAACACCCTGTGAGGTACATGAACCTCAGCAAGACTTGTCTCAGACAAACACCCTGTGAGGTACATGAGTCCTATCGTGCGAATCCCACTTTACAGGGTACAGAATCTCAACAGGATCTTTCTCAGACAAACACCCTGTGAGGAACAAGAATCCCATCTTATATATTCCACTTTACAGAGTTCAGAATCTCAGCAGGATTTGTCCTAGACAAACACCCTGTGAGGTACATGAATCCCATCGTATGAATCCCACTTTACAGAGTACAGAATCTCAGCAGGATTTGTCTCAGACAGACACCCTGTGAGGTAAATGAAACTCAGCAGGATTTGTCTCAGACGAACACCCTATGAGGTACATGAATCTCACCAGGGTTTGTCTCAGACAAACAATCTGTGTGGTATATGAAACTTAGCAGGACTTGTTTGAGGCAAACACCCCGTGAGGTACATGAATCCCATCGTGTGAATCTCACTTTACAGGGTACAGAATCTCAGCAGGATTTGTCTCAGACAAACACCCTGTGAGGTACATGAATCCCACCATGTGAATCCCACTTTACTGTACATAATCTTAGCAGGATTTGATTCAGACAAACATCCTGTTAGGTCCATGAATCTCGGCAGGATTTGTCTGAGACAAACACCCTGTGAGGTACATGAATCTCAGCAGGATATGTCTCAGACAAACACCCTGTGAAGTGCACTGTGTGAATTCGACTATAGACCCAGCGTCCACTGAGCTGAAAACCGTCTATACCGAGTGCATGCCGATATCCATTATCTACCTAATACATAGTGTCCTTGGTAAACCTATAGGAACTGTGTATGAACATACCCAGCGCATACCAATATTTATCATCTGCCTACAGAAAGTCTCCATAGTAAACATATAGGAACTCTGTAGGGACCTACCCGGCACATATGGATTTGTTGAATGCTCTGGGCTGCAAAAATACGTCGCATAAGGAAAAACAGCGTGTATGATCAAATTAGTGCATAACTGGATACAAATGAAAATAGTCGTATGCTCCTCTGAGTTGACCCTACAAAATATCTGAAACCAGTAAATATTGTGTGTATATCCTTATTATTAACAGAGATGTCTGAATTCTGATATAGACCCACGGCTAATGGGTCATACAGGGGATTTGGAGGTCAGCTGTAGGTCATATATTCATGACAATCACTATGATTATATATCATAGCTATAGTAATGAGACTCCATATTAGGTGGGTAATAAAGTACAGTATATATACATTCCTGTTCGGTCTTGTAAAATAACGGCCAATGAGAAAGAAGAACTTTCTGTTGGATCGGCTTCTGTTGTTAGTATTAATTAGCTCTATTACCTAATACACTACCCCCAGCATCCAACACATCTACCTGCCTCAGGTGAGATGTTGGCAGGTGGCATGCCTCGCAGGGGGGAGGGGAGGGAGGGGCGAGATCGTAGAGATAGGCTAGGACAAAAGAAGCGTAAATTGGAGAGACCGCAATAAGGAAAAAAGCAGAAGACAGAGGCGACAGGGAGAGAGGAATAGAGGTTATAAAGAGAAAAAGGGGGAGAGAGGAGACAGGTGGTCGAAGAAGAGAGACGAAGAGAGGGAGGGAGAGATAAAGAGAAAGAAGAAGAGAGAGGAGAGAACGGGGGGTGGAGGAAGAGTAGACATGTGGTCGGAGAAGAGAGGGGGAGACGGAGAGGGAGAGAAAGAGGGAGAGTGGGAGAGAGGGGAGGGAGAGAGGGGAGGGAGAGAGGGGAGGGAGAGAGGGGAGGGAGAGAGGGATAGGGGAAGAGAGAGGGAGAAAGAGAGAGGGAGAGAGAGGGAAAGATAGAGAGAGGGAGAGAGAGATAGAGAGAGGGAGAGGGGGAGAGAGAGGGAGAGAGAGAGAGGGAGAGAGCGAAGAGAGAGAGGGATTGAGAGAGAGAGAGAGAGAGAGAGAGGGAGAGAGGGAGAGATTGAGAGAGAGAGGGAGAGGTGGGGTGGTATCTGGTGGGGTGTGGTGTGGTGCGGTGTGGTGCGGTGCGGTGCGGTTGGGGTGGTATCTGGTAGGGTGCGGTGCGGTGTGGTGTGGTGCGGTGCAGTTGGGGTGCAGCTTACAATACCAGTTGCAGATACCAGTGGCAGAGGATGCCTTTTCATGACGGCTAACATTAACAAGATTTGTTAGACACCAAACTAGACAATAATATCGATTACCTATTCCTGCGTGTGGCACAGCATATGAAGCCTGCCTTTCTGTCTGTGATATCTGTCGGACTAGTGGGGAGGGTAAAATAAGATCCAAATAAAACATAGATCGATGGATGGCACTGACTACAGAAACGATCCATACCTGCGCACGGTCCAGCCCCCACATGTCTCCCAGGGTATGTAGACGTTAGGGCCCACCACCTGAAAGTCGGGACGTTAGGGCCCACTCATCGAGACGTTAGGGCCCACCTAAACCCACAGGTGTGACAGCGGCAGTGGGGTGCAGCAGAGGCACCACTGTTTTTTATTTTCTATTTTCTATTCTTTTAAATTTTCGTTCTTTAACCTGCAAGGACTTCAACTATTCGGCCGGTGTGAACTGTCCTTGCAGCTCAAGGTACAGAATCATTACAAAAGTAAACACCCGCTTCACTTACAAGGATGAATTCAATCATGCACAGTTCAATGTATTGCTTACTTACAAACTCGTAGAGAAGCTAGCAAACACAAATTACTGTGGCTTTCTCACCATCGGTCTCGGCTGGGCCCAAACGTCCCGACTTTCGGGTGGTGGGCCCAAACGTCCTACAACCTCTCCCAGTCCACCGTTTCCATCAATTCGTCCGATGTCTAATCATGCCCACTGCGCCTTTCATTGGTCAGTTCCTCTTACTTTGTAGACACTGGGGAGATATGGAGGTTTTATTAACCACCTGTATGCGCCAGACATTTATCCTACCCCTAATATAAAATCCCATAGGCTTAACATTGAATTTCCGTATGCCACGCTGACTGGCATATGGAGTTTTATATGCTACTAGTGGCTAACAAAATTGTTGTCACATAATATTCCAAAATCGAGGAGACGGGATAGGATAAAATCAAAATTTGATTCGTTTTAATCTTGACCACCGCATTCCACTCCTTAAGTTTTGTCTCCAGGCTTCACTCGGCTTCACCTCATGAAGTCACTATGCCAAACTCCAGTCGTGGCATACTCTTCCATTTTTACGATATTATCTCACCCCTGGTATTTTTCTCCCATAGGCTTAACGTTGCCCCTATGAATATTGCAGTCCGTTCTCAATGGTCTATATCCTGTGGGCCATCCATTCTTTTACTGCATAGAGGGTGAGATAAATACAGAATGAAATTTGTTTCGGTCAAAGTCGCTGTTCTCCAACTGTTTGAATGCTACATGATATTCATTCGGTTGTTGCCTTATCCATATCACTCTGCATCAAATTTGTGGAGAACAAGGACTCTGACCAAATCCTTTTGGTTTCTATGTTCAGTGTATGATACATATCATATATAAAAAAGAATGTCATGTTTCCGCACTGTCTGACATGTACGGCCCAGTCTGACATGTACGGCCCAGTCTGACATGTACGGCCCAGTCTGACATGTACGGCCCAGTCTGACATGTACGGCCCAGTCTGACATGTACGGCCCAGTCTGACATGTACGGCCTAGTCTGACATGTACGGCCCAGTCTGACATGTACGGCCCAGTCTGACATGTACGGCCCAGTCTGACATGTACAGCCCATTCTGACATATACGGCCCAGTCTTACATGTACGGCCCAGTCTGACATGTACGGCCCAGTCCGACATGTACGGCCCGCTCGAGTGGTTTCAAGAGCAGCCTGTCCACAAAACTATCGTTTGTTGCATTTATTATCCATCTTTTCGAATAAATTAAACCCAGTAATTTCCATATTAAATGGTATAACAATAGTTAGAGAATACTGGCTTAGGCTATGTGGACGTTGTTTTGTACAGAACAGAACGAGGCCTCAGGCATCAGGCATCAATTCCCATCGAGTTTTGTAGCATGTACAAGCCTGGTGGGTCGTCCTATATTTATCATTTACCCAAAATTAATCAAATCTTGCCATATATTGGTATAGAAGAGATGTCTATGTGAAATCTAACACACTGCTGATGTTTCAGTATGTGCAGTATAACAGTTTATCCTACCCCTAATATAAAATCCCATAGGCTTAACATTGAGTTTCCGTATGCCACGCTGACTGGCATACGGAGTTTTATATGCCACTAGTGGCATACAGCATTATTATCACGTAATATTCCAAAATAGAGGAGATAGGGTAGGATAAAATCAAAACCTGATTTGTTTTAATCTTGGCCACCGCATTCCACTCCTGAAGTTTTGGCTCCGGACTTCACTCGGCTTCGCCTCATGAAGTCACTTTGCCAAACTCCAGTCGTGGGATACGGTGGCCAAGATTAAACCTCATCCAGTTTTACGATAGTACTGCACAGGGTTCAGTATACAATTTATACTGCATAGGGACCAGCAGAACGTAATTATCAAATATACTGCATGGGTATATAATAAATCACATGAAGGGGTTTCTATATAGTAATGTGTGAAAACAAAGTGACTATATGTTACGAAAGAAATTTTGTTTACACAAGAATGCAATTTGATATTAAAAAACCGGATACCTTTCCTGATATTAACAGCAGTAATCTCAGGCATGAGACTTTCCCAGAACTCATTAGATTACCGCTTATGATAGTTACAAGGTCAAGGTCACCTGCCCACCTGATCACATGCCATGGTGACGGACCTTGGTAATCATGGTAACCTGCGTCATGGTGGCATACCGACCCAGCTACAGACCTGTGATACTGAAAAGTCTAGTGAGTTACGTAGCGGTCAAACAAGGTGGAGTGTGGTCCAAGTTATCTTCATTGAGTGGCTTTCTGATCTTATCTCACCCTGTATGTACACATGATCAGGAACATTATCAATCGATGAAATATCTCACCCAATTAGCCATTGAGTAGTAGATAATACTACCTTCACGGCCATGGAGTATGAGTTCCTCATGTTAAGCATATGGAGAAAAATACTGGGGTTGAATTTAGAAAAAGAAAAACCCGGAATATTATTGTGATATGCACCGTCAAGTGTCTGCCATGTGTGTGCAGTCTGTCAAATTTAACAGCATGCTCGGACAGCGAATAGTTCTGATTACTATTTGTCAGATGTATCACGTTTGGGCAATGATAAAAAACAGGTTTTATACGTTGGCCACCCGAACTCATTGACCTCGGCAGTCATCCTTTAATCATTCCATTGAACCACATATACTTTCATTTCATGTATGATTTCATCTCCAGTTTTCCCTTTATCAGAGTTCATATACTCGGTCTTCTCAATTTTTTCATCAGGACGTTTATCTGACCTGAATGGTAACTCTGCCTAGGATGGCTGGTCTTATTGGCCAGTGCCTCCAGCCAATAGTTTTCCTCCGTACATCCTTTAGTTGATCATTCCAGTAAACAAATACACACACATACAATAGTAGATTGAACGCTTTTGTTATCCATCATATAGAAAGACCCCATTGAAATTGTGTGGGGACTCAGTAAACCACGACCCATTATATAAAACCTTTCAGATACCATAACTGTGGTATACGGATTCAAATCTGTTGTATACGGGCTCAAAGCCATGGTATACGGGAGAATAGTTCCTTTGTTCCATAGAGCAAAAAATAGTCCCTATTGAAATGCACTCAATCATGGATTTAATTCACTAGGTTAGATGGATAATGAATACAACAAACAATGCATTTGTAGAAAGGCAGCTCTGTAAACCCCTCGAGGCTTACGCTCGTGTATTGCTACGCGTCAAACTCTCGTGGTTTACGGCCGCCGTTCTACAAAACCATCGATTATTGTCCGCCAATACTTTCACGCTAACTCGATGTAACTGATGCTGATATTGGAAATAGAGACTGCTTAAAATAGAAAATTGGTAGAAAAACACATAGCATTGTCCTCAGGCTCAGTCACTATTGAGATAATTGAAGGTAAGGAAAATAGACACACTGGAAATATTCTTGATATTTGAACGGGCACCCACCAACGCCAATACACTCCGATACACAATGACCAAATCGTAGCCTATCGGGAGGCATGTCGTAGTGTATTGGTGTGTATCGGTGCGCGTCTTAACGTGTTGGGAGGGTGCATAAAACAGGTACCATGTTCCCGATACACCCTGATATAGCTCACGATGCAACCAGTGTAATCAACCATATATCCTTTATATTTCCAGAAATAATGCATATTTATGATTGATATTCTACCTGTAGATACAAAACAATATTTTATGATATTTCATGATAATATTTAAGGAAAAAATCGGTTCCAAGTCAAAGCATAAAATAATAGATTTGAAACCTTTATCTATATTCAAATTTCAGCATATTTGCAGCGCAGAATTATCATTATGTATTCTAGGTATTCTGTAAATGTCATACTTTTGCCTAGATTATTTCATATGATTTCCCATTCAAAGCGTCCCTGATACACACCGATCCGCACCGACGAACTACGACAATCGATCGATTGTCGTAAAACCTCTACGATACAGTTTGTTTATCGTAGCGCGTCAGTGCGCGTCGGTGCGTGTCGGTAGCGTTATCGTAGTGTATCGGTTGAGCGTTATTGTATAAATCTTATCGTAGAAACCTGACCAACTGCCCCGATATGCACTACGATTTCCCTACGATATGGATTTTGTTATGGGAGGTCAATATTTGAGTGTATCGGTGCGCGTCGGAAGCCTAATAGACGTGTGTACATACATGCTAAGTGAATAAACGGAAACCTCACAGAGAAAATACCCGAAACATACTGAGCAGCAATATCTATGACATGAGTTTGTACCTCGCGCAGCACATATCACTTCCGCTGTTTACGTGACATCCGGCGGAAGCGGAAGTGCTGGGCGGTAATTGGGGTATCCTTCACTTCACCAGGGGGCAATCTACCCAGGAGAGGCCATACTATGTTGGATGCATTTGCAGATATACGATATGATAAGCACAATCTTGTTGTGCAGAGGAACTATAGGCATAAGCCAATTTATGCTCTATTGAATGTGCAAGGCCTGGACGATTCTTAGAACCTAACTCTGCAAACTTATCTAACCGAATTAATACTCTGAAATGAGGACTTGGGTTCAGATTAGAGTGTTGTCATGGCCAGATCATTCGCCCTTAGTCTTGAGGCCTGCTCACACTGTGCAACTAGGTTTTGGGGGGTGGGGTGCGGGGCGTCCACCAACTACGACAAGGCTATGACAATGGGTTCCCGACAAGGTCCACGACTGGCCTATGACTGGAGGCCTTGTCATGGTTGGTGGACCCCAGTTCCCGACAAAGAGTCTATGACAAGGCCGCGACAAGGCCACAATTTTAAGCTTGTCGGAAGCCTTCTGACAAGGCTATGACAATATCGAACATATTCGAGTTTTCCCACGACTGGACCCTTGTCGTGGAGTGTCATGGCAGAACCTGTCGCAGAAGTCTACGATAGGAAATTTTGGTGGAGCGTGCACTTCCCAACATGCTCCGACAAATAAGGTTGACCCACATTGTCTCTGGGTCTCTATGGCATGCTGAAAAGAGCCTACATGAACGGTCATAGGTTATTAAACGGGCCCCAGGTACCTCCAATCTGGAGACTGGGCATACTTAGCTACCTCCAATCGCACAGTGTGAACTGGGCTGTAGCCCTTCCCTGGTTACTGGAGCTGCATCTGGGGTGGGGGCGGGTACACTTGAAGTCTGAGACTGGAAGTACACCCAGTCGCAAGATACGCACAAATATGTGTGTGAACGACCAAGCTCCGTACGACTGGAAAGCTTGCAACTGGATGTACTATCAGTTTGGGACTAATGGTACCATATATCAAACATGTTTGATATAAAAAAAATGGTTGCAACAGGTACCAGGTACCTCTAGTTTGAGACTGGCGTAACTAGGTACCTCCAGTCGCAGAGTGTGAAGTGGGCTTTATTTCACCCTTGGTATTTCTTCTCCATAGACTTAACATTGGGAACTCGTATCTAACACCCATTAGATATTTAGGGAAAGTATCCAATGGGGGATTATATTACAAATGTTATTCACGCGGCTTCGCCTTGTCATTACTACGCGATTCAAATTCGATGCAATACGAGCTCAGACCCTAAACTTTCATAGGATTCCTCTATATTATCTTATAGACGTATTGGGCCATACTTTTGCATTAGGTTCAAAATATACTAAATATGTAATTCACACGTTTGAATCGCTATGTAATTCACGCGGCTTCGCCTTGTGAATTACTACGCGATTCAAACTCGATGGGATACGAGCTCAGGCCCTAAACTCTCATAGGTTTCCTCTATAGTAGCCCTTCCCTGGGTACTGGAGCTGGTTCTGCTGCTGGGTAATCAATTTTGGGAGCAGGCATGAAAGCGAGGCTCTGGCACCAAGTCCTTCCTTGTACCGGATGTAGATTAAGGAAAACGCCCCTTTACTTCCGTTCAGGGTCATGGGCCATAGGGCAAGGCACAGTGCGATAAACATGGGTGGGGATTACTAGAACATTTCCCTTAATCCGATTTTCCACTCTGTTTATGGTCTGTGCTTTCTCATGATAAAATTGGCGACCTCAAACATTAGTACACGCAATTTGCAGAGAAGTCAATGCTGATGGTATCGGGAAGGTCAAGAGAAATAGTTCTAGCATATAATCTATACTATAACTTGATAAAAATATAATACATATTTATACGCTTTATGTTGTGAAGGATATAAGGAGACAATAATTAACAAAGCGTTATATCTATCTATACTGTTGAAGAATATAGTTCTGCTCTTCAAAGGTTTAATTCGATAGCTCAAATAATTTGTTTCTTATGATACCTTGATTTCGTAATCCAATATTTAGTATACAAGTTATACATGGATAAAGCTGTTATTGACACAGAATGTGTTGCTGTAAAAATCAACTAATTCTAGAGCACACTAAAGACATAAGATTCTAAAAAGTCCCTAAGGACATCAAAGGCATATATTCTACAATTTACAGTGGAGCCACCTGGTGATCTTTGAATATTAACTTTCATCAATTCAATCTGGTACCTGTTGACATATTCTAATACTAAAAGAATTAGATTTAATGTTTTGTTCAGTTTGTCCCAATCCAATGTGTAAAACAGGCATATTTACTTTTGCTTGATTCATATATAGGAAATATACTGGGAAAATATAGTTTTCTTCAATTCTTTCAAAAGCTTGGAATTGAGCTGATTCAATCAAATCGTAACATGTGATCTAGCAATTCAGTCTACATTGTTACCTGAGAGAAACATTTAGTTGCTCTTTCATTTAGCAAAATCTCCCAGGAGGGGATTGATCAATTTAACCTAGATAAAGGGGTTATTCCACCAGGACGTGCGATGTATGCCGATCATGGCCGATTCGTTGACTCGATAGGTCAGGATGAATCAGGTGAGAATATCAGGTTGAATCGCTGCGGTGGAATTACGCCCTCTGGGCGACAATAGGGCTACACACTCAGGGGTAAGTGCACGACCAGCGGGGCGTTCTTGAAAGTAAGAACTATAATTAGGACATACGCCAGCGATAACAACTTGGATATTCATGTCAGTCCGTATTTTAAACGTGGTCGCCAGAAATACAAATCATCTTTCTAAGTTTCATATTTTTTATATTTCTCCTTTTGTTAGGCAGGACATTTTCTTATGAACGGTCAATTTTACATAGCAACGGAGCAGTAAAACGTAAAGGTTGTTGCCTTCTGAACAAGTCAAATTTACAATTTTTCAGTTTTCGTCTGTAAGGACAGATCACTTTTGGTAACGAGAATGCAACAAAGACCACGATAAGATCACTCTTTCTATCGTTCTTTCTTTTAAGAACACCTCCCAGATGCATCAAAATGCAATAAGGTGCTACAAGACACAGCCCAACCTTGCCAGGCCAAAAAGTTTCGCTCTGCGTAAAAGATTTATCCAGTTGTTAAGTGGTCTACTTTTTCAAGACAGAAGCATCTGAAAATAACACAGCATACTGAATTGTAAATGTTCAACGATCTGAACTTATTGAGCATTGATTTGTCCTGTCGTGAGTGGAATGCGGAGGTATCAATGTCAGATTTCATGGAGCTCAATTTCTCATTCATATCTAGCTGAAACAATCCTGCTTCAAAGGAAAAAATCGCGAGAAAGATCACCTACTATACCAAATGATGAATTGTCTCGCTGTTTTTAAAATAAAAGTAACAATTTGCCATGATTGTGATTTACATGCGTTTAAACCAATATTGACACGTTTATTTGTCGTAATGCGGTGAAAAATAGGGCTGAAAAATTAGAATGCAGGGCACAGAACTAAAAGTGTCAGTCAAAACAGACATTTTAAGGAGTGTTCCTCAAGGATCTATCCTAGGACTGGTAATGTTTCACTGTATTGGGGCGTCCATACAGGGGATCATGCAACAGGGGGTCCAAAATCCATGACCAAGACTGATATAACAAAGCATGACAAGGTGGGGGTGCAGGTAAAGATTGGTCAGAAATAGCATGATATCATTTATGGACAGTACCTTGATGAAAATATGACCTACTGCCTTGTAGGGCGTCAGAGAAGCTGGATAAATGTTGCTTGCCAGGTATTCCCGAGTTCCCATGTCCGCTTCCTAGAAGGGAGGTGAATAAATTACATGTCCGTGATTGGCTACCTCTGACGTTATCACCAAGAACATTGACAATAATCGATGGTTGTGTGGACAGGCGGCCGTAAACCACAAGAGGTTGACGCGTAGTATTACACAAGCGCTAGCGAGTGCATTACTGCCCGTCAACCCCTCGTGGTTTACAAGGTGGCCTGTTCACATAACCATCGTTTGTTGTATTTATTATCCATCTTTTCGAATAAATTAAACCCAGTCATTGCCACATCATAGGGTATAACAATAGGGACTATTTCTTTGGTCTACAGCACAAAGGGACTATTTTCTCCGTATACCATGATTTTGAGGCCGTATACCACATATTTGAATCAGTATACCACAGTTATGGTATCTGACAGGTTTTATATAATGAGTCGTGGTTTACTAAGTCCCCATACATTTTTAATGGGGTCTTCGTATACGATGGATAATAAAAGGTATTATCTCACCCCTGACATTGGGAAAACGTTCTCCATGCCCCTACAAGTATTGCAGTCATTCTCTATGGTCTATATCTGGTGCATTGTCCACTCTTTCAGTGTGTGCATGGATGACATAAATACAGAAATTTAAAGCAACTCGTTTTGGTCAAAGAAGTCATTCTCCATCTTGTGTGAACGCTATGTGAGACTTTCTCGGCTTTCGCCTCATTCGTATCACTCCGCATCAAACTTGCGGAGAACGACGAATGTGAACAAAACTTGTTGGTTTCTTCTTTATTCCGTTCAGAAAAAAACCTCATTTCGCTGGAAAGATAGTGTGTCAGTCCAAGTAATTTATTTGTTCGAAAGTTTTCCCGAGGTTTTCCATAAGATGATCATGTGATGGTTGGACATCAGGCAAAAGAGCAAAGTGTAGCAGATACTGAAGTCAAACAAAACATCAGGCTGCAGATAAAGTCTGGTAAGTGATGAACATAAACAATTTAGGAGACCTATTATTTAGTAAATGGGAAATTGATATAAGCAATTTGAAATGGGAGCTCGATCTTTTTTCCTACCTCAATACCTTTTCAAGTGCCACTTTGCACACGTCGTAATTGATTCTATTAATTTTTGTTTTGTTTATCAACCGCAACTCTCACAAAGTGAGTTTTTCAGTTGCAATCTGAAATGCCAGCTACACATACAAGTCCAGGAAGGACGTTATGATTACAGTCAGCAGTCAAGAGATGGAGACAGATGAGATGAGAAATGACCAATTGTTACAAGGATTGCCGGACCTTAGGACCCACCACCCAAAATTCAGGACATTAGCACCACTGTCTCGGGCGTATTCGTTGGAACCAATCAGATCTTGTCAAACTGATGGTATAAATAGACAAAATAAACCATGTTATTCCTTTCACCCAGGGGTGCTGACCAATATCAGCCGTGCTCTCTTTGACCTTCCCGGACATTATCTCTTTACTCTGTGCCGTACCTCTGAGGGCGGACGGTTGGTAAACGGACTAGTGTAAGCTGTTCTGTGATTGGTTCTGATGAATACGCACTAGACAGCCGTCTTAGAGCCTACTCATCAGATGTTAGGGCCCACCTAGGGCCCACCTATTATAATCTTGACATACGGTACCAGTATATCATTGAAATATGCATACATGTCAAATCACTACTTACATTTCATGAATCGCAGTGCGGCCGAGGTGCGACTTAGGCTTTCTTACCATTTGTCTCGGCTAGGCCCTAATGACCCGACTTTTAGGTAGTGGGCTCTGATATCTACATTATGTCACTAGGCAATAATTACGAAATATTGGAATTTGGCATATAGATATATAATCGCTCTAAATATTATTTGATCAAGTCTAATGGTCTGAGAATAATAATTTTATATTGGAGTTACGATTTCTGTTTGTGGTTCTGTCGGTGGTTCCTGACTGTAGATCGATGATGGGGAATCGGCAAATGGAAACGGGCCTATAGCCGTTAGCATGTTTTGGTATCCCGCTATTGCTTGTTTAGTGATGTACTCTGACACACTAGTATGAAACCATACTTTCTAATGCATGTTTGGCACACAGGTGTGTTTTAGTAGGAAAGTCTCGATTATATGATCAATAACCTGCAAGGACTGGAGACACCCACTCAAATGTACAGTTTTAACAGGTGTTGGTGTTTATTATGCTCGTTTATATGTCTTAGTGTTTATCATGCATGTTCTACATGGCTTGGTGTTTATCATGCATGTCTAACATGTCTTTGTGTTTAATATCCATGTTTCAGATGTCTTTGTGTTTATTATGTATGTTTCACATGTCTTGGTATATTTTTTTTTTATTGGTTCAGGTTCGCATACATATAGTCAAGGTCTTCCACCTTCCCTTTTCATACCACACTTTGCTTCTGACTACCTACTGATAGCATTTGATCTATGATGTTTGATTCAATGGTACGCTATGCAGTACATAACACAATACGGCTGTTAAAAATGTGTCTTGCAAAAATAATGAAAAAAGTGATAGTAATGTACTACTAATATAGACCCCATACCCGTGAGAGCATATAGACAATGATGCTACCCCGAAGAGCGAATAATGAGCATGCTTCACATGTCTTAGTGTTTATCATACAGGTTATACATGTCTTGGTGTTTATTATACATGTTTCACATGTCATTGTGTTTATTCTGCATGTTTCACATGTCTTGGTGTTTATTATACATGTTTCACATGTCTTGGTGTTTGTTATACATGTTTCACATGCCTTGGTGTTTATCATGCATGTTTCACATATATCTGGTGTCTATTGTTCATGTTGAACAAATCTAATGGTCTATTATGTAGTTTTCATATAACTGTTATCAACAGCGACATATTAGGTGAATATATAAAATCAAACCTGTAGAGGTTTTTTTTTTTTTTTACTGGGCTTGATAGTCACTATTAAAACACCTATATAAAACCAATTTCCATTGGCCGATTATTCGGCACCGATCTGCAGTTAGTAACTACCGATCTATTTTCTTAATGCCAGATAAGCCAACAAGACATGTAGAGAAATGCTCACCAATTACTTGTGCATGGATTATGCAATAAAGCCACCGCTGAACGACTTAGTCAACGACCGACGGAATCAGAGGGGTTAGATTTCATTGTTGAAGCTCAAGGTTTCAGGGGGAAATTTAAATCGGTATAGAATTGCAAAATGCAGTAGAAACAAAGCATTCTCCCTCCCCGATTATTTGATATCGATGTGCAGTCGGTGGCTCCACCGACAGACTTTTAGAGGGACTCAATTAAACGGTGTGTTTTTTGTAGGCAAGTGTAAAATGGCTTTAAGCCCAATACATGTCTACCAATACAGGTTTGAACGATTAGTTCCGAAATCGTATAGAAGTTGGTGAACTTGTTGCAGGTAAATTACGTAACCCCTCTGCCCGTGCCGGCCACCCAATCAGGGGCAATTTACCAACGTTCTGTTGTCGGCGACTGAACATATTGATAATCTTTAGGAACATCAAACGACAACTTGTCCGTGACAAAACAACATCTCAAGGAGGAGGTTTCACTAATCGTTGGCTGACCCTCGCCTAGCTGTCCTACATCTACCAACTGGGGCCAACTCCGTTAGGATGCCTCGCCTGAGACATAGTACCGTTCCTTTGTCACCGACCAAGGTACATCAACATTCCGAAATCGGTAGATGTGTATTGGGCTTTAAGCAGGAGGATCTGGCAGCAACATGAACAGAAGACCTTCAGCACACGCTTCACGTGATTGATATGGCTCGGCTCCCTCATCCACCTTCCACGGTATCCAAACTGCCTGGAGGCACCCACAGCTATATGGAAGCAGGCCACAGGGTTCCCGCCATACTGCAGAGTCAGCAAGTACTGCCAGTGCAGAGAGATTAAGCAGCTGTCTCCTCCATCATAGAAATATGGTCGTCACAAAAAAAAATGGGTTTCAGGAAGGTTTTTAATCTAATTGAGACGTGCTAGAACAGGAGAACCAGGGGCCTGTTTGGTGCAGCCCTCTCATAAGATCTCACACTCTCTAAGTCGTACTCTGTACTCTCACTAAACTCTATGGAGAATAATTCTTAACAAACTAGGCTTAGAGCCTTGAGAATCCACTGCCCTGCCTCCCGTGCTAAAGACGTACATCAACGGAACCAAAGATTCCTATAATCTCAATGATGCTACCTAACGGGAATACTGTGTGCCAGTGGATTCTTAAGGCTCTAAGCCTAGTTCGTTAAGATTTCTTCTCCAATAGAGCGCAGTGAGAACCCTGTACAGATTATGACAGAGACAGTGAGATCGTATGAGAGGGGTCCTTTAATAATCTGATATCGTACATGAAGACCTACCTCGTACAAGGGTTATTATTTGATAATGTTCAAGTATGTTTGCTAAGTCAGTATTAGCCGTTCATAAGGTTGTCCAAAAGTGTTGAATAAAGTCGATCCATATTGTCCCATATGGTCTCTATGGTATACTGAAAATATGTACAGGTATGACTCTAGATTATCAAACGGGCCCCAGAATGATGGCATGATCTTTTCTACTGCATCGTATTCTGAATTCCTATTTCCTCCTTCATCATCATAAAAAGGAAGATACGGTTCCGGATTTAAATATAGTAAGGGATGCGTTATCTGAATAGGATACTGCTACAATGACCAGATCATAATGGATCACAAGGCAGCAAATAGCTGTCCTTAAAGGATACCCTAAAATCATAATGAATTGAATCACTACCACTTTCTGTTAGAATAGAACTATAATGCCCTTCCCCCACCTACCACGATTCTGGTCCCGACTGCCTTCCTGACACCATACCGATTCTATTGCGAGGTCAATCATTGTAGGCAGAACAAGTTTCTGCGATTCCGTCTACGATACCTCACGATAGGCTGCGATTGAAAATGTCAATGGTAGAGATCCCGATGAAATCCAACATGTTGGCCTATCGTAGCAGATGTACGAGATGTACGAAAACTATCTCTTTAGGGTGAAATACCTGGTGGATAATTGTGGGTGTCTGTGGAGGTGTGGGGTGTCTGTGGAGGTGTGGGGTGTCTGTGGAGGTGTGGAGGTGTCGGTGGATATCTGATGTGTCTGTGGAGGTGCAGGAGTGTCTGTGAAGGTGTTGGGTGCCTGTTGAGGTGTCTTTGGAGGTGTAGGGTGTCTTTGGAGGTGTCTTTGGAGGTGTGGGGTATCTGTGGAGGTGTTGGGTGTGTGCTGGGTGTCTGTGGGGTGTCTGTGGAGGTGTGGGGTGTCTGTGGAGATGTAGGGTGTCTTTAGAGGTTTGGGGTGTCTGTGGACGTGCGGGGTGTCTTTAGAGGTCTGGGGTGTCTGTGGAGGTGCTGGCTGTCTGTGGGGGTGTCTGTGGAGATGTGGGTTGCCTGTGGAGATGTAGGCTATCTGTCCCCGGCCGTTATCGCGGTCTTTGTGTGATCACGCCCCGCCTGGGCGATAATGCAGGTCCCCGCGGGCACGGCTCAGTGTGGGAATACGCGCGGCGGATGAGGGCGGTGTGTGGCCGGCAGTCAGGGCCGGCAGTCAGGGCCGGCATCCAGGCTCCGTATTCCGCGAGGATACGTCGCCTGATTGCTCTGATAAGGGAGTCGCCACCGTCGTATTCACCACAGACCCCGGACAGAGACACCGGTCCATGGCCGTTCATCCATCATCTAAAGTCTGCAGCTGCGCCACCAAGTCTATCATGCCTGCATTTACACGAAGCTGATTTGTCCGGGTACAAATAATTGAACAAGATGTAAAGGATGATATTGTTCTACTTTTTCCTTTTTTTCCTTTGAATTTTTTTTTTTAAAGAATTACTCTTACATTACACTCTGAATATTTGGGATCGAAGTTTAAATGATAATCTTGAAAGAGTTAGTTTCTAAATTTGTAGATGGCTGGTCATAGATGAATATCTATTTCCAGTTTGTCTAAAAAGGTTTTTACTCGGATTCTCAACACGGCTCGTCCCACGATACAGAATCACAGTGAAAAAACCTAGAACCCCACCAATTTCCCACCTTAGGTACACAAAAATCAAGGCAACTCCATAGTCTACGCCAATGATTGCCCCACATCAGGATACTAGTCTTGACGGAGATTTCTTGAAACAATTTGTTGTGAAAATTAAAACCTTTGTAAAAGACACAACTGACTCCATAAATTGAATAGAAAACACAGAAAAGCTAGCAGGACAGTATCATATACACAAGGGGCGTAATACCACTGTATAGAAATATACTCACAGATGGGGGTATTGCAGTGATAAGAGACAAACTGAAAAGAGAAAGAAAGAAATATGAGAAAACGACAAACAAATTGAAATGGAAGTACTTTTTCCAGCGCTAATTCAAAGTTGGAAAAACTCGGTCAGTAGTGCAGTTTTACATTGGACTCTCAGGACTCGTCAAAGATTTAAATGATAATCTTAATCTCATGTGACGAAATTTCACTTCAACAATTACCTGTTCATCATGGTCATCTTCAATGAGCATTTTCTGTCACGAAATAATTTATCGAGTTTATCAGCGATGTACCACAAAACTATTTTTCCATGGCGAATTACTAGCCTTATTCGATCTTCATAAATCCGGAGATTCAATTACATTGTTGCGGCAAAGATTTTTTTTTTATCCAACCTCCGTGGCTAACCTTTAGAAATATCAACCTTCACATGTTATAAATTGGAATTCCGTTTTCCTTTGAAGTGTGGAACACAGTGAACCACAAATACACACAAAGAAGAAAGCTTTTGCGCTTTAGGGCAGCTAGAATTTCATAATGAAAAATAACTAGGGACATTATATCAATCAATGATGACAGAACGGAATCATTGTAATACGGAGGCAAAGGTAAAACATCTAGAGGCATTTCCTGCGATCAAAAGCTGATGGTACACAAGAGATTAGAAACTACGTTCTGCAAGAACCGAGTCCGCAGCTTTGCTGAAATGCAATTAAATCAGAATAATTGTTATTTTGTTGATAGAATTAGGAGTTGGTACAGTGTAAATGTTGTTGATAAGTTTTTCTGAAATCTCGATGCAACACAACAGAGGCCTCCAGTATAGAGCTCTTTAAGCTGTTGTGACACAGATACCCTCTCTTACGACGCGACGCGATGCCATGCGATTCAATGCGACTGGTCACCATTTCAGTCCTGAAGTGCCAGATCTACTAAGGCGACCAAGCGAATGCATCTGCGATCCATGCGACTTGCGAATCCCATGCGATGATATTCAATATTATGAATATTGTCGCAAGGCATTCGCATGTCCATGCGAACGTCTTCGAACCCAAATTCGCATGGAAAATCACCTTAGTGGATTTGGCGCTTGAGAATGCATTCGAACCCAAATAACGGAAAAGCGAGACAATTTTAAAACCCAAATTAAAACAAATTTGCTTGAATTTTTTTCTAATGAAAATATTGAACTGTCTGATTAAATGACACTGACCAAAATTAAAACTTTATGGTTGTCATTAGATAACGATAGTAGAATAGGTGGGTATCACTACAAAGGTTGTCATTAGATAACTGAAAAAAAGGTTAATAAGAGAATATTTCAATTGTTTAATGGAAAGAACAGTAGTTGTTATATGAGTAAAATCTCATCACTGTATGCTAAGATAAATATATGTAATTGGTTTAACGGAGAGTTAATAACTGGGAGTATGAATCTTGCTGTATAATTCTGATTGATGATGGAGGTATAGATTACCTGCAATGTTTTTACTACGAAGTTATACAAATAACAAAGTAATGTGTAAATTGATACAGATACGTTTTTTCTCTTTGTATGAAGGTTTGAAAGATTGTATTGTCATGTAATTGTCCACGACCAAATCTGGGAAGAACGTTCATGGACGAGAGTTTGTGTTTTTACTTGTCTGAATAAAAACGCTGGCCTTGGAAACCCCAGATACTCTGGTAATATTGGCATACGGGATTATACAGCAGTATACATGTAGCTTCCAGCATATCGGACATTCACGCAGGGGCCACCTGGTGATATTATCAATTATCAGACAAAACTGGTTTCTTGTGATTCATTCTAATTCTAAATGAGTAAATTCAATGTTTTAGACAGTTTATCGAATTTTAATAGGTACTATAGACTAAATGAACTGAAAAATATGATTTTCTTCAATTATTAAAAAAAACAACGATGGTGTACTATGGTTTTTAAAACTGAAATGTGTAGTACATAGTAGAATTTTTTTATATTCTATTATAAAATTGTCATAATATTGAGCTCTAAATCAAAAACTAGCACGGTGACCCCCACTTTTACGTTAGATATATGTGATAAAACAATTAGAGATCATTATGCTCAAATTTCAGCAAAACCACATGGTTTTTAATTTTCAAGCCAAATTGTCCGATATGCCTTTAAAGGTAAACCGGGTCCCAGGTGCTGTGTGGCCATGGGCACATTAAGGCTTGGACACAGCCACTCCCCGAGGGGCAGGTCGAGGGTACAGCAGAGGTCGGAGATAACCGTCGTACAAGGTCTCCACCTGCGGTAAACGAGATGCGACACGGGGTCAGTGTCAGGGGATGTTTACAGATCAGATCTGAGAAACATACCTGTGTCTGTGTCTCCGTCTGACTGCACCCAATCATGTATTGCGTAGCGCATGTTATAAGGATTGGTTAAGAAATTTATAGAATCTCATGGATTGTTTCCCTTTTTTAATAATTCACTTGAAAGACACAGTATCTCCCTACAATCATCGCTGGGCATGACAGCTGTGAACGGCTTCTTTCAGATCAATGCATCGATATATCTTATATCTCACCCCTGGAAAAAAATGTCCATAGGCTTAACAATTGGAGCACATTCTCCATACCTGCACAAGTATTGCAGTCCATTCTCCATGGTTTATATCCTGTGTGTCGTCCATTCTATAAGCCATTTTGGCATAACAACTAACATTTTAGTCAACCTGTATTGGAAGGTGTTCCGTATTTTCCCGTCCGAAACAGTGTTCCGTACGGTATTTGACGTTATATGGCGAAATGGTGCGTATTTACAGTATATACGTCATGGGTATATAGTAATAGCAATGCTGAGAGAGACCTGTGAGCCTAGGAAATGTTTATTGAACGTTGTTCTCTTGCTCAACTTTCTGTATCATACCCCAAACCATGCTTTTCTGTGCGGAGACGTTTTATTGAGATGCAATCCAATTACGAGCCCTGAAACCCATTAACCGTGGGACCCCTGAAGAAAAGACACTTTGATTTGCATTTTTATAGTCATTTTCGTCCACTGCAGCAGATTGCCATCATGGAGGTAGAGATCGTGTCTTGGGATTAAAATACGAAAAAAACAAACACGTTATGTTTAAGTCATAAATAGAAACCAATTGAATCATCTTTTTGTTCTTGTAAGTATACAAGCATTGTACCCTGGATGATTTCCCATACGGGTTTGTGGTAAACTGCACAGCTTATCTGTTATCTATTTTCCCTGATGGTTCAGCAGTATGGTGGAGAGTGGAATGGGGAGACAGATGGAATGTTGAAAGAAGAGTGGTTTATTGGCCTCTGTAAGTCCAATAGACATCGACCGATTCAGGAATGAACGATTAGTTCCCAAATCGTTGGGCATCCATCTACTACGATATGGCTCTGATATGGTCTACGATGCACCTCCCGATGAAAAATCAAAATCACGTCGGAAGGTCACCTAATATCGGGGCAGTTGACCACGTTTCTGCGGTTAGACACCGATAAAAACCCTTACGATGCGTGGTGGTTTTGCATGTCTAGACATATGTTTACGGTTTTGCACCTTCCCGATATTTCTCCGATATTTGCTTTCTGTATCTGTGCCATATCGGTAGGTCTTAATTTCTATCGTAGTAGGTGGACGCCAGGCCTTAGTGTGTCTGAAGCGGCGTACAGAAAAGGGTCTTCATGTACGAGCCTAGATTATTCAATAAGTTCTAGGCTTTCCCAGCGTGGTCTACAATGAACACCTGTTAAATGAATAGGCATCGTAAGCTGCATAATGATATGAGCCAATGATATCGTAGTGTATCGGGAGGGCTTCAATTTATATTGCAGAAGTCGGACACCCCTCACTACTTTGATTTTCTACCCCGATAGCAACATATGCGACAATATAGGTTTTCCTGAATTCTTGAAATAAATGAATTTGGAAGTTGGGCTTCGTGGAATTGATTCCTTTTAATAATTTTTAATAAACTTTCCTTTTTAATCATCTTTATACTTTATGGCATTGCAAATGGATTACAAATAGGGGCTGGGGCATGGCGGGGTCTTATTCCAAGCTTATATCAGTGTAAAAGGATTCTTGAAGCAGGAGAGCGCCTTGCAGCTCTCAGCACATCTCAGAGAGATTTAGCTTTCCTTCGCCTGAGTATCACACACAGGCGCTCTTAGAGTAGGAGCAGCTTCGAATTGCGTTATTTGAAAAAGTGCCCTTTTTTATTTTAGATCCTAGCATTTAAGAACCTACTACTTGTTTGAGAGGTTCCTGGAAACCTGTAAGTTTCCATGCTACTCCGATCAGCATGGGAGGCAATATGTACTTAGATATACTTAGATTGTACTTAGATGTTAATTAATAGTAATTTTACGCTGGAATCCCTTGTTACTTTTTATTGCCTGCTTGAACCTCAGACAGTGATTGAATATACAATGTACTCGCGCGCATGCGTCAAACTCTTCACTTCCGGTGTTCGACTGACGTTCTGTGGGAATTGGACGCACTGAGCCTTTCACTGTGTGAGCCTCCTGCCAGCGCGAAAATGTGGGCGCCTTGAGCCTTCCCCTATTTTACTTCCAATTGGCGGTTTAAGGCCAATGCCCATCTACCGATTTCGGAACATGTATGTACCTTTGTCGGCGACAAACGGACGGTAATTTGTCTCAGCCAAGGCATCCTAACAGAGTCGGCGGTAGTCGGTAGATGTAGGACAGCTAGGCAAGGGTGAGCCACCGATTAGTGAACCACCTCTTTCAGACGTCCGTTTGTCACTGACAAGTTGTTGTTTCAATGTTCCTAAATCGGTGGCCAAAAGCTTATCAACATGTTAATAAATCTAGTCGCAGACAAGGAAACATTGGTAAATGGCGCTTGATTGGGTGGCCGACACGGGCCAAGGTATTACGTAATTCGCCTGGGAAAAGTTCACCGACTCCTACACGATTTTGGAACTAATCGTTCAGTCCTGAATCAGTAGATGTGTATTGAGGAGAGACAATACCAGGGGTGAGATTATACGTGCTTCCTACTATCCATTGCTGCTGAGACGTGTGAATGGTTTGGGAGCCGTCTGCTGACAGTCACGTGCAGATTAACCCTGCTCTTAACCCCGCCGCAGGGGGACGGGGGGCTCCCTCGGTGTCCTATAATGTAAAATTCTGGGAAGTGTTTTATAGACTAGGTTAGACACGCAAAGACATGTTGGTCTGAAAGGCTCACTGATGGTCTAAGACCCATTTGGATATAGCTGTGCCATACATGAGCAGGTATGAGAATTTGACTATGTAATGGAAACGGTCACTACGTCCATATCGTGATCAATTATATCAGTTTCTGTGAAAAGGGACTAGTCATCTAAATAGCCTGTATTTATTAGTACCAAAAATGACTGCATTAAGACAATAGAAGTTACTTCCTTTCTTGATGGTGACAAGAGTATCGACAACCAGGTAGTGAATGGCAAGTTTACCATCATAATTGCTCACTCTAGTTCCTGGTCTACTCCATGGGGCAGGGTGTGCTGACATCACACCTGAGTTGACAGTAACATGGCGGCCTCCCTGGCATGTGCGACAGACTGGAACTAGGCTGGTCAATCCTCATTGGATTGGTTCAACAGCAAATCATAGGAGAGATCTTGCAAGCTCAACCTGAGATATAAAGGTACACCCAGTCTCAGACAAGAGTGACGTGTGCAGTTCACACTGTGCGTTTTGAGGTATATAGGTATGCCCAGTCTCAGACAAGAGTGAAGCGTGCAGTTCACACTGTGCGTTTTGAGGTATATAGGTACGCCCAGTCCCAGACTAGAGTGAAGTGTGCAGTTCACACTGTGCGTTTTGAGGTATATAGGTACGCCCAGTCCCATACTAGAGTGAAGTGTGTAGTTCACACTGTGCGTTTTGAGGTATATAGGTATGCCCAGTCTCAGACAAGAGTGAAGCGTGCAGTTCACACTGTGCGTTTTGAGGTATATAGGTATGCCCAGTCTCAGACAAGAGTGAAGCGTGCAGTTCACACTGTGCGTTTTGCCGCGCTGCGCGCTCGAAGTTACACCCAGTCTCAGACAGGGCGTAACTAAGTACCTCTAAACCCAGAGTGTAAACTGGCCATCATCATGGAAGAGGCTTCACCCTGGACCTTCCCGTTCCACGCCATGAGACATTATTTACAGTTTGGCCTGGCCAGGAATAAAACATTAGAATAATGAATGGGGCATCTTCCTTTGTGTCTCCACTGAACATGATACCGGAAGGTGGCCAAAAAGCCCAGCAGAAAGTCGATACTCTTCAATAGGAATGCCGTTAAATGCCAGATACGACATGTCCTTTTTAGTCTCTCACTGAAAGCTTTGTTAGGCATGAAAGGATTCCTCGCACCCCATTCACACAACACATCCAAGCCAGCGGTATCTTCTACTGATCCATGAAAGCCATTATAACCTCAAAGAATCGGTGAGGATTGTGCAATGGCGCTGGACATTCAGAAAGATACCTGAGTCTGAAAAGATGTCTGATTTTGGCTGCAGGCGATAGAAGATGAAACGCGGAGTAATTTGCGTGAGGCAGTTGACAAGTGGGGACTATGAAAGCGATTCATGGACCAAAGCCCTGAAGTCTGTATCCAGCGATAGCTCAAATGGCGATTTGCTACAGCGGCGCTATTGTGTAATCAATAAAGAAGGGTAAAATAGTGATTGTGTTGAGTGTGTTCCAGCAAAGGCGCTGTCTTGTGACAGATGTCAGTCTTTGGTGATGAGCGGCAGTCTTTGGTTAACACAGACAAACTTGGATCCACAATCGTTTACGTATTGTCATCATTTATCAATCAGTATCTAGATAACCCGGCGGTTTATACTAGCACTTTTAGTTCGACCCCCCTAGCAGGAGGCCCATATATGTCAAGTCCAACAGATATATAGCAATATACTCCAAGGGGACCATGCTCTTATGGCAATGGTACCGGAAATTATTCAATTGGTGTATTTGATATGCAATGGTTGTATATATATATATATATTCTTCGGAATTTTTTTACATTTTTCAATAGATTTTACTTTCAAAACACCACTCTTCTGTAGGGTATAGAGATAAAACTTCTTAAAGGCTTATATAGGGTTGATTATAGACCTGCCACTGCCCCTTCCCCCCCGTCCCCATGCATTTACGCAGTGGTGTAATTAGTAGCAACCAAACTCGAGTTAGCCTTGTCAATGTTTATGCCACGATGGGCAGGTTGTGTATTACTACACGCGTGCCGAGTGTAGTAATACACAACCTGCCCATCGTGGCATAAACATTGACAAGGCTAACTCGAGTTTGGTTTAGTATTTATCCTACGCCATCTCACCGATATACAGAGACAATTTTGTAATTATCCATGTTAGTACCATGTTGACACTCATCGGAGGATGACCACATTTATCAATACTGCCGGATCTACTTTAGTTATCTCGTCCCTGATTGGTCTGTTTTTTTACTCACCTCGGTGCATAAATAACACTTTATTCAACGCTCCGTCAAATAAATTGAGTCAATGCTAAACCTATGGCGTTTTTTATTAGGGGTAGGATAAATATATGAATAACTTGGGTTTTTTCGCGCAGTGTAATTAGTATCTTCATACCAAGTGACCCTCATAAACATCGCTATCCCCTGGATTAAAGTGGCGTAACGGATGATCTGAGAATCATAACCAAACAAGATTCATCAACAAGAACAAGGGATGAACTGGCTGCAGAGCGATGGATTCTAGGAATATCTGTGGTATTGTTCCATTTATATATTTCAAATGTGTTTGAAATCAAAATTTCATGGGAATCTGTACCTAGTTAATTTATGTCCTATGACAGGGGAAAATGGGTCCCTACAATTCAGATGAGGAGATTGTGTTCAAGTACAGAATCTCAGACAAACACCCTGTGAGGCACATGAATCTCAGCAGGATATGTCTCAGACAAACACCCTGTGAGGTACACGAATCTCAGCAGGATTTGTCTCAGACAAACACCTTGTGAGGTACATGAATATCAGCAGGACTTTCCTCAGACAAACACCCTGTGAGGTACATGAATCTCAGCAGGAGTGTAAGGTACATGAATCTCAGCAGGATTTGTCTCAGACAAACACCCTGTGAGGTGCATGAATCTGCTTTAATTCATTGATGATCAGCACAAGCTTCATAAACTACAAAATCATCTCTATTGGGTATATTCACACCAAGTGACCCTCATTAGCATCTCTATAATGAATATCTTCAAACATCTTCATAATGATCTCTAATGAGTATCTTCATACCAAGTGACCCTCATAAACATGGCTATCACCTGAAATAAAGTAGCATTACGGATGATCTGGGAACCGTAACCAAACAAGATCCATCCACAAGAACAAGGGATGAACTGGCTACGAAGAGATGGTGTGTATTCTAGGAATATCTTACGAACCATCTGCCGTTACAATAGCAACAATACTCGGGCAATCTTTGCGAGTGCCGATAACTGTTATTTCAGGTTTGTTTTGGTACAATCAAGTCCCAGGCTTCACCTTTGATTCTGTATTTTATCTCTGAGTGCCAGTCGAGCAAGATGAGAATCCAGTCACGGTGCGTTTTGAGTGAACACAGCGACACGATGGCGAGTTATGAGAGGCATAGCGGAAAAACGTCTTCAGGGTCATGAAAATAAGAGTCGCTCCCAGGGTCCATGTCGCAGATTGTGGATCACCATCGACCCCCGATTCAGCCCCAGCTATTTGTGTGTAATTTCTTCAAAGCTTCTCTAGTCTTATAAGTATAATGTTATGATAATTGCTGGCCATTCCGCTGCGGTCTTATTTTTTAAAATTGTTATTTTTAATTTTAGTAGTTTTATTTATTAATATATCGAGAAATATAGAGACATAGTTAGTGTGACTCAATGGAGTTTGTTCAGAGATATCGAGGAACAAATGGAAAGCAGTCACTCTCAGTCTTTATCATTATATACCTAGATTTGATTTAAAAAAATAAATTTCCTAGCTTCTCTTCAACCATCCATCAAGCTGTGAACTAACCCCGATACACACGAACGTCACGATGTGTCGTTTGCCGCGAGACCAAGTCATTTTAAAAGAAATTATTTCATTGGCTCATACATTGGCGTCGTCTTGGAGACTGACGTTGTGACGTCACTGCTATGTGACCCCTCGCGGCAAATCAAACGGTTCTGGGACCTGTTTCACTAGTTTCGTGACATGTCTGTGACACCATACAGACAGATTGGGGTTGTCTAGTTTTGTGACAACACGAGTAGCTGCCTTTAGGAAAAGACAGACCCAAACATAAGAATTCGACAAATCTACACATCATGGACCTGTTTCACTAATTTTGTGACAAAAGTTTTAGACAGACATGAAAAGCGGCACCAACAGGGCAAGCAACGAACGGACAAAACGAAGTCTAATGTGGAGTTCTTATGAAACCGGACACTAGACGCCATCTAGACATGTCACCAAACTCGTGAAACAGGTCCCAGGTTAGAACCAGGCATCTACCTACTACGATCAAAAGTAAAAGTGAGACATTCGCCTACGGGGATATATATATAGATATGTCTGTTGCGACAAATGGTTCCCTAGAAGACCTCATTGCAGTCCTGAGTAAATGCATGGTCTATTTTAGTAGGAAATCACCCTGCGTGTGTGCACGTGTACGCCCACACCGCTTTTAAAGTTTATATAAAGCAATTACTCATTGAGACTGTTCTAAAAAAAGATATAAGGCCCGCCCCTCACACGGTGAGAGGGCAGGCGTTGAGGGTATCTGTCACAGATCACGGGTGAGCTGACGGGTGAGGGTCCTCATGCTGCACCACGACCAGGCCGGGGGGAGGGGGGGAGGGGGGGAGGGGGATACCCAACACGCAGGGAGGGCCTATGGTCACTCGTGTGTGTGTGTGTGGGGGGGGGGGGGGGGGGGGGGGCTGGGAGCACTGGTCAGGTGGGGCATGGACAACTCATACATTATACATAACACAGATTCACAGTGAGTGTAACTTGTATATCTTGTATAAAGAACAGGTTTACACAGAGACACACATACTATACATAGATACACAAAGATACATAGATACATACAGAAATGCAGGTACATTTATAATGCAGAGATACAAAGACACTCTCACAGTCACAAGTCACACACTGACAAACAATCTCAGGTACACACAGATACATTCACTGACACAAAGAGATACACAGACAGATTAAGACATTCAGATACACATATAGATACACAGATATACATAGATATAGTGTATATAGTGTATTAGTTACCGTGTTTTCTTGTTGGGGTCAGTCTACTGCTGTTATTGCTTGTGATAGTTGGTAATGACGGAGCCTCTGTGTAGACAGGTAGAGGTCTCTACACTCTCCTACGTGTCACGCTTGAATGGATCACCTGCAGAGGCTCTGGAACCCGTTTCAATAGCGTGGGGCGTAAAAGGGAATAGCCACCACAATAGCGAGAGCAATCAGCGGCACTAACAGTGGGAGTTATAAAGTCTCGTTTCAGAAGTGCTGCCGCTGTTGAGATCCCGTTGGGCTCAAATCTGGGAGCTGTTTCAAAACCATAGACTTCACTCGACCTTTGAAACAGCTCCCAGGCCCATATGCCAGTTTCTAAAATATCCTAAATTCTTAGGACTTTGGGTGTATTTTGCGGTTTACTTGTAAATAGAGATGTACATATCTATGTGGTAAATACACTATACACTAATTTCTCTTATTTATTATGTCAAATCAGACACAGTCATAGGGATTACTTTCTTCAGTGGATAGCACCTCATGTGTTGCAGGGTTTTGTTTGTCAACATGACACATGCGCTCATTCCAAGGGGCAGTCTAATCAGCTGTAGATTCACATTATAAAGTGGTTTAGAGCTGAAAAAGAAACAGCTCGATTGTCTGTGAAGCTCCTTTAACAATTCCTATATTTCCATACACTTGATATGTGAGTTGTTTAACTTGTATAACTTTTGACAATTGCCTTGTTTTTAATTTGAAATGTTGGCTGGCCTCCCCTGTCTTTAGTGGATACCCAGGGAACAGGCTTCGGGTTGGGGCAGAGATTAAGCCAGCACTAGCGCCGCAAAAGATCTTGGGGGAGAGTGAGGCCAGGTAACGACCTCCATTTTCTGGGTGCATTATGGGTGACGCCTCTATTTTCTGGTGCATTGTAGGATTATGCCACCTACTCTCCCAGCAGATTTTTCACTGCGTATGTGAGAAATGCTTGACAGCAATCGAAGAAGAATGTAACAGCCATGATGTAAAACCATCCCTCGGGATGAATTGTGAACTCAGTAAAACAAAAAAAACAACAACAAAAAACTACGGGCACAGTGCGCCTGAACATTGACTACGGGCACAGTGTGCCTGAACATTGACTATGGGCACAGTGCGCCTGAACATTGACTATGGGCACAGTGTGCCTGAACATTGAATACGGGCAGAGTATGCCTGAACATTGACTACGGGCACAGTGCGCCTGAACATTAACTACGGGCACAGTGCGCCTGATCACCAGATATAGTTTCTCTCTGGATGTTGTGATGATGACCGAGACCCAGCTGTACGCCATGCTGGGAATCCGATCCCTATCTGTATTACTCTCCAGGGTAATGCAGTTTTACACACAGGGAACTACCAAACAGTGAAGGGTAAAATAATCGCAAACGCTCAAAGATAAGACTAAAACAATGATGCTTGCATGCCTGTAGTTTATCCCAAAGCAATCCTATGGCAAAATACACATTTTTTATATGTGTCACCTACTTGTTTCTCCCCTGTCATCAGATGGAGGTTTTAGATTTTGACCAGAAAGGTATTCCCTCCGGGGACGGGTATTATTTTGTGTTGAGGCAGGGTTGTGGTTGGCATCGCAGAAGGTTTTCCCATTGACAGACATTTCGGGAAATCAGAAAGTAACTTTAACGGTTTGGTGACTTTATTTCACCCTGGTATTTTTTCTCCATAGACTTGACTTTGGAAACTCGTATCCAACCCCCATGAGATATTTAGGAAAAATACTCATTGGGGGATTATGTCACAAATGTTAGCTCATTAGTCAATGTGAAGGGTGAGATCAATTCAGAAACTCATTCAAGTTTAGGGTCAGAGCTCTATCCTATCTCATTTGAAATTCTGCGTAATTCAAGCAGCTTCACCGTGTGAATTACTACGCTATACAAACTCGATGGGATACGAGCTCTGGCCCTAAACTTTCATGGGTTCCTCTATATTCTAGGGCCTTCATTCAAGCAGTATGCAGTATTTCGTAAGCAGTCACGATCTCCGCTGAAAGAGAGACAACATCATGTTGGTCTCGTCCCTTATTTCATTCCAGAAACACTCTTCTTTGCGGCATTTCATGGACGCCATTAAGTCTATATTTACGCATGGTTATTCACGCTAATAAACGATATAGACGATAATACACGAGCCCTAGCGAGAGTATTACGACGTCAACTTCAAGTGGTTTACAGAGCCGCCTATCCACAAAACCATCGTTTGTTGTATTTATAATCCATCTTTTCGACTAAATTAAACCCACTAATTGCTAGATTAAAGGGTATAACAATATGGACTATTTCTTTGCTCTATCCCACAAAGAGATAATGCAATGACTTTGAGGCTGAATAACACAGATTTGAATCCGTATACTACAGATATGGTATCAAACGCTCTTTATATACGATATAAACATAGTCCGTTCACGCACTTTTGTGTATCTTTTAACAAAGTAATAATTATCAATATGTTTGATAAATGTTTTGTATCAAGTTTCTCTGCATTATAAAGGCAGACTGAAAAACGCCCTGATTGGGCCTAGCACCATTCTGGGAATCATTATAACTCTCCAAGCTGATTTATTTGGCTACTCTAGGACCTCTGTTTGAAGAGTAATATACTGGTTACTGGCAAATCAAACAAGACAGGTTAGTACCAGCGAAGGCAGGAATTCCTGCCTTAAAATGGCAGCGCATAACAGTCTGAGTTTGAGCCTGTGCGCCCTGGCCCTGGCGACAACAGACTGTACTAGAGTCTAATATAAACACTGATAAGTCTAACTCAAGTTCAGTTTCGTATTTATCCTAACCTGTCTCCACAACTTTATGATATTAGGAAAGTCTGACCTGATTCCGTTCATGTTTGACAGCTGTCAGAATTTCTGCTCTGCAGTCGGAACTAATTGCACAGGTGAATAATTCCTGATAGCTGATTGGTCAAATTATTTTATTTCACTAGGTACATAAATTTTACTTTATGCCATGGTACCCCACACATTATTCGCCTATATTAAATCAATGAAGGGTTTTTATTAGGGTTAGGATAAAATGCTCTACTACGTTCTGCGAAATTCAAACATGTTTGAATTTTGTAGACACGTAACGCTTTGTTTTTTTCATCATAGCACGTTGTAGCACATCAGCATGCGTGATAGAGCTCAGAAACAGAATCTGGGGCCCGTTTAATAATCTAGGATCGTAAGTGTAGACCCTGTATGCCATAGAGACCTAGGGACGATGTGGGTCAACTTTATCCAACACTTATGGACGGCCTTTATGGACGACTGGACTGTCTTAGCGAACAGACTTGAATATTATTGAATGATAAGCCTTGTACGAGGTACAGGCAAGGGTCTTCATGTACGATCCTAGATTATCGAACGGGCCCCAGGTTGGCTTTTTGATGCCCGGCTCTAAGATCGTGCCACGATTTTCGTCTGTGTGTCGCAGAGATCGCAACGCGTTAATCGTAGGACGTCGGGAATAAAATCGTACAAGGTGGACACCCCTTCTAAGGGCTGGATTTCATATGGCCGATTTCACCCCCGATGTGATCCAGGTGTACTCCAGGGACCTGTTCACTAGTTTCCTGACAAAAGTCAGACATGAAAAGCGGCACCAACAGTGCAAGCAAGAACAGACAAAACAAAGTCACGTTTCATAACGAAGAGTATTGGTCGATCTGCGTAAACGATAAGTCAGAGTTAATCTCAATTCCTTTAAAAAAACTGTAGACATAATGTGGCAATATCATAAACCCGAAATGATGTGTGAATCCTGTGATGTGTAGATTTGTCTAATTTTTATGATGTGTAGATTTGTCTAATTCTTATGTTTGGGGTGTCTTTTCCTATGGGCAGCTACTTGTGTTGTCACAAAACTAGACAACCCCAATCTGTCTGTATGGTGTCACAGACATGTCACAAAACTAGTGAAACAGGTCCCTGTTTCAGTCCTGCCACCCAAACTAGCCTATGTCTGGTGTCAGCCTGAATGCCATCGGCGCATCTTGAGCACATCGGGAGTGAAATCGACTATATGAATGTGAAAAATGGAGATTCATTTTTAATGTAAACTAGCGACTTCGTCAATTCCTATTTGGCTACCACCTACCACAGAGTATTTTTAATCTGTGCACATACCCCCATCACCCTTCCCACTACGATTTCTCTAATTCTTATGTTTGGGGTGTCTTTTCCTACAGGCAGCTACTTGTGTTGTCACAAAACTAGACAACCCCAATCTGTCTGTATGGTGTCACAGACATGTCACAAAACTAGTGAAACAGGTCCCTGTTTCAGTCCTGCCACCCAAACTAGCCTATGTCTGGTGTTAGCCTGAATGCCATCGGCGCATCTTGAGCACATCGGGAGTGAAATCGACTATATGAATGTGAAAAATGGAGATTCATTTTTAATGTAAACTAGCGACTTCGTCAATTCCTATTTGGCTACCACCTACAACAGAGTATTTTTAATCTGTGCACATACCCCCATCGCCCTTCCCACTACGATTTCTCTAATTCTTATGTTTGGGGTGTGTCTTTTCCTACAGGCAGCTACTTGTGTTGTCACAAAACTAGACAACCCCAATCTATCTGTATGGTGTCACAGACATGTCACAAAACTAGTGAAACAGGTCCCTGTTTCAGTCCTGCCACCCAAACTAGCCTATGTCTGGTGTTAGCCTGAATGCCATCGGCGCATCTTGAGCACATCGGGAGTGAAATCGACTATATGAATGTGAAAAATGGAGATTCATTTTTAATGTAAACTAGCGACTTCGTCGATTCCTATTTGGCTACCACCTACCACAGAGTATTTTTAATCTGTGCACATACCCCCACCGCCCTTCCCCCTACGATTTCTAACTGGCGCTGGGCCCCCTAGCGGGTGAACAGGAAACCATCGTAAATTTATGGTTATCATTTCGTATGACACAGGTGCATGAGCTGATCATCGGCGATCAGTACTCTATGGATTGACACCAGCGAAAGGGTGAGATCTCATCAAGGAAAGGAGATCGGAAAACTACAGCTCTAAATAATGTTTTCAGTATGGCTAGAAACAAATCCTAAAGATAGAAGTACATCTGTGTAGAAAAACACAAAAAAGAGTAGTTGGATTCAGTTAAGAACTGCACGCGAATCTCACTCTCGTGGACCTTCATTCTCCACACCTAGGTTTGGTTCACTATGTCTCTATGTGCGGGTGCAACTTCAAGCGGATTCGACGAAATTCTAACGTTTTATATGTGGTAGGTAATCAATCGCTCTTCCACAGAATTCTCCAAAGAATGTGTTATTCATGACTCTGAGGTGGACATTGCCCATGGCGTGGAGCAATGTAGATGTCGGGATAATCCAGCCGACTGCCCGCAGTACAATGCCCTTTGTCGCGGGATGGTTAGCAGCATCCCTCACTGGAGCAATCCTCCTGTTCACGCCTGACTGCCCCTGGTTCATCAGACTCGGCAAATAGGCGGAAATCTCCGTAATCTGATGAGCTCTATTGCAGATATCATCGAAGAAAGGGATTCGTTTTGCGCTCATGAAGCTTCCTCAGCCGATCCATGTATCTGATCCGTTTTATTATCCACCTAATACGAAGTGTCCATAGAAAACACATAGGGAGTTTCTATGGACATACCCGGCGCATACGGATATGTTGTATGCTCTGGGTGGCGCATACGGAAAAATAGTGCGTACGGAAAAATAGTGCATAACTAAATATAACTTGCCCAGAAAAGGTGGATAATAAATACAATATAGACTGGTTTCAGATAAAAGCAGTTGTATGCTCCTCGGAATTGACTCTCCGCAATATCCTCGCATACGCACAGATATTACTACGCGTCAACTCCTCGGAGCATACGGCCGCTTGTATCTGAAACCAGTCAATATTGTGTATTTGATATCATGTATTATTATTTATCCTACCCCTAATATAAAATCCCATAGGCTTAACATTGAGTTTCCGTATGCCACGCTGACTGGCATACAGAGTTTTATATGCCACTAGTGGCATACAGAATTGTTATCATGTAATATTCCAAAATCGAGGAGCCGGGGTAGGATAAAATCAAAACCTGATTTGTTTTAATCTTGGCCATCGCATGCCACACCTGAAGTTTTGGCTCCGGCATTCAGTCGGCTTCGCCTCATGAAGTCACTTTGCCAAACTCCAAAGATACCATTGCAAAGATTAAAACTCATCCAGTTTTACGATATTATTGCGTCGTTAACAAGCTGCATGGCAGACGATATCATATGATGCAGACAATTTAGAAGGTACGGAAAAAATGGTACAGGGAGCCGATTCAATAGCTGATATTCCGTTCGTTGTTGGTTTCAGTGGCGCCACAGTGGCAATTTGCGTTTCAATACTTCATGGATACAACAGCATGCGGAACTTTGAATATGAGCGACACCAACATTGGTAGCGACCGTTTTAGAGCTAAATTTACGTTCGCTGTTAGTGCTGTTGTGGTGCCACTGTTCACGAGAGGGTATACCATCTCGTACTGATCAAAACAATAGTTTTAAGCATATTTCATAAGATAATATGACGTATTTAAGTAAAGAAAAAAAAACATGCTGCGAAGTGTTTCATATGTATGTTTTGCCCAGGTCTCGATTTTTATAATTCTTTAGTGTTCAACTGTTTTTCTTTTCTTTTTTTGAAACAGCTTTATTGTGTTCGACAGATACAGGTCGATCTTCCAGCAACAGCAGATACAAAATAAACAACAATGAGTATATACAAATGGGTCTTCGTTTCTCTCGTCATATATATATATAAGTCGTGAGAAACATTTTATCATTTGAACCAAGAAATGCAGTCACTGCACCACTCACCACTACACAACTGCATGAATGGGAGGTACAGTGTCAGGAACCATAAGTCAGTCAGAAATTTTAGGTAAAGAATGAAGTATTGAATAAGACACAGTAAAAAAAAAAGTAGAAACTTTAGATAAAGACCGAAATATTGAAAAAGACTCAGTCAGAAGAATATTTAGAGAATTTAGATAAAGACCGAAATATTGAAAAAGACACAGTAAAAACATGTAGAGATTTTAGATAAAGACTAAAATATTGAAAAAGACTCAGTCAGAAGAGCATTTAGAGAATTTAGATAAAGACTGAAATATTGAAAAAGACAGTAAAAAAACATGCAGAGACTTTAGATAAAGACCGAAATATTGAGAAAGACACGAGAAATGCTTTGGAATTGTTGAATTGTTCATTAGATATTGATTTATTAGATATTTCGTTTGTTATGCTGGCATAGCTCACGGAACCGAGATCTCAACAGCGACAAAACTTCTCAAACGAGACTTTAATCTTTACGCTATTGTTTCCGTTGTTGATGCCACTATTTCAGTCTTCCTTTAAATATAAGCCCGAGACTAGTAAAACAGGTCCCTGTTTCTGATGTGTTTAAATGCTGGAGATGGAATCGATGATATTCCTAATGAGGAAAATGTTGTTTTGCCATTGGATATTGAATCGAATTCCGTCATCAATTACGATGACGTCAGGGTGTTGATAAAAACGGCTTGTTTTATCCATCCCTTTAAAGACAAATGCTGGTAGTTGGGTGATTTCTAAATTCTATTGAGTTTTACAAATAACTCAGGATAATATAAGTTCCATATATCAGCAATAAGAAAGTGCAAAAAAAAGGCATGTCACTATGCTAACTTCTATGGAACGGCCATCTGAAAATGTAACTGCTTAATATTGGTGTCTATGGGAAAATGCAATATTCTGACTTTTTTGCTGAATTACACTGTTATTCTATTGCTATCTTCAAATAATTCTAGATAATGATAGCTGGAAACCTGTACAAATGAGAAATGCTAAAGAAATACTATGTTACCATGCTAACTTCTATAGGAAGGCCATCTGAAGAAGCTAAGTGCTTATCTATTGGTGTCTATGGGAAACTGCTATATTTTCATGACACCAGATGGCAGCACCAGTGTTAAACCAGGGGGCAGTGCGATACCTACCCGCATTTGTCTTTAAGGGCTTATGGCAATAGTCTCTGGTTAAGGGCAGGTACTAGTGCTAATTTATATCACCAGGGGGCAGGAAGTCTCCAATTGTGAAAAATATATATATATACATATATTTAGGACATGGTAGAATATATAATCATACATTTTATTAAACATTTCTCCTAAATTCCTGGGTGTTGTATCTATATTCTGTGAAAATTTCATCATGATATATCAAATATTTCCCATTTAATTCCATAATAACAGAAATTTGCAGATTTAAGTAAATGATGCGCCCCAACATGGTTGATGCGTTTTGGCAGTGAACGGGTTAAGTGGCAATTTGCTTTTATGAACTACGGATGTACATCGTACCTGTTATATCCTCTTTAAGTCGTCATAGATCTATTGCTGCTGATTGGTGGTAATTTTCTTACCGCTATAATCTCCAACTCTATTTACTCCTACGATTGAACTGATTCCCGGAAATATCCTCGTTGCAAACTGACGTAATAAAAGACATAGGCATTGAAACCGAACTAAATGTATTCCCGCTTTTATCCAAGTCGTGACAGGCACTCTAATTATCCGTCCACGTCCAATGGAGACTTTTATTAATCCGTTGCCTTCAAATGGCGCTTTTACATCAGAATCATTGCCTGTTGAGAGGGCACCTCGATCTGAATGGGTAAACAGCTCCCACACAGTGCACCTCCCCGCTCCATAAAACCGTTTCATTATAGTATTCAGATCTCAAGTTTTAAGCAAAAAAAACTTTTATTTCATCTGCCGAGCCAAGAATTAAAAAAACGCATAGTTACATTTATTTTAGAATTAGGAGAATGAAATGAGCACAGCCAAGTAATGAATGGGACTATTTGGGACAATGCCTGAGACTACAGGCCGCACGCGGAGGTATTTAGAGTGCGTTTAGATCAATAAGAATTACTTTGTTGGAGGCCGTTCTAAGCAGATATGAAAAATAAACTCAGGGAACATTTGTAGCGATTAACGTTGGAAGTATTCAGGGGCTTGTTTAATAATCTAGGATCATACAAGTAGATCATATTCCGTGTTCCATTGAGACCCAGGGACGATGTGGGTCAACTTTATTCAACACTTATGGACGACTTTATGGATGGCTTATATTGTCTTAGTGAACAGACTTAAATATTATTAAAGGATAATCCTTGTGTAAGGTACAGAAAAGGGTCTTCATGTAAGATCCTAGATTATTAAACGGGACCCAGGTTCTTGTAAAAAACGAACCAAAGAATTGCTCGAGTAAAGAGCAGCCAGTTCGCCTGGTTCTGGCGTGGTACAGATTTAGTTAACTGCAGTCGATTTAAATGAAAAAATACATGTCAAAAAACGAAAGACAGGGTTCCTTTGAGCTTAAATGTTCCAGGGAATTTTCTAGATGCTTTTTGGAAAACCTGGCAGCAATATGGCTAAGTAGTAATAGAGGGAAACTATGTTCTGGTGAGAGAAAGTCAAAGTTACGAGGTAAGGCTCGGAAAGATTACTGCCCGAGGCCTTGGCCGCGGGCAGTAATTTTTCCAAACCTTACCGAGTAACTTTGACTTTATCTTTCCGGAACCTTGGTTTCCCTATTCCTATATACCTTCAAATGTGGTTTAATAACGACAATTAGCGTTATTTGCTCACCCACCATCAAACCCGAAGCCAGGTCCAACCTTATCAAGTAACTTATTATTCAATATATATATACACTAAATGAAATTTAGTTATAACTGCTTACGGTGTTATTCAGCATTTTGATATATATTGTTGACACTCTCCGATCGATCTTAGGTAACTGCAGTGAAACCATCGCAAACAGTATTCTCTCCTAGAGCAGACCGAAGAACTGCAGTGTAGGCAAATTATTTCATTATTTTTCCAAATCATGGAGACTTGAAAGGATATAACCAAAATCTGATTTGTTGTAGTATAGGATGCCATAAGCCACAATGTCTTATGCTAACAGTCTATCCATACTCAAACTCCCGATTCCATATACTTCTCTATGTCACCATACTAAACCTCCTATTTGTATATACTACTCATTGTCTCCAGAGCAAAACCTTCATTTCACTCTACTACTGTCAGGGTTTAAATGAGCAATAGCGAGAAGCATCCTGTCGAAAGGGGGGCAACAGGAAAGTTTTGCAGATTTTGGACGGTGAGAGGAATAACTTCTGCAGCATGTTCAAAAAGCTAAAGATAAAGAAACTTTTAAAAAGGAGTTGAGGTTATTCAGAAAAGCGCAAAAACAAAATCTGTGAATTATGGACATGTATACTAAGACACCTCCATCATTTCATTCCCACAACTTTATAATTATTGACGATTAATTTTGATGTACCTTCTCACTGGATGAACTGTTAAACTTAACAGATGTGAATAAAGATTCTTAAAAAAAACACACATAATCGGTTAGGGTGCAGTATATGCAGGGTTTTCACTGGATTGCACTTGTCCGTAAAGTGACAATACTATGCTACGGTCGTGACAGAGTGAATACGAGATGAAATCAAAGACGATTGACCAATCAGCGGCCAGGATTTCAGAGAGAAGACAAGACATCAACATGAAGATCTAAACGTTCCTAACTGGATCTGCGAAGTAATTTGAATTGTTATGATATTGCAATGCTATTCTAATATCAGTGAAAGGGGTGAGATAAATCCAGAACCCAGAAACAAAATCACGTCAAAATGTTATTATAAATACCCGACCACCAATTTAGAGACGAGATCTAAAACCCTGGACCTAAAGATTCAGAAATGATAATTCCAGAACCACAGTCAAATCGTAATATAAACACTACCCCAATCATTGCAATCATCACTCGGCTTTGCTTCGATGACGATTGCAGAGCATCCAAACTCATGAAGTATTGTCTATTTTTACGATTCCCGATGCGGTTCTATATACTTATGCGTGTGACCATATAACGCGTCATTTCTAGGCTGCGCAATAAAACACGGCGGGTGTCTGCTCTTTCCAAATGACACGAGTTGTTTCTCGACACGTGCGAGGAAGATTGGGGGTTCTTGGCGCTTGTAGTTGTCGGTGCAGACCATTTTACGAGTTGTCGCTGCCCTCGAGGCTCCGCCCGTTTTATAAAAGGACGTTTGGCTCCAGACAGGAATGCAGAGCGTTTCTGCGCCATCGATAAGCAGTCACGTGACCTTTACACGGCCTATAGAACAGCGCCCGTGTCTCCTGAAGCAATCTGACAACATCCAACATAGATGTAGTGCCCACAGAATACTATTGACCTTTGCTGGCATTCCTCCCATAAAGCAGGACCAGTCAAATACGTAAATACAGCCAGGGAACTGCATGAGGTATATGTTTCAACCGGCAATCCACAGTGTAACTTTGACTTTATTCTATGCCGGAATAGTAGGACACGAATGCCAAGTTCACACTGTGCAACTGGAGGTACCTAGGTATGATAAAGGCGGGCGTCCACCAACCACGACAAGGCTACAACAAGTGCCAACAAGAAAGTTCCAATCGGCGCTTGTCGCAACCTTGTCGTAAAAAGGGGGGCTTTACAACAGCGTTGTTGGGGCATGTCCGGAAGTGCACGCTCCACAAAAATTTCCTATCATAGACCTCTGCCACACACTCTCGACACACCATGACACTCCACAACAAGGGCCCAATCCTGGGAAAAATCAAACATGCTCAATGTTGTCGTAGCCTTGCTGGAAGGCTCCCGACAAGCTTCCAATCATGGCCTTGTAGTGACCTTGTCGTAGACTCTTGTCAGGAACTGGGGTCTACCAACCATGACAAGACCTCCAATCGTAGGCCAATCGTGGACCTTGTCGAGAAGCCATTGTCGTAGCCTTGTCAGGGTTGGTGGACGCCGCCCTTTAGTTACAAACTGGTGACAGTGTGAACTGTATGCTTCCCGCTAGTCTGCGACTGGAGGTATCTGGTATGCCAAGTCGTACACATTTTGAGTATCAAACATATTTGATATTTAGTACCGCTAGTCGCCGACTGGGCATATCAGAGATACGTCCAGTGGCAAGCAATTTGAAACGTCCAGTCTCAAGCTAAGTACCGCTAGTTGCATGTCCTCCAGTCGCACAGTGTGAATGGGACTTCAGGACGAGAGTAGATCTGAAAACAAAAAGAGCCTTGACCTCTATTTTATAATCTAGGGTGGGTTAAATTATGGTATGTTAACTGTTACACACTTGAGTGATACTTCGATGCGAAGAACCCCTGATGTTAACTGTACGAACTACTATTTCTAGATCGGTTTATATCTGGTAGATGAGCATACTCAAGACAGTGGTTTATCTTAGCCTGGTATAAACGTCCATAGGCTTAATATTAGGAACTCGTATGCGAATATTATTTTTTTTAACATTTATTTATCCAGAGTCGTACTCAATCTTGTGATTGATTTCAATGCGCGCCCACCAGATAATTGGAGTATAGCTATTATTTCATCATTTACAGCCATAGAGGCAACATATGTAATGAGTCCTGCTTTCGATATGTCCGTTTAAAGATAGATATTTCATTTCGGCGCATGCAATAGCTCTTTCAGGAAAGGGATGGCAAAAGACAATACCTCAAGAAGAGATTATAGACGCATTAGATAAACAGAGTATTAAGGCACCTTTAATAACATTTTTTCACTTTTTTTTTCAAGTTGCAATCAACTACCATCTGAAAATGGTATGGTATGGTAACTCAGTGGTAGGGGTCTTCGCCTTGAGCATGGGAGGTCGTGGGGTCAAATCTCAGTCGGGTCATACCAAAGACTTACACAAAAATGGTACCCACTGCCCATTTGGCTTAACACCCGCCATTAGAATGAGGAGTAGGGCCTGAATGAAAGAACGGCTCTATAGCCGAATTCGGTAATTGTGAACACAAATATTCCCTCATTAAATTGCCAAAAAAAGATAACAAATACTCAACGGTTGATAAACAGATAAATATTTACAGGCTCAGATAGAATCAGAAACATTCATGTTTAGGTTTAGTCTGAATCTCCGTTCACCATCTTCTTTGGTTGGAGGGCTTTGGAATATCCACTCGGCTTTCCCATCCATCACATTACTGTGAACTCCAGACTCGATGACGATCGAGGACACAGACCAAACACTCACCAGTTTCTGTCTTGATCTATGGATCTTTTACTGAGTCAGATGCCTGGTGTCACGGTCCCGCAGCTGTCTGATGGAGACCGTCAACCTGACGCGTCTACTCCATTATTCCCTCTGCCTGCCGCACATCTAGAATCTATTTTCACGGACCGAGGCCTCAGGCGATCTCGATCGTGACACGGAACATCTGTTAGCCCTCTCATAAATGCACACATTTTCTAGTATTTATCACGGTGCTGCAAGGTAGCTTAGGATGAATTTCACCTGCCGACGGAAAATGCACTGTTAAGATTTTTTTTGGGAAAAAGTCGGTGGGTGCTGCACCCCGATAAAATATCCGTATCGATTATTGGTGACACTCTAAGTCATTGAGGCGTTTAGGGAATTTTCGAATTATTATTATCTTATTTTCTATTGGGTGCAATTCGTTAGTACAAAAGATTTGTTTTGTTTGTTTGGTTTGATTTTACGTCCAGTCAACCATTACAGGTCCTTTCCAGACTCTCTCAAGGTTCTTTTACACCACTAGGGTGGTGATCGAATCTATGTGATGAATTCAGGTAGAAATCTCACCCTACACATTTACCGAGGTGAGAGTTCTTTTACTTCCCACACTACATAGACATGGCATGAGAAGAACTGGCCTTTGTTATAGCGGTAAATCTATCACTGCTGGGGGTTACAAGTCCGGTGCTCTAACCACTGAGCTAACTCCCCACCCTAGTAGTACAAAAGACTCCGATCTGCCATCATTACCCATGTGACATTTAGCAACTACATTTTTACTTTAATATCAATTATTCTGTCACTTTGTATCTATACTGTAACATCATGTAATTATAAATATAGCATGCATCCTAAACCTACAAAACTATAGATAAGTTTCTTTTGTAATTCTTTGAACTCCTGAGTCACGCTGACCTGTTTAGACCAGGGGCACTAGGATTGGTTGATGGTGACAGAAAGCCTGCCACTTCCTGCACCGGGTCGACCTCACAGCGTGTGGGGTCTCCTCACCAGGTACCGGGATTCATCTGCCACAACACCTTCCCCTAAGCTGCTTACAGCCTACGACTCAGCTAGGTATATGATTGGCAACACCCCAGTGTTCTACAGTTTATGGGGCCGTTGAATAAACTACGAACGACAAAAAAGTATATTGGAATTGTCCTTTGGGCCAGAGTTTTGTGTAAAATTATGTGTCCTAAGCTAGGATGTTTTCTAAGCTATATAGGATGTTTTGATGATAAGAGTAACCTAAAGTTTTTACAAAGAGTCGCATACAAATATGTTTATTTATATAAAATTTTCCCTTTTGGATTACGACACTGAATGGAAAGCATCGTCGTTCACCCACATCGGACGGCACGCATTTTACCCACCCACCCACATCTTTTTATAACTTACTTCCATTCCACATAGCATTTTTATTACAAATACATTTTATTTTCTCTTACTCAACTATCTACCGACATTTTAATAATATTATACTACTATTGTTATCAAAAATGTCTTATTATAAAATTTTATTGCAAAATTAAATTTTATTACATAATATTGAAAAAAATATATCGCTGACCCTTTTTGTTTCCACCTGACAATTATTACAACAGAAGTGTCGCATATGGAAACATAGCTTGGTAAAGTAAATATGAAAGGCCCTGCTTCACATAAAATTTCACTGACATCGCACAGGTTTTTACACAACAGTTATGTAAGCTCAGTTCCAGGAGAATGTCAGGGAATTCTGTAACCAAATTTTAATTGTTTCATAAGGAAAAAGGTGGCAGCAAAATAATAATGGACTCAGGTGTAATTGAAATATCATTAAATCCCCGTCATATGGGAATACTTATTGGGCAGGTGTTACTGACATCCAAAGCCACTTTCTAGCATTATACTTTAGTCCTTTACACTGCGTGAAAACCACCAGTTTATTCATATATATCGGCTGTATATTCACACGTTTGTTCTTCTATACGTCAGCGTAGTGGCTGTATTTACTGCAAAGCTTATATGAAGAGAAATATTGCGTGCAGGACATGTATATGCGGATCGTATAGATTTTGCACGTTTATAGATGAGGCGTATACACAACGGAAAATAGGACTACCTTGTATACGCAAAATCACACCTATATATAAACGCCGGGTGTATACATATATGAACTGGTTTTCTTGCAGCGTTAAGGACGGGTGCCTGTGGCCAAGCTACCACCTGGAGGACGGGTGTTGGTGGCACTTTATAGCGCTAGGGGATGGGCACACAGTCGTTAAAACTCACAATTCATTTGTTCATCACCTGATATAAACTTAACCCTATCGCGCCGGCCATATTTCATTTCTTTTGAATAGAAATACTAATAATGGTATTATATATACATTCTGTAAAAACTTCATTAATGTTCCTACATCATTTTTTGTTAAAAACGATTTTGTTGATCTTTGAGAAATGATGCCTCAATGCATCATTCGCCCTAGGCTGGATGATACCTCAAGGCATCATTCGCCCTTAAAGGGTCAAGCTTCATATTTCCTGGAAATGACACTTATTCTGCGCAGGTATAAAGGGAGTTAGATGAACCCTCCAGATTTCTTGTGATCACGAATCATTTATTTGCCGAGGATTTGCGTGTTACCTGTCCACATATTGGAACCTGATCCACTCTCCTCCCAGATCTTTTCCCGAAAGTGTGCGCCATATTGGAAGGCAGCATCCCTTGCTGAATTGTGGGTTAATAAATAAAAGAAAAATTTACGTTTGTGTAAATTTATGTAGGTTTATTTAAATTTACGTAGATTCACATAGATCGGAAACGCAAATTTATGTTTCTAAACTACATGAATCTGTGTAAATATATCAACAGATAAATATGAAATTTTACGTAAATTGTAGGTTATTTTATGTTGTTTAAAAACGGTAATTTGCATATTTATATGAATATTTATCTCTGGTAGCTTTATCTACATAGAAAGGAATGTTTATTATGGGATTTCTCTATGAAGGAGAGAAGTGAGTATGATTAGCCTGAAGGTATAACCATGGATTACATACACAATAATGACTGGTTTTGTGTACGAGTGGCCGTAATCTCCGAGTAGTTGACGCGTAGTAATATCCGAGCGATTAGCGAGGATATTACGTCGTCAACGACGAGACATTTATAAAGCCCAATACACATCTACCGATTTCGAAACATTGATGTCCTTTTGTCAGCGTCAAAGGAATGGTAATTTTTCTCAGGTGAGCCATCCAAACGGAGTCAGCCCCAGTCAGTAGATGTAGGAGAGTTAGGGCAAGGGTCATCCAAGGAATAGTGGACTCCGCCCTGAAGATGTTCTTTTGTCACCGACGAGTTGTCATTCAATGTTCCTAAATCATTAATAACAAGTTTATCAACATGTTGATAAATCCAGTCGCCGACAATGGAACGTTGGTAAATGGCCCCTGATTGGGTGGACGACACGGGCCGAGGGGTTACGTAATTTGCCTGTGACAAGTTCAGCGACTCCTATACGACTTAGGAACTAATCGTTCAACCCTGAATGGGTAGATGTGTATTGAGCTTCAGCTGTCAGGTTTTCTTATGACGCTGATCGTAACTCAGTGTGAATACAGACACAGCAGTCATTGATCTTTGTGTTGACTGCATACTGCTCAGGCTGAGCTGAAGGTCACAGCCGTATATTTTATTCCCTTCATGATAGCACGCCATTTGGCTTTATGCTTCTTCATGCTTTACGTGGGCAACATCTCGCCGTTCACTCACTGTAAAGCGCCGCATCAGAACCGTGCAATGTAAGGTCAGAATTCCCTTGCGCTTCTTCCTCTCTGTTAATGAGGATGTGAGAATTTTCCACTACACGAACAATAGGTGTGTTTATGGTGTTGATCGTAAAGCTCAATACACATCTACCGATTTCGGAACATTTATGTACCTTTGTCAGCAACAAACGTATGGTAATTCATATCAAGCGAGGCATTCTAACGGAGTCGGCCGTAGTTGGTAGATGTAGCACAGCTAGGCAATGTCAGGCATGGATTAGTAAACCACCTCCTTCAGATGTTATTTTGTCGCCAACAAGTTGTGGTTTCTATATTCCTAAATAAGTGGCCAAAAGTTTATTAGCATGTTGACAGATCGCCGACAACAGAACATTGGTAAATGGCACTTAATTGGGTGGCTGACATGGGCTGGGGTATTACGTAATTCGCCTGATACAGGTTCACTGACCCGTATTGGGAACTAATCGTTCAATCCTGAATCGGTAGATGTGTATTGGGCTTAAAATGCTAGAAATGTGCAACATCGTTTGCATGAGCTGGAAACAGATTCTTATGAAACAATGATTTTCCAGACTCGGGACTTTAGTCAATGCAGCTCTGGATATCAGGATGTCTTTTGTGTTTTTAAAGGCAAATATTAAAATTCACTGTGCTCCACCTTTTTCTATATTTACAATCTAATATCCAAGCTGGTTCCTTGAGACCTATTCTAAAACCAAATGACTCAAATGTCAAGCTCTATCGAGTTTCTCCTAACCGAATCGGTAAAATAGGGCTATTGATACTTGTTTCATTCAAATAGGAAACACATTGAAAAATATGGATTTCTTCAATTCGTTCAAAAACCCTTCTTACCCGTGACCTTCTAATGGGAAATAGATACACTCACTTGTAGTCTAGGAAGGGGTAACCTTCAAGAATCGTCGGCTACAGTCGTCTAGGGTAAAAACCTGCCGACATGGACAACAGAAAGTAATACGTCCCTCATTTAAGAGATGATAAATTGTCTAATGTAAACGTTTGAATAACGATTTGGGTTAACGACCATTGTGGACGATATTGCGTAATCAAGCACCACCTGATGACCATTCACTAGACAATCTCCAGTCGTCATGTTTCCAGTCGTCTAGTGTAAAGCTATATTAGATGTGCTAAAAGATCCTCAGAAAGAAATCTCAAATCAAGTGTTTAGATTCTAAGTTTAAATGACAGTATGAGCCATTGATCGTTTAGGCCGAACATAATTAGTATGATTCGTGATATTTGTCAATGCCAAAATAAATGTTACTGGAGTGCCATCTATTTTCGGATGAGAAGTTCAAAATGAAGCGCAGTATTCGGTAGAGAGAGGTGTTATATGGATCAACCTTGTCGTAGAACCACATGTGAGGAAAAGTATGTTTGTTGTGTTTGTTTGGGTAGTTTAACGTCCAATTTGTTAAATTAGACTTACTTTGGGTCTGACCAAATCTATGAGATGAATGTAGGTAGAAATCTCACTCTTACACATTTACCGAGGTGAGAGTTCTTTTACTTCCCACACCACATAGACATGGTATGAGAAGGATTGGCCTTTGATTTAGCAGTAAATCTACTACTGCTGGGGGTGAAGGAGATAACTGTCTGCAGTGGGACTCGAATCAATAAAGGCCAGTGCTCTTTACCACTGAGCTAACTCTCCACCCCGGTCGCTTTCGTTATGCTTGCATGCAAGCAAATCCGGTTTGCACCACGAGGAGGCAAGGCGACCAAGAGGGTAAACAGATTGGTAATTGCTGTCCCCCCCCAGCAGACCAAGGAGGAGAAGTGTAGCTTGATAATTGATGTAAAACTACCTGCATATTATTTAGCTATTAAATCAGCGTATACTTAAATGAGTATACTTTAATGAGTATACTTTAATCATATTAGTGAAGTCCAACGAAGTGTATGTATCATCCAGTCTCATTATCTGTCATTCTACATCATTCAACTCAATCTCATCGCTATCCATCCTTATTTAGCATCATACATCACTATACATGATTGCAGACATCACTATTCAATCTTTTCTCATTTTATTCTACCCTTTATATAAAAAATGCATACAACAGATATGCCATGAAATATTCATATGCTATGCATGACAAATGAAGTTAAAAACATGTGATGGGGTAGGATAAAATCTAAACGTCAGACAGTGTCATATGACTGTTTACATGGTGTTCGTTGTCTTCTGCTACAGATATCACTCAGCTCTGCTTCGTTATATCATTCTGCGAAGACAACTCATGCCGTATAAATAATCATATGAATGTTTTTCCTATAACTGATATGTACCCCTGGTACAAGTTTAGCCATAGGAATAGCATTAGACAAAAATACTCAACGATTAACCCGGTAAATTGACAATACTAAGCTGTGGCATTGTGAATTTGAGATGACGTCATATGAATTTGCTAAGAATATTCAAAATACTAAAATTGTGATGATGTTTAATGTCATACAAAGGGGTGAGATAAATCCGGAACCGCACTCGAATGGTAAAATACACACTACTCCACTCGTTTGTGCCATAATCGTCACTCGGCTTCGCCTCGATGACGATTGCGGCCCATCCAAACTCGTGGAGTATTGTCTATTTATACGCTTCTCGTTGCAGTTCTATATAAATCTTTCCATGAAGACTGCCGTATAAACAATCACATGCGATTTTGTGACGTTTCTTGATATTCCGTCCGATTTCCTTGAATTGGCATTGTATTTACATATAGACACCATTTCCCTTGTAATACATCCCTATACTTGACAGTGTGCACCCTTACTGCATGCCTTCTGTATATTTATGATTATCCTGAAAGCCTCCCCAAGGCGTCACCCCATAAAGCCGCCACAAATAGACAGACTCACCGGCTGGCTTACCAATTCTCCTCATTCAGTTATCGCCATATTCGTGGACACGTATATATCAAGCTGTTATTTTTATTGTCCTTCTCCCCCTCGTAACCTGTCAGCGTGTGGCAGAGACGTGCTGAGGTAGACTCCCTATTCTGGGTGTTTTATGAGTGTGGCGTGCTGCACCACACACGATATGTGCTTGGAGAGTGAACCCCAACCTCGCTCTCCGTCGTGGCCTTCTCCTTCCTGCAATTTTTATTTTTTTATTTCTAGCAATTTTTAAGGGGATATTGTGTTACACAATCACCCAATTCGGATATACGGCCGTTCTTCCCCTCGGGCCCTAGACCCCTACTCCTAATTCGAATTGCAGGTGTTAAGCTGAATGGGCATTGGGTACCATTTTCATGTAAGTCTTTGGTATGATCCGACCAGGGTTTGAACCCATGACCTCCCATGCTCTAGGCGAACACCCCTACCTCTTGGCCACCGAGCATGGCGAGTGATTGATAAAAACCGCCAGAATCCACAACACAGCGGCGCAGTCACCACCATGTTGGGCTCCACCACTCATATAAATCTCCATAGACATGGTGTCACTGTATGCCACGGTTGTGTCATATAGTATTTATTTGCCATGTGTAACATATGAAGTTAGAAATATGTGACAGGGTAGGATGAAATCTAAAGGTCACTCGATATCATATAGTTGTTTTGTTGTCTTCTGCTAAAGATATTGCTCAGCTCCACTTCGTGATATCATTCCATGGAGACAACTCATGCCATATAAATAATCATTTGATATTTCGTGACGATTCTAGATAATAGGCCAGGTAGGCATATATGGGACTATGATTGGATCTGGATTCAAATAGTCTTTCCCTAGAAATTCGTATGGCTTGACTCGTGCTGCATATCTGATTAGTTTAAGTAAGCACCTGTTTATACATAACAATTATAGGAAAAACATTCATTGAAATTAAGAAATTGCATTATTTCTAATCTAGATATTCGTACTTTTTTTGCGTTGCGGTAGGAGACAGACTCACTAAAGATAAGCCGCGTTGTTTCAAACATTATTTCCAATTTAGCCTTTTATTCTCCATCCTCCAAATTTGTCTATTTTGACTTCTATTATGAGTAAAACAAAAGATAAGGTATAGAAATATTGGTAAAAGCATTCTCTTCTCTGCTTAGCATAATTGGGTTTAGATTTTGCTTCCACATGGAATTCCATAGAATCTTCACTTATATTCTAGAAGTCAATCATTTTGTCTAACTTTCAAAATGATTTCTGAGAAAATATGTCAGATATAAAAAAAGATATATAATCTAAATAAATCGAGTATATATATATAAGACATTAAAGTCCATAATCTTAGGTTTAATATGGTAACTTTTACAAATCTGAATTTTATTTACAGTCTAAGTTGAGAGAATCATGGTATATAAAGTAAATAATGAGAACCTTTCAGTCCCCTATATATAGGGTTGCAGTAGTCACAAGCTAGTGGGTGTAGAACAGTTGTAGAGGTCATAGAAGACAGATTCAAGCTGGCCTGCTCGGGCAATTTATCTTCACTGATCTGATATTTCCCGACACAGCGACCGAGAGGAAAAACATGGCTGCTTTGTAGAATTGGGTCTTTGATTGGTCGACTCAGACGTCACGTGACGTAGCGATCGATCAAACAAGCCAATCGGATTAAAGCTTTGCACTGACCCCTATAAAAATGGCGTTGCGACGGCAGGTGTTGTCGTCACATCCTGTATGACCAGTGCGCCTGCGCGAGATGCCCGTAATCAGTAAGGAGACTTGTGATTGGTTGATAGCAGACGCTAGGTAGACGCAGGCAGTGGAAACTTTCATCTTGTCGACTTAAAGTGCCCTCTTTAACAACAGCTCCCTCTGACATCTCAATTAAACGACGGAGTCAATAAACCGGACCCATCGCTCAAGAGGATAGGTTTTATAAGAGTAGGCTCAGGAGGCGGTTGAGTACGTTTTTATGCTGCACTGACAAAGCCGTATCATATACTCGCCGACTAATACCCGTTGCCAGAGGTAGTCATGTATTACTAATGGGCTTTGATATAGCCTGGTAATAGGGAATTATTCATGCCGTGTTTTTAGGCGTTCTGTGAGTAACTCCGCTCTGCTGTGAGGTATAAGGACCATCAAGCTTTCCATCTGAGGGACTGAGCATAAAGAGCAGAATAGCTCATTGAGCGCAATCTGAGAATAGATAATGGCAAAGTAAAGGCAACTATTCCTGCTGTGATTATTACTCCACTACCATACATATACACGTTCATGTATATATATGTATATATATATACACACAATAATTAGTAGAAACCAAACGAGAGTTAGCCTTGTCAATGTTTATGCCAGAGTTCGGTTTCGTATTTATCCTACCCCATCTCACCAATATACAGAGAAAATTTTGTAATTATCCATGTTAGTAGCGTGTTGACATTTATCGGAGGATGGCCACATTTATCAATGCTGCCGGATCTACTTTCGTTATCTGGTCCCTGATTGGCCCGTTTTTTTATTCACCTTGGTGCATAAATAACACTTTATTCAATGCTCCGTCAAATACATTGAGTCATTGTTAAACCTATGGCATTTTTTATTAGGGGTAGGATACACTGCACGAACCACCGTTTTATTCATAAATATACGCCATCACGGAAGTGCATGTATTGGCTGAATATTGACTTGTTTTCATTTATATACGCCCAGGCCTTATATACGACAGACGCGTCTTGGCTGTATTTCACACCCGGCGTATATGAGAGAAAATACCCTCTGCCCCCGCCCCCTCCCACCCCTTTGTGTTGGTAGAAGTACAGGTGTCCTCAGTAGGAAGCCCTCCCCCCGCCACCTCCCCCTGCCCGCTCTCAGTGAAGCCCTGTTCACAGGACGTTTATATATATGCCCACAGATTAGGTGTATACACATGGGGATTAAGACGACCTTGTAGACGCAAAATGCCTACTCATATACGCCCGGTGCATTCATATGTAAAATGATGGTTTTCGTGCAGTGATAATGACTGGTTTTGTGTATGAGTGGCTGTTATCTGAAAGTAGTTGACGCATAGTAATATCCAAGCAATTAGCGAGGATATTACGTCGTCAACTACGAGGAGATTACGGACACTCATATATAAAACCAGTTGTTATTGTATTTATTACCCACAAGATTAACAATAAGTCTATTGCAATTAAAAAGTTTTTGTAAGCCATTTAGTTCCAGACACCACAGCACTGTCAAGCATGGCAGTAATTCCGTGTAGACTTACACCAACAATATAGTTTGCCATTAACCTGTGATTTTAGCTTGCGAGGTGTGTTATGACAGTGATTCCTGATGATAGATGAGATTATTATGATTAATTCTAAATAATAGCAATGAATAAACTTTCAAGAAACCTATTTTAAAGTACATGATAATTTGACCTCATTATGGACAGGACTATTTTTCCAGAATCTCCTGCAGGAGATTTTGACATGCCAGAACATCCAGGTAGCTAATTCCAGGTGCCCCATACATTTCTTATGGAGACTACGAAATAGGTGGGTAATAAAATAATAAAGCTTTAGGCTAGACCAGAACGGACACCCCGCGTTAACGGACACCTTAGCTCGGAACGGATCCCTCTATTAGATCTTTATTTCAACCTCACGTAAGCGGTTACCCTGCGTAAGCAGACACTTTGGCCCGAACAGAGGGTGTCCGCTTACGCGGGGTTCTACTGCATATGTGTGTATATATATGTATATATATATATATATACATATATATACACACACACACATAATAAACATGCGATTAATACTCCACGTATATATATATATATATATGTGTTATCCGGGTAAATCCGCAAGCTGTCGTCATTTACATTGATACATACGCAGTAGCATTTCCTAATCGCATCAGCGGAGGTTCTTTACTGAATAAATTGTACTAAGATGAAAGGCAATCGTCACTTATAACCGACCAACACATTTTTATTGCTGCATTCCCAGTGCACCTTCAGTAGATATTGCAGATCGTTTCTAGTGAAATACTATGGTCTTCATCTTCTAATTGTAAGACCTTCTAAGAGGTAGTCTTATATTAGGGCAAAGCATTTTAAAATGCTACAGATCCCGAACTACATTGATGTCATTAAAGGTGTGCAGACAAGGCGGCTTCGCGACCAACGAGTTATGATGCAATTAAAGTATCAGAACATAGACACAAGAAGATCTGAGAAAATGACATCTGATACAAATGTTGTCATGCAACACTATTAAGAGGAATTCCTATTTACTTCTAGATGCGTGGTTTCGAAACGTGCATTAGGGAATCTCTTAGCAAATCACCATGAATTGTCACTCACAGAGGGCTTACTTATTTAAGTAAATCGATTCATGCAGATATTTCTATACCTAACCTGGCATTTTCAATAGATGCCTACAAACATGGCGACTGGATATTGTCTTGCCAGTAATCATCAGGTGGTGCTTGATTACACAATATTGGCCGGAATAGTTGTTTACCCAAGAATTTCTTCAAGCATTTATACTAGACGATCTGTCATCTCTTAGATGAGGAATGTATTACTTTCTGCTGTCTGCCTTAGCGGACATTTACCCTAGACGATTATAGGCGATGGTTCTTGAAGTTTAACCCTTTTTAAACTGCAAGTGAATATCTTAATTTTCCAATGGAAAATTGGAGGTGAAAAAGGGCGAATAAGTAAAAGGTTGTGGTTGTTGATGCAGAACACATGTTTTAGATTAAACAAGATGTGGTCGAACAGTGAGATTCTATAGAATCACTAGCCTTGTCTAGACTAATTAAATTTGAAATACTTGTCGCCAGGTGAAGCCAAATTGCGTAATCAGACATAATCAGATGATCTCTGGTTGCCACACACTTGGTGTTTAGACTAGAGGATTTTTAGCCTTTTATGGCTGAAAGTGTTCAGGTAGTGTTAAAATGTTAGAGAATTGCTGCCTATAATCATCTCATGTAAATGCCGGGTAGGTTGTCAGGTGGTTCTAAATTCAAGAATCGCCTCCTACAATTATCTAGTGTAAACGCTGGGTAAGTCATCAGGTGGTGCAAGATTCAAGAATCGCTGCCTATAATCGTCTCATGTCAACGCTGGATTAGTTGTCAGGTGGTGCTAAATTAAAAAATTGTATTCTCATGGGCTCTGCTCAGGGGGAGTCATTGCCTCCTCCGGTGTCCCCCTCTACCGCGCCTCCCGGGCGCCCCTCCTGCCCCCTCGCGGCTCTCTCACCCACCACGAGGTCACGTGGTACAGCCCGGTCCGGACCCCGGCCTCACTTCTCCTTCAACCTCCCTGCAGTACACACGTACTACAGTACTTTTTCGTTATTCTTGGCCACGTGCTCGCAGCCTCATACTCCACGAGTATAGGCCAGCACACCATACACACGTGAAAGTACTTCTACGACTATAGGAGAATGGGTCCCACGACAAGGAATACTCCCGTGGCCAGCACCTCGAGGGCACCGGAGGTTTCTGGTCAGGTACAGTCGGATGGAACGCAGGCGGCAAACGATCAGATCGAATCCGTCTCGGAACGAGGATCAACGGTCAAGACGTCTCGTATGACCGCACTGGAAGCGAAGATGGACACCATGATGGCCACCCTAGCGGCGATGTCCAGACAACGGTCGCCCAGCCGGGTCTCTCATCACCCGCCGACCGTGCGCGAGGCACGCACCCCGGCTGAGGATCGGACGCGGGAATGGGCAGAGGACCAGGCCTCGCGCCTCCCCGCCCCACGGGCCCTCCGTGACCGTTACCTACCGGAACACCACCTGCAGCGAGAGATAGACCGAGAGGCCATGCCCCACGACCGTACGGCCGGTAAGAGTACTACTGACTTACATTCTAAGAGTATTTCGAAGCCGTATATGTATGTTGAGCGCGAGGGTCTGTACACCCTCGCGCAGAAACTCGAGGTCAGGGGCACCCTCGGACCTATGGAATACGTCAGTGCCTTCCTCGTGATGATGGAGGACCACAGAGCGGTCCCCGAGGAACACAGGAGGGATATGTACAGGCATCTCTCACAAGTATCGGTGGATGCGCAGTCTCGACCGTGGGCCGGGGTCCGCCGTTGGTCCGACTTTGTATTCGACCAAGTCGAGGCTGGGCGGATTTACTGGTCGGATCACGTGCGGATCCAGGATGAACGTGTGCGCCTGGCTATGACGGCTACGACCACCACGACCAACGGCCACGACGGCGGCAAGACCGGGGGGCGGGAGCTCCCCTGCCGAGCCTACAACTCAGAGCGGGGGTGTCGGCAACGGAACGGGCATCAGGACGGAAACATCAAGTGGGTTCACATATGCTCCTTCTGTGATTCCGTTGGCCGGATGTGCACGCACTCCATACACGCGTGCAACAGGAAGCTGATGTACGGTGGCGGGTATGAGAGTGCTGCCCAAACATCCGCACCCCCGACACACCGGATGCCGCACGCCGGACACTCGCTCCGCACCAGTGATCCTCAACCGCTGAAACAACAGGGGTCAAAAAACGGCCCGGACGCGTCCCGCGAGTGAGCGTGGCGCGTCGTACACCCCCTACCCTCAGGACGCCTGCACTCGGGGAGGGGGTACCAGGGAGCGAGTGCACGCAGGATGACGCAACACCCCACGTGACAACAACAACACGTGCCGCCCACGTGGGGGATCGTAGCAAACACAGGACCCCGCCCACCAACGACTCCACTCCCGTGGTTATGCGTGTTGGCGGGGAGCAAGAGCAATTGGCTCGGCAATTGCCCCGGGAGGAGGTGGACACTGGAATGGATATTGACTTCGCCGCTGTGAGGGAGGTATGCGAGACCGGGGTTCCCTCGCCCGGAGTCCGGACGGACCCCGAGAGGTTCGCCGGACACCGGCGGACTCACTGGCCCTCCTTCTCGGCCCCCGGGCCCCCGGGCCACGCCTACATCTACGAGGAGGTGCGGCGTACGGGCTTACCCAACGCGCTCGCGGCGCGCATCGACCTCCCCACAGACTTGTGTATCCCGGCGTGGGAGCGGTACCTCACGGGCCTCCCCGGGAGGGAGGAGCTCCTGGGCTTCATCAGATACGGTTTTCCCCTGGGATACACCGGCCCCGTTAGCGATACGAGGGGCGTGCCCAATCACCCCAGTGCCACGGGATACCCTGATCAGCTGGACAGTTTCATCAACAAGGAGCGAGGGTTCAGCAACCTCCTAGGGCCGTACGAGGCTCCCCCCTTTGAACCCTGGTGTCACGTGTCGCCGTTGATGACACGCGAGAAAAGGGGGACCGACGACCGTCGTGTCATTACCGACATGACGTACCCTAAAAACGACAGCGTCAACAGCTTTGTGGTGAAGAATTCGGTGTACGGCGAGGAGAGAGAGCATGGCCTCCCGACCGTCGACAGCTTCGTCGGCCGCCTGGTGGCCTCGGGGACCGGAAGTTATATGTGCTCGATCGACATCGCGAGGGCGTATAAAAACTTCCGGTGCGACCCCCTGGACTGGCCCCTTCTGTGTTTCGCGTGGAGGGACGGGTACTTCTGTGATACGGCGATGCCCTTTGGTGCCCGTGCCTCCTCGTACCATATGCAGTGTGTGGCGGAGGCAGTCGTCGCGATACTCGCACAGAAGGGGGTCGAGGCCTGCATGTACCTCGACGACGTCATAATCCTCTCACCCAACAGAGAGAAATCCGAGGCCGACTTCCGGACGGCCCGAGAACTGCTGACGGAACTCGGGCTCCCCGAGGCCCGTAGTAAAGCCCAGCCCCCGAGCCAGGTCGTGACGTGGCTGGGCATAGTGATCAACGCCGCCGAGATGTCACTTACCGTGCCCGAGGACAAGCTTCACGAGGTCCGAGAACACGTGAGGGCCGTGTCCATGAAGCGGTCCCTGACGAAACGCCAGCTTCAATCCGTCCTCGGGCGGGTACTACACGTGTCAAAGTGCATCAGGGCGGCACGCCCATTCGTCAGTAAACTCCTCGAGGCCCTCCGAGGCATGAGTGGGTATTACCTGAACATTAACTCCGATATGAGACAGGACCTCGGTTGGTTCCTTCGCTTTGCCGAGGGATGGAATGGCCACGCCATTATCCCGCGAGGACCCCCGACCAAGTGCCTCATCGTGGACGCGTGTCTCTCGGGCATCGGAGGTACGGACGGCACGTACTGCTACTCCGGACAGGTCTGTCCCGTCAACGACCCGGTCGGCTGCATCGCTGAGTTGGAGGCCCTAAACACGGTGTTCGCGATGTGCACGTTCATCACAGACCGGGACAGGGGATCTCGCGTGGAAGTCTACTGCGACAATATGGGAACCGTCCAGGCACTCACATCGGGGCGTGCCAGGAACCCCGTTCTGGCCGAGTGTGCCCGCCAGGCCTGGATGGTTCAGGCCAAAATGCAGGTAGACTTCATCTACACGCACGTCCCGGGAAAACTTAACACCGTCGCGGATGCTCTCAGTCGGGCACACCTGACCTCGAGGGACTTCGATACGGCTTCGATGTTCAGAAATTTCCATTCCCTCCTCGAGGTCTTTCCCTGCACCCACGTGTGTTTTAACCCTGTCTTCCGTCTCGTCTGCAGATCCGGAGCTGCTCTTACTCCAGACGAGGGCATCTGCGCGGCAATGCGAGGCGCGTGCCCCCGGAACGGTCGCGAACCAGCGGAGTGCCGTCGCGACATACCTCGCATTCTGCCGGCGGATGGGTGCCGACGCCCAGAAACCCACTACCAGCTTCATCACGGCGTACCTCGAATACGTCTCGGACCACGCCCCCTCCCCGGCGACGGTCGCGAATCAACTATCCCATGTGAGGTCGCATCTGCGACTGACGGGAGGGGACGTCGCGCCGACAGAGGACTACCGAGTGAAGCGCGCCCTCGAGGCAATGAGGCGCAACAAATCGTACGTCCCAAATATCAAGCCTCCGGTCCCCATGGAGGTCCTCAGGGCGGCCCTCGCGGCCCTCACACACTCGCCGACCCACCTGGTGTTGCGGGCTGGGATACTCATCATATACTACGCGGCCCTGCGGCAGAGCGAGGTCGCCCCACCGTCGGCCGCCAAGTTCGACCCTGCGCGACACCTGTCGCGCCGCGACGTGGTGGTCACGCCGACGGAAGTGACCGTCCGTATCAAGGCGGCCAAGAACCTACAACTGGTGGGGGAGGAAAAAACTGTGGTAATCCAGGCGTCCCCCGAGGTCGCAGCGTGTCCGGTACGCGCTATCACCGATATGATCGCGGCCGTCCCTACGACCAGCCCCGAGGCCCCGTTCCTCACCCTCGCGGCCGGGGACGTGGTCACCACGAGACTTCTCACCCGAGAATGGAAGGCCCTGCTGAAGGCAGCAGGACAGCCTTCCACGTACACCCTCCACAGCCTACGTAAGGCCGCCGCAACTCAGGCATACCAGGCGGGCCTGCCTGAGTTGTCCATCCAGCGCTACGGGGGCTGGAAATCCAATGCCCACCGGGCATACATCAAGGCCAACGATGCAAAGGCCGTCAATCGAGCCTTGATCCAGTCACTACACAAAGACTGAAAACATTTCCCACCCCCCCTCTCCTTATCTTGCCTTTTTGGCTTTTTATTATTTATACAATTACCTGTATTGTATTTCATACAATTATCATGTGTATTGTATTTCATATTTTACTTATCATAATTGACTCATATTCTACCTGTCAATTATCATTTACTTACCTTCATATTATCTTATCATTAATATGCTCGTCCAGTAAGGTCGACATAATTTTACTTACTATTATTCCATATTATTCCATAAAATTAAATAAAATTTTATTCTCCCAAGCCACTGCTTGTCTACTTTTATCCGGGGGTAGGGTAATGGTATTCTCATGGGCTCTGCTCAGGGGGAGTCATTGCCTCCTCCGGTGTCCCCCTCTACCGCGCCTCCCGGGCGCCCCTCCTGCCCCCTCGCGGCTCTCTCACCCACCACGAGGTCACGTGGTACAGCCCGGTCCGGACCCCGGCCTCACTTCTCCTTCAACCTCCCTGCAGTACACACGTACTACAGTACTTTTTCGTCCCACCCACCCACAACCTTCTCTCTTCTCTCCCTACTCACGTAGACCTTTTTATTATTTATACAATTACCTGTATTGTATTTCATACAATTATCATGTGTATTGTATTTCATATTTTACTTATCATAATTGACTCATATTCTACCTGTCAATTATCATTTACTTACCTTCATATTATCTTATCATTAATATGCTCGTCCAGTAAGGTCGACATAATTTTACTTACTATTATTCCATATTATTCCATAAAATTAAATAAAATTTTATTCTCCCAAGCCACTGCTTGTCTACTTTTATCCGGGGGTAGGGTAATGGCTGCCTATAATTGTCTCATGTCAAAGTGGGGTTGATCATCAGGCAGTGCTAAATTCAAGAATCGCTGCCTATAATCGTCTAGTGTAAATGCTGGGTTGATCGTCAGGTGGTGCTAATTTCAAGATTCGCTGCCTATAATCGTCTAATGTCAATGCTGGGTTTGTTGTCAGATTGTGCAAAATTCAAGAATCGCTGCCTATAATCGTCTCATGTCAACGCTGGATTAGTTGTCAGGTGGTGCTAAATTAAAAAGTCGCTGCCTATAATTGTCTCATGTCAAAACGGGGCTAGTCGTCAGGCAGTGCTAAATTTAAGAATCGCTGCCTATAATCGTCTAATGTAAATGCTGGATTGATCGTCAGGTGGTGCTAAATTCAAGAATCGCTGCCTATAATCGTTTCATGTAAATGTCAGGTTAGTCGTCAGGTGTTGCTAAATCCAAGAATCGCTGCCTAGTGTAAACACCAGGTGAGTCCTTAGCAGCTTACATCTTGAAATACATCTTCACAGCGCCACCCTCCTGGTAATACTCTAGAAATCAATTACTGCCATTTAATAATCCCCAAAGTTCACGTGTAAATCCAGCCATTAGCGGATCGCTATTGGATTAGGAGACTGGTGCCCCTGGGCTTGGCGGGCGAGGTTTTTAATACTCCTGCTCGAGTCTGTCTGATCCTGTGGATCTGCTCCGTGAGCTGCTCAGGAGACGTCAGAGATACAAGCCTCTCTCAACTGCGATCCGCTAACAGCCACCATCCTCCGAGACTTTTCTCCTTCACCCCCAGCAGTGGTAGATTTACTGCTATGTCAAAGGCCAATCCTTCTCATACCATGTGTATGTGGTGTGGTATACAGCCACCTTTCTCCTTCACCCCCAGCAGTGGTAGATTTACTGCTATATCAAAGGCCAATCCTTCTCATACCATGTTTATGTGGCGTGGTGTACAGCCACTTTTCTCCTTCATCCCAGCAGTGGTAGATTTACTGCTATATCAAAGGCCAGTCCTTCTCATACAATGTCTATGTAGCATTGTGGTGTGGTGTACAGCCACCTTTCTCCTTCACCCGCAGCTGTGGTAGATTTACTGCTATATCAAAGGCTAATCCTTCTCACACCATATATATGCAGCGTTGTGTGCAGCCACCTTTCTCCTTCACTCGCAGCAGTGGTAGATTTACTGCTATATCAAAGGCCAATCCTTCTCATACAATGTCTATGTGGTGTGGTGTACAGCCACCTTTCTCCTTCACCCCCAGCAGTGGTAGATTTACTGCTATATCAAAGGACAGTCCTTCTCATACCATGTCTATGTGGCGTTGTGTGCAGCCACCTTTCTCCTTCACTCCCAGCAGTGGTAGATTTGCTGCTGTATCAAAGGCCAGTCCTTATCATACCATGTCTATGTGGTGTGGTGTGGAGCCACTTTTCTCCTTCACCCCCAGCAGTGGTAGATTTACTGCTATACCAAAAGCCAATCCTTCTCATACCATGTCTATGTGGTGTGGGAAGTAAAAGAACTCTCACCTCGGTAAAAGTGTAGGGGTGAGATTTCTACCTACATTCGTCTCATAGATTCGGTCAAACCTAAAGTAAGTCTTATTGAACAAATTGGACGTTAAAATACCCAAACAAACAAACAAACCAATCCTCCAATGACGTGCGGCGCAACCTCCTTCACCTCGATCTACATTAGTTGATCTCCGGACCCCTCCATTGTTAGGACAAATAATATCGTAAAACTGGATGAGTTTTAATCTTGGCCACTGTATGCCACTACTGAAGTTTGGTATAGTGACTACATGAGGCAAAGCCGAGTGAAGTCTGTAGCCCAAACTCCAGGAGTGGAATGCGGTGGAAAAGATTAAAAAGAATCAGGCTTTGATTTTATCCTACCCCGTCTCCTCGATTTTGTAATACTACGTGATAACAATTCTGTATGCCACTAGTGGCATATAAAACTTTGTATGCCAGTCAGCGTGGCATACAGAAACTCAATGTTAAGTCTATGGGATTTTATATTAGGGGTAGGATAATGAGGCTTTCTACTGGGACAAAACAAGATATCACATTGCCATAAACAATATCGCATCATGGCACAGCGTACTATCGAATTAAAGGATAAATGATTTCCATTAGAAAGGTGTGAACATAAATGTCAAGCTGACGATGACCAATGACTCAAGACCAAAATACCTCAAGACCCACTGGTACTTGATATGTTTGAATCCTAGACAGGCAGTTGCATAACTGACAAGTTGATTGGGTGCAAGTAGGTTACAGAAAACTATCCATGGACTGAATGTATCCAAAACCTTTTAATTGCTATTCATTCATGATTCCAGGCTCATTCAATCACCAATTATCACAATCTACTTTACGACACAGAATTTCCTACATTCATTTTACGTTCTAAGTTCTAACGTCTTTATATAGAACAACCTTACCCTGCTGTACATGCTACAAAATAATTAAGAGGGAGGGGGGAGCTTGTGAGACAGTACCTTCAGTCTCAGATTGGAGGTACCGGCTTCTTTGCGACTGGGCGTACTGCATGAATCTCCAGTCGCAAGGAAATGCTTGTAGTTCACACTTTCTTTGAGTTCTTTGCGCTTCGTACCCTTGCAACTGGTGATACTGGCTGACAAACTCCCCCAGTCGCACAGTGCGAACTGGCCTTGAACTACCCCTACTTGCGACCGGAGCATTTGCGTTTTTAGGTACATTGGTGCTAGCGGTATCAAATATCAAATATGTTTGATAGTAAAAAACGCTTATGACTGGGCATACATGAGGTACCTCGAGTCTGAGACTGGGTGTAGCCAGTACGTCTTGTTTCAGATTAGCAGGAACTTTTCAGTTCACACTGTGAGTTTTGTTGCGTTGCGCGCCTGAGGGTACACCCAGTCTGAGACTGGGTGTAGCTATGTACCTAAAAACGCACAGTGTGAACTGGCCATAGAGTACAGCAGCCAGATATACTCTGACAAAGTCTCTGCTTGGTGAGTGATTCAGCCGCTTCCTGGTGCATCGCGTGGACTTCTGGGAAAGTCAACAAAAAGGTGATGACATATTCAGGTATTATCTTAACCAGGAATGAACGTCCATAAGCTTAACATTAGGAACACGTTCTCAACAGGTTTGCGAGTACGGTAAATCATTCTCAACGGGTGATAAACAGATGGATATTTCCAGGCTAAAATAAAATCAGAAATATTTTCGTGCTTAGTCTATTTAGATGGCACCATAATTAAAATTGATCTGACACCTGGTGGTGCGGATCGCTATTTCTTATAGGTAGAAGAACAAGGGGGCGGGAGGTGGTAGCACCATCATGGATCGTTATTGAGAGTATCAGACAAGACCATTTCTAACCAAAGTAATGCGATCCGCAGACGATCCGCCTTGGTGTGAGGGTCCGCGTAAAAATATGGCTACAAGCGGCTATGCGATTCCGATGCGATCCGCTATTCTTCTTAAGCAACGTTTAGGCCCTCGGATCCCTATTCTGCGATCCGCAACTCTGTTGTGAACTCGGATCAGCGCTCCCCAGAGCACACACTCTGGTTCTACCTGAAGACCAATTATCTGTTCTATGTGCATCGATTCTTTAATATGTATAGAACCTCACCGACCGATTAAAAGGCTGGTTCCACCAACTTGGTATATCTTGTTACATCTTACAGTGTTGCGATATGTCGTACCTCCTTTGTCTCGAATAGCAGCGCGCAGTGTCGAGTGTCTATTTTGGTGCTCCCCCACCGCGACACCTCAAGAGACATCACGTCAAATAAACACGCGATTATTCAGGATTTAGCAAGACAAGCAAATCGGGACTAATATCGCTAGATATCTTGTGTCGGTGGAACCAGCACTTTATTTTTGCGGACACTGATTAATTCAAATTGATTTAATTTCGTTGATGGCCTCAAAAGTTGGTCGGTGGTGCTATAATGCCTGATATTGGATGGGAAAATCATTGGCCCATTTTGTTTCCACCTGACGATTTTTGTATCAAATGTGTCACAAAGTTGGTTGGCGGTGCTGAATCCCATAATCGGAAGTCATAATCAGCCGATGGGAATGCCACATAAGCCGACCAGCAGGGCAGTGTCAAATAGGGCACATAGCTATTGTGATATGGAGATGGCCATCTTGGGCTCCGACGCCGTCCAAAACACCGATTATTATTATCAATTATGAATGGATTTTGTCCAAAATATTTTTTTGGGCTTACCATGGAGGAATTCTAGCCTTGTCTCAATATAATCTATAGATTATAACAACTGATAACAGTGGTTGTCCCCCGACCACAGGGGTGCTATCTATTTTACTGGCGGATGATGGCGGAACTAGCCCTCACTCTGTGCCCTATATAAAAAGATATTGTTGATAAAATCCATTGATAATTAGTCCCACCACCTGATGTTTTGGATGGCATTGGGGGCTAAGATGGCCGTTCTCATAGCACAATAGCTATGTGCCCTATAACCTCGTTCATCTTTCAATAAGAAACCCCGGCGCCTCTCTACTGAGACTGGCGAGGAAAGGGGGGCTTCCACTTACATTACTGACCCTCAGCAGAATACCAAATGATGGCTCCACTGGTTGGCTTTAATTGAGCCACCGGGCGAGGTTTACGGCGCCCGTAGGTGGCTTAAAGGGGGTCCTTCCGCCTGGAAATGAACATCTAGGACTACACTGGACCCCAGACAACCTCATGAACGTCCGCCGCATGTGACTGCCCCCAGTGACTGCCCCCAGTGACTGGCCCCTGTGACTGGCCCCTGTGACTACCTGCCGTGACTGCCTGCCGTGACTGCCTGCCAGTGACTGCCCGCCAGTGACTGCCCGCCGTGACTGCCCCCTGTGACTGCCCCCTGTGACTGCCCCCTGTGACTGCCCCCTGTGACTGCCCCCTGTAACTGCCCCCTGTGACTGCTCCTTGTGACTTCCCCCTGTGACTGCCCCCTGTGACTGCCCCCTGTGACTGCCCCCTGTGACTGCTCGCCAGTGACTGCCCCCTGTGACTGCCCCCTCTGACTGCCTGCCAGTGACTGCCTGTCAGTGACTGCCTGCCAGTGACTGCCTGCCAGTGACTGCCCGCCGTGACTGCCTGCCGTGACTGCCCCCTGCAACTGCCCCCTGCGATTGCCCCCTGCGACTGCCCGCTGTGACTGCCCGCCGTGACTGCCCGCCATGACTGCCCCCTGTGACTGCCCCCAGTGACCTGCCCCCTGTGACTGGCCCCTGTGACTGCCCCCTGTGACTGCCTGCCGTGACTGCCCGCCATGACTGCCCCCTGTGACCTGCCCCCTGTGACTGGCCCCTGTGACTGCCTGCCGTGACTGCCTGCCGTGACTGTCCACCAGTGACTGTCCACCAGTGACTGTCCACCTGTGACTGCCCACCAGTGACTGCCCACCAGTGACTGCCCGCCATGACTGCCCCCTGTGACTGCCCCCTGTGACTGCCCACCGTGACTGCCCGCCATGACTGCCCCCTGTGACCTGCCCCCTGTGACTGGCCCCTGTGACTGCCTGCCGTGACTGCCTGCCGTGACTGTCCACCAGTGACTGTCCACCAGTGACTGTCCACCAGTGACTGCCCACCAGTGACTGCCCGCCATGACTGCCCGCCATGACTGCCCACCAGTGACTGCCCACTCTGACTTCCCCTTCTGACATCCCCCTCTGACTGCCCGCCAGTGAGGCACAGTCCCAGTCTAAAGCCCAATGCCCATCTACCGATCAAGGGTTGAACGATTAGTTCCCAAATTATACAGGAGTCGTTGAACTTGTCTCAGGCAAATTACATAATACCTCGGCCTGTGTCGGCCACCCAATTAACCGCAATTTACCAACGTTCCGCGTCGTCCGCGACAACAGGAAATCTGAAAGAGGTGGTTCACCCTTGCCTAGCTGTCCTACATCTACCGACTACGGCCGACTCTGTTAGGATGCCTTGGCTGAGACAAATTAAGGGGGGCGTCCACCAACCACGACAAGGCTACGACAAGAGCAGACAAGAAAGTTCCTATCGGCGCCTTGTTGCAGCCTTGTCGTGAGAAGAGCGGTGTCGGGACAGCAGTGTCGGGGCGTGTCGTAGACGTTGCTGGTTGCAGTAAAAAAAGGCGCCCATGGTTCCGACACACTACGACAGTGATATCGAGGAAACCACAACACTCCATGACAAAGGTCCAGTCGTAGCAAAAATCGAACATGTTCGATATTGTCGTAGCCTTGTCGGAAGGCCCCCGACAGGCCCCCGACAAGCTTCCAGTCACAGCCTGTCATGGCCTTGTCGTAGACTCTTGTCAGGAACTAGGGTCCACCAACCACGACAAGGCTACGACAACCACGACAAGGCTACGACACGCTTTCCAATCGTAGGCTAGTCGTCGACCTTGTCAGAAAGCCATTGTCGCAGCCTTGTCGTGGTTGGTGGACGCCCCCCTTTACCGTCCGTTTGTCGCAGACAAAGGTACATAAATGTTCCGAAAACGGTAGATGGGCATTGGACTTTAGCAGAGACGCACAGTACAGGGTGCTCATGATAGGCGGGGTTTTCGTTGACAGGTGGAAGGTACTTCAGGAGAAATGTTCAGACATTTCATATTCCGGGAACAGACAATTGGGGAGAGGCGCTATCAGGAACCCACATTTTCTAGGATTATCTTCTACCATCCACCGTGAATGAGGCAAATTGCATGGAATAGATAGTCCTAGTAAAAGGTATCATTTTTCTCACACCATCTCAGAACGATCCCATCAGAAAATGAGGTCAAGTAGGGGAGAAAATGATAGTGCAAGGAAGACTTTCATATCATGGCGTCAACATATACGGAGTCTCCATACTAAGCCTCCAGATCGCTACCGAGTAGAATACGGAAAGCCATATTTTCCTAGGAGAATACAGCTTTTTCGTCCACCTGACGGGCATTATAGAAACTATTTTTGTAAACAATGCACGGCACTTGCGTCGAATTTCTAATTATTTACAAGATTTATTTTTTTCTAATAATTAGTCGAAAAGTGAGTAATAGATACAAGATTACCATGATTAATATCATTAATTTTATAATGATTAATATGGTAATATGGCGACTGTAGATCATCTAGCTAATAATCATCAGGTGGTGCTCAAATATTCAATATCGGCCGCAATAGTCGTTAACCCAAGAATTTTCTGAAGCGATAACTCTTTTGATTTTTAATTGCACTGATTTCTAGCCATTGTGAGCTGAAAGGCGTCAAATTCAAGAATGGCCGCCTATAATCGTCTGGTGTAAACGCCGGTATAGAGCAATAGCGTGATGCGGTGACTAAATTGATTTGTTCCCCGTAATCCTTATACAGCTCAATTTCTGGCATAATTCGATTGCCTTACTTCCATTTCAAACAGCTACCACTTTATAACGATATTACAGTCAAGGAAAAAAGGGTAAAAGAGTGCCCTTATATCCCCAGATTTCCCTTCTAAAAACGAACCCCCCCTTTAACATGGAATATTCTGAATGGTCAGTCTTCCAATGCCATCGGGATAAGAGCTCCTCTTGAGAGAGAACAAATTCGCCGGGGCCCGGGAAAGTATTGATCCTGGTAAGTGGTGGTGTTGATCTACGTGATAAAACAAGAATCAGGTTAATCCACCCGATTCCTCCCCGACACGCTACCCGTGAACAATACTTTGTAGCGGTGCCACTGGAACCCGAGATTACGTTCTCGGAGGCATGGAGAGGCTGGCTGCTCCTGTGGTTTTTATCCTCAGTGGGAGGTCGTTTGTCAAAACTGCCGCCGACCACTACATCAGAATGTGCGGCATCGCTACATGATCGCCGGATGAGGGTAAGTCTGCTATGCCCAATACACATCTACCGATTCAGGGTTGAACGATTAGTTCCCAAATCATATACGAGTCAGTGAACTTGTCCCAGGCGAATTATGAATACCTCAGCCTGTGTTAACCACCCAATCAAGCACCTTTTACCAATGTTCCGTTGTCGGCGACTAGATTTATCAACATATTGATTAACTTTTAGCCACCGATTTAGGAACATAGAAACCACAACTTGTCGGCAACAAAATAACATCTGAAGGAGGTGGTTCATCAATCGTTGCCTGACCCTTGCCTAGCTGTGCTACATTTCCCGACTCCAGCCGACACCGTTAAGATGCCTAAGACAAATTACCCTTCATTTGTCACCGACAAAGGTTCATTAATGTTCATCTGAAGGAGTTTGTTAACTAACTTTTTCCTGACCCTTGCCTAGCTGTGCTACAACTACCGACTATGGCCAACTCCGTTAGGATGCCTTGCCTGAGACAAATTAACATCCTGTCGCCGACAAAGGTACATGAATGTTCCGAAATCGGTCGATGTGCATTAGGCTCTACCGTCAGGGCGGGTATCGGCTGACAAGAGCACCGGACCCTATAAAAGGCAATGCCGCGGGGTCCAGGCAAGGCCTTTGAGGCTAGTGTTGCGTGTGACGCGTCAATTTGCCCTCTGGCCGAGCTGTTAATCTTTCAGCTGACATATCAAGGGAAACTCACAAAGTGGGGTAATATGAACTCCGTTTTTCAGCTATTATTGATGGGTTCCTGACCTTGGAATACCTCTGGATTTATCAACGCTTCATCTCTTCATATCGGTGAAGGGTAGTTTTTATTAAATGGGTCAGCTTTTAGAAGGCATTCGCTTGCTTTATTTCTATAGACAGAGGATGGCGAGCTCATGCTGGAACAATACGAGTATTGCAGTGCACCCCTCTCACACTCTCTAAGAGGTAATCTGTACAAGGTTTTCACTGCGCTCTATGGGAGAAGAATTCTTAATAAATTAGGCTTAGAGCCTTGAGAATTCACTGGCACACAGTATTCCTGCTTCATCATTGACATTATAGGAATCTTTGGGTTCAATTGATGTATGTTTTTAGCACGGGAGGCAGGCCAGTGGATTCTCAAAAGCCTAGTTTGTTAAGAATTCTTCTCCTATAGAGCGTAGTGAAAGTACAGAATACGACTTAGAAAGTGTGAGATCTTATGAGAGGGGTGCACAGTAAGGTCGTTACTGTTATCAATGGTAAAATAGGGGTAAATGGTATGTTTATCATTGACGAATGAGCGTGGAATTATAAATAGATTACAATTAAAAGGTTTTGGGTATATCTAGTGAATGGATCGTTTTCTGTAACTCACTTGCACCCAGTCAACTTGCCATTTCTGCAGCTGCCTGAGACGAGGATCCTAAGACCCTGAGACACTGGCACCCTGGTCCTTTCCCAATATCACATTGAATAGCACTCAGATAGTGAAGGGATAGATTTTTGCTACAAGCTAGAAGTCACTGCTATCACTCTAACCGTAATGCACCTTACGTAGTTCGTGCGAGCACGCTCTAATAATGCTACTCTTCACCGCAGCAGCACTTAAAGGCATATCCTGCAATACACAGTGGCGCCACCTGGTGATTTCTAAGTGCAGGCATCTATCAATTCAAACCAGCTCCTTTGAATTTTCTGAACATAAATCATCGAGTTAATGATATCATAGAGTTTGACCTAACCCAATAGTTAAATTATGCCAATTTAGATTGAGCTAAGAGCTGTATAGGATATTTACTGAAAGATACAGTTTTCTTCAATTCTTCCTGACATGGATTCTAGTTTTCAAGGCTAAATGTTCAGGCAGCTTGCTTTTGAACATTGTGGTTATATATGGCATTTGAAGACAAATGATCTAATTACGTAGTGATTGCAAAATCGATGTAGAGGTAATACAGTGCATAATTTATATTCCGTCATACCAACCTGACACCATGATCTACATAATAGATGATATAACCAAGCACTTCTCCTGTAGAGGTATTCACTGAGTTACCAGACCAAGGCAGATCATGTAACTTCTCATGAAGTTACTGGAAGTATATTTCATACGGAAACAGGGTTACTGTAGCTGCACGTGACATCACAAATTACAGTGTACATGTAGATTCTGATACCTCGATCTTTAGTTCCTATGGTATATTGTTAATGTTGTTTTTCGATTGAAAGACAGGAGATTCCCCAAGAGTTAAATGCTATCTCTGCCTCTTAAAAAGGAAAAAATATAACACATTATCAATGTCATCTGGCCTTGTCCTTCGCAGCAAGATGTACAGAGTCTCTTGAATACTAGGTACAGATATAATGAAAGACCACATGTGTTATAAAGAAACGTCACCAAATTTCATATTATCCTTTATATGGCGTGGGTTGTCTTCGTAGAATGATATCACAAAGCTGAATCATATCACGAAGTGACATTTGTAGCAGAAGACAATGAACACCATGCAAACAATTATATGAAACTGAGTGGCGTTTAGATTTGATCCTACCCCGTCATGTGTTTTTAAGCGTGGCACATAAATATTTTATGGCATAACCGTTGCATAGAGTAACACCATATTAAGTCTATTGAGATTTATATGAGGGGTTGGATATGATTCTGAAGAATGTCCATCTGAAATAAAGCTCTTTTAAAAAGGATGGTTATAATCAAGATGAATATATATTGTTTATTTTGATTAAGCTTAGCTCCCTTTATTTTCATTGTTTTTTTCTGCAGAGTGTAGCATACATGTGACTCTCCATCGAAGTACACATGTGCCAGTCCCACATAGTTCCAACATGAAATCATCCATTGGAGCAGATTAAAGATTTCTATATTTCTTACTATTTCAGTTAGAATAGAAATTCTAGCTGAGTTTTTATTGTGATGTTAACCTAAGATTGCATATTGTCATTGTAATGGTTATTAATCCATTGAATGGTATTTAATATGAGTACCTTGCTCTTATTGTATGAGCTTGCTCTATTTTTGTATTCTTTGGTTTAGATACCAACATCTTGCCTCCTTCTTTCTCCCATCATCCCAATATTCTCCCATGAGATTATCCACTCCATGAAATGCGCTGGACCTTTGGCAACATCCACGATAGATGAATAATAAATGACAAATCTTGAAGGACTACTGATATTTAAAACGGCCCTTTGATGCTAAATGAGTGGAGGTAGAATGAGGGGTTAAAAACATTGCTTTGTACTTAATAGCTTCTCTGGCGTCAGAGCTATTGAGTGAAGGCCCAACCTTTTAGATAAGATCAGGCGTGGCACTTTGTTCTCTGATCGGATGTCAACATCTCAGGAGGTCCTCAGCTTTACATTAGTGTTGATAGAGCATCACTAGGTTGGCACTATGCTATGGCTTCTGAATACCCCTCCGAGGAACAAGAGGCAATTAGGCGAATTGAAAAGGCTAAGTACATGTCTCTTGAATTAAAGACAAATGCTGGTAGTTGGGTGATTTCTAAATTCTATGGATGTTTGCCAATAACTATGGATAATATAAGTTCCACATATCAGCAAATAGAAAATGCAATGAAAAAGGCATGTCAAGATATTAACTTCTGAAAATGTAAGTGCTTAACTATTGGTGTCTATGGGAAACTGCAATATCGTGGCTAGATGACACTGATGTTCTATTGCTATCTTCAAATAATTCTGGATTTTGATAGTTGGGAACATATACAAATGAGAAATGCTAAAAAAATATTATGTCACCATGCTAACTTCCATGGGGAGGCCATCTGAAGAAGGTAAGTGATTCAATATTGGTGTCTATGGGAAACTGCAATGTTTTCATGAAATCAGATGGCAGCAGAGCTGTTTAAAATTTAGTTTTGAGTATAGATATAGAGGGAACTGCGATACCTACCCGCATTTGTCTATAAAGGGGATGTCCACCGACTACGATTCCTTCTGACTTTGGCATCAGGAGGGTATTGTACAAGTTCCCAATGAAAAATGTCATCGCATCGTAAAGAAACTTGAAATCGTATTAATCGATCAGGTTTTCCCGATGTGGTCTACGATGCACTATGATGACGATAATCGTTCAAACTTGTCGAGAATCGTAGAGTAATACTGTGCCTTGCCTTGCATCTGAAGGTCCATACCGACTGAACTGTCCTACAAACTCAATGACCATCACCAACGATTTCAAACCCCTTTGATTCGGTCGGTCATTGACCAAGTCTGTGGAACGTACTACCTGCTAGTGAAAGGTTGATAAGAAACCCAAATGCGATGAAAGCATTGCTTAAAAGAAAACTGAGAACTAAACTTGAGGAATATTGAGAGACACTTCATAAAATGATACAAACAACTCTGTAACTAGTTGATAAGTCAACAAACGGCAAATTGCAGATAATTCCAACACTTTCCTTTCTGTGTATATAATGTGCTGTATGTGGCTGTAGTTTGTTTTTTGTAGCTTCTGTGGGCTCTGAGAGTGACAACGATGCGAAACCACCTGAACCCGTTTTAACCTGAATATAAACTCTTCATGAACTGCCTAATGGCCTGATTGAATATAAATTGGTTCTCTATGATGTTCTCCCATAACAATATAACTATGTGAATGAACTTTTTCTCAGCAATGTACAAGATGCTTCCACCTAATGTCATAAAATTAAGTGAATGTGTCTAGATGATAAGTTTATTTCAACCCGCTACCAATGTAAGCCCACTAAGTGGGCATGGGATGCAAGGGTCGTTAACAACTGGAGCCTGTGGTAGATAGGGACTGCAGGTCCCTAACAGTTACCTCCAGGATAAAAATGAAAATATAAAAAAAAATATTTAAAAAAAGTCGGTGGTGGCCTGATTGCATAATCTATGCACAATTAATTTACACTTCTCTGCATGTCTGTTTCCTTTCACCGATCTGCCGTCGGTATACCTTAAAAATCGATCGGTAGTTCCTGACTGCAGATCGGTGGCAAGTAGTTGGCCAGTGGTAAATGGCTTATTGAGTGAAGGGAGAGACAGACAGGGTAATGGAGGTAGTGTCGGGTCAGACTGGATCAGGAAAACAATAGCAACAATAAAGACCAACGTGTCATCCTAGAAATGATGCCCGGCATCCACCTACTACGATAGGAATTGAAGACCTGTCGAGTACCTCCCAAGAAAATGTGAAAAATCATAGACAATCGGGAACGTCTATTCTAGGCACATCGGCGCACATCGTGATCGATACAAAAGAGGTCACCACGGTTCCGATACACAGCACGAAGCAACCAGGGCATTAATGCAAATTTGGGGTCCTGGTTCCTTTATTTTCTAACGTGACTTTATAGCGAGCGGTGTTTACCGCAGAGGCCCAGGGGTATGTTTAATAATCTAGGATCATATATGTAAACCCTTTTCTGCCTGCCATGTAGACCCAGGGATGACGTGGGTCAACTTTATTCAACACATATGGGTGACTTGATGAACGGCTAATACTGTCTTAGCGAACAGACTTAGATATTATTAAACGATAACCCTTGTACGAGTTACAGGCAAGGGTCTTCATGTATGATCCTAGATTATTGAACACGCACCTAAGCCGTTGTCCTGTGTTGGACTTTTCATAAGTAATTGACACCAGCTGTTGTCCAGATTAAAAACAGACAATTATTACAACATGATAGCGAAAGGGTCGTTTCCTGAAATGAGAGCAAGAAACCCTCTTCTCTGACCGCCAGAGCTACACTGACGTTAGTTCTGGTGGAACCCAATCTGAACAACCTTGACTTTCACTCACCTAGCTACTTTTCTCACTAACAGAGTCCGAATCTCTGCTGGAAGAGTGGATCATTCTTCGAGCAGATCTTTTGTCTTGGTAGTCACAACAGGCTATTGTGGTTGGAGATTGTGGTACTCTCGAAGCCCCTTATCCATGTTATTCTTTTTTGTGTACTTTGATTACGAGACCATGAGATTAGACTTTGTCATCAATTAGTTAAGTTAGTAATGATTTGTAGTAAGTATTCATAGTTTATATTTCACAATGTCCCAAAGTGTACTTTCGGGATAATTGGCTCGAGCTCTCTGGCCAGAAAGCGATCGGACCAGACCAACCCCTAAGTTGGAGACAGGGGTTGGTTGCCAATCTATTATCTCACCCCAGATATTTTTTCTCCATAGACTTATCATTGGGAGCTCGTATCTAATGCCCATGAGATATTTTGGAAAAATATCCAATGGGGGATTATGTCACAAATGTTAGCCCATTAGTCAATGTAAAGGGTGAGATAAATTCAGAAACCCATTCAAGTTTAGGGGCAGAGCTCAATCCCATCTCGTTTGAATCGCTACATAACTCTGCGCCTAAACTTTCATGGGTTTCCTCGATAAAATCCTTCGGGAAAGGAGCACCTGTATACACTAAATCACGGGACAAGGACAATTAGATGGCTGTATGATGACTTATCGTTCAGTAAATTACATAATACAATAATCAGGTATGATCTGGCCTTGTCTGACTACGTCCTTGGTCATCACCATCTTGTGTGTCAGTTCACTGCATCCTTACCAAACCCTCCATCCTTTATCATACACCTCATTACACGTATAAAACCCATAAGACAGCGACATTTTCCACAGATTCTCCCCGATCCGATCACCGATTATAATCGGGAACAAGAATATCGCTGTCTTATACCCTTTGCCGATCACACATCTCCACTTTATGACCTTATACAGCGACCCGATTGAGATCAAAGAGAGCCGCCGGGAGCCAAGCCGGGGTGAGCCACTGGCCGCTGGTGTGGATTCATAGAAAATAATTCAAAGTTTGATAACTTTGGATCCAATTAAGATATCCGTAAACAGTTTTCAGATTCATTATCACCTCTGTCTCCCCTACAAATCGGTATAAGGCAATTGTAAATCGGACTAGGGGATAGGTAGCATCGATGTTCAAATGCTCAGATGTTCAAATGGCTCAGAATCCGGAACAGTCGGTGAAGTGCGTACAGCGACACGATTATGGTCGGACAGAGTCGGTCATTACCCCCACGCTAGTAATGCCCGACCCGATTAAAATCGGGTATGTGAAGTGCGTACAGCGACCCGATTCTGACCGACCCGACGGGTTCGTCGGGCAAAGGTGTTATCGGGCACAATGGTCGGGTCGCTGTCTTATAGGCTTAAGGCCATCTGTCTAAGGCTTGTGCCTTGTCTAACGCTTAATTTGTCACGGAAGAAGAAGGTAGAGCGTATAGGCCCGTTTCCATTGGCCGATTTCCCGTCACCGATCTGCAGTCAGGAACCACCGACGGACTTTTGGCACTGTCGACCCAATATCGGTCAATGGGAACGACCCAGCTCGTGAAATGACCCACGACTTTTTCTGCTTAGATTATGCAATGTGGCACCACCTGCCACTGAGTGAAAGCTAGGTCACGGAGTGAAATCTACTAGCCTCAGCGATTTTTCTACACTGACGCACAGTCAGTGGCACCACCGACAGACTTTCTGTGTAACTCAAAAAGTCTAAGCAATCTTCGTCGGCCAATGGAAACGGGCCTTATAAGGCCTTTTTCCATTGGCCGACAAACACGGTGTAGATTTTCTGTGTTCTCCTAATATCCTATTTACATTTTGGGTCAGCAGTGCTTAGGTCCGTCGGTGGTGCCGGACTGTATATCGATGACAGCCAATGGAAACAGGCTATTAGGAGAACGCAGAGAATCTACACAGTGTTTGTCGGCCAATGGAAACGGTCATATAGACTGCATGTAGGCCTCTATATACTGTAATATAAATCCTAGCGTCCACCTACTACCGATAGAAATTCAGTAGTAGGTGGACGTCAGGCCTTACTGTGCCGTTATATGAATCTCGGTGTTGGTAGAAAAAAAGTTTAATTGGCAATCTGGATCATCCTAATCATCAGTTTAATTGATGGTATAAATTATCTCCTATAGCAAGTCGATAAACAGGACCCAATAATGCTTCATTATCTAGTCCCTATCAGCCACGACGGTGGGCAGAGGCTGCAGCCCGTAGTAGTGATATCAAGATGAGATGGTGTTTATCAGGGAAATGCCAGACGCAGAATCCCGAGGCGACCAAGTTTCTCCTTCTGATTATCTCAGTTTCAACAATTGATCCGATTCCTTGTGAGCGGCTCCTGTGACGTTCAGAAGATATAAACCGTGGCCGAATCGTGGTGTTAATCGGGCGGTAAATACACAATATTACCATGATTTCTATCTGAGTGGCCGTATTCTCCGCGTAGTTGACGAGTATAAAGGCCTTTCTCTACTGTGCGACTGGGGAAGCTTGCGATCCGGTACCTCCAGTCTGAGACTGGAGGTACCGGCTTGGCGCACCGCATGTACCTCGGATCGCAAGGTAATATCGATTCTGTGTGGAGGCTACCCCGCTTGCGACTGGAGAGCTTGCGGTTTTAGGTACATAGGGTACGCCCAGTCTCAGACTGGGCGTACCAAATATCAAACATGTTTGATATTTGAAAACGCTTGCGATACGGGTACATGCGGTACCTCCAGTCTGAGACTGGGTGTACCGGTACGCCCAGTCTCAGATTGGAGGGAAACTTTTTTTATCTCACCCCTGGTACAACCTTCGCCATAGAAATAACATTAGGAAAAAATACTCAACGATCACCCCCGTAAAGTGACAATACTACGCCACGGCCGTGGCGTAGTGAATTTGAGATGACGTCATATGGATTCGCTAGGTATATTCGAGCTATTCTGATATTCTGATACTATCTAACATCATAGAAAAGGGTGAGATAAATCCAGAACCGCACTCGAATCGTAAAATATACAATACTCCACTCGTTTGGATGTGTCATGCTGGCACATCCAAACTCGTGGAGTATTGTCTATTTATACGATTCTCGGTGCAGTTCTATATAAGTCTCCACTGTGCGTTTTGCTGCGTTGCAATCCTGGAGGTATGCCCTATGTACCTAGAATCGCACAATGGAGACAGGGCGTTACGTAGTGTCTACTACAAGGAGAATATGGCCACACAGATCGAAATCATGGTAATGTTGTATTTATTACTCATCTTTCGAGTAAAGGAACCTAGTATATTATTAGAAATTCAACCCTAGCGCCGTGCTTTGTTTATATGAATTAGTTCCTATAAGGCCTGTCAGGTGGCCAAAAAAGCCGTATTTTCCTAGGAGATTCTGGAGGTCCGTATTCAGTAGCGATCAGTAAGCCCCATAAGCTTAGCATGGAGACCCCTACTAGGTATGTAATGAAGGTGAGGACCCACTATTTGCGATATACATATATATATATATATATATATATATATATATATATATATATATATATATATATAGTGAGACTCACAGACTGGGGGAGAACATGTGAAGTACATTTGTCTCACCAAAATGCTCCTCTAAATTCTAAACCTGTTCAAAGTCAAAATCTCTAGACGATCTAGTCGTTTTAGTCGTCTAGTGTAAACATCGGGTTAGAGCACCACCTGGCGACTATTGGCTAGACGATCTACAGTCGCCACGTTTTTAGTAGTTTAGTGTAAATGCCAAGTTAGAGCACCACCTGACGACTACTGACTAGACGATCCACAGTCACCATGGTTTAAAACACCGGGTTAGAGGACACATATAAATGTCTAATATCATTTTAATCAGTATAACCATTACATAATGAGAAAACTCAAATCTCTTGTGCCTCATTTACTAGATTAATGACTTCCCCGCTCTAATATAAGCGTGTTTTTGCTAATTGCGTTATGCCATATGCCTCCAGGACACAGTTAAAATAGATAAGAATCATTCCACATTCTTCTGCCGCGGATATTACGGTTACTTAATACCCAGCAGCGGATGGCATATTGATGTAGATGAAATCCCTAGTTGCTATGGGAGGAATTCTATCCTTTCTGGCAAAACACTGTAAAAAGCTGCCATTGGCAGTCGAGTAATCTCTCCAAGTTTCCCTGAAGGAGAAATGAAAATGTGGAGCGTGGAGCTTCCATCTTTCATCGTGATACTTGTAAACACATGGAGCCCTGCTCGGGTCCTAATGCAGACTGTAAAATCCACCCGGAGTCTTTCTGTAGAGCAGGAGAACGAAAACCCCGAGCAAAAGATGCATCTCCAGAAAACTAATCTTCAACAATTCAGAATGAAGTCTCAGATCCAGGCCCCATAATGATGTTCTATTAGTTATTGATTCTTTTTTTCCAAATGTTGAGTGCCCCCGCATCCTCGCAAGAAGCCATGGCTGTTAATTGAAATAGCAGCGCTGACAGGTCTGAAGAGTCTAGGATTGACATCTCTAATACGGGTGTTTCCGTTCAACGCCACCTAACGGCGAGATCTCTCGTTAGGCCGGCACTCAGACAAACAAGGCCGAGTCCGCCCATATCCATATAGAGATATACAGCATTCACAGCTAGAGTGTGAGCGGTGGGTGTGATTGCAGGAGTGTTGGTTTGGGACAGTTTAGACTGCTAGAACAATCAGAGACATTGTATCAACGAGTCTGGACTATCTAAACTTTAAAGTTGATAATTGTTTTGGTTTTAACTTGGAGAAAGATAAGCCTATGTTAGCTAGGCCTGCCAATGTATTAATGTGTATTCAATTTCGGTGATATCTATGCTATATCTAAAGTATTATTGAGGCAATATGCATGTATGGCATACCAGATTTGAGCTGGAATACCATAGAATAGGATGCAATCGTAATTATTTCTCTGGAAATAATGTAGCCAGGTATTTTGAATGTATTATTGCTCATACACTAAAAGCGGGCTCCCACTATCACGATTTGCGCCTCCGACACACTACGATAGCCTTACGACAAGCGTTCCGATGAAAAAAAATGACATTCTTATCGGAAGAAACGAGTCTAGCTTTCACGATAGACCCGTTCCTTCCGATACAAATTTCATTTTTTCATCGGAACGCTTGTCGTAAGGCTATCGTAGTGTGTCGGAGGCTCAAATCGTGATAGTGGGATACCCCTTTTAGTGATCCAGTGCTAAAGAATACGTTGCCAGGTGAATGTTTGGCTTCAGCCGTTGGGTAACTAAGCAGATAAGGTGCGACACCAGCCTACGGAAAAAGGCCTATTGCCAGCCGGGGAAATATCCACGAGATGTGGTCTCCTACCTCCCATTAAATCGCATTTCTAAATCATGTTTTTATGAAACTTCTGTAGAGCGGAATATAAGATATTGTCAAGCAAATAAAAAAAACTACAAACCCAGGGAAGTTGTATCGATCAATCTCATTCCCAAACCAATAATGGTTTAGCTGGATTTTGTATTAGCAGATCATGCTTCTTCCAAACAGCTCCGAGATGGAAATATGAGATGAAATTCACCACCATGCAACACAACAAGAGGCTATGAATAATGAATATGGCCTTGCTGTTTTGTTTTTTAGCGTGGGTCACCCGCTCAGATACGCTGTCTAAAGGTTAGAGTGGCCACATAGACTTTGAGCTTGCTGCAAAAAAACCATTAATTATCTGCCTGCTAACACTGTGACAATTGGAAGGGAGCAGAGGACCAGTGTCTTAGAGGCGTTCCCAACTGACCAATCACTAGAGACAGAAATACCGCATTACCCCAGTGGTGCTTTATATATTTTGATGTTAGGCAGGCAGTTGTAGAAATGGCAAGTTCAAGTGGATGCAAGTGGGTTACAGACTATAGACTGAATGTAACCCATCTTTTTCGTTACTATTCATTCATAATTCCACAGTCATTCATCAATGATGAACATATCATTTGCTCCTAGTTTCCTATGAGCATATGTCTCTTTACATAATTAATTAGAAAATGGGGTGTTCTAAGAACAGAAAATTGTCATATATGGGCAACAAATGTGACCCCTCTGAAGCCCCGTTCTCAAAACATCATCTCCGGAGATAGGCCCTCGGCACTTTGACTATATAGCTTCGAGATTATATATGTCACACTCCATGATGCATACCTTTGATACACTTAAAAACTGTCATTGTAGCTTCGAGACAAACTATTGAGATACGATTCCAGTAAAGTACCCTTTAATAATAGCAAACGAGACCAAAAGCAAAATCCTAGCCTCATACCTTCATAGCTTTAGCGGTATGTAGACGTTAGGGCCCACCACCCGAAAGTCGGGACGTTAGGTCCCACTCATCGGGATGTTAGGGCCCACCTATCATCGACATATATCATTGAACTATGCATGTATGTCAAATCATTAATCATGAAATTTGCGAAAACCGTGTGATTTCCGTTTTTAGTGCTAACAAGCTAACGAACCTTAAATGATTCTGCAATATAAGGTGGACCCTAACGTCCATTTATGCTATATCTCCCTTCCGGCACCACTGGTCATACGGCGGCATCGGGTGGTGGGCCCGAACGTCCTGCAGTGTAGACGTTAGGGCCCACCACCCGAAAATCGGGACGTTAGGGCCCACTCATCGGGACTTTTTATCATAGGATAGACATACATCATTGATATATGCATACATGTCAAATCATTACTAATAGTTCATGAAATTTGCGAAAACCGTGTCATTTTAGTTTGTAGCGCTAACAAGCTAACAAACCTTGAATAAAGGCGGGCATCCACCAACTATGACAAGGCTACAACAAGTGCTGACAAGAAAGTTCCAATTGGCGCTTGTCGCAGCCTTGTCGTAAGAAGGGGGGCTTAACGACAGCCTTGTCGGGGCGTGTCGGGAAGTGCACGCTCCACCAGAAGTTTCTATTGTAGACCTCTGCAACACGCTCCCGACATGCCATGACACTCCACGACAAGGGTTCAGTCATGGGAAAAATCGAACATGCTTGATGTTCTTGTAGCCTTGTTGTAAGGCTCCCAACAAACTTCAAATCGTGACTTTGTTGTGGCCTTGGCGTAGACTCTTTGTCAGGAACTGGGGTCCACCAACCACGACAAAGCCTCCAATCGTAGGCCAATCGTGGACCTTGTCGGGAAGCTATTGTCGTGATTGGCAGACACCCCGCAAAATTAGGTGGGCTTTAGCACTTCCCCCCTTGTTACTGGCCTTCGGAAATGCTGTTTCGGACACGGGGATCTATAGTTTTAGCGGGGCCGCTTTGGCTCCCTTTTGATATAGGCATAGGCTGGTAAATCTATTGGCCTATCGTGGTAAATGTAATCCACTAATGCACTAATCCACGGTGCTGAGTCTTTGATCTGACAGTTAATTCCACTAAGCACAAGAATATTGTGCATTGTGCTTTGTGATGTTTCTTCCCAATAGTGAACGTGAATATCTTCACGCTTGCATAAAGTCTAATGCATACCAACCGATTCGAGTTTGAACGATTAGTTCCCAAATTGTTAAGTTGTCGGTGAACTTGCTGCAGGCAAATTACACATCCAATTGCCCGATTGGCGGCCCCCCAGTGGATACCAGAGACGGGGGGATGGTTGTTAGTCCAAAGCAATTCAGTCTACACTTAAGCCGGATGCCCATCTGCCGATTCAGGATTGAACGATTAGTTCCCAAATTGTATAGGAGTCTGTGAACTTGTCGTAGGCAAATTACGTAACCCTTCGCTCGACGGGCAGACATTGAGGAGAGTGGTTGGTGGGTATTAGTCCTAAGCAAATCAGTCTACTAATCGGTGGCTCACCCTTGCCTAGCTGTCCTACATCTACCGACTACGGCCGACTCTGTTAGGATGCCTCGCCTGAGACAAATTACCTTTCGTTTGTCGCTGACAAAGATACATAAATGTTAGGGATTAATTCAAAATGGCGCTGAAAGGGACCGACCTGAAGATGTTTCTACTGGACTCTACTTTTTTTAAATAGTACAGTTAAGCAACACATGTGTTTTTCTTTTGAATAATATCTTCAGAAGTTGAGGTGGTCAAGCGTGTTTCATGGCGTGGGTGTCATATGTGGTAATCTCAAGAAAAAACTTTTTCTATTGAGAAATTTTTTCGGGGGAATAAATCAACTGAAACTTACAGCAATTATCATTGACCAAAAAAAAGAATTACACAGATGTGTACAAGAATATCACTAGAGACATGAATAAATAAGGGATTATCCCAATGTCTGAGCTCTCGTGATTGACTCGCGATGGCTCCATTTAGATCTAATACAGATAGCCATGCCCCCAGCCTCTGTTGATATGTTGAATGATTGATATTTCCATTTATACAGTTGGAGACTGTTCTATCTAAACTTGTCGTGCCCATGAGAAGATTCATCATCTTCTGGCTGAATCTAGTCATCGCTTCCCCCTGTAATTCTGTCACGGTCAGATTGGATCGGATTCGAGTGAACGCGTTTGATACGATGAGATCCGATCAGTGGTCACGACTGTCATCCAGTCCGTGTGATTGGATCGGGCCACATTTAGTATTCGTTGCGGCCTACCAACAAAACAGTCAGCACAAGTTTAATTGTGGGCGACTTAGTATGTCCACATAGCTCTAAATATGTGCTTTTTTTTATGTGTGTTTTATGAATTCATAGTTTTTCTATTGCTTTCGATGATTCATTACCGGTCTGATTTTACACGGCTTTTTTTCTTGTTGATGTTTTCATGAAATTCGTGGTGTGCATTTTGACAAGCTGGTTCTCAAAATGTGATTTTGGATACTCAAGAATGAGTATTGTCCACCTGGGACCTGTTTCACTAGATTCGTGACATGTCTGTGACACCATACAGACATTGGGGTTGTCTAGTTTCGTGACAACACAAGTAGCTGTCCTTAGAAAAAGACAGACCCCAAACATAAGAATTAGACAAATCTAGACACATCATGGACCTGTTTCACTAGTTTTGTGACAAAAGTGTTAGACAGATATGAAAAGCGGCACCAACAGTGCAAGCAAGAACGGAAAAAACGAAGTCTAATGTCTAGTTCTTATGAAACCGGACACACCATCTAGACATGTCAGGAAACTAGTGAAACAGGTCCTAGATCCCTGGTTTCTTCTGTCTGCACTCACACTTCGCATCAGGTAAACTCTTTAGGGAAGCCAAGGCCAAGTCTTTGAAGTCTTGTTTTTGTTTTTAATATACAGCCTTTATTACACACATGTGCACATTAATCTTAAACTTACTGACCTCTGCTCCCTATAACGTAAAAATGATGTACTGCACAGTGTGCTATACAGTGTTGTACGGCCCAGCTCTACGTGCCCAAATTGGGCTTCTAATGGCGATTACAGGTAAATTCTTATTAATCTAAAATATTTGAAGGTGTAAAATATAGGGAGACCCGACTAAGCATTCAATTGGATGATGGTTTCTCACTCCCAGTTTCGTAAATAGGCCCTTCCAGCCAAACGGCATTGGGGCAAGTTTTGGCCGATCTGAGAGTTTGTAACAACTATCAGATTAAATGCCCAGTCAAATGTTCCCCCTTACATACCCGTTGTTCAATTTCATATTGGTATAGGTCGGTGTATGTGGGTGAATGTGTATAGGTAATCACAGATATTGGGGTTGACAGAAAACATTTTTAAAAAGACCAGTAATTGCATGACAACTGCGATGGATGGATAATCTTTAGTTTGGAAATACTATTGGGTATTATGAGAACTGCTGATCCGACTGTTCTTGGAAAAAAGAATACTAATAGTAATGGTGGTGACATAGTATAAGTTTGGGTCAAGCTTTCCATTTGGTATTTGTAGGTTCAAATGTACCTCCAAGTGACCGAGCAAGCGACCACCAAGAGTCCAAGAAACGTAGTCTCAAACAACTACAGTTTATGATATTAATGCACGATTCGGGCCAGGAAAGGATCAGTCTCTCGTAAGGTCAGCGTAGTACACCCTGGTTCATTGGGTATTGTAAAAAACTGCTGATCCCGCTGTTCTTGGAAATACCTGTACCTACTGGGTTTTTATAAAAACTGCTGATCCCGCTGTTCTTGGAAATACCTGTACCTATTGGGTTTTATAAAAACTGCTGATCCCGCTGTTCTTGGAAATACCTGTACCTACTGGGTTTTATAAAAAAACTGCTGATCCCGCTGTTCTTGGAAATACCTGTACCTATTGGGTTTTATAAAAACTGCTGATCCCGCTGTTCTTGGAAATACCTGTACCTATTGGGTTTTATAAAAACTGCTGATCCCGCTGTTCTTGGAAATACCTGTACCTACTGGGTTTTATAAAAACTCCTAATCCCGCTGTTCTTGGAAATACCTGTACCTACTGGGTTTTATAAAAAAAAAACTGCTGATCCCGCTGTTCTTGGAAATATCTGTACCTATTTGGTATCATGATAACCTGCTGTTACAGTACCACATAGGCAATGATGAGGATCTGAACATGAAACCCTGCAAGGTGTGCATGTTTGAAGTCTCCACATGACTCTCAAATCAAACACGTCTCTGTCATCTTTGAGGCCATCATGGCCTTGCTCTCAGTCCACAGAGTCCTCATATCAATAGTTACGTGACCCGTAGCACTGGACACTACCAGAATCATCTCAAGTAACTCTCATTTTATACGTCAGCATGCGATGCCGACATCCTGCCACAACACAATATTACAGACCGATAGGATTTCCTAATCGTTTTAATGGGCCATAGGAGTATTGATAATAATCTTTGTATTCACTTTGAAGGCATTATAATCACCTTCAATAAGGCATTTTCCTTATAATGAATAGCACTTTATTATACATCCTTAAACATACTTTTAGATGGAAACTATGTTCCGGTGAGAGAAAGTCAAAGTTATGAGGTAAGGTTCAGTATACTTTTTGCACTGCACCCTTATGCAGTAAATATAGTGTACTGCATTGCTTGGGCAGAAAGAACTGCGTCACTGAGCAACTACTGCTAAAGGCCCGTTGCCATTGGCCAACGAAAATGGTGCAGATTCTTTTAGTTCTTCTAAAATCCCATATCCATTTTGCGTCAGCAGTGCTAAAGGTCCGTCTGTGGTTCCTGACTGTATGTAGATTGGTGACGGCCAATAGAAATGGGCTTTTAGGAGAACACAGAAAATCTACACCGTTTTTGTCAGCCAATGGAAACAGGCCTCATCAGAGTGTCAACAAACCGTGAGCGTGCTCGGCAGGCAGTTCTTATTATGTGCCTGTGTAATTCATTCTCTTTAAAATTTGTAAATTGAGACCTTATTAACAGGGTACATATTGATTCTATTTATTCAGGTTTAGTTTTTTGTTGAAATTTCATGCTTTATTGGCAGTCACGTGACTCGATTCTAGATAGTCATTTACGGGATTATTCAGAATAAGTTAGGTCTTTTAAGGCCATTACCAATTGTTGAAAGTGCTCTAGAATGTTGGTCGGTTGAATCTCTAATGGCAGTTGATTCCAGAGAGTAAAGTCTGATGGACATCTACTGATTTCAGAACATTAATGTACCTTTGTTGGCAACAAAGGAATGGTATTTTGTCTCAGGCGAGGCATCCGAATGTAGTCGGCCCTGTTCAATAGCTGTAGGACAGTTAGGTAAGGGTCAGGCTCCCCTTTAAGATGTTCTTTTGTCGAAGATGAATTGTCAGTTGATGTTCCTAAATCACTCGCTAATCACTCGGACCATTGAAAGCATGTGCCGACGGGTTACCTAATTTGCCTGCGACAAGTTCACCAACAACTATACGATTTGGGAACTAATCGTTCTACCCCGAATCAGTAAATGTGCATTGGACTTAATTCCTATGTATAAGGCTATACATTGAGAACCCAATAGATGCTTACCTTCGGTGATTGACCTCCTGGACAGTAGTCTCCTAGAATAACTGGCCCCTGGTAAAATGCAGATATTAGGTTCAATCGATCTTGGTTTATATTTAAAAGCCCATACACACTGTACGATTTCGGAACATGAATGTTCCTTTATCGGCGACAAAAGAACAATCGTAAGCTCAGGCGAGGCCTAGAAAATGTGTCGGCCAGTGTGACACCCCCCTACAGTAATTTGCCTAAGATTTGGAAATCCAACCCGTTGCGTAGGATTTTGCGTCTAGAAGTTCGACCTGTTATCCGTTTCGTAGACGCCTTATCCATGGTGCGGTCTTATATACATCATATATACGCCTGATTCCGTTGTATATACACCACCATCCAATAGTTCCGATTTTTGCAACTTGGGGACACTACTGGTAGCATATTTCATTTGCCATTAACCATCCAAGTCTGTATTATATGAAAATTGCAATCTTATATTACCAATTTATTTTATAAAAACCTAATTAAGTATAAATTGATTAATTACACACAGTAAACCTTGCATTATGTTGTTTTTTTAATTGTTTTTCTAATAGATCTTACTTTAAAACACCATTTCAATGTGTGGACAGTCTTGGGCTAGCATATAAGGACCCTCTTCAAGGTTACCTATAGCTGACCACTGAAATCATCTTACCCCCGTGTGAATGCGGCCGCACAGGTGTGAAAGCGGCCGCACACGTGTGAATGCGGCTGCACATGTGTACCCGGCCCCCACCCGACACCATAACACCTCGCAGCGGGCAGCGGCGGGCATGGGTGGGCGGTGGGGGGTGGGGGAGGGTTTCCCACTGAGTCAACCTGTACAAACGCGGCTGGCCGGGGGCGGTGGGCGGTGGGTGGCGGGCAGCGGGGGCTTCTCACTGAGGCTGGCTTGGGGTGGCGTGGGGTGGTGGGGGGGGCGGTAGGGGGTGGGGTTGGGAGGTCGCGGGTGGTATCATATATACACCTGGCGTATATATATCGCACAGAGCATGTTTTATCTTGGATACGCCAGGTGTGAAATACAGCCAAGTTGTGCGCGTCTACATATGGAAACTACCTCGTAGATGCCCGAAACGCAGACGCAGATTAGAGGCGTATACAAATGTAAACAATGCACGATACAGCCGATACGTGCGTTATCGCGATGGCGTATATATATCTAAAATAGTGGTTTTCGTGCAGTGTTCCCGTTGTCGCCGACAACGGAGTTTAAGAAATACCCCCATGGTGCCTACCAACTTTGGCCCATAATTAGTCGCTGGGTGAGCAGAAATGCCCCTGCCACACACAGACTGAGGCCAGCTCACCGATTTAGCTCCCATATAATGAGATTTATTACTTGTTCCTTTATTGGTGGCCTCAAATCTCCGAGAAAATCGGAAGTCAGTCGTCCAGTGTGAACAGAATTTGCTTAAGATAAATTCCCACTAATGACATCCACCCCCATCTATAAATCCTGCTGTGATGGTCGATGCATAGCGCAAATTCGCCTGAGACAAGTTAAAATGCCCTTCTGATTTAGGTAGTTAATCGGTGGGAACGAAATCGTACAGTGTGTTTCCCCTTTAATACAGAAGCATATTTTATGTTTCGTGGATGAGGCACCACAGCTAATTAGACACCTAATTGGGGTTTGAGCTAATTAATCGCCTTTAATGAACAGGCCTGGGGTCGGCATGCATACACACAAGAGACCATTCTCAAATTAATGACTGTTATGAAACCAGTTCAGCAAAACATGTTGTAAGTCGTACACGTGAACAAGACGAAAGTGAGTGATTGTGGGTTCTCCCTGTTGGTTTGTTCATAAGGAGTTTATAAGGAGTTCGAATCCCTGACAAAAGGAAAATCGCTTGCCGTTCTGGAAAGGTCCCCATTTGTCGATGCCTTGTTACCCTGGACTACAACACTTTTGATTAGTTTAGGCTTATAACAAACGGTATTTTGGTTAAAATTTGATTAGTGGTCTAGAGTATCCGTAATTATACGACCCACCCCAGAACTCAAGATTTCTTTTGCTGAAATAATGACGTTGCTGCTTCAATGGCATATCATGAGCTTTGTGATGTATATATGTTTGTTGTATAACAACTAGGTTGGGAAACTGGGATATTATCATAATTCTGACATAGCCATGAAAACCAGTGAGGAGTCACCTCACCTAGCGACCTGCCCCACTTACGCGTGGCCTACTTACAAGTTTTACTGACCCTATCGGCGCTTCATACAACCCCACAATGCAACAGAAAAATGGAGGCGTTAACAATAATGCACCACGAAACTGGAACCCGTTACCTGGCCTATAGTCTAACTAGGCCAGGCTGCCAGGGTAGGGGGTGCATAGCTTACACATAGCAGGGAATGCTTCCGACACACTCTAATACAGTCTGGTCCCTATGATAAATCGATCAATCTAGATTTTATCCGGAGGCCTTCGATTCATCCAACTAATTCCAAAGTTTCATAAATTTCTTCTAAGTATTTCACACGTGAGAGTGATTTTCCTGGTAGAATACTCTACAATGTTCAGAGACAGTCTACAACATGATTAAATGTCGTAGACACCCTACATTTACACGATGGCAAACACTTCAAATGTTTTCCTTTGTAGAAGAAGCAAAATGAAGCTAATATAAATACAACTGACATTCTACTGTAAGGCATCAGGATGCAACGAACATAAAGTCCCAATGAGGTATGATATAAAAACATTTTTCTCCAAATCATTTCGAAAACGTGCAAACAGATCCAGACTCGGAGCTGAGATATCATTTCCAGTAATATCACACTGAAATAAAAAGATTTATACTGTTTTGGTTTTTTTTTTCAAATCACTGTACATGTATATATGAAAGACGTGTGCACCAGAAAGACCGCTGTACATATGGCAGAATACAATCAGTATAATCCGGTGAGATTTTAAATGTCATGTGGACATGAAACCTTGTCAATTCTCTGATTGCTATGTAACCTGCGTAGAGCTCGCATGGCCTCGAATCCCCGCCTGCCTTTCCATCTCAATAACCCCCCCCCCCCCCCCCCTCCAGTCTATTTCCCCCTGTACCACTATCCTCCCAGATCCTTCACGGCGCTAGCGATGGCTTAGTCTCTGCCCCAACCCAAAGCCTGTTCTCTGGGTATCCACTAAAGACAGGGGAGACCAGCGAACATTCCAGATTCAAAACAAGACAACTGTCAAAGGTTATACAAGTCAAACAACTCACATATCATGATTATGGAAATATGAGAATTGTTAAAGGAGCTTCACAGACAATCCAGCTGTTTCTTTTTTTGAGTTAAATCATTTTATGTGAATGTGAATCCACAGTTGATTAGACTGCCCCCTCAAGTGAGCACATGTGTTATGTTTACAAACGAAACCCTGCAACACATTAGGTGCCTTCCACTGAAGAAAGTAATCCCTAGGACTATGCCTGATTTAATATAACAAATAACAGAAATGAGTGTATATCATTTACCATATGAATATGTGCATCTCTATTTACAAGTAAACCACAAAATACTCCCTAAAGCTCTAAGAATTTAGGACATTTTAAAAACTGGCGTATGGGCTAGATTTGGGCCAGAACAGGCAGGTGGGGGCAATGATATAAGCGGCCACAGGAAGTAGAGCGCAAGATCTCTGTTGGGAGAGTGCCCCAGTACGGTACAGACTAGATTGGCAACCTACCCCTGTCTCCGACAGGGTGATTGGTCTGGTCTGATCGCTTTCTGGCCAGAGAGCTCGAGACAAATACCTCGAAGCAGGGTAGACTCATGCAGTTTTAACATCAGGGTAGACATATTGGAATATAAACTTTGAAAACTTACTACAAGGCATCATTAACCTAGCTAATTGATAACAAAAATCTAGTTTTATGTTCTTTCTCTCAAAATACACCAAAAAGAAAGAACACTGTATGCCACTCCTGGAGTTTTGGGTCCGTCCATAAGTGTTGAATAAAGTTGACCCACACTAACGCTGGTGCTCTATGGCTTACAGAGAAGAGTCTACATATATATACGATCCTAGTTTATGAAACAGGCCCCTGCATCGTCCACACTGGGTGCTATGACCCAATAAATAATGGGACAGGTGTCGCACGATTTGAAGTGACCATGAACTCTTGCGGGGAACTAGCTCATTGTAATCCCACAATGCACTATGCACTACTGATTTCATGGCCATCTGGGAGGTATGGCACTCAGGTAAACAGATTCATATCCTAGGTAAGGCTAGGATATGAATTTTCAAATCGCAGCCCTGTCGCAGTGTGTCAGAACAGGTTTCGCAGAAATAAAAAGATGACCACGGTACCAACACACGCCACAACATAAGAGGTGCGAAAACGCAAATCTCAGGGAAAGAATCAACCATATTTGTTCAAGATTCTTACTGAAAAAAGGGGAAAATATCATTCAGTCAGATCTACAAACGATGGACACGAAATGAAACCGGTTAGCAACCGATCGTGTTCCAGGATAAATACATGATTTTTTTTAAAAGATTTCAATATATAAGACATTTCTATTAGATCTGTTTGGAGAAGCAGGGTCCACTGCTACGAGAAATCTGTTCATTCCGACAGATGGTATCATAATTCTCATCTAAAACTATTGATTTCAGACCATTAAACTGGATGAAACTATATTTACAGTGACGGATGTGTTTTACTTAATTCCGAAATGTCTAGTGTCTCACATGTGATAGAAATCTTCCCATGCTATCCTACACCTAATATATAATCCCATAGGCTTAACATTGAGTTTCCGTATACCACGCTGACTGGCATACAGAGTTTTATATGCCACTAGTGGAATTCAGAATTGTTATCATGTAATATTCCAAAATCGAGGAGACAGGGTAGGATAAAATCAAAACCTGATTCATTTTAATCTTGGCCACCGCATGCCACTCCTGGAGTTTTGGCTCCGGACTCCACTCGGCTTTCCCTCGTGAAATCACTATGCCAAACTCCAGTCATGGCATACGGTGGCCAAGATTAAAACTCATCCAGTTTTGCGATAAAATAGGCTCCCAATACAACCTAACACGCTAGGAAAATCGAGCATGTTTGATCTTATTGGGAGGCCTGCGATTTGCCTTTTCAATGTGCCGTGTCGGGAGCCAATCGTGGCGTATCGCTGTGTATCGTAGAGTGAATCGGAGAAGTGGGGTACACTGCTGTGGTTTTATCCGACCTCCCGATTTGAATCAGCGTGTGTCGGGAGTACATACACAATATTGCCTGGTTTCAGATACAAGCGGCCGTATGCTCCGAGGAGTTGACGCGTAGTAATATCCGAGCGTATGCGAGGATTTATATAGAACTGCATCGAGAATCGTATAAATAGACAATACTCCACGAGTTTGGATGGGCCGCAATCGTCATCGAGGCGAAGCCGAGTGACGATTTCGGCCCATTTAAACGAGTGGAGTATTGTCTATTTATGATTCGAGTGCGGTTCTGGATTTATCTCACCCCTTTTTATCAAATTAAATATCATCAAACTATCACAATAATTAGAAAAGACTTAGCAAATCCACTACGCCACGGCCGTGGCGTAGTGTTGTCACTTTACGGGGGTGATCGTTGAGTATTTTTTTCTAATGTTATTCCTATGGCTAAACTTGTACCAGGGGTGAGATAAATTGCGGAGAGTCAACTCCGAGGAGCATACAACCGCTTGTATCTGAAACCAGTCTATATTGTATTTATTATCCACCTTTTTCTGGACAAGTGGCATGTCAATATCAGTTCGTTTTAGCTATGCACTATTTTTTCATACGCGCTACTTTTCCGTATGCGCCACCCGAAGCATACAACATATAACCGTGTGCGCCGGGTATGTCCATACAAACGCCCTATTGGTTTTCTTTGGACACTTTGTATTAGGTGGATAATAAAGTGGCTGAACCTCCCGACGCACCGCAATTTTGTCATTTCTGATTGTAGGCAATCGGGAGGTCTATCGAGATGAATCGGGGGGAGTGGGTGCCCGGTTCTAAACCCCGCACCCACTGCCTCCAATTCACCACGATAGACCTGATATTCACTCTGACTAGAAATACCTATAACACTTTAGCCAACGAATAATTCTTTTTTATTTGAATCGGGAAGTAAATCTTTAGGCAAATCGGCATATATATATCGGAAGCGCATCATGATTGGATTAAATACAGATGGAGGGATTTGTCCCAACGGTTCTTTAAGCTATCAAGTACATCACTGTGGGAACAACCAACTATTGTATGATATCGCAATGGCCGACCTTCCTGCTACCAGGAAATGTACTAATTTACATAAGCGATGGTCGACAGGCAGGTTCAGAATCCTTTTGTTAATGGGTTCCGAGATATGAGCATCCCCCTCGCCCACCCATTCAGATTTTTCAGATACTGGAGTTGGCTAGAGAATGTTTAGATCTGCGCTATTTCAAACTCCACCCTATCACGTGACCGTATTCCCCATAGACGTCGCGACACGTGACCTGGCAGTGATGGACTCTGAGAGGAGGCAGAGAAAGGTGGCTGTGAGAGTGATCAGTGGGGGGCATGTCGAGGTGAATGTGGTGAATGTGGTGTATGCGGGACGATCAGTGGGGGGCATGGTGTATGCGGGGTGATCGGGGGGGGGGGGGGGGATATGTGGTGAATGTGGTGTATGTGGGATGATCTGGGGGTGGGGGGGGGGTATGTGGTGAATGTGGTGTATGTGCAGTGATGGGGGGGGGGTATGTGGTGAATGTGATGTATGTGGGGGGTATGTGGTGAATGTGGTGTATGTGGGGGGTATGTGGTGTATGTGGTGTATGTGCAGTGATCGGGGGTGGGGGGTATGTGGTGAATGTGATGTATGTGGGGTGATGGGGGGGCATGGTGTGGTGAATGTGGTGTATGTGGGGTGATCGGGGGAGGGGCATGGTGTGGTGAATGTGGTGTATGTGGGGTGATCGGGGGGGCATGTTGTGGCGTGGTGAGTATGGGATGATCAGCGGGTGGCATGTAGCTCTAGGGGCTCCACCTGTCGGCGACACGCGTATACCGGAAGAGGGATGCCCGCCGCGCGTTCGCGTGTCGCACGGCATGCCGGGACCGTCAGCCGGATACAGCGCCGACTGGTGTGTAAAGAAGGAACCTGCTGACCGGAGGTCAACGTCAGGATGGTTCCCAGAGGTATCTGACGTGTTAGCGTGCGCTCACACCGGGAACAAGCAGTCGCAGGCTGGGGTGGAAGGGGGGAGGGGGTGAGAGGGGGTACGGGGTGGGAGGGGGAAGGGGTTGGGAGGGTGAGGTGCGGGAGAGGGGGGTGGTGTGGGAGGGGGTACGGGGTGGGAGGGGGAAGGGGCGGGAGGTGGTAGGGTTGTGAGAGGGGGGTAGGGAGTGGAAGAGGGCGTGGGCGGGAAGGGAGGTGGTGTGTTGGTCCCTAAGGATTACCAAGTAGCACTCTATAACCGGAGTATCCACTGGGATGCCTCCTTAGGGGCACTGCAATCATGAATAAAATGTACGTATGTCACTTGACGTTTGGGAACCATTTCGAACGAAAATGTGTTCAGGGGAAAACATTGGAATCTTGTTATTCCCATTTCCAGAAATGTATTTTTTCATACGATCCATTCGATGAGTCACACGATAACTGCTCTGAAAGAGTTGACGTGAATGGTATCAGAGAGGTGTTTTTTAAACTAAAAACCGATAAACGAATTTATCTTATCGTGGTCTTTGTTGCATTCTCGTTACCTAAAGTGATGCGTCATTATAGAGGAAAGTCTCACAAGACGGTCAGTTAAAATATCTTTATTCTAATTTTTGAAAAGATCACAAATTTGACCCTTTTTTAGATCCGATTCTAGATGGGTTTGATCCTTTATAACAAGAAAGCTAGGCAAGGGTCAGGCAACGATGAGTGAAACTCCCTCCTTGAGATGTTCTTTTGTCGCTGATGAGTTGTGTTCAATGTTCCTAAATTGTTCACTGAAAGTCTATCAACATGTTCATAAATCCAGTCGCCGACAATTGAACGTTGGTAAATGGCCGCTGATTTGGTGACCAACATGGGCCGAGGTATTACGTTATTCGCCTGTGGCAAGTTCACCGACTCGACGATTTGAGAACTGATCGTTCAACCCTGAATCGGTAGATGTGTATTGGGCTTTAGACATGCATGTACAGGAATGTCACCTTGAACAATCATAGACACAAGTACACCAGCCATCAATGTCACAGACGTTTGTGGATAAGAGGGGGACAACCTTCAGAAACGTCACGTTCCCTTGGGGAAGTCCATGTCAAGAGCGCTTCAGAAGCCTTTGGTTATGTGATAACATCACGTCGCATGATGTTAAAACTGCATGAAGCCGTTTCAGTCATACAGCCCCTCTCCTCCCATACGCCCACGCTCCTACACAATGGGCAGAAGTAGTCCGTTCGCGCCCTGTGCACCTCATGACCTGGCGTTTACACTAGACGACTAAATACACGGCGACTGTGGATCGTCTAGTCAATAGTCGTCAGGTGGTGCTCTAACCTGGTGTGTACACTAGACGACTAAATACGTGGCGACTGTAGATCGTCTAGTCACTAGTCGTCAGGTGGTGCTCTAACCCAGTGTTTACACTAGACTACTAAATATGTGACGACTGTAGATCGTCTAGCCAAAAGTCGTCAGGTGGTGCTCTATCCCTGCGTTTACACTAGACGACTAAATACGTGGTTACTGTGGATGGTCTAGCCAATAGTCGTCAGGTGGTGCTCTAACCCAGCATTTACACTAAACGACAAAAAACGTGGCGACTGTAGATCGTCAAGCCAATATCATCAGGTGGTGGCCATGTCCAACTCAGAAGTCATGGAGCTCAGAATGTCCCTGAGAATTTACACTGACGACATAGAGTTGCCGCCAATCTAGACGACTAATTCAAACTGGCTTGAAATAGTCACCAGCGTCAGAGCATGTCTAATAGCCGTGAGGTGGTGCTTTATTGCGCAATCAGACGATCTGCAGTCACCACGCTCTTTGCGTTTACATTAGACAATTTCTTGACTTTTACGGCTGAAAGTCGTCAGGTTTAAGAATTGCCGCCTATAATCGTCTAGTGTAAACAGTATATGAAGGTCCAAGGGAGCATCGCTCCTATTGGCCAGCCCCCTTAGCTGAGAGGAATGTTGTGGTTGGCTGTTCTATCTGTAGCATCAGTTTGACAAGGGGGAATCTCCGCGGGTTTGGTGCATGCGTGGAGCCGTACTGTGTCCTAGCAGAGATCTAAACGCTAGCACCATAAGATATCTGCTGGGAGAGTGTGTGCGTAATGCACTAGTTTCTAGCAAGTCAGCCATAGAAGCGAAGAACCATCGGGAGGCCATTTTCCAGGTATATGCTGGGATGGAGGCAGGAATCCCTGTTTCAAAATGGCAGTCCTTAACAGTCTCAGTATAGAGCCTGTGCGCCGTGGCCCTGGCGACAACGGACTGTACTCGAGTCTATGGGCATGAGGGGACTTGTAAACATTCATTGAATCATTGATGGAATGCATTACAATATGTACCCTTCCTCAGACAGAAATCTGGGTCAGTCAGAGAAGCGACGTTTCCACCTGCCGATAATGACCTTCGATTATGGCCTTTTTGAACCCCCGACCGATTACAGGACACCTTTAGTGCAATTATCATAAGGTGTAAATGGTCTACAATTTTTCTCTCCTGCCTTATGCAATATGGCACCACCGACCAACTTCGGCACCCACTAACAAAATCAAAGCACATTGAATTTAATAGTCCGAGAGGCTCTGACTGTTTAGCGGTGCTGCGGACAGTCAGAGCTTATTCCTATAGTAGAGAAAACCACTTCCTTGGTTCTGGGTATTCCTGTCAATGTCAGTGCATGTTTCTGCGCCCTTACCTTCACAGGTGTATAATAAATCCTTTTTGATGATAAGAACTCCTTTTTTGTTTCTTGGGTTGCTTTTTGGAGCCTTTTTGTACAACTCATTTGACCACATTTCACTACTTCTACTTCTCCCAACTGCAGAATACCTTGCCATGGATTTTACAAACATTGGCTGTTCTATTATTTAGAACTAATGCAAAGGTAGGAAATTACTGTCATTTTACTGCATTTTCCCTCAGGAAGCTGTCTACCATAAAATTAGAAAGATTCTACCTCTATTTAAATGCAAAACACCTGCTGATCTGAGATGTACCAATCTGGTCGACCAGTTTGCCTAGAGCTCTATGGGTGTGCTCTCTGACTGTCCGCAGCACCGCTAAACAGTCAGAGCCTCTCGGACTAATTGAATTAATCAGTCCTGCTCTGCAATTTTCTATCAAAATTCGGTGAGTTTCCACCGCATTCTTGCAGTGCAGGTCACCTATTATGTACAACTGACCTTTCACAAAGAGAAACACCGACCGATTTTTGTACAGCGTGAAAATTATCGGCGGGTTTTTAGAGGACAGATGGAAACACTGCATTAGGGGAGGGGCAAGGGCAGTGTGCGGTGGTGGCAGGCAGGGAGCGAGAAGTGGGGAGGACACAGGGACTGAGGCCTGTCTAGGAGCGACCTACCACTGTGATACGACCATAGAATACCAATCACTCGCCTCATCAAAAAGCTTGTATAATTTACACCATATTTGCATTTGTATTTAAAGGAATATACCTTGAGGATGATATAAACTCTTCAGTTCTTCTATGTATACCAAGGAAACCCTTCGTAACATGATAATATATGTACATAGTGCATCATTGCAGTTAGCACCTAATCACTGTTTTGCTGTCTGTGTCAGCAACCCTAATACAGAATCCTCTCCCAGTGACACACGGAAACAGAGTTCCATATTCGGTAAACCAACTGATTATGGAAGTAAATCTGTGCAAAAATATACATTTAAAGGCCGCACTGAATCTAATGCCACACCACAGCCTGCAGCATCTGTACCTCATCAAATGGGATGCAAATGCTGAAATCACGGACTTGGATATGCAAGTCCCTACTGCTCTGCATAAAACGTTATGCAATGACTACAAAGTGGGTTTGCAAGTTTTTAAACAAATATACTTTCAAAGTTTGTTTACGCTCCCTTTTCAAGTGCCAAACCACTTCGCATATGACCATATATGGCAAACTCTGTTTCCGTGTTTTACGTGACCCGGGTGCAGATCCCTGGCCTCCCAACTTCATTTAGGAGTACCAAGAAAAACTTTCTTCCACACGGGAATGTCGCACATACGTCCCTATGAAAGACAAGGATTAAAAGTAGGCATGGCATTGCCATGATTTCGGTTTCAACAAGTAATGTATACATGTTTTAAGAAATAAAAAAGAAATAGAGGGAGGGAGGGAGGGAGGTGGGTGGAAGCCTGTTGCAATATATAAAAATACACTACTGTCGCCGGGTGCGGACCACATCTGACCAGAGCGGGCCGCACCCGCTAGTACGTATTCATTGAACTGTAACGGGTGCCTGCGCAATATATAAAAATACACTACTGTCGCCGGGTGCGGACCACATCTGACCAGTTCACCACAGGGTATCGAGGGTATCAAGTGTCTAATTATTCAGGATTCCTGAATATATTACTGTAATGTATTATAATTTTAGCCGCAAAAATCGTTCCCCGTCTCCCATAATATATTTCGGTCTTGACCTATAGGTCAAACCGAAATGATAAAACGTCTTAAAGACAAATGCTAGTAGTTGGGTGATTTCTAAATTCTATTGATATTTGCATATAACTCTGGATAATATAAGTTCCGTATGTCAGCAAATAGAAAATGCAAAAAAAATGGAATGTCACCATGCTAACTTCTATGGGAAGGACATCTGAAAACATAAGTGCTTAACTATTCTCTTGCAACATTGAGGGCCCGGCCCCACTGATGCGATGCGATCGTCGACCACATTTTATGGCCGTCTAAATACAGCGGGGTTTATGATCCCTATTGCGATGGATTCATTGCACTCAATCGCAAGGGAAATCCAGAGTATTCCCCACTGATGCGATCGATTCATCGCAATACGTATGGCTCTCCCTATGGTAAGAGAATTCTGACAACAGCTTAGCAACATAATTGTCACTCTGTGGTAATCTCTCTTATATCTATACCTCTGTGGCCTGTTGTGAACCTGTAGACACAAGCTTGCATTCACAGCCACAGACTGCTATTTTCACAGCTTGAAGTGTGTATGAAGAGAAATATCGTGTGCGGGACATGTATATGCGGGTCATATACATTTTACACGTCTATAGATGAGATGTATGCACAATGGAAAATAGGACTACCTAGTATATGCAAAATCATACCTATATACGCCGGGTTTATACATATATAAACTGGTGGTTTTTGCGCAGTGTGTTCCCTGTTTGGAATATGGCATTTTATAACCGAGTAGGTGTTTGACTTGTTGTTTAGACTTTAATTCTACCCAGTGTCCTAGGATTACTGATGCAAATCAAATTATAATCGATGCTGACAATATCATGAAGAAAACGACACTGCTCTTAACTGGTGACTTCACTTAACTGTTTAACGTTTACCCAAAAGACCATTCATGGAATTGCATCAATACCAGGGCAATAACTAGGAATTGGACATTTAATGGATTCCTTTATCCTAACCATATTCAGATTTCTGCATTTACTCCACCGAGTTACAAAAACAGAATCAAATTTCAAAATACCCTTTGCGGGACTGATGGGCAAAGTTGTTTGAATTTCAAAACATTGAGAATGCGAAAAATAAAACCAATCTGTCCTGTTATTTCACTTTAGGGAAAGTAATTGCAGTTCTGGTAGCTCTTTCTAAAGGTCTATTATTAGTCGCGTGTTTTGGCAAGCCTTGCTCTGACTTCATCAAACATTTTTAAGCTTTAATTCCCCCTCGTTCCCTAAGTCGCAGTCTCCTTAGAGGCCGATGTTCTGGATGTTTCTTCTGTCTACTACCTGCAGGCATCTAGCTAGACTTGCTCAAGTCTTTGATTATGAAGATTCATTGAATTATTAAACACAATCAGAATAAAGTTTATTATAGTATTTATCCCACCCCTGGAAAAGATGTCCATAGGCTTAACATTGGGATATCGTTCTCCATGCCCCTACAAGTATTGCAGTCCGTTCTCCATGGTTTATATCCCGTGTATCGTCCATTCTTTTAGTGTGTACTGGGGTGAGATAAATACAGAAAGCAACTCGTTTTGGCCAAAGAAGTTACTCTCCAACTCGTTTGAATGCTATGCGATATTCACTTGGCTGTCACCTCGTTCATATCACTCCACATCAAACTCGTGGAAAACAACGACTTTGACCAAAACTTGTTGGTTTCTTCTTTAGTATCCTTCAATGACTGGCCCATGAATCAAAGACTTGTCCAGTAGGAACAGAACCTCTTGTATATGTCCCCCTAGCCACTCCCAGTAAGGCCTGGCATCCACCTACTACAATAAAAATTTATACCTACCGATATGGCACCGATACAAAAACCAAATATTGGAGACATACCGGGAAGGTGCAAAATCGTAGACATATGCCAATCCACCACACAATGTATGGGGTTTTTATCTGTGTCTAATCACAGAAACGTGGTCAACTGTCCCGATATTAGGTGACCTTCTGACGCGATTTTGATTCTTAATCGGGAGGTACATCGTAGACCATATCGGAGCCATATCGTAGTAAGTGGACGCTGGACACCGGACCTTACCCTACACCGCCTCCTACCCCTCCCACTCCTCCAGTTCTCTGACCTGCTGTGTTGTCAGAGCAATAAATTTCGACTGCTCCTGACTTACATCTTCTCTATCATACCTCCCCCTCTTGGTGCACCCCTCTCATAAGATCCCACACTCTCTAAGTGGTATTCCGTACTCTCACTACGTTCTATGGTAGAAGAATTCTTAACGAACTAGGCTTAGAGCCTTGAAAATCCACTGGCCTGTCTCCCATGCTAAAGATGTACATCAATGCAACCCAAAGATTCCTATAATCTCAATGATGCCTCCTAGTGGGAACACTGTGTTCTAGTGCATTCTGGAGGTTCTAAGCCTAGTTCGTTAAGAATTCTTCTCCTATAGAGCGAGTGAGAACCTTGTACAGATTATGACGTAGAGAGTGGTCACGAGATCTTATAAGAGGGGTGCTTAGAGCGAGGAGGGTAGCTATAGGATGAAGGGACTGGAGCCAGTCTAGCATCTAACCAATGAAGCTCAGAGGAGAAAACACGTCAGCATGGCTGCCAATTAAGTACGGGGAGCTAGAATGATAGCTAGGTAGGACTAAGAAAACCAAGCAGTTTGAAAGGGTAGCTTATAATTTGTATCAAAACAATGTATACAAAAGGGAAGCTTGTATTGATACTAAAAAGTGAGTGTTGAAATATTGTATAGCGATAAATACACAATATTACCATGATTGTCACCTGTGTGATAGTATTCTCCACGTATTTGACACGTAGTAAAACTCCGAGTGATAGCGAGGAGTATTGCGTAGTGTCAACTACAAGGAGAATACAGCCATACATATCGAAATCATGATAATGTTGTACTAATTATTCACCTTTCGACTAATTATTAAGAAAAGATCTTGTAAATAATTAGAAATTCGACGCAAACGCAAGCGCATTGTTTATATGAAATAATTCCTATAATGGCCGTCAGGTGGCCAATGGAGCCGTATTTTGCTAGGTGAATACGGCATTCCGTAATCTACTCAGTAGCGATCTGTAGGCTCCATAGGCTTAGTTAGAGACTCTGTATTAGGTGGGTAATAATGCCCACTATACTAGATCGAATCTGCAAAGAAACTAATAGAATGTGAATATTAAAAGAAATAAACACTTCCTATTTAAAATTAAAAGTACCTGCAGGCATTGCTTCTAAGATGGGCTCCCCCTGAACTCCCGACACACTACGACAAGTGTTCAAATATGCTCCCAAAGAGTCGTGTTTTCTGTTGGAGTGAATGGGTTTCTCGTGGCAGTGGGGCCTGTGGTCTGACTAAGAATGAAAGCAGGAGACTGTAAAAGATTGAACTTGATTCCAGTAGTGTGCTCGTTGCCGATGGCAAAGTATGTCAGAGATAAGGCCCATTTCCATTGGCTGATTTCAGGTCACCGATCTACAGTCAGGAACCACCGACGGACTTTTGGCACTGTTGACCCCAAAATCGGTCAATGGAAACGATGCAGCTCGTGAAATGACCCACGACTTTTTCTGCTTAGATTATGCAATGTGGCACCACCCTCCACTGAGTGAGAGCTTGGTCACTGAGTGAAATCTACTATCCTCACCGATTTCCCTTTACCGATGCACAGTCAGTGGCACCACTGATGGACTTTCTGGGTAACTGAAAAAGTCTACACTATTTTCGTCGGCCAATGGAAACGGGCCTTCTGAGAGAATGGTCTGGTTGCAGGCCAGCCGAAAAAATCGATTATGGTCGATTTATAGTAAGAACTAGACTGTGTCAGAGTTTGTCGGAAGTATTCTCTACAATATGTAAGCTATGAATTCCCCTCCTGATTTACATACCCCTTCATATCATTTGTGCTGGTGCACCTCTCATGTCCTGGCATGTGTCGGTGCCGTGGTCACCTTTTTATTTCTTCAAAACCCGTTCCAACAAAGTGTGTCACTCTGCGACACAGCCCTTCCAACAGGGCTACAATTTTAAAATTCATGGCCAGATGTCACGGATCGTCGTCAAATGGGCAGTGACAGGGGTCAAAAATAAAGTTAGGAGTATGGTTAAAACCTTTTGTATGTGAATAGTACAGTGGGTGGGGAATATGTTGGATGTATGAGGGTAGGTTAAATACCTATAATAAACATGCACCACAGAGCCAAAATTTAGTAGTACATATATGCTATGTGGAAACGATTGACTCCCTCTTTCTAAACACTGCAGAGATTATACTGATAAATTTAATTTTTAAGGCTAATTATCCAATATTTTTATAAGCTCCATGACTGGTTTGAGTAGGTATTCTTTCTTTTTGTTTTGAACCTTACTAAGATGAATATCAGCTAGGGGGTCAATCGTTTCCACAGGGAGTCAATCGTTTCCACATTCCCAGATATGAGTTCATAACTATGTACAGGGAAGGAGTACAAGAAAGCTTGTACCATGTGAAGTTACCTTGATATAAGGGGGTATTTATTTGAAATGGACAGTAGTCAAATATAATATACTTGTTAGCTATCACTGTAGGGTGGGAGTCAATCGTTTCCACACAAAAACTACACAAACCAAGGGAATAGGCTCCCAGTGCTATCATAGTATATTTAGATATAATTTTTTTTCATATATACATAGGTACAGGTTAAGGCTTACCAGGATGTATTTTATTCCTGTCTGTGCTATATGTAGATATTGGGAGGGTTACTTCTTTAGGGAGTCAATCGTTTCCACACTAAAACTACACATGTACATTTTGCCATGGAGAGAGTATACTATCCTGCCCAAAAATGTGTAAATGGTCTGAAAAAATCCTTAACCTATGGGGACCCAGTTAAGAACAGTTATTGTCAACATTTTATACTCTTTCTACTAATGCTGACTATTGCAATTATGGTTTAGTCATTTTATCATGAAAAAACACCCTGTTTCAGGTAGTTTGGACCTACTATCTCCGTTATTTATGATCCCACATAGGCAAAACCATGGTTCCCCTGGAAGATCCGATTGAGTCTGACCAGAAAACACAATAAAATAATAAATATCTATTAAATTTAGCCTATTATTGAATGGAGAAGCAATAATGGTTATTTGACGACGATCCATGACATCTGGCCTCATATTGTAGCCGTAAGGGGAGCTTCCACCAACGACGACAAGGCTACGACAATGGGTTCCTGACAAGGTCCATGATTGGCCTACGAATGGAGGCCTTGTCGTGGTTGGTGGACCCCAGTTCCAGACAAAGAGTCTATGACAAGGCCACGACAAGGCCACTATTGGAAGCTTGTCGGGAGCCTTCCTACAAGGCTACAACAATATTGAGCATGTTTGATTTTTTTCCCATGACTGGACCCTTGTCACAAAGTGTCGCAGATATCTATGATAGGAAATTTTGGTGGAGTGTTCACTTCCTGACACGCCCCGACAACGCTGTCATAAACCCCCCCCCCCCCCTTCTTACGACAAGGCTGTGACAAGCGCCGATTGGAACTTTCTTGTCTGCGCTTGTCGTAGCTTTGTCGGAGTGTATCAGAAGTGGTGGGAGCCCAGCTTCACTCCTTCATACAATTCATTTTCTTTTGGCGGACTTCCCCTAATAGCAGCCTGAGCCCTCTCTTCTGTCCAATCCAGGGACAGAGACAATAAAAAGAAGACAAGCAGAGACGAATGGGATCCTTTCCTGAAAGAGGATATTATTGTAATAGTCTGGCGATGCAAATCAGAAATTAACTGGAAAAATACAGGTCATAAACTGTTGTTATTTATCCCTCTGACATGTACACCTGCTTCCCAAACATTGCTTTCTTCACCATCTTCGCCAGATAACGGTATCGGGTTCAATAATCATGGAAATATTCTTTTGTTCAACAGAGTGATCCATCAGAAGTGACAGGAAAAATAGTCAATGTTATGAGACCTGTTCATAAGGGTTTATTTTGATGGAACTTCAGGATAAAAATCGTTTTCAACTGATATTATGTCTTGTGATTAGTAACTCAGCTTCCCTTCATATTTGAAAATAACATAACTTATTAGACAATCAATAAATGAAAATTCTTAGCAAGATCATATCAGAAGTCAAGCGACTAGATACATTGATCATTTGAGTTAGATCAAAAATGAAAAGCAGACATGTTCAAAGATGTTATGAGGAGAAAACGGCTTTGAGTTTTTCTTGTAGCGGTCGCCGGCCTTGGGCCCCGTTTAATAATCTAAGATCGTAAATAAAGACACTTTTCTGTACGCCATAGAGGCCCCGGGACAATGTGGGTCAATTTTATTCAACACTTGTGGATGACCTTATGGACGGCTAATACTGCCTTAGTAAACAGACTTAAATATCATTTAATGATAACCCTTGTACGAGGTTTTTGTTTGGTTTGATCTAATGGCCAGTCAACCAATATAGGTCCTTACCAGACTTTCTCAAGGTTCTTTTACACCACGAGGGTGGTGATCAAATCTATGAGATGAATTCAGGTAGAAGTCTCAGCCCTACATATTTACCGAGGTGAGAGTTCTTTTACTTCCCACACCACATAGACATGGTATGAGAAGGATTAGCCTTTGATATAGCAGTAAATCTACCATGGCTGGGGGTGGGACTTGAACCAACCAAGTCCTACAACCTTGGGGTTACAAGTTCAGTTGCTAACCACTGAGCTAACTCCACACCCCCTTGTACGAGGTACAGAAAAGGTTCTTCATGTACAATCCTAGATAATTAAACGGGTCCCTGGCCCCCAAGGTTTAATTACACACCTTCGAATAGTAACCCGACTGCCTGCTGCGGACTGGGCCTCATATACAAGCTGAATTACATAATCTGGGTGCACTCATGGCACTTACGTGCACTGGCTCACCACACAGTAGGGACCGGCTTCCCCTGCCCTCTGGTGAAGAGTGAACACACTAACACTCAACTGACCTTGCACTCTTGGGGCCCGTTTCCATTTGCTGACAAAAACAGTCAGTGGTGCCACTCATTATGACTTAGCACAAGTAAGAATTGATAAAGGTATATTTCTTGATTTAGGAAGAGTTGTCCAGGGATGGAAATGCTTATTCGCTATCAACAGACTCAGATAACAGTAATCCGTATATTTGGCTTCAGTGTATATATAGACAGGTCATACAATGATGCATTAGTGGATTATGTAGCGATTCAAACGAGATGGGATGGAGCTCTGACCCTAAATTTGAATGGGTTTCTGAATTCATCTCACCCTTCACATTAACTAATGGGCTAACCTTTGTGACATAATCCCCCATTGAGTTGGGTTTTTTCTATATACTCCATGGGCGTTGGATACAAGTTCCCAATATATTTTTAGTTATATCTTTAGTGCCCTTTCTCCTTACAGAGTTCTTCCAGGCAATAAGCCGAGTCCAAAAAACAATCTATACCAAAAGCAATAACATAGTTGGTACATCTAGGTTAAAGTAACTAGGTTAGGGGGTTTTGTGGATGGAATTATGGGGATGAGTGATAAAGGGTGATTTCTTATATCATATTCTTGAAATGTTCTAGGTATTCAAGTCTTTGAGTTATGGCAGGCAGTTTCTCCGAAAGCTTCGCTCCTCTCCATATCGGACATCGTTGGAAGAATGAAGACTTGGGTCGCTTTTCCATTAACTTTCTCCCGTCCTCACTTCTAGTTCCTCGTGCACACGCTGTCACATTCTCTGGTTTTTATGCGAACTTATGCATTTGTACCAATAATTGCTTGCCATTGAAGATCTATTGGCTTAAAGAAAAATGCGGGTAGGTATCGCACTGCCCCCTGTATAGACACTGGTGCTGCCATCCGGTTTCATCAAAATATTGCAGTTTCCCATAGACACCAATAGTTAAGCACTTATCTCTTCAGATGACCTTCCCATGGAAGTTAGCATGATGACATGCCAACTGTTTTTGCTAATATATAGAACTCATAATATCCAAAGTTATTTGCAAGAATCAATAGAATTTAGAAACCCCCCAACTTCCAGCATTTGTCTTTAATTCGGCACACTGAATGCAATCCGTCGATAGACTGACATCTGATAAATCTGCCTTGGACGATCCGCAGGCCTCTGTGATGCAAAACATAGAGTGACTTCAGATCTGTCGCCACAGATAAGCCACAGTATCCTAGTATAGATATACTTGTCGAAATATAAATTTGTCGCGCTGCATTAAAGGTCGGACGGGTTCTTAGCTTGCCAAGCTTGTATAACCTATTATCAACCCTTTAAGGACGGGTGCCTGTGGCCGAGCTACTTCCATTAGGATGGGTGTTGGTGGCAGTTTTCCTGCTAGAGGACGGGCACACTATGGTTAGAATTAATATTTCAAGTTTGTCATGACATAACACAATACATGATCATAAATGTTTTATTTCATTTAAAAAGAAATGATAAATATAATGCTATATCTATATTTTGTAAAGATTTCATCAATATTGCTCTATCATTTCTTTGTTAAAACATTTTTATAAATATTGGAACAATGATGTCCCATGATACCTCAAGGCATCATGCGACTTTAGTGCGGTGATGCCTCAAGGCATCATGCGTTTTTAGTGCGGTGATACCTCAAGGCATCATGCGTTTTAAGTGCGGTGATGCCTCAAGGCATCATGCGTTTTTAGTGCGGTGATGCCTCAAGGCATCATGCGTTTTTAGTGCGGTGATGTCTCAAAGCATCATGCGTTTTTAGTGCAGTGATGTCTCAAAGCATCATGCGTTTTTAGTGCGGTGATGCCTCAAGGCATCATGCGTTATTAGTGCGGTGATGTCTCAAAGCATCATGCGTTTTTAGTGCGATGATGCCTCAAGGCATCATGCGTCCTTAAAGGGTCTTAACCAACCGTGTGACACGCTTCACATTGTGGGACCAGCTCAATTCAATATTAAGTCCATGGAGAAAAAATATCAAGGGTGAGATTAAGCGGGAAACTGGCGGGTGGGTTCTCTGTTGTCACACGACACTGCATGTGGCTGCACACGTCAAAAGACCGCGCCCAACCTGACGTCTGAGACATCACCTTTCGTAAAATCCACTCTGCGCTATTGCTCTCTTGGAAACATGTGATAAGGGAACAAAGCCTTTCTGTCTTCTTTAACCCTTCCCAGGCGAACAGGTTGATGGGTACCAGTAGCTGCAGGTTCTGCGCTGTATGCCTCCTGGGGGTGAGAATATTTACTTATCATGTGACCTAAAAAAAAATCCTTCGTTGCCAAATTTTCAATCATGTCTTTCACTTATCATGTGACCTAAAAAAAAATCCTTCGTTGCCAAATTTTCAATCATGTCTTTCCATATTTTACACAAACTCTTTAAATTTTCCCTGTATTTATTGAAAAAGCCTGAATATCAAGCCTGTACATAATGCCTGTAGGCATTTTCGCCCCACATGTGCATAATGCCTGTAGGCATTGTCGTCCCCCCCCCCCCATGTGCATAATGCCTGTAGGCATTTTTGCCGCCCCCCCCCCCATGTGCATAATGCCTGTAAGCATTTTCGCCCCCCCCCCATGTGCATAATGCCTGTATGCATTTTCGCCCCCCCCCCCATGTGCATAATGCCTGTAGGTATTTTCGCCCCCCCCCCCCCCATGTGCATAATGCCTGTAAGCATTCTCGCCCCCTGTGTAAATAATGCCTGTAGGCATTTTCGTCAACCATGTATATAATGTCTGTAGGCATTCTCGCCCTGAATGGGTTAATGGACATCAACTGGGAGGTCAATATTATCAAGGTCGTAATGTAGAAGGACTAGATCCCTGGATATGTCAGAGCTTCATACTTCATAGAACACTGCTCATTGCTTGTGATAGATACATAACTTGGCTCTTGGAAAATGACAATATATGTAATGGTATCTTCATCATGTTATATGCAGTAGGAAAAGGGGAAGATTGAATACTCTTTCATGAAAACTAAATACTTTAATATCCATTGATCCATCACCAATGAACTGCCTTGAGACGTCGACATAATAATTGGGCGATTGGCACAGTCGACTTATTCCACGTCAAAGCTGCCTTCTTTAACTGAAAAAAAACCCGGTAGCAGTTGGAAACCGCAATCAATGAGTTTGATTGATGCGCCGGAGAACTCACGAAATTCCATCGTTGACCTGGATGTTGATAAGAAAGGCAATCAGGATGCAGTGCGCACCCTAGACACTAGACTGGCTCCAGTCCCTGCATCCTATGGCTACCCTCCTCGCTGGACTGGCTCCAGTCCCTGCATCCTATGGCTACCCTCCTCGCTAGACTGACTCCAGTCCCTGCATCCTATGGCTACTCTCCTCGCTAGACTGGCTTCAGTCCCAGCATCCTATGGCTACCGTCCTCGCTAGACTGACTCCAGTCCCTGCATCCTATGGCTACTCTCCTCGCTAGACTGGCTTCAGTCCCTGCATCCTATGGCTACCCTCCTCGCTAGACTGACTCCAGTCCCTGCATCCTATGGCTACTCTCCTCGCTAGACTGGCTTCAGTCCCTGCATCCTATGGCTACCCTCCTCGCTAGACTGACTCCAGTGCCTGCATCCTATGGCTACCCTCCTCGCTAGACTGACTCCAGTCCCTGCATCCCATGGCTACCCTCCTCGCTAGACTGACTCCAGTCCCTGCATCCTATGGCTACCCACCTCGCTAGACTGGCTTCAGTCCCTGCATCCTATGGCTACCCTCTTCACTGGGATACAGGCTCCAGTCCCTACATCCTATGGCTACCCTACTCGCTGGACTACCTCCAGTCCCTGCATCCTATGGCTACCCTCCTCGCCTGGATATAGGGACTGGTATAATCGGTAATGGTGTTGGATTTCTGGCGCTGTTTAGCTCCAGTATTCCCAGCACTCTCCATACAGATATTCTGGAGACTGGTCAGGATATCTGCTGGGAGATTGATACCATTTCATTCATGGGCCAGTCAGAGAGGGATACATACTATAATGAACTTTATTCTGATTGTATTTAATCATTTAACTCTTTCTGTCCGAGCCTGAGTGGGGAGTGTGCGCACTATAGGACGAGGTGTAATACCTCTATAAACCCCAAGGGGACGAGACTGTCACAGTAATGGCGTTTGTTTGTCATATAGGCGTCACTTAGTAACCTTAGATACAAGTTACTATAGTTACTTATCGAATGCTCATAGAGTATAATAATGAACATAGGATTTTTTATTTATTGTGAAAAAAATGGTATAAATCTATTCATTATTTCCCATAAAACATAACGTTTGTGATGACGATGCATAAATATAAATATATTCTTTAACAATGCCTGGAGGCATTCCTCGTCCCCTGGGTGGAAATGCCTCCAGGCATTCCTCGTCCCCTGGGTGGGAATGCCTCCAGGCATTGCTCGGACTGAAAGAGTTAATGAATATTCATAATCAAAGACTTGAGCAAGTCTACCTAGACAGCACAGCGAGCGGCGGGTTGGTCGATAAGGTCATCAGATAAGGTCACACTTAGCGACGAGCGAGTGACTCCCACCAGCCTCACGATCAAGTCCACGTCAGGAACGAGCATCAGAAAAGGCTTGAGAGAGCCACTCTCCCCCCAGATCTTTCGAGGCACTAGCACTTACTAATCTCTGCCCCAACCCAAAGCTGGTTCCCTGGGTATCCACTAAAGACAGGGGAGACCAGCGAGCATTTCAGATTCAAAACAAGGCAACTGTCAAAAGTTATGCAAGTCAAACAACTCATATATAATAAGTATGAAAATATGGTTAAAGGAGCTTCACAGACAATCCAGATGTTTCTTTTTCAAACTTAATATTTTATCCAACACGTGCTTTGTTTCGACAGTAGAAATATCCATGTAAATGAAAAAATAAACCCACTCTTTTTCAAAATTAAACCATTTTATAATGGGAATCCACAGTTGGCTAGACTGCCCCTTCAAAGGTGCACATGGGCTTTGTTGACAAAGACAAAACCCTGCAATAGATGAGGTACTTTTCGCTGTAGAAAGTAGTCCCAGAAATTATGTCTGGTTTGACATAAATGATAATAGAAATGAGAGTATTCTATTTGCCATATAGATATGTTCATCTCTACTTACAATTAGAACCCAAAATACCCCAAAAGCCCTTAGAATTTAGGATATTTAAAAAATTAGCGTATGGGACAGATTTGAGCGCAAACATACAGGTTGGGGCAGAGATAAAAGCGGCCGCAGGAAGAGCGAAGGATCTTTGCTAGGAGAGTGTGAGAGAGCTGCAATCTGAGGCTCGACCAGTTCTACTTGTTTCTCTTTTTTATTAAGGAAGACTTGTATTTCTCAAAGAGGGGACCAGTCATCAGGAGGCACAGCTTTGTGCTGCATTCCGATAAAGAGGTCTTCGGAGAGGTTATTGATGATAGTTCATCAAAGGACTGACAGAAATCAAGGAGTTTCTATGAAGAGGATTTGAAAAAAAACCTACAATTTTAGTATATGTCTCATGCGTATATGTTCATATTGGAATTACAAATTGCACAGAGGGATGTGTTAACGAAAGGAAGACATGGACAATAATCGATGGTTTTGTGGACGGGCGGCCGTAAACCACGAGAGCTGGACGCGTAGTAATACACGAGCGTTATTACGACCGTTATACACGAGCGAGTGTATGACGACGTTAACCTTGAGTGGTTTAAAGAGACGCCTGTCCACAAAATCATCGTTTGTTGCATTTATTATCCATCTTTTCGAATGAATTAATCTAGTAATTGCCATATTGAATGGTATAACAATAGGGACTATTTCTTTTCTCTTTACCAAAAGGGACCATTTTTTCTGTATACCATGGTTTTGGGGCCGTATACCACAGATTTGAATCCGTATACCACAGTTATGGTATCTGGCAGGTTTTATACATTGGGTCGTGGTCTAATGAGTCCCCATACATTTTCAAAGGGGGCTTTGTAAACGATGGATAATAAAGTAATTCATCGTGAACAAAGGGTCGGCAGGATACAGGAGTGCCTCCTATAACATCAGCAATTAAACCTAAAAACTTTTCTCACCTACCCCCAGACCTGCCCTTGTAATTAACACTCATGCATAAACTTTCACAATAAAGCCCAATGCCCATCTCCCGATTTCGGAACATTCATGTATTAATTGTCGGCGACAAACGGATGGTAATTTGTCTCAGCCAAGGCATCCTAACAGAGTCAGCCGCAGTTGGTGGATATAGGACAGCTAGGCAAGGGTGAGCCACCGGTTAATGAACCACCTCCTTCAGATGTCCTTTTGTCTCCAACAAGTTGTGGTTTCAAAATCAGTGGCGAAAAGTTTATCAAGATGTTGATAAATCTAGTTGCCGTTGGTAAATTGTATGTCTGTCGGTAAGTGTAGAATGATTTGCTTAGGACCAATACCCACCAACCCTTCTCCTAGATGCCCGGCAGTCGAGCAAAGGGTTACGTAATTTGCCTGCGACAAGTTCACCGACTCCTATACGATTTGGGAACTAATCGTACGACCCTTAATCGGTAGATGGGCATCGGGTTTTACCCAACCACAACACATTCACTCTACCCTTAATCTTATTAGAATCGAGCCGTTCGCCAGAGATGGCTTTTACATCAAGCTGGTTCAAGTAAATGCCGGCATCTGAATAAAAGGGAAAGCCAGTTGATGAGTCTGTAAATGGGTTATCATGCACATTCCATCGAAATGATTGCCTTCTAGGAAACCGCTGCAAAAATCAGAGACTGGGTATGGCACCCATAGGTTATCAACCGATGTGGTTCTGATTATTATTAGAGTGTTCTCGCATCCATTATTATATACCTGTGTGCGAATGTTTATCAAATACTGCCCGCTGCTAGGGGTGCAGTAATAATAATGTTTGTTCCCGCTGTGACTGTGACGTAATAAGTAATTAAAATGACGTTTTTGCATCGATTTGTGGTATATAATTATAAGTAAACGTCCATACTGTGTACGAAACGGCTTTCGCTCTTGATAAGTTGTTGATTTTGTACTGCCTTCTGTCTGCGTCGGCAGGCGGAATCAAATCGACGACTGACCTCAAACATGAATCTTTTCGTCCACAGTAAGGACGTTCCCTAATGCTATATACGTTGTCTAAAGGTTAGAGTGGTCACACATAGACTTATAGCATGCTGCAAATAAAAAAACAAAACTACCCCTTCACTATCTGCATGCTGTTCACTGTGATATTGGAAAAGGATCATGGTGCCAGTGACTTAGGGTCTTAGGGGCATGCCCGGCCGGGTTACAGAATACTATCCATAGACTGAAAGTAACGCAAACCTTTTATAGTTGCAAGCCCATTCATCAATGATGAACATACCGTTTCCTCCTAGTTATATACCGATGCTCGAATGTCTCCTTTATAGACACTAGCAGTATAGATTTTGTTCATCCACGCAGTGACATACTGTTTATAATGGTGAAAGCTTGGTCAATGAGTGACATCTACTACCCTCACCGATTTTTCGATACCGACACACAGTCGGTACCACCACCGACAGACTTTCTGGGTAACTCAAAAAATCTCCGCCGTTTTCGTCGGCCAATGGAAATGGGCCTTATATGACAATACGGAGGCATGGTTAGTGTACTTGTATTGCTCTACTCCGCAAACAGAATTCCTTCAGGTACACTTACCATCATGGGGCCCGTTTCATAATCGAGGATCGAACATAAAGATTTATCAACATGTTGACAAACTTTTGGCCACCGATTTAGAAACATAGAAACCACAACTTGTCAGCGTAGATGTGTAGATGTGTATTGGGCTTAAAGTCCAATACACATCTACCGATTTCGGAACATTTATGTACCTTTGTCGGCGACAAACGGAGGGTAATTTGTCTCAGCCAAGCCATCCTAAACGGAGTTGGTAGATGTAGGACAGTTAGGCAAGGCTACCCAGCGATAAGTGAACACCTGGTTTCTTTGGTTTTTGCCATCCCCCAGCGATTAGTGGACCATACACCGATTTTATCAGTGAGCGGGTCGAGCGTGGGTTTAGGTAATTTTCCTGCGACAAGGTGAGCGACTCCTATACGATTTGGGAACTAATCGTTCAACCATAAATCGGTAGATGGGCATCCGGCTTTATACATCTTTTCCTAGCTGTGCCATCGTTCTCTGCAGTAGAGGGTTGTGTGGAGAGTTCCGCCATCGGGCATTTATCAAATATACATGAGGTGCTTATTTCCGAGCTTTTTCCAATTAGCAAGGGAAATATATCGAACTGGGTCAATTCAATCATACATGTATGGGAAATCTGATGTTCCTTGGTAATTGGATTTAATCTAAATCTTATATGTAGAATTAGAATTCAGTATGGCCGAAGGTGGCTGCAATTGTCACCTTGCTAATTTTTGTGGGAAGGCCATCTGAATAAGGTAAGTGTTTATCTATTGGTGTCTATGGGAAACTGCTTTATTTTCATCAAACCAGATGGCAGCACCAGTGTCTACACAGGGGGCAGCACGATACCTACCCGCATTTGTCTTTAAGACTATGATTAGGACTTACCTCAGCAATACCATTCAGGATGTTCACGTGGTCGTCAAAAATGGGAGCCATATACAGCTTTCATCTTATTACTTCTCCTTTCGGGTGGGAAGACATTTTGTTATTGACAATCAATTTTACATAGCAACGGATCGAAAAACGGTGAATGTAACCGCTTTTTCACAAACGCAAATATATGATTTTTCAGTTATCGCCTCGTAAGAACGTCCTCCATAAAGACCGATCACTTTAGGTAACGAGAATGCAACAAAGACCACGATAAGATCTGTTTTCTTATGGTTATTAGGTCTAAAAACACCTCACCCTGGAGACTGGACGATATCGGATGATGAACGAAAAGGGGGGCGTCCACCAGAGCCGACACGCCTCCCGACACACTCCGACACGCCCTCTGCGACACAGAATCTGGTATTTTTTTGGTTTTTTGGTTGAGCACGGTTCTACGACCGATAGTAACAGCTGGTCTGGGATATACACATATATTTTTTTAGGCTCTAATATCTCGTTTTGATGTCAAATGAAGGTATTATTGATTTGAGAAACTTAGCCCCTATAAAAAATCACCATATTTACAACACATAATGCCCTATAGATCTAATTCCAAATTTTCATAATTTTCTGTTGAGTATTTCTCACACGAGAGTGATTTTCCCGGAAGAATACTCTAGTGTGTCGGTACCTATGATCGCTACTTTTTGTGTAAACAGGTGTGTCGCAGAGTGGCGCCCCCATGTCTGCGACAGAACCTCCCGACACACTGCGACACAGATGTTCTCTGTCGCAGTGTGTCGGAGTGTGTCGGGAGCACTATCGTAGCGTGTCGGCTCTGGTGGACGCGGGCTTTAATTCTAGACGACCTTTTTCCATTCAGGGTAGCATAAAACTAGTCGTTGGCATCAGCATTATCGTTCAGTACATTATCTATATGAATGCCAATACATATCGAGCAGTACAGTGGTATTTCTGAAAATGGATGAAATTTTCAAAATGAACAATTTCTTATGCACACCGGCTATGGCATTTCAGTTTCTTATATCGTCAAAAGCTCGTTCGCCGACGTCATATTTTTCTATGCTACGTTTTGGCACCAACGAGACTTGTATTTTTATCATAGAGTATTATTCAACGGACCCAGACGAATAATGTAATGATAATATGCTTAAATCTGTGTAAAGGTGTTCGAATAGCAGGGAGGAATTGTGAATACCATGACACAACAATCTCCCCTTGTCTTAAAAAGAGAATAATTAACTATTATGATCATCAGAACCTAATAAGTAATTACTTTTACCCCTAATATCAATCAATTACTAACAAAATGGTCTTTTCTCATTTCGAGTATAGAGAAATATATATATACTTCTCCCCGTAGATTGTGAATGTGTCTACGTGTGATTTCTGTTCTTATCTCACCCCAGTATTTTTCTCCATAGGCTTAACATTAGGAACTCATACTCCATGGCCGTGAAAGTAGTGTACCCAATATTCAATGGCTATTTAATGGCGAGTTATTCTATTGATTAATAATGTTCTTGATCATGTATACGGGGTGAGATGAAATATATATATATATATGTGGAGTGAGATGAAAATCAGAAACCCACTCATACATATATACGGGGTGAGATATAATCAGGAAGCCACTCATATATACAAGGGGTGAGATATAATCAGAAACCCACTCATATATATACGGGTGAAATGAAATCAGAAACCCACTCATATATACGGGGTAAGATGAAATCAGAAACCCACTCGATGAAAATAACCAGTGAGCTTATATGATTACTGGAACTAGGCACAGTGTGTGTCGACATAAAGGCTTGGGAGAGGGAGCGGCATGTCCTTTCTACAGGAAGCGGTGACCTCTAAGATCTATACGTTTTCCTGGAGAGGGCCATCTATTTGGTTCTGTCATTCCTAACCAGGGCCATCCATATCCACCATAACAAGGAGAGATGTCCACTCGTGTACCGGCCGTTTAAACTACATGTCCATGGAGAACCTAAAGCCCGATACACATCTACTGATTCAGGATTGAACGATTAGTTCCCAAGTAGTATAGAAGTCGGTGAACTTGTCCCAGGTGAATTATGCAATACCTCGGCCCTTGTCGGCCACCCAATCAGGCGCCACTTACGAAGGTTCTGTTGTCAGCAACTAGATTTGGCCACCGATTTAGGAACATAAAAACCACAACTTGTCTGCGACAAAATAACATCTGAAGGATGTGGTTCACTAATCGTTGCCTGGCCCTTGTCTAGCTGTGCTATATCTACTGACTACAGCCAACTCGGTTAGGATGGCTCGCCTGAGACTATAGAGGAAACCCATGAAAGTTTAGGGTGAGCTCGTATCCCATCGAGTTTGAATCACGTAGAAATTCACAAGGCGAAGCCGCATGAATTGCTATGTGATTCAAATGAGATGGGATCGAGCTCTGACCCTAAACTTGAATGGGTTTCTGAATTTATCTCACCCTTAATATTGACTAATGGGCTAACATTTGTGACATTATCCCCCATTGGATATATTTCCTAAATATCTAATGGGTGTTAGACACGAGTTCCCAATGTTAAGTCTATGGAGAAAAAATATCTGGGGTGAGATAAAAATTACTGTCCCACGAGTGAGGAGGATAGCACCACAGAAGACGTCTACACACTACTACAAACCTCTCCTTATTTTGGTATAAAGGGTAGAGCCCTCAGCTTTTGCTTAAAGCTTTCTTTGGAGCCGGACGTTTTAATATCCTCTGTTTGAGCCTTCCATAGCTTTTGACCTCAGCAAAGAGATGTTTTCACATACTCAGTACTTACTTTGGGTTGGTTGAAGAGTGCCTTCTGTGCGGATCTCAACCCAGAGCATACCGATATATCCACCTAATACAAAGTATCCATAAGAACACATAGGGAGGGTGTATCACCGTACCCGGAGCATACAGATATATCCACCTAATACAAAGTATCCATAAAAACACACAGGGAGGGTGTATCACCATACCTGGAGCATAGATATATCCACCAAATACAAAGTGTCCATAGAAACACATAGGGAGTGTGTATCACCATACCCAGAGCATACAGATATATCCACCCAATACAAAGTATCCATAAAAGCACAGAGGGCGTGTGTATAGGCCCGTCTCCATTGGCCGATTTCCCGTCACCAATCTACTGTCAGGAACCACCGACGGACTTTTGGCACTGCTGGCCCAAAATCGGGCAATAGAAACAACCCAGCTCGTGAAATGAACCCCGACTTCCTGCTTAGATTATGCAATGTGGCACCACTCACTACCGAGTGAAAGGTCAGTCACTGAGTGAAATCTCCTACAATTCTATGTAGACGCACAGTGGGTGGCACCACCGACGGACATTGGTAACTCAAAAGATCTACACCCTTTTCGTCAGCCAATGGAAACAGGCCTTATTACCATACCCGGAGCATACAGTTATATCCACCGTATACAATGTGTCCATAGAAAACACATAGGGAGCATGTATCAACATACCCAGAGCATACAGATATATGTTTATGGGTTGCAATAAACGGCACATATATGGTAAAATAGTACATAGGGTAAAATAGTGTGTATCTAGATGAATTAATATCAGTACGCCACTTGTAAGGATATGGTGAACAATAAATACAATATAGCCTTGTCTCAGATAAAGGGGAGTGTATGCTCCTCAGAGTTGATTCGTTAAAATATATTACTACGCGTCAACTCCTTGGAGCATATAACCGCTTGTATCTGAAACCAGTCAATATTGTGTATTTATCAACTTGGATCAAATACAACTATAATCTGTTATATTTTAATCTAGATTGAAACCCAAGTATGACTAACATATGTATATCGCATTTCTGTATAATAATAAAATCGTTGGTATCAGGGCACGGGAAGGGACAAATGTGAAATTTTATATTGATCACAATAAATAACAGGTCAGAAATACTATCAAGAAACGTCATGAATTTTCATATACTTTTTGATATGGCGTGAGTTGTCTTCGCGAAATGATATATCACAAAGCGGAGCTGAGTGATATCTGTAGCAGAAGACAACAAACGCAATGTAAACAATCATATGAAATTGAGTGATGTTTAGACTTTATCCTACCCCGTCACATGTTTTCCACTTCATTTGTCATGTATGGCATATAGATATAACTGTGACATACAACCATACCATTTTAAGTCTATAGAAATCTATATGAGAGGTAGGATAAAGGAAAAGGTCTCTAGAAGATATACGAAGGATAAGAAAATGTTCCGAGGTACATGACTACGAGGCGAATCTTCTCTCAATTTCCATTTATATGACGATCTCCTCCTTACAACCTGTTCAGGGTGGACCACTCTATCCCACACATTATCTTGCAGCGCTTACCTGAGCCTACTCAACCCAGATACCTCCCCTCCGGAATGAAATTAGCCTACAGCAATCACCAGGAACGAGATAAAGAATTCCTCAACTAGTGAGAGCTAATTTCCCGTCTCCTGAGAGATGATATTCAACCCTGATAGTGAGTCTGATGATGAAATTAGCTGCGGTTGAATGAGAAGAGAGCACCTTCTGTGGTGTCCCTAATAACCCACACTGTGAAGCAGAGTCTTAATCAGCAGTTTAGTGTGGTTAGAGCTATGTGGGGTAATTGTGGCCGACAGACTGGGGGTTTAATGATTCTAAAAGCCCATACACACTGTACGATTTCGGAACATGAATGTTCCTTTCTCGGCGACAAAAGAACAATCGTAAGCTCAGGCGAGGCCTAGAAAATTTGTCGGCCAGTGTGGCACCCCCCTACAGTAATTTGCCTAAGACTTGAAAATCCCACCCGTGGCGATGTACATTTGTCGCCGACAAACTGCAGTCCAATGTTCCGAAATCGGGAGTGATAAATTAAGGAATGTGTTCCTTCCCGTTGTCACCGACAACAGAGTTTAAGAAATACCCCCCGTGGTTCCTACCAACTTTGGCCCATAATTAGTCGCTGGGTGAGCAGAAATGCCCATGCCACACACAGACTGAGGCCAGCTCACCGAATTAACTCCCATATACTGAGATTTATTACTTGTTCCTTTATCGGTGGCCTCAAATCTCCGAGAAAATCGAAGTCAGTTGTCCAGTGTGAACAAAATTTGCTTAAGATAAATTCCCACTAATGACCTCCACCCCTACCTATAAATCCAGCTGTGATGGTCGATGCCAAGCGCAAATTCGCCTGAGACAAGTTAAAATGCCCTTCCGATTTAGGGAGTTAATCGGTGGGAACAAAATCGTACAGTGTGTTTCCCCTTTAAGCGGGAACAGCGGCCATGGAAGTTTAATGATGCTAAAGCCCAATGCCCATCTACCGATTTTGGAACATTTATGTACCTTTGTCGACGATGAACGGCGGTAATTTTTCTCAGGCGAGACATCCTAACGAAGTCGGCAGTAGTCGGTAGTAGGCTGATTCAGCGCAATATTTGTGACCCATCTCCTTCAGATGTTATTTAGTCGCCAACAAGTTGTGGTTTCTGTGTTCCTATATCGGTCGCCATAAGTTTATCAACATGTTGATAAATCTAGTCGCCAACAACGGAAGGTTGGTAAATGCCACTTGACTGGCCGACACATGCTGAGGTATTACGTAATTCACCTGGGACAAGTTCACCGACTCCTATACGATTTGGGAATTGATTGGCTGCTGGAACTTTTTTTTTTTAAATATGATGAACCTTGATAGAAAACATGAAAGATATGAGTATTTGGTATCAAATTAAAGCTCCTGATGTCAGGAATGCATTGAATGTGGTTATGTGGTTGGCAAAAGTGATACATCAAGTGTAACTAATTATGTGTATCTATGTAGAATAGGCCCCCCGCATAAGTGGACACCCTCCATTCTGGGCCAAAGTGTCTGCTTATGTGAGGTGCCTGCTTACATGCAGTTTTCTGTCAATGGTTATGCTATATAAAGGAAACCTATGAAAGTTTAGGGCCAGAGTTCATATCCCATCAAGTTTGAATCATCAAGTAGTAATTCACACGGCGAAGCCACATTGATTGTATAGCAATTCAAATGAGATTGGATCGAGCTCTGACACTAAACTTGAATATGTTTCTGAATTTATCTCACCCTTCACATTGACTAATGGGCTAACATTTGTGACATAATCTCCTATTGGATGTTTTTCATAAATATTCAATGGGCATTGGATATGAGTTCCTAATGTTAAGTCTATGGGGAAAAATACCAGGGGTGAGATAATGTAGAATATCATACCTTTATATGGGTAAAACTATGGCATAGATACTATAGAGGAGACCTATGGAAGTTTAGGGTCAGAGATTGTATCCCATCAAGTTTGAATTGTGGAGTAATTCACAAGGCGTAGCACATGAATTAAGTAGCTCTAGCCCTAAACTATAATTGCTTTCTGAATTTATCTTCACATTGACTAAAGGGCTAACATTTGTGACATAATCCCTCGTTGGATGGTGTTGGATACGAGTTGCCAATTTTAAGTCTATGGAATAAAAAAAACCAGGGGTGAGATAATATAGAGGAAACCTATCCAAGTATAGGGTCAGAGCTTGTATCCCATCGAGTTTGAAGCATGTAGTAATTCACAAGGTGAAGCCGCATGAATTATGTAGTGATTCAAATGAGGTGGGATCGAGCTCTGACCCTAAACTTGAATAGGTTTCTGAATTTATCTCTCCCTTCACATTGATAAATGGGCTACATTCAGAGATATCAATTTTTCATTTTTCCATGGAAATCCACTTTTTCATATGTAATTCCTTTTCCTTGCATCAAACAATGATAATATTGATTCTGCCTCATTTACTCCAATAAAACACTGTCCACATAGACCCTCAGCCTTATGCCATGGCCATCAAGGGCATATTATCCAAGTTTTCCCGGTCTCTCAGGCAGAAAATTTTCCACTTTTTTCCCTGGCCCCATCTGACATCCCTGTACATTTGTGACATAATCCCCCATTGGATATTTTTCCTAAATATCTCATGGGTGTTGGATACAAGTTCCCAATGTTAAGTCTATGGAAAAAAAGCCACATGAATGATGTAGCGATTCAAATGAGATAGGATCAAGCTCTGACCCTAAACTTGAATAGGTTTCTGAATATATCTCACCCTTCACATTGATTAATGGGCTACTTTTGTGACATAATCCCCCATTGGATAATTCTCCTCAATATCTCATGGGCATTGGATATGAGTTCCAATGCTAAGTCTATGGGGGAAAAATATCAGGTGGGTGAGATAAACTGTTATAACCAGACGACACCCCACAGACGCCTACCAGACACCTCCAGTAGTCTACGCGGGCCGATAAACTGGTGTTTAGACAATTAGACACTAGGCAATACACACGATAAACTAAGAACAAAGATAATCTGGATAGTTGTCCCCACACCACCCAGGCATATCTAATAAGGTGTCCCTCTGAAATGACCACTTACACTGGGTTAAATGGCTTTTTGTACTGAAATTATTGTCCGTTAGTACGGGGTATCTATCTGAAGTCCATTATATGACACTTCAAAAGCCATCTCTGATCCAGCAAAAACAAAAAAAAACAAAAAAAAAACGCCCTCGTCATATTTTTCATGACTTAGTGATGAGAAACAAGTTTTTTTTGGGAGTGGCCTAAGATACCGATTTACAGTTAACCCCCACTTAAGGGGATACCCTTCATTCCGAGAAAAGTTTCCCCTTAAGCGGGGTTAAAATAAACTAAATAAGACTTTCTGTTCCGAGAAAACTGTCCCCTTAAGCGGGGTGACCCATTAAGCGAGGTGGCCCAGAAGCAGGGTTTTACTGTACTCAACAATGTTTGCGAAATTCAGCTGACTTTAAAACAATTCCCACTGCTCCTTCATCTTTCAACACCCTTCCCTGTTTACGATGACTAAAAGATGAAGCCCAGGACATGTTTGTCAAGACATATATGACTCTACAAATATATGACCGTTTCCTTCACACCTCCAGTAGTGAATAACACCTAATTTTACACCTCCTTTTTTAAAGAATGAATACTTTAACACCTCCAGTAGTGAAGAACACCTACTTTTACACCTCCTTACTTTAACACCTCCTGTTGTAAAGAACACCTTCTTTTACACCTCCAGTGGTGAAGAACGGCATCCTTTTCACCATAAAGAAAACCTACTCGGGGGGCAAATTGGTGCTGCAAAAGGAACGTTAGCTCTCCGCCTCGTTTATCTGTGCCTTTTTTCTTTTCTTTATGAACATGTGATTATACAGAATGTGTGTCAACGAAGCACTGATTTGTTTGTTGTTGGACCGGACAATTATACTTGCCTGAATACAAGAAGGAAAATTGGGAGATGAGCATGGGACTATGATTAATATTTCAAAGGCATATCGGACAATTTGGCTTGAAAATTAAAACCCATGTCAATATCCAGAAAATTAAAAAAGAGGATCCCAAAGTGTTCTGGAACACATATCTAACTTAAAAATCGAGAGTTACCGTGCTAGTTTTATATTCATAGATCAATATTATGATAATTTTATATTAGAATATATTAAAATTCTAAAACTTTTTTTTTCACATAGTAAAACCCATGTTTTTTCCCTCAAACTTTCCCAGAATATAGAACATGTATAGTACTACTTTGTTGTATTTTTATTCGTTCCAATGGACTCGACTGTTTTAAAACCCATAGGTCACCGTCTTTGGTTTTGAAAGAGTTGAAGAAAACCATATTTTTCAGTACATATCCTTTGTAAATCAAGCAAATGTAAATTGGGCAATTTTACAATTAAGATTTGATAAACTGGACAAAATGTTAAATTTACTCATGTAGAATTAGAATAAATCCCAAGAGAACAGTTTTGACTGATAATTGATATTTTCTAAAAATCACCAGGTGGCGCCACTCTGAATTGTAGGATATGCCTTTAAACACACTGTCCACTATGCATTTCTCCAAGCAATCTACTGATGGCAGAACATGCTCATGTACTGCATTTCTTGCTTTTAATCGATGAAAAAGCTGTCAAACGTCTTGCTGAAAGGTGACTAACTATCCTCTCAAATGGGACATTCTTCGTCAACTAATTGTAATAAGCTGTTCTTTGTAAAGATAATTATCCATTTTTATCAGTTGGACCTCCTGTATAGGAAACAATCTTACTCTGGCATCATTAGAACAACAAGAGCAATGAAGATTAAACACACCATTATCACCACCATTATCACCGGCAATGTCACGAAAGAGGACATTTAGAAAGGAAATATTACCTTCAAAATGTCCTTAATTGGCTTTAAGTCCAGAGTTTTATGAGAAATAGCGCCGGATGTAGCCTTGTGGAGAGAAAAAAGAGCAAAGAGGTAACCATTACCACTTGAGCTACTCAGTGAGTAGATTGCCTTTCCGTGGGGAAGGTCAGAGGGCCAGGGTACTCATTTGAAACGATTCCATTTGGATGGTGTGAGTGGGCAGGGGCGGCCATCCGATATGAATACTGGAGAATTCGACCCGTAACGATCTCGACCCGTTTTAAATCTTCCCAACTCAAGTAACTCATTACAACAGTGGATAGATACTATATGTAGTAGCGAGTATGTTATCATGGCTTCAAATTTGGTCCTTTTAGGGGAACAAAACAGACAGAAAACCCTTCCCCTAAGCCTATCCCTTACCCTAACCCTTCCCCTATCCCTAACCCTAACCCAATCCCTATCCCTAATGTTAACCCTCCACCTGAATATAACTGGACCTATTTTCTATATCCGCTGGTCTATTTGTCTAAAAGCTAACTAGTCAGACATTTCCCTCTATATATGAAAATGTCTTATATATAAGTATTTGAAATGAGTTCTCCGATCGATTTCCCCAAAACGGGTCGAGTTCTCCTGACATTTGTTTGTTTGTTTGGGTAGTTTAACATCCATTTTTTTCAATTAGACTTACTTTGGGTTTGACCAAATCTAGGAGATGAATGTAGGCAGAAATCTCGTCCCTACACATTTACCGAGGTGAGAGTTCTTTTACTTCCCACACCACATAGACATGGTATAAGAAGGATTGGCCTTTGATATAGCAGTAAATCTACCACTGCTGGGGGTGAATGAGAAAAGTGGCTGTAGTAGGACTCAAATCAACAAAGTCCTCTGCTCTTTACCACTGAGCTAACTCCCCACCCGGTCACTTTCATTATGCTTGCTTGCAAGCATATCCGTTCTGCACCATGAGGAGGCGAGGCGACCAAGAGGGTAAACAGATTGGTAATTGCTGTCCACCCCAGCAGACCAGTTCTCTTGACAACTACGGGTCAAGTTTGTTTCGGGTCAAGTTCTTCAGTAACCTCTGATGTCTCCATGAAGACCATCCATACTAAGAAAGAAATTGATGGTTGTTTGGTCTATATCGAGTTTGGAGCATGTAGTAATATGAACGAGGCAATAGCCAAGTGAATATTTCGAAGCACCCCAAACGAGATGGTGAATAGGGACTCAGACCAAAAACGTAAAAGTTTCTGGTTTCATCTAAGCATGCAAATATCTATCAGTTAGTCGTCAACTGAGTATGAGTTATCATACTCGCAAGCCTGTTGAGTATGAGTTCCTACTGTTAAGCCTATGGACGTTTATATCAGGCTAAGATAAATTGTCATGACCTAGTGATGTTTCCATGCACAGTGTAAACATAATACCCATAACTTTTTCCAAGCCCCCTCGTAGTGATAATATAGAGGAAACCTATGAAAGTTTATGGTCAGAGCTCGTATCCAATCGAGTTTGAATCGCATAGTAATTTACAAGGCGAAACCGAGTGAATTACGAAGCGGTTCTAATGAGACCCTAAAGAATAGGTTTCTGAATTCATCTAACACTGACATTGACTAATAAACTAACATTTGTGTCATAATCCCCCATTGGATATTTTTCTTAATATATCTCATGGGCGTTGGATACAAGTTCCCAATGTTTAATCTATGGAGAAAAAATACCAGGGATGAGATAAATAGCGATATCCTCCGATGGCTTACAAGTGAGGATAGAGCTCAATGCCCATCTACCGATCAAGGGTTGAACGATTAGTTTGCAAATCATATAGGAGTCGGTGAACTTGTCTAAGGCAATTTACGTTATACCTCGGCCCGTGTCGGCTATCCAATCAAAGGCCATTTACTAACGTTCAGTTGTCGGCGACTAGATTTATCAACATGTTGATAAACTATTCACCACCAATATTGGAATATAGAAACCACACTCTGTCAGCGACAAAAGGACGTTTAAAGGAGGGGGTTCACTAATCGGTGGGTCACTCTTGCCTAGCTGTCCTACATCTACCGACTAGGGCCGACTCCGTTTAGGATGGCTTGGCTGGGACAAATTACTGTCCGTTTGTCGCCGACAAAGGTGCATAAATGTTCCGAAATCGGTAGATGGGCATTGGCCTTTACTTCCAGTAAGGTTACACCATAACGTACATTTACGTTTTACTAGACTATTGGGCATATGGAAGGCCTACACAACTCCACCGTGTAAATCATAATTGCCTCACCTTCCAGCAGACATTGTATCAGGAATTAGACCGACGGCACTAACTTCCAAGTTGGTTTTCTAAGTCTTCTAAGAACAGTCTCATATTCATCAGACTCTAGTCCTGCCGGTACCAGCGATAGCTCACCATGACGTCACTTCCTGTAGCATGAGACGCTGATGAGGTACTTCCGGCGTGATGCGGAAGCTGGCCTCAGACAGTGCTGCCACCTAGTGACTGGTGAAATGGGGAGGGCTTATAGGTGCTGGTTTGGGCGATTAGTCCCTTGTTATGGATACGTGGTTAAATACCACAGTAAACGCACTTCTGCTTATGATCCTGATGCATGAGAATATTATATTATGTTTTCGCGTGCAGATTACGATTCACTTGAACAGGCGTATATCATATCGTTGATATTTATCAGTTGATTTTATAAAAATCTTATTTAATTAATTATGTTGTTAATGAGTCGCTCCTGACAGGAAGACCTGAAGGCGCATATCAACCGCGCAGAAACGCGAGAGATCTGGGTACGTTTTAAAACGAAAAGCCATTTTCCATTGGCCGACAATTTGCCACTGATCTGCAGTCGGGAACCACTGACGCCAGATTGGTGAATGGAAACAGACATGCAGAGAAGAGTTCATCAATTAATTGTGCATAGATTTTTCAATAAGGCCACCACTGACTGATTTAATTGGTCAGCGCCCGAGTGACTTGGTCAATGACCAACAGAATCAAAGAGGTTTGAAATCATTGGTGATGGTCATTGTGTATACATGGAGGACAGTTCTGTCAGAATGGACCTGTTAAATGCGGCAGAAACAAGGCATACACAGTGCCCTTCCCAATTTTTAGATACCAATGTGCAGTCGTTGGCCACCGCCAACCGACTTAGGAGAACTCAATCAATAAGTGCTGTTTTCGTCGGCCAGTGGAAAATGGCTTAAAGAAAGATAATGACTGGATAATGACATGGAATAACCATGTGTGATACTGACAAAGATCTCGATCTAGTTCCATTGTCAAAGATGGTCGTTTAAATCTTTATTGTTCAAACCTTCAAGGGAACTGTTACGAACATGTCACGAAAATAGTGAAACAGGTCCCTGGTCTTAGTCGGAGATATATCGTTGTGGACAACAAATCAGACTGAGTTTTAAAATCACACGATTAGGTTTTGTCCTCCACGAGGATTATCTCTGGCGAATAACCAAAGATAAACCTAGTGGAGGACAAATTTTAGTGGAGGACAATGCAATGCCATTTTATAAATATGCCTTCTTTGTACCTCTATGATAGATCTATGTATGAGAAAATATAGGAATTTCCTCCAGCTACACTTAAGGTGGCCATTGTTATATTTAGCTAGTACGGACTATTGGACGTACTACTATTTTGATGTGATTTTAATGTAAAATGTAAATAAGCAATTTTTCACTTTCTAATCTTGGACTTCAACACTGCACATGCTCGCGCAGATACCAGTGGGCGATAATAACGGTTTATCGCAAGGTAACTAATCGCACTACACCGGTACCCCCCCCCCCCCCCGATCGTCTTCCAATAAAGACCAATCATGGAGGTAGAACAACCCTATGTTCACCACAAGGGTGGTGATCGAATCTATACGATGAATTCAGGTAGAAATCTTACCTTTTCACACCAGATAGACATGGTATGATGAGGACTGGCCTTTGATATAGCAGTATGTCTAGCACTACTGGGAACGAAGGAGAAGAATGGCTGCAGTGGGACTCGAACCCACAAAGTCCTACAACCTTGGGGTTACAAGTCCAGTGCTCTAACAACTGAGCTAACTCCCTAAGTAGCTGGGGCGTTTAAATTGACCGATATTGCGTCAATAGTGCCAATGTCGTTTGGTGGTTGCTGATGATAGATCGGTGACAGGAAATCGGCCAATGGAAACGGGCTCTGAGAGCTCACAAGGAGAGGGATTGAGGCACGGACGACCGGTCATGAGTGGTTTATGTTCCGGGATCAGTGTAGACTTACTCAAGTCTGTGGTTATGAACATTTATTAAATGATTAAACACATTCAGAATGAAGTTCATTATAGCATGTATCCTTCTCTGACTGGCCCATGAATCAAAGACTTGTCCACTATGAACCAAATCTCCTGTTTATGGCCCCAAGGTGGTCCCTGTAACCCTATACCTCCTCCTATCTCTCCCCCCTCCCCTCCTCCAGTTACCTGGATGCTTGTGTTGTCATAGCAATATATTTCGCTCGGTCCTGACTGTGATCCGATTGAGATCAAAGTAAAAGGGTATCAACCTCCAAGCAGATATGCTGACCAGGAGCCAGGATATGTGTATGGAGAGTGTTGGGAATGCTGGAGCTAAACAGTGCCAGAAATCCAACACCATTACTGATTGTACTAGCCCCTTTATCTCACCCCGGGTATTTTTTCTCCAGAGACTTAACATTGGGAACTCATATCCAACGCACATGAGATATTTGGAAAAATATCCAAAGTGGGATTATGTCACAAATATTAGCCAATTAGTCAAGGTGAAGGATGAGATAAATTATTCAAGTTTATCTCGTTTAAATCGCAACGCATTTCACGCGGCTTCGCCTTTTGAATTACTACGTGATTCAAACTCGCTGGGATACGAGCTCAGACCCTAAAGTTTCATAGGTTTCCTCTATATTGTATAATAGCGAGGAGGGTAGCCATAGGATACAGGGACTGGAGCCAGTCTAAGGTCAGTGCTCTGACAGGCCGGTGCCGATGTCGGTTCACAGAGGTGCCACACCCGACAATTCGTCATGTCCGACACGTCCAGAGTGACGACCTCGACACGTGATATGTCACGTGTAGCCAGCAGAATAAAAGAAACCGCCCCAAGCCTTTGAGCGCTCGAGAACCGTCAATCTAATTGCCTTACATCCACCCAAATACATCAGTGATGTGTGCGTGCGGGGACCTTCACACCTCCAGTGGCATCATTCACCGGGGATGCTATAATGTCTACATAATGATTTATCTTTCGGGATTAATAATGTATGTATGTGGGACAGGGAGGTAGGTACCTGAGAAACATCTGTACGGGTCGGCCACCCACACCCTACCTTTTCCCAGAGGCCCGATGGAATTTGCTGACTGTCAATTTGGGCGTTACCACCTACCGATTATGACCACCGGTTATGGCATTTAGCACTGCCGACCGATTATGTGGCACATTTGGTACAATAATCATCAACTGAGGACTGGTTAATGATTTTTCTCTCCAGCCTGAAGATTAAACACCTGCCGCCCATCAATAAAAATTGATAAAATGAATAAAAATAATAAGATAACATGGAAATTGGTGGCGTTGAAAAAATGCTGTTTTTAGACGGAAATTGAGGTTATCATTTCAACATGGTTTGATTTTGTTGTTGGCCTCAAACGTCATTCGATGGTGCCATGTAGGAGAGAAAAATTGTTGACCCATTTTGTTTCCACCTGTCAAACGTTTATCGCACAAAAAGTACCACATCGTCGGTCAGCGGTGCTAAATGTCATAATAAATATTACCAATATTACCATGATGTCAATCTGAGTACCCGTATTCTCCGCTTAATTGACGCGTAGTAAAACTCCGAGCAATAGCGAGGAGTATTACCATGGGTATTGCATGGTAATGTTGTATTTATTACTCACCTTTCGAGTAATTATTAGGGGAAAAATCTAGTGGGACATTTGCACCTATCGGACCCCTGCTACCTGCAGAGTCCTGACGCCTCTGGGATCCGTACCCACACACCCCAGCAGCACGTTGGGGTCCGAACACTGCAATCTACCCAATCTAGTATATAATTAGAAATTATACCCTAGTGCCGTGCTTTGTTTATATGAATTAGTTCCTATAACGCCTGTCAGGTGGCCGAAAAAGCTGTATTCTCCTAGGAGATTCCAGAGGTCCATACTTTACCCAGTAGCGATCTGTAAGCTCTATAGGCTTAGCATGGAGACTCCGTACTAGGTGGGTAATAAATAGTCATAATCGGCAGGTGGAAACACCACATTAGACGTGAATCTATGGTGTACATTCTGTTTCTCTGCCTGAACTGGAAAATATTACTTACAACGAGATTCTTCAGCATTCTGAAGGGTTTCGTGTGCATAGCCTGGCGTTCCTGCTCAGCTGCTAGACTGGTTCCCTGCCCAAATGAAATAAGGGACTGGTAACGGGTTCTTACGTAACACTCGCGCATGACCTTGAACTGTCAGTCACGCCAGCTCTCACGTTAGTATGGCGTCATTCTACCCGCCGAGGGTGGGGTTTCCCTTTGCTCTGGTGCCAAACGCTGGGATATCCCTTTATTGATAAGGCAGTCGGCGAACACAAACATCCCAAATTACTTATTTCTGCAGTGTATTTAACTGCAAAATCACATTAAAAATCAGTAATTTCAACCTGTGCCATATAAAAACACCACTGCATACTTCATATTTTCTATTGACAATCCCACAATTTTCCAAGAAAAATGGAAGCGTTACCCATAGTGCACACAAAAAATGGAAGCCGTCACTTGGCCTATAATGTGAATAGGCCATGCTTCCAGGCTACTCAGCCACTGGCCAATCAGAGCACTTGAAGGTCATCACGTCTAATGGGCACTACTAGAACCTGAATGGTTGTTGGGTCTCCCCGAGCTAAATAGCCAAAAAACTACCCTCGTAAAGTCTTTGTGCTTTCTCTAGAACTATGGAGGTTAATGATGTGACTGATGTTATGATGGCTAGTGATTAGGAAAGTTGCATCGGTGGGTAATAAAAGGTCAGTTGTTCTCAAACCATGTCTATGTGATGTAGGAACTGAAAGAACTGCCACCTTGGACTTGGTAAATGTATAAGTGTGAGATTTCTACATAAATTTGTCTCATTCAATCTCATTCGATCACCACCCAACTGCATTCCAGCGGGATTTCATTTCGGTATTACTTTATTAAAGCATGGTCGCACGCGCTATATACAGTACCTAAAGGTTAGGTTAGTTTGGTCACATAGACTTCCAACCTGCTGCAAAACACTAACCCTTCACCATCTGCATGCTCACACTGTGACATTGGGAAAGGGGCAGAGTGCCAGTGTCTCAGGGTCTTAGAGGCATACTCAACTGACCATGACCAATCACCCAAGACTGAAATACCTCATTGACCCACTGGTGCTTGATATATTTGGATGCTGGACAAGCAGTTGTAGAAAGTGCAAGTTGACTGGATGCAAGTGGTATGTATGTATCTACCTGTATGTGTTTATATGAGTACATTTAAGTAAGTACATATATATCTAGTTTGAAAAGCTTATACATGAGGTAAACTAGATAACAGATCACCGGTATATGGTGAACTATATGAGATAACAGGATTATCCTGTGCACCAAAGTACCATATATACCATCATAACTATGCAAAGGTAACCTTCGTGTATGTATATGTGTGTACATGTGTGCATATATATATACATATATATGTTTGTGAATATAAATACATGCGATTGTTTTAACCTCATGAGCTAATTGAAAGTTTATATGGGATCCTTACCATAGTTAACTGCTCGGATGTATAACTTTACACATCTCATCCATCCCATTTCATTTCATTATGGAGGTTACTACTTGTTATACTATTATACTTGACTGTCTATATGATTATGAAAACTCGAACGTACCTCAGATGTAAGAGGACCCGAGCGGAAGACCGGCAATATTGCCGAACCCGGTGTAAATGTAATAATGCATTCCCTGAATAGAAATTATTTTTAAAAAAGTGAGTTGCAGAAAACGATCCATAGACTGAATATATCCACAAGCTTTAAGTTATCATTATTAAGAGTGCCACACTCGTTCACCAATGCTTAACATACCATTTGCTCCTAGGTATAATAAATATTTTAATATGGAAATAGATAGAATCTGTGTTGTGCCAGATATTCACCAAGTGAATTCCAAATTAGAATATGCAATAAAAAGGCAAGAATGAAATTCCTGAAAGAACTGGCCACTAGAAACAGAATTAGTCTGCAAATGAATGGAGTGATTCTGTTTGGAAGAATATTTTCATTCGTTTTAAGGAGAGAAGGATTTCAATGGAAACATTGCTGATTAGCCGCAGGTAAAATCGACTTGTAAAGACAATTCCTCCGGGAAGAAAATGAAAACAAAGATTAACGGGATTTTTTTCTTTTCTTAAAGACGTCATTGTGGTCGGCAACTCGTCGGGATAATGTTTCATTTATAACAGCCTGGAGGGGGGGGGGAGTCGGAGGCATAAAAGTCACATAAAAGTCATGCTTGAGGCACTCGGAAAAGTGCAGAACGACACCAGAGATAATTGTGCTCTTGTCGTTTCCGATTATTTCTGAAATAATATAATCCGTTGGGCTTTACACGCTTGGCCGCAGGATGCGATCCAGCGCAAATGAAATCTCCAGACTGACATTGTTTTAACACCATCCCCAATAAAAGACAGTTTCTAAAGCTTCTTACTGTGGCAACACCCTTCCACACACACCAGGGAATCCCGTTTTAATTAAGACCAATGGTTCGTTTGTGCCTGTGCAAAGACTGTAACGCTAATCACTGTAACAAGGTGTATATTCAGTGTAGCGGATTAGTGAATCGGCTTAAAGATGAAGTACAGAAATACGTCTTAATGATACTTTCATTAAAAATAAAGACCCGCCCCCCACACAGTGAGAGAACGGGCCTGTGGTCGCGACCAGTCAGGCGGCAGCAGGGCACTCAGGGGGGGGGGGGGGGTATGATAAGCCAGGTGGGAGGGGGTCTACAGCTCATTCATATGCATGGATCACAACAAGTAAGAGGTCGGCCATGGTGAGATATCTTGTGAATTTCAATCAATATGAGGAGTGGTAGGACATGATCATGGTGATAAACAGACAGACACAGATACACAGACACAGATAGGAAGATATACAGACATACAGATACAGTATGTATACACACATAGAATCACACCGGTCGACATTGTGTGACAGACACACACGTGCTCACAGAGTCACAGCTCCAATCACAGAGACAGTGACAGGCAGGTATGGCTGTACAGACACTGGTAAAACACACAGATTTATACAGTATAATGGCCCAATCCAAATCTATAAGGTATAACCTATATATACTATAGCATACTATACTCACTCTAACAATATGTCATGTTGTGTAGTTGTGTATCATACAATGTGGCACTACCCACCACTGGGTGAAAGGTTGGTCACTGAGTAAAATCTATCACCCTCACCGATTTTTCGATACCGATGCACAATAGGTGGCACCACCGACAGACTTTCTGGATAACTAAAAGAATCTCGGTAAAATGTGAAATGGTGTGTACTTTCAAGTTGATGTAACCAATTGAATGATCTGCCACCCAATGCTACGTGTGAATTATAGTTATCATCAAAACAAAGTTAATTGATAAGAAATTGCGAGTTGATCATGTACGTACCTCCAATCAGTAGGATGTGTGAGGTTACCGTGCACCTATGACTAACCATAGCAAGCAGTTCTACCGACGAAGAGTCTCAAGACGATAAGACTAGAATGACTTTGACCTGCGTATAGACGGAGCGCAGAGGTAACTATCCCATGCTGGTTAATATACGAGTGGTCTTCCCCCCCCCCCCCCCCCCCCTTGTTTGGGGCCGGGTTTTCATTGGTTCTCATGATAATAAGGTCGTCTGGTGTTGAGGGCGGCTGAGTTGTAGGGGTAGGTGTGAGTGGGGGTGGGGGCGGGAGGGTGAGACGGGGTGAGGGGAGTGGGTGCAGGCACTGTATGCTTGGGTGACTGGTTTTGTGAGCATTCTACTTATGGCAAGCCAATGTTTCCAAAACGCTGGGGTATTTTAAAAACATGTAGAACCTTGCGTTTTAGTTATGGTACTCCCCTTATTTTGGATCCCGGGATATAAAGTCTTATATTCCTAAGGTCTTTTTTTTACGGAAAAAATGTTTTTCCGTTGACTTACTTCATAGTTCATGAGCCTGGGGGTCGTTTTATTTTCAACTCTCGTTGCTGAGGAGAGCTCTCACGAGGGATACCTCCACGGCCGACCTATTAGACGAGAGGTCGTCAATCGCGTTTGATTTACCCTGTCGTCCGTAGGTAGAGAAATCCTTGTCATTGGAGAGAAGCCCAGGACAAAATAGGCCTGTAGGAGAGTTTGAGGGAGACTTGAACGAGGTCTCATAACCAGTCTCTTCCTATTGGCCAGATTCACTTGTTTACTGGTCTCTTATTGGTTGCTTATGACTCTTTCTTTAGTCAGCGCTGTCGTGACACATAGTGGTATTTTTGGGAACTAATTTCATCATTTATGAATGTATGTAAATCTAAGTAAATGGGACAGTAATTCTCTATCTGAGACCTCCAGTTTTTATTAAAATCATAATAAATATATTTCCGATAGTTCCAATGAATTAAAAAGCTTTAAATTTGTTATATTGAATCAACCACGATACCCCTAGAGGTGTCGCCTGCTAGAACAGCTGCAGGACACTTTTCAGGAGGTCTCCCCGCCCGAGGATAAAAAAGTCTCCTTGGGCAGAAAATAAAACTACCCCCTGGTACCTCCGGTTCGGAAAATATTTGCTGTGTAATTTTTCACTGTTTGGTCCTCATTCCATTGATCAATCGAAAAAAGGAGAAGAATTCTTACTAGGCTTAGAGCCTTGAGAATCCACTGGCCTGCCTCCCGTGCTAAAGACATACATCAATGCAACTCAAAGATTCCTATAATCTCAATGATGCCACCTAGCGGGAATACTGTGTGCCAGTGGATTCTCGATGCTCTAAGCCTAGATCGTTAAGAATTCTTCTCCCATAGAGTGTAGTGAGAACCTTGTACAGAATACCACTTAGAGAGTGTGAGTCTTATGAGAGGGGTGCTTTGACCCCTGTATGACCTCAAATAGTGGTTCTCTCGGGAGGTGGTCAAACCTGGTGTTCGCCAGTCGTCGCCATTTCCAACACCCCAGTTCCCGCTAAGACGTCACGTGTCTGAATTATTGATTATTAGGAGTTTAACCATTCATCATTGCTGACAGATCGGAACCAGTTCGACCAGACTGGTTCGCATTTACGTCGATGCTTCCAGGAGTCACCACGCTTCCTTTCTAGGAAATGTTTTCTCCACGACGTCTCAGATTAGTAATATGACAGATGGAAGCCGACAGGGTATTATGAGAAAATGTAGTTACTGAGCCTGTACGGGTGGCAGTTCGAGGTCTTTTGATGAAAAAAATATGGCCCTCTCGCCTGCGGCAAGAGATACAGCCTGATGCCGCAGGCGAGAGAGCCATTTTTTTTTCATCAAAGGACCAAGAACGGACACCGTACAGGCTCAGTCACTACGTTTTCTTATTACTATATACCTCCTACTCGTTTAAAACGCCATTTTATTGACTGTACAAAGCCAATGTCATTCACTACAGCTCGCTGTCATGGTGGGCGCAAACATTATTCATACTACACCCCTAGCAGCGGGCAGTATTTCATACATGTTCTGACAGGTGTATAGTAATATTAGGAAACGTCCTTACTGTGGACGAAACGGTTCCTGTTCGAGGTCAGTCTTGATGCCATAGGCGGAAGGCAGTATGAAATCCAAGACTGACCGAGAATAAGAACCGTTTCGTCCACAGTGAGGACGTTTGCTTATTATCATATACCTTAAATTGGTGAGAAAACGACATATTGATGGCTTATTAAGTCACTCTCACAGCGGGCACGAACATTATTATTACAGGGACCCGTTTCAATAGAATATGTCATTAAGCCACTTAGTGACATGATTAGTGACCCCAATAGTGACAGGAATAGCGAAAAGATTTAAGTCGTGTTTCATAAGGCATGTCACTATTGGGGTGGTGTGTCAGTTCACTGTTGGCGACATAGTTGCCTGGGCCTTACAATGGATGGTGTTAGTGCTATCGGGAACAAGTGGTGTCAAGGGGAAGGTCACCGCATAAATTAGCGACTGCGCTTGAGTAATTCTACACTGGCCACCAGTGCAGCATTTGCTATGACAAAATTCAAATGTGGATATCATTGGATTGGCTGGGTCGATCTCCTTCATATTTGGCATGTTTATAAGTTATATGTGTCCCTAACTGGGGTTAAAGTTTCATAGCTTAATTCCTAAAGGAAGTAAAGTTACGTGTTTGTGACAATAGAAGTGAGAGGGTATACCCTCTCACTATTTAGGACACAATAGTGACCACTACAGTGACCGGACATCGGTCTTATGAAAGGGTCAGGTGACTATTAGCGCCCATCTGTAAACCGGAGTCACAGAATCGGTTGTCACTAAACTACTGCAACGCAACCTGTCGCTATTGTGTCACTACACCCAATAACGGACGTCCTACAGACTATTGAAACGGGCCCCTGCACCCCTAACAGCGGGCAGTATTTCATAGAAATTCTCACACAGGTATATAGTAATATGACAGATGGAAGCCAACAGGGTATTAAATGCTAACAGTGAAGGATATGAATAGTTGCTAATCACATGTTTATCTGTTCGCGAAGTACCTGGAGGCCCCTATACTTTATAATTCCCTCGGTCCTCATCAGGAAATACCTCGACAGTGCCATCCTCATTAAACATTGTCATAGCCACGTCTTTTTAGTCTGGCAAGGAAGTCGACGAATTCTATATGGAGACATGGATAGGGCCTGTTTCCATTGGCTGATGAAAATGGTGTAGATTTTCTGTGCTCTCCTAAAAGCCCATTTACATTTTGCATCAGCAGTGCTGAAGGTCCGTCGGTGGTGCCTGACTGTATATCGGTGATGGAAATGGGCTATTAGGAAAACTTGAAAAATCTACACTGTTTTCGACGACCAATGGAAACCGGCCTTTAGTGTGCCTGAATGAAATCTGTTCCGAGTTCTTTTGGACGTAAACATACACCGTTTTCAAGTAACGAGGTGAATATTTCAGGCCAACAAGAAAGAGACACACTCACTATGTCTCCTTATTGTTATTTACCTGGGAAACATTAAAAACGTCATTTTAAAACAGGTCACGTGGTACGGAGCGCATGTAATCTTAGTTCGTGCACAGTATGCAGAATCAAACCCGTTCAGCTGACCAGTAAGTGTGATACATTCCTGCACAATTATTTATATAGAACGTCCTGACCATGCTGTACAAGCTACAAAACGAGATGACAATCTATGGTTTATACGGACGGTTAACGCGGAGTACCTACAAACCGTAAATTGTTATAGAGTTTTGTGGCTTGTACAAGCAGACAATTTTTTCCCCAACCATTTCCCTCCGGGAAGGAGCCGAGAAGGAACGAGAATATTACACACAATATCTGTAATCAAAGACTTGAATAACAGACAATCAGAAACATAGATACCAACCGAGGTTTTAAAAAGACACTCTGAGGCAATGAGGCACAAACAATTAAAACCTTCAATAATATCCCACTAGATACTTTTCACAGTCCTTATTTTCACCAAATTAACTAGAAATTCTCAAATGACACACTGTGGAAATTCTATGGTCACATAAGAACACAAGGATGGGTAACAAGTAGAACAGGTTTACTAGCTCTCAGCCAAGTGGGTGCGAATGCAACATAATCAAGTATGTCCCATCAGCTATGAGAATATAATGTATAGGTCAGATTTCATAATACCATATTTGGTCATTATCATCATCCAATACTTTCCTTTTCTAGTAGAAGATTACAGTGTCTAGCTAAGTTTTTTTTATCATTTAATGGAGGGATTGACTATAGTCTTCAAAATACTATAGACAAATGTTCTATTTTTAGAAACTAAGTCAGTACTGGGGCAGGGGATATGCTAAGGCTGGATACTGGACACCTGGGACGTGTTTCATAGTAATGACGATCGTTAATAGCGACCGTTTCCGTTGCATAGACGAATTATCATACCTACGCATGTATGGCACAGCTCTATCCAAAAAGCCTTAGACCATCGGTGATCGTTTCAACCCAACAAGTCTGATCACTGTTGTGTGGAAGAACAATGTACCGCATTGAATGCAATAAAGATCTTAAAAACAATCAAACAAACAAGTCTATGCAACACCTTATTACCAGGCCTTTATAGGTGGCACATGGATAGTGAAGGGTTAGTTTTTTGCAGCAAGCTGAAAGTTTATATGACCATTCTAACCGATAGGCATGCTCAATAATCAGTGCTCGAGTTTGCGAACACAAACACACACATATATATATACACAATATTTACTGGTTTCAGATACAAGCGGTCGTATGCTCCAAGGAGTTGACGCATAGTAATATCCGAGAGTATGCCAGGATATTGCGTAGAGTCAACTCCGAAGAGCATACAACTGCTTTTATCTGAAACCAGTCTATATCATGGCATGTCGATATCAGTTCGTTCTTTTTCCATTCGCACTATTTTTCCGTATGCGCCACCTGGAACATACAACATATCCATATGCGCCGGTATGTCCATACAAACTCCCTATGTGTTTTTTATGGACACTTTGTATTAGGTGGATAATAGAAACACACATACATTCCGAATAAAACGTCTCTGACCTATCTCAATGATTTCATTATCCTGTCAGAAGAAAGTGACACATGAGGCTCCTCTCTTGTTTCTCTGATGAGTAGCGATATCCTCCTTCATCTGTAATCCATATATGTCATTTGGATGTTCCATATATCATTTAGATGTTTGAGTGTCGGCGGTACTTGTGGGAAAATAGGCTACAGGCCAATACACATATACCGATTCAGGATTGAACGATTAGTTCCCAAATCGTATAGGAGTCAGTGAACTTTTCTCAGGGGAATTACTTAATACCTCGGCCCATGTCGACCATCCAATTAAGCGCCATTTACCAACGTTCCGTTGTTGGCGACTAGATTTATCAACATGTTGATAAACTTTTGACCACCAATATAGGAAAACAGAAACCACAACTTGTTGGTGACAAAATAACATCTGAAGGAGGTGGTTCACAACTCGTTGCCTGACCCTTGCCTAGCTGTTCTACATCTACCGACTAGGGCCAACTCCGTGGAGTGGGATTCACACGAAGAGACTCATGTACCTGAGACTGGTGTACTTCACACCTTTTCTCTAGTCTCAGACAATTCTCGTTTGGTAAAAAATTCTCATGGCTAAGTACTTTTATCAGTCTCAAGGAAAAATGGCGAATTTGATTCACATGGAAGGACACACCTGTTACATAATCTCAGACATAGTCACAGTGACCACTCACCTTGGGACTCAATTACCCTTGATGTGAAGGGTGTTACAAACATGTAATTATGCTTGCTGGCCTCCTATTGGCTAGGGCAGGTACATGGTCGCAGCAGGTCCATTTGTCTCACCAAAATGCCCCTATAGATTTTAAACATGTTTAAAGTCAAAATCTCATGAGATTCTGTTCCTTGTTACGGATGATTGTCGCCGACAATTGCAAGGGAAAAAAGTTGTCTCAGCAAAATGGAACCCTGTCATTCACACGAGGAGATTGTGTTCCAGTACCAAATCTCAACAGGATTTGTCTCAGACAAACACTTTGTGAGGTACATGGATCACACTGTGTGAATCCCATTTTAGGATGGCTCGCCTGAGACAAATTACCGTCCCTTTGTCGCCGACAAATGTACATAAATGCTCCGAAATCGATAGATGTGTATTGGACTTAACATTGAAGCGGAGAACTTTGTATGGAACCATGATTTTTGTATCATTGCTGATATGCCCCAAATGGAAGACCATCCATGTGATGAATTTGTGTGCACTAATAAAAAAAGATAAGGGAATTCACATACTATTCATAGATGTTTAAATATTTGCATAACTGGAAAAGTGTAAGGTATTAGGATTCTTAAAGAGTGGATCCTGGTATTAGATCATGTTTGTCATCGGATCCCTTAATGTATATACGGGAACAATATCTCATCCTTTGACTGTTTGCTGCAGGCGAAATGTTTATTCTTTAGCGATCAAAACATTTGGATTTGATATATTCCACTTGTATATGTATCCTTTCAGGAAGGCCGGGTCTCTGTTGTCATTTAAAGACCAATGTGGGTAGGTATTGCAGTGCCCCCTGTGTCTACTAGATTTAACACTGGTGCTGTCATCTGGTTTCATGAAAATAGAGCAGTTTCCAATAGACACCAATAGATAAGCACTTCCTTCTTCGGATGGCCTTCCCATAGAAATTAGCATGGTGACATAGTATTTTCTTCGCATTTCTCATTTGTACATGTTTCTAACTATCATAATCCAGAATTATTTGAAGACAGCAATAAAACATCAGTGTAATTCATTGACAAAGTCAAAATATTGCGGTTTCCCATAGACAACATTAGTTAAGAACTTACATTTTCAGATGGCCTTCCCATAGAATTAAGCATGGTGGCGTGCTATTTCTTTTGCATTTTCTATTTGCTGATATATGGAACTTATATGAGTTATTTGCAAAAATCAATAGAATTTAAAAATCACCCAACAACCAGTATTTGTCTTTAAGCATTCACCCTCCTGCTCCATGTTGTACGAAGCAGGCCTGGCCGACGCTAAACTGATGAGCTGCCACAATGAGAGCATCTGGTCTTCTGTCTTCTTTCCATGGAAAATGAGCCCTTTGTTCCCTTTGCGAGGCTAATGAGAAAAGCCTGTCTTGCTGAAATCAAAGCGGGCGTTATATATGGGTTCTTTCCTTCTGTTCGTTAGCCCCAACCTCCCCTCGGACACCTAACTAGCCTACTCCGCGCTCAAATACTAAGACAAAGAATTGAATGTAGCTCCAAGGATATTCACCCACCAATGTTGATACACGCCGATACACACCGATACAAAATGACAAAATCGTAGTTTATCGTGAGGCATATCGTAGTGTATCGGTGTGCGTCGTAACGTGTTGGGAGGGTGCATGAAAAAGATACAATGGTCCCGATACACCCTGTATATACTACTGCACGCTCGCCCGAATAGAGTCAGCCAATGCTAATGAGGGGTAGGATAAGGACGAAGACAGGAGAGTTTGGGGGAGGAAAATGATCAGGGAGGTGTTTTTAAAACTAAGAACAATATTGGCTGAACGAGTATGATTAGGACTAATCTCAGGCAATAGTGACCACGATCGGAGTGTCATAAGAGGTCCTCAGAAATCCATGAAATCTTCTGCAGTTTTTATCGTTTACCGTTTCCTATTGAAGGAAATATCTAATAATACAACATAATAACGAGATGTTTAACACTGTGTTCACATTGTAATGGCTAAATTTTTGCTGTCATTTCAGAGAAAGCATAATAATAGGAAACTATCCTCACATTGAGGGAAATTTCTAATAATACTAACGACTTCGTCGATTCAAATTTGGCTAACGATTCCTAACTGCCGTCATGCCCCCTAGTGGGTGAACGGGTAATCATTTCGTATGACATAGGTATTTGAGCTGATCAACAGCGATCATAACTATTTGGATTAAAACCAGCGAAAGTTGACATCTCATTGGTTTCTCATGAGAAAAGAAGATGTGAAAACTACAATATTAAACTTTGATTATGGCATGAATCGAAATGAATCGAAATGAATCATAAGAGAGAAACCATGTCTATCTATCAATCTAGAAAAAAGAAGAGCAGGTTCGAATTCAACACTAAACGACAATCTCACTCTCGTGGCCCTTCAGTCTCCATTCCTCAGTCTGGTTCACTATGTCTCTCTGTGCGGGAGAAACTCCAAGCGGATATGACAGAAATTTACACGTTTTATACGTGGTAGTTAATAACATTAAAACGAGATGTTCCCCACTGTGTTCACATTGTAATGGCTATATTTTCGTGTCGTTTCAGAGCGTGATTTTCCACGTGGAGGTTCACCCGAGGTTCACCTGGTTCGCGCAGTGCGTCACGTTTAACTTCTTCCCGACTCCTGCTCACGAGTTGGCGTACAACCTGTTCAACGTGGCCGCCATGTACGTGGCGCCACTCGTCGTCATCATCATCTCGTGTTCTCTCATTCTCTACGAGATGTCCAAGAAGTCACGCGAGAGTCAACGTGAGTAGCACTTTACCCACACTCTCCTCCCACATCTTTAATTTTTTTATTTTTGGGTAGCAGTTTTTATTTCCTTATGAGGTGTATTTAGTTTTCCATCTTCATTTTCATTTAAAGTTTGTTACATTTGACACTGCATAATTGCACATTACAAGGTTTTATACATTTGCTGGTTTTTTTAAGGTTTTTTTTATAACAAATGACCACATACAATCGCCTTGATGGGCGTTCTTTCTTGTAGCGTCCTTCAGGACATCACAGTACAACACATGACAATAAAAAACGAAAAATGCAAAAACCTTGCCTCTTAAAGTTTGTGAAGATTACTCGCAAGTAGGTCATGTGACTCTGCTTTCTGATACAATTCAGACATTTCTCAAGGATACGCGTATTCATCATATATGAAGCGTTAATAAATGTTATCAATACAATCTTTTATAATGCTCCCGTATTTTTCATTTACCAATATTTGGTATGAGTTACCCCTATATAGCATCTATATTTTTTACTCTTAGAAACGTGTGCATTATTGAAATATGATCATTGGTGTTCAAATAAATTACTAAGATGGATAAACAATGGTAAGTCAGTATTGGACTTAAACAAACATGGATAATCTATGCAAGAAGGGTGTCTTTCGTATGGATTATAAGCGACTCATTCCCTTCAAGTCGAGTCCACTATTAAAATACAGACTTTCTAAATTACATGTGCACAGAAGTCAGTGTGGAGGTGTATGGGTGTGTGTGTGGGGGGGGGGGGGGAGGGGACTAGGGACTGTCCAATCAGAAAGCGTCCTCGTGCTATCATAGCTATAAGATACTAGATAAATACCGGCAGGAAGATGATTGTCATGATTGGAAATGGGATAGGATTGCATTACATGATAGGATTGCAGGAAGCCTTATATTATCTTTATGGAAATGGACAGGAAAGCTTGCGCTTCGGGGAGGGAAAAAGAATAAGATTTTTGCTGTTTTTTTGTAATTCATTTATTTAACCTGGACTTGTTCTAGGCTCGCAGGCCTGTCTTCATTACAGCATGCAGTACAACGTTAAACATTTAAACAGGATACAAGCGAGTTAACATTTCATTCATTATCATATACCCATGCAGTATATTTGATAACTGTATACTGCTGCTCCCAATGCAGTATAAATTGTATACTGAACCCTGTGCAGTACACTGTTATATTGCACAAGTTGAAACATCAGCAGTGTGTGGACTTTCACGCTGACATGTCTCCTATGGTAAGATTTTATTAATTTTGGGTATATAATAAATATAGAACGACCCAGCATGCTTGTACATGCTACACAACTCGATGGGAATTGATGTTAATTACGGAATTCGGCTTGGAGCCTCGTTTCATAAAAAACAACAATTCCCCATCTCGTTTTGTAGCATGTACAGCATGGTCAGGTCGTTCTATATAAGTAGATCACATTTTAAATGAAATTAATATTTGGACTTACTGCGTGATATTAGGTGATAAAAAAGGGGAGGATTCATTTAGTTTAAGATGAGATGAGATGAAATGAGATCGCTATGGGAGCCTTGTATATATACAAAAATTACTTGTTGGTTTCTTCCTTAAGGTGAGTTTTGACTTTTACCTGTAGGCACGCGCAGGTGCCGAGTAGTAGTACCTGGAATTGGCGGTAGGTGTCGCCCCGGTATTTACATATAAATACACTGCTTTGTATTTCCTACATATATGTATTTACTACAATATATATATATATATATATATATATATATATATATATATATATATATATATATATATATATATATATATATATATATATATACCGGTTGTATGCTCCTCGGATTCGGATTTGATATATATATATATATGCCTTACTTATTTCCTTTTTAGAGTGATAGGTCTCCAAGTATTTTGAAAGAAATTTAATAATAAAAACCTCTCCTTCGTCATTTTCTGCCAGTTAGTATATCAAAACTAAGACCTATAGCCCTGCTAGCCCACGCCATCCATGAAGGCTTAAAGTAAGTTTCTACGGGGTTTATCAAATCGGCTGAGATCCGATCGAGGAATCACGTTTAGAGATGGAGAATCATCTCGGGAATTTGTTCAGAAAAGAATTAGTCTGGCAATAGGCCCAATGAAATTGAAATGAATCCGTGGCGACGTGAATCAGAATGAAGGCAGCAGACCGTAAATGTGCCAGAACAAGGAAATGAGTTTAATCATTGAGCCGCGATGCCGGTGAGAAATAAAGTGATGGATGGCGCCCTAGACCAACTCAGACAGCGGATCGTGTAAGATTCGGAATTATCTCACCCCGGGAATAAATACACAATATTGACTGGTTTCAGATACAAGCGGCCATATGCTCCGAGGAGTTGACGCGCACTAATATCCGAGCGTATGCGAGGATATTGCGTAGAATCAAATCCGAGGAGCATACAACCGGTTTGATCTGAAACCAGTCTATATTGTATTTATCATCCTCCTTTTCTGGACAAGTGGCATGTCGATATTAGTTCGTTTTAGCTATGCACTATTTTTCCGTATGCGCCGGGTATGTTCATACACACTCCCAATGTGTTTTCTATGGACACTTTGTATTAGGCGGATAATAAAAGTCCATAGGCTTAACCCTTTAAGGCCTGGCGTCCACCTACTACAATAGAAATTTAGACCTACCGATATGGCACCGACACAAAAAGTAAACATCAGAGACATATCAGGGAGGTGCAAAATTGTAGACATACATCTAGACATGCCACTTCACCATGCATCGTAAGGGTTTTTTCGGTGCCTAATCGCAGAAACGTGGTCAACTGCCCCAATATCAGGTGACCTTCCAACGCGATTTTGATTTTGTATCGCGAGGTGCATCGTAGACCATATCAGAGCCATATCATAGTAGGTGGACGCCGGGCCTAAGAGTTGTTATCTGTGGCAATAGTATGTGGTAAAGGGTGGGTACTAGTGCTAATGTATACCGCCAGGGGGCGGGAAGTCTCAGGCTTATGTTGACAGTTCTTTAGTTAAGGAGGTGATAGAATATGCAATCATTTATCTTATTGTCCATTTCACCCGAAATCATTAGCTGGGTGATGCATCTATATGCTGTGAAAAATTCATGATTATATATCTAATATTTCCTATTTTATTCCACAAAAACGAAATTTTGCTAATATAAGAAAATGATGCCTTTTGGCATCACCCGCCCCAGCATGGTTGGAACAGTTAATGCCATATGGCATCACTCGCCATGAATTGGGAACTCGACAAGTCCCATGCCCCGACAAGTATTGCAGTCCGTTCTCCGTGGTTTATATTCTGTGTGTTGTCCATTTTTACAGGTGTACAGGGGGGAGATAAATACAGAAAGCAACTCGTTTTGGTCAAAGAAGTCATTCTCCAACTCATTTGAATGCTATGTGGTATTCATCCGGCTGTCACTCCCTTCATATCACTCCGTATCAAACTCGTGAAGAACAACGACTTTGACCAAAATTTGTTGGTTTCTTCTTTAAGTCTTAATGTTGGTTGATTGGTTGGTTTGATTTAACATCCAGTTAACCATTACATCTATGAGATGAATTTAGTTAGAAATTTCACTCCTACACATTTACCAATGTGAGAGTTATTTTACTTCCCACAACACATAGACATTGGCCATTGATATAGCAGGATTGGCCTTTGATATAGCAGTAAATCAACCACTGCTGGGGGTGGAGGAGAAAAGTGGCTACAGTATCACGTGCCCACTGTCATTCTGCTATTCAGTAAGTTTTAAATGGCATTTTTAGTTTTTTCCAGGTATATGATAATAAGGAGACATAGTGAGTGTGACTGAATTACCCAGTTCCTTGTTGCTTTCGTTGGAAATATCCACCTCGTTCTTCGAACTCGATGAATATTTCCGACAAATACAACTCAGTACAGATTTCATTCAGCCACACTAACCATGTCTCCATATAGTAACCTGCTGTCATGCATACATATATACATACATACAGAGAGGATATTGTAGAACATACAAAGGAGAATAATAAAAGAAAACTTGGTTACTAAGCCCGTAGGGATAAGTTCAAGGTTCTTTGTATGACAGATGCGTCCCAACACTGAAGGCGGAGGCACCAATTTATGTTACAAAAGGCAAAGAATTGCTTCCCTAATCGGGCTCAGTCACTGCTTTTCCTTATCATTATTTATACCTAATTATCACGAAAAATGCCATTTTGTTTACTTATTAAATCATTATAGCTCATTAAGTACGCCTCAGTGAGCCCGAACATTAATTTTACTATATACCCATGCCGTATTTACTGTAAGTACTCACCGTTTCGGCATATAACGTAAAAATCCCGTACGGAACACTGTTCTGTACGGCAAAATACGGAACACCCATCGGTACACGTTGACTAAAATATCAGTTGTCAAGCCAAATTAAAAAAAAAAATTCAATTTCGGGTTCGTACGGAACTCGGCGTAGTCGCCTCGTTCCCTACAAACCGTAAATTATCATATCGTTGTGTGGCATGTACAACATGGTCAGGACGTTCTATATAAATACTTCACCCCTAGCAGCGGGTAGTAATTCATAGATGCTCGACAATAGGTTTGTAACACTAAAATGAACCTACACATTTCTACTCTAGACCAATCTGGTGTACGTCGATGAAATCCAATACCCCCAAAAGAATAAGATAAAAAAGCAGTGATGATGCTGCGTGCCCCAGGAACTAATACCATATCTCTCATTTCCTTTTCATCTTATACATTATATATACAGCTAGTATTATTAAAACCTTTGATCTCGATTATAATAATATTGATAGAATTCTCCTGAGTCAATACTGTTGTAACTGAAAAACTTGCACTGCACGAACATCATTATTTTACATATGGATGCGCAAGGTCGTCCAATTCCCCGTGTGTATATAGGCCTACACCTCATCTGTAGGCGTATTTAAGCATCCCGTGAAGAGGGCTTCAGGGATTCAGCCAATACATGCACTTCCGCGATGGCGTATATATGAATAAAATTGTGGTTTTCGTGCAGTGTTGCTAAACGCGAGAGTTTACAATAAACTTCTTTTTTTTTAAACCCAAAAAACACGTCCCTATACTCTGAATATTGGAAGTGTAATTTGATCTGGGGACTGTGCTCGTATCTTGCAGGTCAGTTTGTAAAGGACCGCTCTCTATATCGCGGACGGACATTTCGACGTTCCGCCATCGGGAGGATAGAGAAGGCCCGAGTGAGGACGCTCAAGATGACGATAGTGATAGGTAAGTGGAGACGGCGGGGACTCGCATCAGCTCCCAGACGAGTCTCCCGCCTACATATAAGGCCTAAAACACAGCGACATTCTGTACTCTCACTACGCTCTATGGAGAAGAATTCTTAATGAACTAGGCTTAGAGCCTTGAGAATCTACTGGCCTTCCGCCCGTGCTAAAGATTCCTATAATCTCAATCATGCCACCTAGCAGGAATACTGTGTGCCAGTGGATTCTCAAAGCTCTAAGCCTAGTTCGTTACGAATTCTTCTCCCATGAAGTGCAGTGAGAACCTTGTACAGATTACGGATTACTAGACCGATGGCACCACGGACCGATTGCACCTGGACTGATGGCACCTCCTCGGACCGATGGCAACATTTTTCCTAGACCGATGGCACCACTACCTAGACTGATGGCACCACTCACTGAGACTGATGGTAATTGCCAAGTTATACTGACTACCCCACCTTTCAACTACGGGGTATATTATATTCGAATATAAGAGAATTTATCTGATGATTTTAAAAAAATCAACAAAAAAACGGCTCCGGCCCCCTCGGCGCTCGCAGCCGGGGTCCCGGCCGGCCACCCGCGGTCCCGGCCGTCTACACGTGGTCCCGGCCGGCCATACCTGCACTTTAACTTTAAATCTAAATGAGTTATTGGTATATATATATATATATACATATGGGTAGATATTTTCCATTTATACACATAAATCAAGAGTCGCCCACAAGTCCGGGTAAAAAAGGGTGGTGCCATCGGTCTAGGCAAGTGGTGCCATCAGTCCAGGCACGGGTACCATCAGTCCGGGTAAAACTGAAAAGAGGTGCCATCAGTCCAGGTGCCATCAGTCCAGGTACCATCGGTCCGTGGTGCCATCAGTCCAGGTACCATCGGTCCGTGGTGCCATCGGTCCAGTTACCGAGCTGACACTGCAGCACCTCATCGCCAGACTCCAGATCTCATGTACCGCCGGTGTCTCACCAAATGAAAATTCTACTCTTTCCAGAATCATCATCAGAAAATCTTACCCGTTGAATCGAGTAACTAAGTGCAAACTTTGTTTTGTTCGTATAAAACTGGGGTTTTTTACTCCTATCAAATCAAAGTTTCAGTTTTAAAATTCGAGAGTGCATTTGAGAATACGCAATCTCTGCTTCCCATTAATGAGAATTGATGTGCAGCATCTTGATCAGTTTTTTTACTCTTTCAAATTGTACCTCTCAATTAATCGAGAAAAGGTACCAACCCCGCTGCTGTGACTAGCTTGAAATGTGTCAACTAAGTATATATCTCAAATCGTTGGGTCGGAGTTAAGTGCGGAAGGTCATCCTTGGTAGATATGAAGTAACCACACAATCATAAATTCAGGGAAGGGGAGAGTTGTACTAACCTTAAAAGATAAATGTTCAGCAGGTGCAAAAGGCTTACAAATGTGGAGTTATATACTTAATAATTGATAATTAATACCAATGAATGAAACCAATGACGAGCTACTCCACAAGGCATTAACGCCAAAACCTGCCCGTTTTAGCAGTTCATTTTCCTGAAACAATAATTTATAATTTCAAATCATTTCGATATTGCTCGGATAGTGTTGCGTGACCATGAAGACAGCTGCCTCATTGGTTAAAGTGGCTGGTATCAAATGGTGATTTCTTCATGAGCTCTGTCAATTGGAAAAAAGTGTCTCAATTATCTTGTGAAATGGGGAAAACATTGAGGAAAACGTTTTTCACATCCATTACTGGAGATGCATTCTAATGGGGTTGTGTGTCTTTTCTTTCAGTCTTGGTTTTCCTTACCTGCTGGACGCCCTACTTCGTAATCTGTGCCTGGTGGTGGATAGATCAGTGAGTATCCCGCTTTTTATTTACCTACTATATCTAAAACGGTAGAATTTCGTCGAATCCGCTTGAAGTTGCTCCCGTACATAGAGACATAGTGAACTAGACCTAGGGCTGGAGACTGAGGAGCCACGAGAGTGAGAATCTCGTGCAGTGTCAAACTGAAACCTGCCCTTCTTTTTTCCAGATCGGTACACAGATGTACTTCTATCTTTAAGATTTGTTTCTAGCTGTACTGAAAACATAATTTAGAACTAGTTTTCCGATCTCTTTGCTCTGAAATTGCGCTGGTAGTCGGTAAAATCGGTGTCACATGAAATGATGGTCGGGAACTAAATGATAGTTCCAGGTATTAATAGTAGGGGGCACCACTTGGTGCTGTCCCCCTATCTTTAGGGGGACAGCACTAGCAGGGAACGTACCTTGAACAGACTAAGGGAGGGGGGATACGACGCGACGAAGTCGCTAGTACCCACCAAATACGGAGACTCCATAGGAAATGTATGGAGTACCTGGAATTAATTACCCGGAGATTCTGGCATGTCAGAATCTCCTGCAGGAGATTGCGGAAAAATAGTCCTGTCCACAATGAGGTCAAATTATCATGTATTTTAAAATAAGTTTCTTGAATGTTCATTCAATATTAATTATTCATAATCAGTCATAATTATTTCATTTACAATCAGAAATCACAGTCATAACATGCTTTGTATGCTAAAATCATGGTGAAATGACGAACTATATTATTGGTCTAAGTCTACATCGAATTACTGCCATTCATGACAGTGCTGTGGTGTCTGGAACAAAATGTCTTACAGAAACAACTTTATTGCAATAGATTTGCTACTAATCTTGTAGGTGGGTAATAAATACAATAACGACTGGTTTTGTTTACGAGTGATCGTAATCTTCTCGTAGTTGACGACGTAATATCCTCGCTAATCGCTCGGATATTACTACGCGTCAACTACTCAGAGATTACGGCCACTCGTACACAAAACCAGTCATTATTGTGTATATCCTACCCCTAATAACAAACACCAGCTTTCATTAGCGGACAGTATTTGGTATACGGTGCAGGAAAATAAAATTTATCGCTCTAGTGGGATACAGTTGTCAAATGATGTCATTTGAAAAGCGACCAATGATTATCACTGATTATCAGTGAGTTTTATGTTATTTCTTAATTTGCTGAAGTAATTTAGACAGGATAGGATAAATTCTAAACCAAACTTGTGTTAGTTGTGTTGTTTATCGCACTCCGGCAATGTCGCGTATCACTGCACTCGGCTTCGCCTCAGTGGGTATCCCAGTTTACTATATACCCATGCCGTATTTACTGCAAGTATGGACCGTTTCGCCACATAACATAAAAAAATACTGTACGGAACAGTGTTCTGTACGGGAAAATACAGTACACCTTCCAAGACATGTTGACAAAAATATTAGTCGTTAGGCCAAAATTAATTATTGATTTTTCCTAATTTCGGATATATAGTAAATATATAACGTCCAACTATGCTTGTACATGCCACAAAACTCGATGATAATTTACAGTTCGAACGGAACTCGGCGTAAACGCCTCGTTCCGTATGAACCGTTAATTGTCATCTCATTTTGTGGCTGTACAGCATGGTCAGGATGTTCTATATAATTATTATATACCCATGCAGTATATTTGATAAATACGTATTGCCGCTCCCTATGCAGTATAAATTGTATAAATGAACCCTGCGCAGCACACTGTTATACTGAACACGCTGAAACATCAGCAGTGTGTGGGCTTACACGCTGACATTCTTCTATGCCAATATATGGTAAGATTTGATTATTTTGGGGTATATGATAGAAATAGAACATATAGGGGTATATAATAAATATAGTGTCGCGATATGTCGTATCTCCGTTGTCGCAAAACATAGCCACGCGATGTTCTGTGTATGTTTTGGTGCTCCACCACCGCAACACCTCAAGACACATCGCAACAATTAGGCACACGATTATTCAAACCTAGCCCAATTTAGCAATACAACCAAATCGTGACCAGTCTCGCTATATCTTGTGTGTCAGTTGAATCAGCACTTAAGAAATACTTGTCTTCCATTTTGACGGAGAGTGGGGATTCGGACTTGCTTATTTCTGCCTGGAAGACTTTCTGATGCAACAGCCTCCTGTTCAGGTGGTAAATAGGCAATCCAGAAGGCTAGTTTTGAGGGGAATCCGATCTCTTAAAGGCCAGCTGCATTGCAAATCCATCAACTAATGGACCACACCCACTGCACAATGAAACCCAATGTCTCAGTTGGTAATGGCGCTCATTTTGTTTTAGATTTTCCAGGATTTCAGAGCTCCTCATAAGATCAGCTCATATTGCGGGCCGCAGTATTAATGGCATTTTGGTCACACATAAATTTGATCAATACCAGAGAAACCGTCCCTTAACGAAATTTTGATTAAGGAATGGGTTCTTTTTATTCTTGTTATAGTTATTTTCAATGGACGAGTCTTAATGCTAGGTTTAGGCCTGGCGTCCACCTACGATATGGCACCGATATGGTCTACGATGCACCTCCCGATCAAAATTGCGTCGGAAGGTCACCTAATATCGGGCCAGTTGACCATGTTTCTGCGATTAGACACCAATAAAAACCCCATACAGTGCATGGTGGATTGGCATGTCTAGACATATGTCTACGATTTTGCACCTTTCCCGATATGTCTCCGCTATTTGCTTTTTGTATCAGTGCCATATCAGCAGGTCTAAATTTCTATCGTAGTAGGTGGACGCCAGGTCTTACAGGGAGCGACTAGGGGGACATATACAAGAGGTTCTGTTCCTACTGGACAAGTCTTTGATTCATGGGCCAGTCAGAGAAGGATACATACTATAATGAACTTTATTCTGATTGTGATTAATAATTCAATGAATCTTCATAATCAAAGACTTGAGCAAGTCTAGCTAGATCCCTGCAGGTAGTAGACAGAAGAAACATCCGGAACATCGGCCTCTAAGGAGACTGCGACTTAGGGAACGAGGGGGAATTAAAGCTTAAAAACGTTTGATGAAGTCAGAGCAAGGCTTGTCAAAACACGCGACTAATAATAGACCTTTAGAAAGAGCTACCAGAACTGCAATTACTTACACTTACACTATGTTCCTGGCAACCACGGAAGTCACGTTTGCTCAAAATGTATTGCGCTGTGAAAGCTTTACTACATTAATCAATTGGTTCATACCATGTTCCCGGCGGCCATGGTTTGAATGCCTTCATCTTGTTGTCCATGCCATCCCCCCAAGTTATCTTACGTACCTCTCATTTTGTCCGAGGTGGCCTCAGAGATTCTTTTTGATTTTCTATAATGTTTATTCCGCAGACAGTCCTTCCATGAGGAAATAGAGGTATATTTTCAAGAGACGGCCCTGTTTGTTTGTTTGTTTGTTTGTTTTGGTAGTTTAACGCCCGGTATGTCCTATTAGACTTACTGTGGGTTTGACCAAATCTATGAGATGAATTCAGGTAGAAATCTCACCCCTATACGTTTACCTAGGTGAGAGTTCTTTTACTTCCCACATCACATAGACATGGTATGAGAACGATTGGCCTTCGATACAGCAGTAAATCTACGACTCTATAGGGATGAAGGAGAAGAGTGGCTGCAGTGGGACTCAAACCAACAAAGTCTGACAACCTTGGGATTACAAGTCAAGTGTTATTTACCACTGAGCTAACTCCCCACCCCTGTCGCTTTAGCAGTGAAGGGTTCGCACTGTGGCTGTCGTGGCTGATTTCTTGACAGTTAAAAAAGTCTGCCACAGGAACCACAGTAATCAGGGCGAGTTACGTTTGTCCATCCTGTACCTCTGAGTTGAGTATCGATGACGAGACGTTTAGTCCAAGCATAATATAGAAAGACATGGTTAGTGTGTCTGACCAAAATATCGAGGAACAGATGGAATTCAGACACACTCACTATGTCTTTTTATTATTATATACCTAGAAATCATTAAGAATGCCATTCTAGAACTCACTAAAAAATAGAAGACTGGGTGGTCACATGGTACGGAGCGTAGTATTACACATATTACGCCATAGTGTGGACGAATGAAATCATTACTACTAGGGCGTATACATGAGACATTCGTGCACCGGTATATGATAATATCCCGTCCCTCTGAGATATCTCACGTCCATCATGTTTTCTCTACGGTGCCCCGAAATGGGGCTGCTGTGGGGGCCGCGAACATAATGTAAACTATGCTAACTATGGTCTAGGTATTTTCATCTTACTAGAACATTACCTATACAATTACAACTACCAATTACCTATACAAGGGGTATAGTGTTTCTCATGTTGTCCTTATTGATTTTTTAAACTCTTTGTAGGTAGATATCTTCCTGGTTACAGAGGGCATTTCATTCCATAATGTATGACCAAACGTGTTTGGCGTTTTTACATACAATACATCGTGGCCTCTTGTTCGTCATATCCTTTGGTGTAAATATATTTGCTTCTGGGCATTCTGATATCGGTGATTTAACAGATGGTTTCTCCTTCTATCAACTTTGAGTAAGGCAGGTTAACACTTGTATGCAATGTCCTGACACATACCTCTGAGGCATGCTCGACCTTGATTGTTAACTCAACTTTACAAGGGTTATGTTCGTAGAAGGAGCTATTTTTTTCAAGGGAACTGTGGTTGGTTATATAACCTTTGTCCAATTATTCTTCTATCTAATTCTGAAAAAACCATTATAATGCTATTGCTTGACTATGCTGATCATTGCAGGAAATATATGCGGAAAGCATTCTTTAAAAAAATCAGTTCTATGAATGTCCTGGTTCATATCAATGTGCTGGTTCATATCAAAATGGCACAAAAAAATGATATATCATAACCTCCAGTGTCTTCCTTTTAATGGTAGAAAAAATATCCTAAATCACTTTTGACAAAAGGTGTCATACCTCCCCACCACCACTGTGCTTCTTAGCCTGCTAATTTGTCTTGGTGCGACAGTTGCCACACAAAGGGAGCCTATCTCTGGCGAGGCGAGCTTAGAGGAGACTCGCTTTGCGTGTCGCTAAGGACTTGCAGACGGGGGGAGGGTGGTGACAGGTGTCCTGTGCCTGCCTCCAATTACTTCTTTGTTTGGCAATCCTGCCTGCATTCAGTCAGCAGAACGAGAAATACTTCCCCTCTGACGTATCCTCACGCACACACCTCCAGGGCTCTGCGTGCCGTCGCTAGGCAACGCAGACAAACTGACTGTGCTGGGGTATTAAGGGGCAGTTAATTTCAGGAGGAGGAGCAGAGGTAGACTGAGGTCTCTCACCCGGCGCTTACATTAGACGACTAAATACGTGATGACTGTAGATCGTTAAGCCAGTAGTCGTCAGGCGGTGCTCTATCCTGGCGTTTACATTAGACGACTAAATACGTGATGACTGTAGATCGTTAAGCCAGTAGTCGTCAGGCGGTGCTCTATCCTGGCGTTTACATTAGACGACTAAATACGTGATGACTGTAGATCGTTAAGCCAGTAGTCGTCAGGCGGTGCTCTATCCTGGCGTTTACATTAGACGACTAAATACGTGATGACTGTAGATCGTTAAGCCAGTAGTTGTCAGGCGGTGCTCTATCCTGGCGTTTACATTAGACGACTAAATACGTGATGACTGTAGATCGTTAAGCCAGTAGTCGTCAGGCGGTGCTCTATCCTGGCGTTTACATTAGACGACTAAATATGTGATGACTGTAGATCGTTAAGCCAGTAGTCGTCAGGTGGTGCTCTATCCTGGCGTTTACATTAGACGACTAAATATGTGATGACTGTAGATCGTTAAGCCAGTAGTCGTCAGGCGGTGCTCTATCCTGGCGTTTACATTAGATGACTAAATATATGACGACTGTAGATCGTTATGCCAGTAGTCGTCAGGTGGTGCTCTATCCTGGCGTTTACATTAGACGACTAAATACGTGACGACTGTAGATCGTTAAGCCAGTAGTCGTCAGGTGGTGCTCTATCCTGGCGTTTACATTAGACGACTAAATACATGACAACTGTAGGTCGTTAAGTCAGTAGTTTTACATTAGACAACTAAATACATGACAACTGTAGGTCGTTAAGCCAGTAGTCGTCAGGTGGTGGTCTATCCTGGCATTTACATTAGACAACTAAATATAGGACGACTGTAGATCCTCAAGCCAGTAGTTGTCAGGTGGTGCTCTATCCTGGCGTTTACATTAGATGACTAAATATGTGACGACTCTAGATCATCAGGCCAGTAATCGTCAGGTGGTGGCAATGTCCACTGAAAAAGTCGTCAACCTCTGAATGGACTCCTGAATGTTTACATTGATGACTAAGTTTTCACAGAATTGCTGCCTATCTAGATGGCTAATTCAAGTGGTCTTGAATTAGTCGCCGGTGTCCAATGAGCATGTCTAATAGTCGTCAGGTGATCCCGAATTGCATAATCAGATGATCTGCAGTCACCTTGCACTTGGCGACTCAAGAATCACCTCCTATACTCGTCTGGTGTAAATGCCACGTCAGGCTCTGTGTGGAGACTCCTCTTTGCCTGAAGCTGCCATCATTTAAATTTAACCAAAGAGAGAGAGCAAGACCACACACGAGACCAGGCCCCCGGCATGATTGTTTTTTTAAGGTCTGGTTCCACCAACACAGTGGATTGCCGTGGTATATCTTGTTATATCTTACAGTGTCGCGATATGTCATTCCTCCTTTGTTGCAATACATAGCGCACGATGTTGTGTGTATATTTTGTTGCTCCACCACTGCGACAGCTCAAGACACATCGTGGCAAATATGCATGCGATTATTCAAAACGTAGCAAGATTTAGAAAGACAACCAAATGGTGGCTAATTTTGCTATATCTTGTGTGTTGGTGGAATGAGCACTTTCTAGAGCGTGCTTGCACGTCCCATATGCGGTACCTAAAGGTTAGAGTGCCCACATAGACTTCTACTCTGGTCACCAGAGCACGATTACGTTAGCTCCAATGAGGTTCGATTTGCCTGGAAGCCTGGCCTATGTGCTCGCTCCCATACTAGTACAGGTAACGCCCGCCATTATTCTGGTGTATCATGGGTGACAGTAGCAATTTTAACACTGGTATACCCAGTAGAGGGCATGGCGAAATCTGTAATTCTTTTATCTCTAAAAGGATTGGTGTTACTTAACTTTGTATCATCGTACATTATAAAAAATACTAGTACGTTATTTGGAGAACCTCATGAGGGAAAGAGGTTATACTGTGTCTCCTTGCCACTGAAAATCAGCGGGGAATCAAAGTTTAAAGTTGCTCACTTGTTGGTCTAGCTGGGCCAGGTCTTATAAGTGATCTGACATAATATCATTAAGGCGGGCGTCCACCAACCACGACAAGGCTACGACAATGGCTTTCCAACAAGGTCCACGACAGGCCTACGATTGGAGGCCTTGTCGTAGCCTTGTCGTGGTTGGTGGACCCTAGTTCCGGACAAGAGTCTACGACAAGGCCACGACAGGCTGCCACTGGAAGCTTGTCGGGGGCCTGTCGGTGGCCTTCCGAAAAGGTTACGACAAAATCGAACATGTTCGATTTTTGCCACGACTGGACCTTTATCGTAGCATGTTGTGAGCTTGTCGCAGAGGTCTATGATGGGATAATTTGGTGGAGCGTACAATTCCCGATACGATATGACAAGAGCCCACGACAGAGAGAATGGACGCCCCTTCTCACGACAAGGCTAAGACAAGGCGCCGATTGGAACTTTCTTGTCGGGGCTTGTCGTAACCTTGTCGTGGTTGGTGGACGCCCGCCTTTAATGTCTCGACAGAGTTGCATAATAGAGTAAGAACTCTCAAACACTCAGGTAGTGTCAATTCATATTTATAGTAGCCTTTTTAAATAATGCGCAAATAACAGGCTGTGCATTCTGTCTAGGAAATATGCAAATGATATGATTGATATTGTAAGGAAGATACTAATCACATTTTCTCCATTTTCTTGTAGGGAATCTGCAAAGTTGATCAACCCAAAGATTCAGCGAGCGCTGTTTATTTTTGCTGTCTCCAACTCTTGTGTGAACCCTTTTGTTTATGGTAAGTATTAATCAATGACGCCTTTATATTTATACTATAGGCAAACGTTGTTTTAGGATGATTTATATGATTATAGCTATAATTCCTTAGTGCATGATCATTCTTAATGTAAAAATCCTACAATACACAGTGGCGACACCAGGGAGGTGTTTTTTAAACTAAGAACGAATACGAATTGATCTTTTCGTGGTCTTTGTTGCATTTCCGTTACTTAAAGTGATCCGTCTTTATAGAGGACAGTCTAACAAAACGACCAGTGAAAATATCTTTATTTTAATTTTTGAAAAGGTCACAAATTTTACCGTTTTTTAAGGTCCGATTCTAGATGGGCTTGATCCTTTATAATAAAACATCTTCTACTAAGTAAGGAAAAAAGCAAACAATATATATTGCAAAAGATATCCTGGAATTATGCAGACCACGTTTAAAAACGCACTGACACACCGATCGTGGTCACTGTCGCCTGGGGTTAGTCCTAATCGTAACCGTTCAGTCAGTATCGTTCTTAGTTTTAAAAACAGCCTCCTGGTGATTTTCAAATTCTGACAATTATAACTTCAGACCAGTTCTTCTGACTTATCCTGATACGGCATGAGCGAAATGTAACTTACTATCGAGCTAGCCCAATAGATAAATCAAGCCGATTTATAGTTGGCTGATTTATATAGGAAATGTGCTGAAAAATATAGTTTTTATCAATTCTTTCGAAAACAAGGATGGTGACCTATGATTTATAAAATTTAATTGTATCTAGTTCTAACATTCTCGACTAGAGTTTTCGTAAAAACATATAGGGACTCTGTATTGACAAACCCGGTGTGATGCGAAAAATGGTTACCCTGCGAAAAATGGTAATTATCGCCCACTCTATACGCGCATGCGTCTGAACACGTTCTTCCGTTCAGATATCACGGACTATTGGACATGCTACTATTTTGATGTGATTTTAATGTAAATAATTGAAAAGAATAGTATTTAGACATGAGCATTACATATCATGATATGTTGTGATATACTTGATTTCGGCAAATTGTTCACTCTCCTATCGTTGACTTCATCACTGCGCATGCTCGTGGGCGATAATAATCATTTTCGCAGGGTAACCGTTTTCGGCATTACACCGGCACATTCGGATACATTTTATATGACAAAGCGCGCATGCGGATAAATAGTGCCTGAAACGTCACCTAGTGGGCGAAAGACAAACTACATGTATATATAAAGATGTGGATAATAAATACAATACTGGCTAGTTTCAGATAAAATGGTTGTATGCTCCTCGGAGTTGACTCTACATGATATCCTTGCATGTACTCAGCTATTACTACACGTCAACTCCTCGGAAGATACGGTCTCTTGTAACCGAAACAAGTCCATATTGTGTATTTCCCCCCAGAGTGTAGCTTGAAACAGTGAACCAATCCATCCTCACTTCTAACACACCGTCTTTCAAAAATCCAGGGGCTCGTTCGATAATCTAGGATCATGCATGAAGACCCTGTTCTGTACCTCGTGCAAGGGTGGTCGTTTAACAATATTTACATTTGTTTGCCAGGACAGTCTCGGACATCCATAAGGTTGTTAAATAAAGTTGACTCACATCGTCCCTGGGTCTCTAGGGCATACTTTATAGAAAAAGTTGTTCATGTACGGCCTAGATTATTAAACAGGGCCCTGGGTTCGCCCTCAGTGGTAGCATATCTTTGAGACGATCCTTCTCCATTGAATAAGAGTACTTAGTAAAATATATTTAGCGAAAACGCTATAATTTCCCATAGTATTTTCTGTACCTTCAACTACTCTGTAAATTAGCTCTTCAATATTAAACACTGTGATACTAAGATTACTAGATCGATGGCACCACGAACCGATGGCACCTGGACTGATGGCACCTGTTCAGACCGGTGGCAACATTTTCCCTGGACTGATGGCACCACTACCTAGACTGATGGCACCACTCCAGAGGAGGTGTGAAGTGCAGCGCCCCCTATCATTTTGGCATGTACTCAAATGACAGCTCTATGTAGATTCCTATGCAAAAATAGGCTAACTAGTAACAGCTACTACATACAATCTATTAGAGCTCTATCAAAGATCTTTCCAGATATTGATAGAGTGACATCTAATGTACTCCAAACCACAATAGAGCTCAATAGAGCTCCGCGTTCTATGGGTGTTTGGTGTTGTGGAATACAGCCTTATTTCTCATAGGTTCGGGCTTGCTGACCACACACAGTCCATTATCAAGAGCTTCTTCCCCAATGCTGGCAGGTTTGAAAGTGGCGCCTTGAACCCTGCCGCGATTGCATATATGAGTCGGGTCACTATAGGGGGCGCTGCGCTTCACACCTCCTCTGGCACCACTCACAAAGTCACTACTGTTTATGATATTCTTGCTTCAACCTGATGGCACTTTGAACCTTAGTTCAAGTTTCATTGATTCAATGGTGAAGGTATTAGGGGAGGGCTATTATTTGGGTGGACAAGTGAACTGGCCGCATTCACACGCTCCTGGCTGCATTCACATGTTCCCGGCCGTTCCTCTGCCCCAGCGCCGGCCCCCTCGGCCCCAGCAGAGCCCCCGCTTGGCCACATCAGTGTTCCCGTGATCCCATGTGGTCCCCTCCATGGCCGCTCCCTAATATATACCCGAGTTCCTACCTCCCAGGTATAGTCTAAATATTCTAGAGTATATGGAATCTTCATGTATAGGCCTACAAGTCTATCACATTCCATATGAAATAAATCAAGTGGTACCCATAAGTCTAGGTAGAAAATAAGGTAGTGCCATCAGTCTAGGCAAGTGGTATTGTGTTTGTCGTAATAGTCTATGTTTATTCTTGGTTTACATTATTTCCTAGACTATTGTATGTAAGAACGCTATATAGTGAATATGATATGTCATATGTATTTGCTTGTGATTGAATAAAAAAAAAAGTTTTAAAAAAAGTAGTACCATCAGTCCAGGCACGGGTGCCATCAGTCCAGTTACCGTTACGATTGTGTGAAACAGGTGTTATGTTCGGCGCATGTCAAGCAATAAAACAAGTATAAAGTAGTGTTTTTCCTTTTCATTATGAAAGTTTGATTTTACTTACATTGATCCTTCCAGTTATGAACTTAGCAGAGCCATTACTTGCTTGATGTTGGTATAGTTCATCCTAAATATAATCAGTGCATCATTTGTTGGCTTGATTTTGAATGCTATTGGATTTCCGGCAAACAGATATATATATATATACGGATAAACACCGCTCATTCAATTTGTTAAGCTAATGCCATAGTTCAATGACAGAAACAGAAGCTTAAGATTACGGGTGCACCTCTCTCATAAGATCTCACACTCTCTAAGTAGTATTCTGTACAAGGTTCTCACTACGCTCTATGGGAGAAGAATTCTTAACGAACTAGCCTTAGAGCCTTGAGAATCCACTGGCTTGCCTCACGTGGTAAACACATACATCAATGCAACCCCAAAATTCCTATAATCTTAATGATGCCACCTAGCGGGAATGTACTTGGCGCCCTAGTGGCTTTATTTGGACTGGAATACAGAATACCACTTAGAGAGTGTGAGATCTTATGAGAGGGGTGCACCTTGCTAGAGTTCCCAAGTCAGTGACTCTTTTTTTGTTTTGCTTCAGGAATGTTTACCACGGCAATTCAAAGGGAGCTAAGCAAATGTTGCTGTTGGTTCAAAAGATATTTAGCAAGTTGCGAGAGATATTCTGTGGAGCTCCAAATGAGGGATATCGATATCGGATCACCCGCCAAGCACAGGCTCACCATGACTTACTCCCACCAGGCCAAGCAGTTGTCATAACAAGATGGCGGCCATGGCGGCCCTAGTCACGTGACTTCCGCTGAGAGGTGCATGGTGGTATAATGTTTACACCTTTCTGCACCCAGGGACCTAAAGCCCAATCTGTGATCATACCAACGCGCACATATGTATCGATTACACAGACCCACCTAGGGATGGTCTGAAAAACAAAACAGTATAAGCGATTAGAATCAGGATTGTTAGACAGACAAAGTATAGAACAACAACAACAACAACATACAAAGTAATGGCTGTGCTGAAACAAAAAACGGAGTTGTGAGATGTGGTGATGGTGATGCCGGCCTCTCATCTCGTCTGTGTTCTCGTTCCAGGGATGTACGCGCGAACACTCACACGAGAACTGAAGAAATGTCTGTGCTGCTTCCGTCGCCGAGACAGAGAGGAAAGTTCCGGAAACCACACCTCCAGCGCGCATGAGCAGTTGTTGTGCACGTACCCGCAGTGTAAACAGTCCGGGGATAAACCTGCCGGGCCCCAGCGCACCATTTCCGCCGCAGCCTGTTTCCGGCGTCAGGCAGACGACTTTCACCCCGAAACCAGCGAGACTTCCGGTGGCGCCACCTACTTCGTTGCCGTGACGACCGAGGCATGCGGACCGGAAGTCACCCATTTAAGGATCGAGCGGAAGATTACTCCCCCGCACATTTCTCAGGGACATGGAAATAATGGTGAATTTGACAAGTACTTGTTGATCTAATAATGGACGGATCTTCAACAGGTATTAGGGAGGGGAGAGAATGCGAGATATTGATTGGTACTTTCTTAGGTGACAATACCTAGGACCTGGGACCCTTTTCAATAGAATGCGTCACTAAGCCACTTAGTGACATGACTAGTGACAGCAATAGTGACAGCAATAGTGACAAAATTTAAGTCTCGTTTCATAAGGCATGTCACTGTAGGGGAGGTGTGTCTTGTCACTATTGTGGATGTGTCCCTAGTTTGGGACAGCATAGTGGAAAAACATGTGGGGTGCCCCATCTCACATACTCATGTCCTACCGGGAACAAGTGTCATCAAGGTGAAAGTCACTGCATAAATTAGCGACAGCGCTTGAATAATTCTACACTGGCCACCAGAGCAGCATTTGCTATGACAGAATTCAAATGTGAATATTGTTGGATTGCATGAGCCAATCTCCTTCATATTTGGCATATTTATATGTTGTATTTGTCCCTAACTGGGGTCAAAGTTTCATAGCTTTATTCCTATGGTAAGTAAAGTTATGTGTTTGTGACATCAAAAGCGAGAGGGTATACCCTCTCGCTATTTAACACACTACAGTGACCCTTTTAGTGATTGGACACCCACTTCTGAAATGGTACAAGCCACTATTTGCGCATGTCTATTACCCTGTGTCGCAGAATCGGTTGTCCCTAAACTACTGAAACGCGAAGTGCCGCTATTGTGTCGCAGGACCCAATAACGGACGTCCTACAGCCTATTGAAATGGGCCCCTGTTTCACTAGTTTTCTGACATGTCTAGATGGCGTCTGTGACACCATACAGACATATTGGGGTTGACTAGTTTCGTGACAACACAAGTAGCGCTGGCACAAGTGGCGCGCTAGTGTCACTGTTTGTAACACCGGCATTGTGACACAACATATGACAATAGATGTGACATGCGTTATGAAACGTGACTTCGTCTTGTCCGTTCTTGCTTGCACTGTTGGTGCCACTTTTCATGTCTGTCTAACACTTTTGTTATGAAACTAGTGAAACAGGTCCCAGGACGAGGGTAAGTGAGAATGCCAGCATCTGGTACTTACACAGTCCACAAAGACAAGGGCAAATGGAGCAAGCTACACGGACACAAGGACAGACTTCAGAGGTGTTTTTAACACTTGACGACGTAGCAACGGCCAATGTTGTATCGCCATGGGTATGGGCTTCACCCCAAATATGAACATTGGAAAGGTTGGCTTTCTCGTTGAGAAAAATGGAGCATGATTGTATACCGGTTGTTCTCGTTGTTATCACACCATTTCATTGTTATGGTATGTTGTGCATTTCGTAGTTTACCACACAGACGGGGGCGTGGGAAATTTTGAAATTAGTGAGGGGGAGGTGGGGGTGAGAGGGGCCAAAACGTTGACACCTCCTACACCCATATTGTATCTCATTGTATATTCATATAAATGTCATTCATTGACAATGTGTATGTTAAATTTACATTTGCCTCCACACATCTATGTTTTGAACGATTATGGGCGGTACCAAAGGCCTAATGTTGTGAGATGAAAGTGGGGGGCATAACCCCTCCCTCCCTCCCCCGCAACGTCCCTGACATGACTGCACCATGGCCTCACTACCAAATATATATACATGCACTTCGTCTTATTTGATATAGTTCTGTAAATAAAGGCTGCATATCAACACAAACTTTTGAGCGCACTTGTGACTAACTTCACGTGTTGGTGAGTCGTGAAGGACACAGGCCTACACTGTATTATGGAGAATTTCTTTCCGCGGAATCAACCAGGCCAACATAGCCTGGATCGTTAACGCAGAAGGAGTTTTATAACGTATTATGGAGAAGGTGCTATATTTTTTTAAAGAAAGGAGAATAGCTGATTCAGATAGATATCTTAAACAAAGGTGGTTGCTAGGTATCGTCAACAATGGACACTGTATTATTATGATATGCCTTAGTGCCTAGTCCTTCTTTGAATTAGAACATAGAAAGCCCTGTTTATAGCAGCGTGTTCATTGGACTCAACTTTATGTCCGATATTGTTTCACTCCAGCAATATGAACGAAGAAGAAACCAACAAGTTTTGGTCAAAGTCTTTGTTCTCCACGAGTTGGATGCGGAGCGATATGAACGAGGGGACAGCCGAGTGTATATCATTTAGCATTCAAACGAGTTTGAGAATAATGAATTTGACCAAAACGAGTTGCTTTCTGCATCACATCCCTGTATACACTAAAAGAATGGTCGACACACAAGATATAGACCATGGAGAACGGACTGCAATTCTCGTATGGGCATGGAGAACGAGTTCCCAATGTTAAATCTGTAGGACAAAAATACCAGGAATGAGATAAGAGGCAATAGGGAGCCAAATTGAACCCGCTAAAACGGCAGATACCCGTGTTCAAAACGCCATTTCAGGAGGCCAGTGAGAACGAGGCTTAGTGCTAAAGCATGGGGGTTCGAAGCTAGAATTTTGTTTTTGGTCTCGTTTGATACTATTGAAGTGTAGTTTACTACTATCATCTCTGAATAAGTCTGTCTTGAAGCAATGTCGACACTTGTTAAGTGTATCTGAAATATGGATCTAAAAGATTTGAGAATGACACATATAATATCAAACCTATATAGCCAAAGTACTGAGCGCCTATATCCGGAAATGGTGTTTTGTGAATGGGTATCTACGGTTTCTACGGGTTCACTTTGGCTCCCTATAAATACACTGTTCTTAAACATGCATACGTTCCATCGACGAATAATCAGAAGTGGAAGAAGAGACTTAGTGGCCCCACAATTCCGTATAAATCCCTTCGTTACTATATTGTTCTGTTTACACGTCGGGGTTTACACACACGGTAAGTGTCTGGTGTACACTTTGACTGATTTGTGAATATATCTGGTGTATTCAGATTCCTACATTCCATGACTTGGGCATGATTTTTACACAAGGCCATGCATACTAAGCACATAACACTGTTCTTTTGTAATATCAATAGAGTGAGCAATAGTCACTACTCAGGTTCATTTATACACCAGATCTTGCCTGCCTGGTAGATATTTATATCCTACCCCTCATATATATCTCCATAGACTTAACATAGTGTGACTGTATGCCACGGTTATGCCATATAATATTTATATGCCACGGGTGACATGAAGATAAAAACATGTGATGGGGTAGGATAAAATCTTAACGTCACTCAATCTCATATGATTATTTACATGGCCATGTTTACATGGTGTTCGTTGTCTTCCGGTACAGATATCACTCAGCTCCGCTTTCTGATATCATTCCGTAAAGACAACTCACACCATATAAACAATAATATGACATTTTGTGACTTTTCTTGATAATGGCCCTGTTTTGCAGATGTGATGTTATGATGTGTCCCTGGTATAGGACAAGGTCAGGTTTGGGCAATTTTATACACATCCTTACCAACCATTGAACTACCCATCCCTCACTTATTTTCCATTTTTGATTGCTTCATGAATGTTTTATGGAAAACCGATGAACTTTAAATGGATATCATGTTAAACCCTCTGTGATATTATTTCCTGCTATGTTCATCTTATAGAATATTTGATGTTATATTTCAAGAATATGAAAATGGAAATAAAGACTCATGATGTTGTGACTTGGTTGAAATAAATAAGCTTACCGAAGAAGTATAAAACTTTTCTTGTCTTATTGAGTTATTTGTCTGCTCTTTGTCCCCATAGTATAAACCCTAAGTGTATTTTGCGGAATCTTTTTACCTTATATTGAACAAAAATGCCAGGCGTCCACCTACTACGATACAAATGTAGACATTACAATGAAGAATGTCAAAATCATAGATTTATCCATATAGCCTTTCTGCTAATCATAGCATTATTTTCCAGAATTCTACTCCATTCATAGAACTTTTCGACCTGTTTTCCACCATACATTTACATTTTTCCATTTTCTACATTTGCCAATATTCTAAGTTTCAATAATGTAAATCCAACATACCTTCATAAATTAGTCTTTATATGGAACATCGTGACCATGCTGTCACTAGGTTATCGTTTATGATGATTTTGTAGATCACGTTACTAGGAGCATCACGTACATTAATTACTTCACCTGTATGAATAAAAAAAAATCATCTTTATCATATCGCTCTAATTTCACCCACGAGGCCCATGGAATACGCCTCGCTTCGTGAATTACTCTCAAACTCAGTGGAGTACGGACCAAGTTAATTTCATCTTGTGGGTTTCCTTCTAGCAATCACTGCTATGTCCAGATATATGTGCCTCGAGTTTGATACGTTTCTTTAATTCTATCTATTTCGTCATTTTCGATTATATGCCTAACTTTTTATACATGCCTGCTTTCTACCATGTGTCAAATAATAAGCTTTACAAGCCTATAGGGTTATAGACCTATTGTTCCATAATCATTCTTTTCCCTTTAGGGGCAGTATGTTGGAGTGGCAGTACTGTGGAGGGGCAATATGATTCAGGAGGATTTTTGGTGAAGGGCGCATGGCTAAGGGACAGTATGGTGAGGAGCAGCATGGTCGAGGAGTGGTATGGGTGAGAGGCAGTGTAGTTAGGAGCAGTATGGTTGAACGACAGTATCTTTGAGGGGCAGTATGGTTCAGCGGCAGGATAGCTCCGGGACAGTATAGTGAGGGGCAGTATGGTTTGATGCGATTTGATGCGATTTGATTAAGGGACAGTATTGTGGAGGAGCAGTAAGGTTGAGGGACAGTAAGATGAGAGCCAATATGGTGAGAGGCAGTATGGAGAGGGGTAATATGGTTCAATATGCCTATCTACGAACCTACTTAGCAACCTGCCCCCCCCCCTCCCCCAATCAATCTACCCATCTCACTGGCTGCCCACCCAACAACACTCCTGGTATATAAACACACACACACACCTACTCACACACCTAAACACATGCCTACATACACATTAATACAAGGCATTTTCAGCCTTCAACTTCCCCCCTCCCCCCCCCCCCTTGTTCGCTTTTGTACGCATTTGGTCTAAACCCCACCTCCACCCCCACCCCCACCCCACCCCCCACCCTTGCTGCGTACGTTCTTTATGGATGGCCCCCTAGTAGCCTTTTTCAATTTATGAATTCTTCAGATAAAAACCATCATATATTCTAGAGGTTAATATTCCCTACGAAAAATATGTCGAATAGAATCAAGAGGCATTAGTCTTCAAAAATCTAGCACATCTTTAGAATTCATAACACAGAAGTTTACTGTAAGATTAAGCTGTTATTGGATCCTTAAGACCGCCCGAGGTATTATATGGGAACTCCGCATTACCCTTGCAGATTTTGCTCTTTTCCCTCTAACTATGACAGTTATTGACACATAATCAATATTAGGTGGACGTGGACCTCCAGACGCCATGGTTTGATGGAGCAGATCTTATTCCATTTTCCTCCTCACTAGCGATTCATCCACACATGTAAAGTGTTCCATTGAGTCGGAACATAGCAATATGCAAGCATGTTCGATGCTGACGAGGTATAAAGGAACTTAATGTTGAAGCAGAAAATAAACTTATCTCGATATTAGTTTTCTGATAAAAAACTTGTATATTTTTCTATCAGCCAGATTCTACATTGTATCTCACTCTCATGTATTTGCACTGTATACAGTTTTTCTGTTATGTTATGGTTTTTTATATGTTTTAGTGTAAATATTCTACCCAGTGATTTCAATATCTGACTAGGTACTTATTGGATGTAAAACTATATGAGCTGTGATAAGAATGCAGGGGTAGACCGCGACACTGTACGTTCACAAACTTCCTGAATTGAAAAAAAGAGATTAAATTTAAAAGAGGACCTGCAGATAATATTTCATCGCTGATGCATGAAAGCTTAGGATCAGAGCTCGTATCTCATCGAGTTTGAATCACTGGGGTCGACAGAAATTACCAATCTTTTCACCCTCTTGGTCGCCTCGCCTCCTTATGGTGCAGACCAGATATGCTTGCATGCAAGCATAACTAAAGCGACCCGGGGGGGGGGGGAGCTAGCTCAGTGGTAAAGAGCACGGGACTTTATTGATTAGGGTCCCACTGCAGCCACTTTTCTCCTTCACCCCCAAGCAGTGGTAGATTTACTGCTATATCAAAGGCCGATTCTTCTCATACCATGTCTATGTGGTGTGGGAAGTAAAAGAACTCTCACGTTAGTAAATGTGTAGGGGTGGGATTTCTTCCTATATTCATCTCATAGATTCGGTCAAATCCTAAGTAAGTCTAATTGAACAAATTGGACGTTAAACTACCCAAACAAACAAACAAGCGTCGTTATTCACAAGGCAAAGTCGCATGAATTTCGTAGTGAATCAAATGAAATGGGACTGAGCTCTGACCTTAAACTTGAATGGGTTTCTGAATTTATCTCATCCTAATTGACTAACATTTGTGACATAATCCCCAATTGGATATTTTTTCCTAAATATCTCATGGGCATTGGATACGAGTTACAAATGTTAAGTCTATGAGGGAAAATACCAGGCCTGAGATAAATACATAAGAGGTCCACCTACTAGGATATAGCTCCGATATAGTCTACAATGCACCTCCCAATAAAAAATCAAAATCGTGTCGGAAGGTCACCAAATATCAGGGCAGTTGACTACATTTCTGCGATTAGGCACCAAAAAAATAACCTTACGATGCTTGGAGATTGCTATGTCTAGACATATGTCTACGATTTTGCACCTTTCTCGATATGTCTCCGATATTTGCTTTTTGTATCGGTGCCATATCAGTAGGTCTAAATTTCTATTGAATAGGTCAGGAAGGCATATTAGGGACTATAGTGGGATCCGGATTCAAATAGTGTTTCCCTAAAGATTCTTATAGATTGACATGTGCTGCATATCTAATTAGTTTAAGGAAGTATTTGTTTGTAAATAATAAGAAAAGGAAAAACATTGTCTGAAATTATAATGTAAAAATATTGCATCATTTGCAACCAAGCCTTAGTTCTCTATTTTCTGCCTACCACGACAATGCTATGACATATAGCGCATATCACAAAAAGGGGCTTTTTGGTACTTTTCTAAATTGATAACAAAACAGTCCATTTTGACTTCTACTATGAGTACAATAAAAGTTAAGGTATCAAAATGATCCTCAAATGAATCTCTACTTGATTAAACTGGGCTTTGATTTTGCTTCCATATGGCATTCTATGGAATTTGCACTCATATTCTAGAAGGTCAACATTTTGCCTAACTTTTAGCATGATTTCAGAGAAAATGTGTCAAAAATGAAAACAGATAAATTACCTCAATAAATTCAAAATATATATGACAATAAAGCCCATAATCTCTGGTTTAATATGGTACCATTTGTGAATCTCTATCTCTTTTACAACCTAAATTATGAGAACTTTTGTATAGCAAGTCAAAAATAACTAGTTTTCAGTCCCCAATATAGTTGCGAGGCCTATAGTAGGTGGACGCCAGGCCTTAACGTTATGAGACCAGCGGGGAACCGGAAGGAAGCATATACATTGGAGTTCATCAATAAGGCTGGACATGGCTTTGCATGTGATCTGCAGAAGAAAATAGCCGTTTCTATCCACCTTTGAAGGTATATTAGAATAAGGAAAACAAGTCCCGTGTGGAAAACACATCAAAGTTACTCGGTCAGGATCGGAAAGATCCCTTACCTTGTACCTTTTACATTCTTTTAAGGCCCGTTTCCATTGGCCGATTTCCCGTTACCGATCTAAAGTCAGGAACCACTGACGGAAAATTGGTCAATGTAAACGACCCAGCTTGTGAAATGACCCATGACTTTTTCTGCTTAGATTATGCAATGTGGCAACACCAACCACTGAGTGAAAGCTAGGTCACTGAGTGAAATCTATTACCCTCACCGATTTTTCTATATAGATGCACAGTCAGTGGCACCACCGACAGACTTTCTGGGTAACTCAAATAATTTACACGCTTTTCGTCAGTCAATGGAAACAGGCCTTATGTGAGATTAGTATTTAGTAAACCAAATCAGGGTATCATTTCTAACAGTTGATTACTTTGTCAGAGATTTTTATGGATTCCAATGACCCTAGCTGAGCTGATGGATGTGGCGTGGGCGGAGGGAGGGAGGAGGACGGGAAACAGGAGGCCATTTGAGAGAGTTTGCACTCGAGTTAACTTTACCCGCGACCAGTTTGCCTCTATTGCTATATACCTATGGCCGTACACGCCATGCTTACACCACATTCTGGGGGGTGGAGTAACATATGTATACTACCCAAGGTTGTCGTATACTACCCAAGGTTGACATTTAGACCAATGAGATCGTCTCATACAAAATTCATATGAAAAGCGCAGTGGGGAGAAAACATAGAGGGTTAAGTTACTGAAAAGCTTGGATCTGGCTACCGGTTTGATGGTGGGTGAGCAAATAACGCTAATTATCGTTATTAAACCACATTTGATGGTATATAGGAATACAGAAACCAAGTTACCGGAGAGAGAAAGTCAAAGTTACTCAGTAAGGCTTGAAAAAATTACTGCCCAAGGCCTTGGCCACTGGCAGTTATTTTTCCGAGCCTTACTGAGTAACTTTGATTTTCTCTCAGTGGAACATAGTTTGCCTCTATTATTATATACCTGTATGCGAATGTCTGAAATACTGCCCGGTGCTAGGGGTGTTTGCGCTTGCTGTGACAGCAGGCCGTAGTGAATGGCAGTGGCTTTTCATGGAGCAGAAACGTTGATAAAACAGGTTTTTAAACGAGTAGGAGGTATATAGTAATAAGGAAAGGTAGTGACTGAGCCCGTACGAAAAAATATGGTCCTCCCACATGCGGCATCGGGCCATATCTTTTCATCAAATTACCTCGAACGGCTGCCTGTACGGGCTCAGTAACCACATTTTCTCATATTCCTGCCCGCGAGACGAGGCCCGACAACTGAGGAGTCTGAGACCTGTCTAAGATGCCCGTATCGTGTCTAAGTGACCTAAGACATGTCGACGCTATGCAACTTATTGAATCCCACTGATTAAGGTGTAGATTAAAACCCGATTTAAACTCTGCCTTGCATAACTAGGATTACCGTTCCAGCATAATCTTTACTAATCTCTTACATGAGCGGTGTCAGAATGGACGAACGCTCATTTAGATTATACTCCGATTGATGGCAGAATGACAGGGGTAATAACTGTGGTCAGGTTTGACGTTACAGCCGATTGTGCCGTTTAGATATTTGGCATCTGTTTCTGTGAAAATCTCATAAAAGTCTGCTGGCCATCAAGCCCAAAAGAGGGGTACCTGGCAAAAGAAATACCGTACACCACTTTTTCCCTGATTTTAGGTAATTAAGCTGATTCCAAATCTGTCGAGTGCAAAACCGTAAACCTTGAGCGTTTTGAACGATCCCAGATGGCCGCCAATATGGCTGCCAAAGCATTCTTTGTGCCATAACTTGGTCAGAAATTGACCATTACTATGACGTTTTATAGGTCTACAAATCCATTGGTGTGGTTTCCAAGTTGTCAGTTGTCATGGAGATATGGTACCATGGCAACCATAAGTTCAAGAATCTTTTGTTCAATAATAATGAATTCATGTTTCCATACGTGGCTACGGGTGTATTCTTAGGCAGCTACCGCTTGAATGAGCTCGATGTCTGTTATCGGCACGTCATCGCTACCGTTCGATTATGACGACCATAGTGACAGCAGCGTAATCGTGGCGATTTGCTTGGTGTCAGTTGTTGACAAAACGGTTTGTTAGTCACAAATTGGGTATGTCAGGTGTTGTCATGTTGGGGGTATGACAACAACAGCGGTTTTATCCTAGGGAATCCTCAGGCTGCACTGATGTTGGCAGATTGCAAAATGTTGTACATTTTGAAATCTGGGCTCCAAGAAAGCGGCCCTGTCAACAAGTTGTGACAGGAAATAAACTTGGCTTGCATTGAAATGTCCCAATGGGGTAAGACAGGTTTATTTGTTGGTGATAGAGAAGGCATATCACCGGCTTCATATCTCCACCAAAGGATGGTAGTAGATAATGTTAAATATTAAACAGATTAATATTAATCAAACGGCTTCGTGTGGTCTGCGTGATCACACGAGTGGATGGCTAAGTGAAGACAAAATTTGATTGTAGAATGGACTAAAAAAAAAATTGACGTGGCTACAACAATCAAATAGTCGGATAATCCTTTGAATTAATGGTGGTTCAGATCCATTACATTCAGTCCCAATGGGGCATTTGTGTGGAGTCGTTGAATCCAGTTAAACTCCAAAAGGTCTAAAAAGGTATTTTGCCCTTTCGCTGTTCGGGTGCACAAAGATAAAGTCCACGATGTGGATGGTTACATCGTCGAGGCACATATGTCTGGTTGAGTTGAATTGTTTGGCCACTTCACTGTCCGGGTTATTTTTTGTGAAAATGTGCAGCGAAGCGTATTTTCAGTTCACATTTGGTTTGCCCTACGTACTGGACACCACACCTCTTACAGGTGATGCAGTAGATAAGATTCGAGCTGGAGCAGCACACGTTATACCTACTCATGTATGTCCGGCCAGATGCAGAGCAGAGGATTCTCCCATCTGTGTTGAGCCTCGGGCAGTACCTTCAGCTGTTTGGTCGTAAACAGATGTTGGTATTTGCTTCCCATGTCTCATGGGCGACAAGGACTAGTTTAGCCCTAACCAGATGTGCCTTCAGGTTTTTGGGTTTCCTGTAGGCACCGATTATGTCCCTGGTGGCACAGGATTTGCCTAGAATGTCCCAATTCTTATTCACCACATTCCTAAGGCCAAGGAAGCCTGGGTTGTATGTGGTGATTGGATATTGGGGGTCTCAGACTCCTTGTTATTTCTTGGGGTTAGCAAGTCGTCTCTATTTAAGGCGAGTGCTTTAGCAAATGCCTCTTTAATGAAGGGTGGTGGGTACCCTCGTCTCACAAAAAAAAAAAATAATAATAATAATGGAATAATAATAATGAATTCAAGAAATTGTTTATCAAACCTACCGAATAGGAAAATCAAGGTCGCCTTTGAAATATTGCAATACTATTTTTCTGGGTCTTCAAGGTCTACAAAGCAACTGGTGTGGTTTCTAAACTGATATGGTCAGTTGACCTGTAGATACCAAAATATCATAGAAATTGTATAGCAAACCTTGCAAGACTTCTGGTCTGATGCAGCAAAAGGGTAATTCTAAATGAATATTCTACTATGATAAATAAACTTTATTAATAGGAAGTATACTAATCCTGGATATGTAAACATCAGTATCAACTTAAAGATATGTTACTATCAGTTGTGAATAGTAAGCTTAATGAATGACTCCAAGGCTTCATCCCGTTACAAGCTTTAATGCTGGTGGTATTGCAGTGCGCTGCGCTGACCGGACTGATGAGAATACATCAAGATCGGGATTATATGCTGGCTCTGTGTTTACCGCATGGGGGCGGCCCTGTTGATTGTAAACAAGGGTGTTGCCTCCAGCGGCTTATTACGTAGGACCAGCTTGGTAAGTTAGAATCTGTATGTTTCACATACTGATGTTTTGGATCTTAACAAATATAATTATGATATGACCTTGTCTATTCCCAAATGCATCATGGACAATTATATAAAATACCATTATAAGATCATTGATTCATTAAAAAATCCATGATATTCTTGCTCATATGGATACATATTACAGGGGTACTTATACCATCGACACAAGTGTCTCTCAACGGTACATGGGAAGTAAGGTAGGTCAAAGGATCATTCTGAGTTATTACGGTATCCCTAATTCAGGTGGTGGCTTTGCTACATAATCTATGCCAAATCAATCTCTGAGCATTCTCTGCAGGTTCCGTTTCCATTCACCGATCTTATATCTGGGCTGATATTTAGAGCTGTAAACTACACAGTTATCAGCTCCAAATATCAGCACAGACGGAGTAGAAACTGCGCCGTGTAGCGAGGAGCTCTAAATATCAGCACAGACGAAGTAGAAACTGCGCCGTGTAGCGAGCAGCTCCAAATATCAGCACAGACGAAGTAGAAACTGCGCCGTGTAGCGAGCAGCTCCAAATATCAGCACAGACGAAGTAGAAACTGCCGCCGTGTAGCGAGCAGCTCTCACTTGGTACGGTTTCACATTATCGCTTTTTTTTAATATTTTTTTTTTTATTCGGAAAACATTTTAACGACGACATTATTTGCAACGCATAACGTGCGATCTTCCATAATGGAGTCACATGAAGAAGGACATTTGGGTGTCCTAGTAGACTCTAATTTCTCGTTTAACAGACATCTTTGAGAAGTTAAAAGAAATGTTAGTGCTCGGCTAGTTAGGAAAAATTAGACGGTTAATTAGTGGTGATGTAGCCCTAAAAATATATCTTGTTGTCATAAGACCGTTAATGGAGTATTGCTCGTTTGTGTTGGGAAGTGTTTCTAAATCTGGTCAGGATACCTTACAGATTCTACAAAATAGAGCGTTAAAATTTGTTCATTATTCAAGGCAAAGGCGGCAATGCATTGTGGCCTTACACAGCAGATATCGAGTGGATTATTTAGACTCAAGACGTAATGTTCATTTATTATCCATCATGTTCAAACGATCGAAAAATCCCGATAATTTGGAATTTATGGGTCGTCGAACTAGGAGATCAAGCAAAGTCAAGTTCAAGGAAAGGAGAATCACGTGTAATCTGTTCCTAAAGTCACCGCAATACAGCGGACATAAACTTTGGAATGACTTAAATGCTGGAATTCAGCATACTCAAAGGAAAATTGACTATAGTAAATTAGTGAAATCGAAGTATCTGTTATATTTAGTTCAATCCAAACTCCATCAACTCATCCTCATTATATTATTTATTTTTTTATTTATTTTTCTTTTATATTATGATGTATGTATGTAAGTATGGTGTAAACCTAAAAAGTGATGCAATCAAACCAGTGGAAGATCTTTCCCAGGAAAGAACTGAGTTTTGCACAAAAAAATAGATAAAAAAAATTATTATAAAAATCAGCCCAGACGGAGTAGAAACTGCTGCCGTGTAGCGAGCAGCTCTAGATATCAGCCCGGGTGGAGCATAGTGATGACGCGCTGAAGGTGAATTTGAATGCTCGCTTGAGTGGCTCATTGGGAAGTTGTGGTGGGGATTTGCTGACGGGTCTTTCCACAGGACTGAAACAGGATCTCATTACTTATGGACCGATGTAGTCGCATTGTACCACGGAGATATGAGCTGTCAGCAGTGTGTGCATACATTTAGTCAGATTGTGCCACTGGGAGATGAGCTGCCAGAAGCGTGTGCATACATTTATCTCACCCCTAATAAAAAACTTCATAGGCTTAACATGGGATGTCTTTATGTCACGGGTGTGACATAAAGTGTTGTTAATGTCACTACTTTCTAATGCTGAAAAAATGTGGAAACGGGGTAGGATAAAATCTAGACGCCACTCGTTTGAGTATAAGTTTATTTATGTCACTCATTTTGTTGGCTTCGTAATGTCACTCGTCTTCGACTCGTGAAATTGTGGAGCCAACATCGACTCGTTAAATTATGGAGCCAACAAAATGTGTGACATAAATAAACTTATACTCAAACTCGTGACGTCTCTTCATATTATCTCACCCCTGGTATTTTTTCTCCATAGACTTAACATTGGGAACTCGTATCCAACGCCCATTAAATATTTAGGGAAAATATCCAATGGGGCTTCATGTCACAAACGTTAGCCAATTAGTCAATGTTAAGGGTGAGATAAATTCAGAAACCCATTCAAGTTTAGAGTCAGAGCTCGATACCATCTCGTTTGAATTACTGTGTAATTGACGCGGCTTCGCCTTGTGAATTACTACATGATTCAAATTTGATGGGATACAGGCTCAGACCATAACCCTCATAGGTTTCGTCTATAGTATATGCAGAGTTGGGTTCAGTTGTGTATGGCAGGTGTCAGAGGTTTTTCCAAGCCAAAATATTCAAAAGAGATTGGCAGGATGTGATACCTCTTTCATGTATTTTATTTTCACATGGAGAGCAATTGTTATATCTTTTATTCCATAAACACCTGTATAATGTATAATGGGTTGATATTGATGAACGGTTCATTTTTGTTAATTCCTATTTGGTAAGTGCATCCGTAGGAATCTATATCATAGTCTCTCTGCATCATACTATCCTAAAGTGAGTCCTACCCCTCATATAAATCTACATTGAACTAACATGGTGTGACTGCACGCTATGGTTATGCCAAAATATATTTTGATCATCCACCTAATACAAAGTGTCCATAGGAAACACATAGAGAGTGTGTATGGACATACCCGGCGCATACGGATATGTTGTATGCTCCAGGCGGCGCATACGGAAAGATAGTGCGTATGGAAAAATAGTGCATAGCTAAAGCGAACTGATATTGACATGCCACTTGTTCAGAAAAGACGGATAATAAATACAATATAGACTGATTTCCGATAAAAGCGGTTGTGTGCTCCTCGGAGTTGACTCCACGCAATATCCTCGCATACCCTCGGATATTACCACGCGTCAATTCCTCGGAGCATACGGCCGCTTGTATGTGAAACCAGTCAACATTGTGTATGTGTGCCACAGGTGACATATGAAGCTAAAAACAAGGTAGGATAACATTTAAATGTCACTCAATTTCATATGATTGTTTACATGGTTTTCATTGTCTTCTGCTATATCACTCAGCCCCGCCACATGAAATCATTCCGCGAAGACAACTCACACCATACAAACAATCAAATTCTGTGACGTTTCTTGATGGTATTTCTGATCTACTATTAATCGTGATCAAAATATAATTTTCATATTATCTTCTGGAGTTTTTAGCCTCGTTCTTCTTCTATGCACATGTAAGCGCTCACTTTCATTTTTTGAAAGGGACCCTCATACGGCTAACAAATAAAAGGAAATTTAAAAAATTAGAATGTCAGGCCGTTTTCCACGCAGGAAACTCGAGTAGTATCTTTTTCAGGGGAAATCAGGCAACGAAATATCTCCGAGAAAAAAATTATTCCGATATTATGTTCTTGTCTCATACTTTTTAAGACAAAATATCGGATGACAATTACAACTTTTTTTCTTTGCTTTATTTCCTTGCTTCGTTGATGTTTTTGTATCCTTCGTAACCTGGTCTCACACAACCACACGGAAGGAAAAAGGAGCGGACAATGAAAACAGCAAAGGGCTATTTTCAATGTGCATTCTGCCAGAGAGGGTTTTTATTTCAGGATGTGACAATGCCGCATCCAAAGCCTTAAAGACAAATGCGGGTAGGTATTGCAGTGACCCATGTGTCTACTAAATTAAACACTGGTGCTGCCATCTGGTTTGATGAAAATGTAGCTGTTTCACATAGACACCAATAGACACTTACCTTCATCAGATGGCCTTCCCATAGAAATTAGCATGGTGTCATAGCATTTTTTAGCATTTCTCATTTGTACATGTTCCCAACTATCACAATCCAGAATTATTTGAAGATAGCAATAGAATATCAGTGTCATCTAGCAACAAAGTCAAAATATTGCATTTTCCCATGGACACCAACACTTAAGCACTTACATTTTTAGATGGTCTTCCCGTTGAAGTTATTTTTTTGCATTTTCTATTTGCTGATATATAAAATTTACATTATCCAGAGTTATTTGCAAAAATCAATAGAATTTAGAAATCACCCAACTACCAGCATTTGTCTTTAGGTGCCAGATCCGCTGAGGCGAACTGAGAGAAACTACGCAACACGGTGCAGGGTCTAAGAGCAATTTATCACCGTTTCGATAGGAAGGAAGCTTCTGATGCAGAAGATAATACAAGCAATTAAAAATCTTTCTTGGGGACGGGTACACCTTTTACGAAATTGGACAATTGGCAGATATCAAGGGGCCTCCGGTCGAATGGGTGAAGCTTCTGAAACACTTGGATTTTATAGATTATACAGGATTTTATTTTGGAATATAGGACGGCTAGTACGACCTAACTCATGTTCCAGTATAAATAAAAACCTTAAAAAAAGACCCTGTTTGGGGCGAAGCATTCGGATTTTATAAAATATACTACCTGAATCCTGCATTTTGATATAGAAGCATTTGTATTTTATAGATTATACTCCGGGCAATCGGAGAAACGCAGTCAACTACCCCGATATTAGGTGACCTTCCGACGCGATTTTGATTTTTATTGGGAGGTGCATCATAGACCACATCGGAGCCATATCGTAGTAGGTGGACGCCAGGCCTTATACAAGAACATGTACATGCACACAAGACGACACTTAGGAATGCCTTTCTATAGAAATTCACTATTAAGCATATTTAAAGAGTCAATAGATATTCTTTAACATGCATTTTGAAATTGTCTCCAAACTGTTTTCGTTGTATTTCAGCTGGAGGTTGTTCCCATAATTTTGGTACAAATGGAAATAGCCGATTTTTTATACCTTTCAGTATTTGGCTTCAAATCCCAGATCAATCTTCCCACTTTACTATAAACCTTTTTTAATAAAGGTTTATCAAAATAAAATACCCATGCCCATGCCATAAATACTGCAAATACGCACCATATCTCCAATAGCGTAAAAAGACCGTACGGAACACCTTCCCATATATAACGACCTACCATGCTTGTAGAAGCTACAAAACTCAATGATAATTTACGGTTTGTACGGGACTCGGCATAAATGCCTCGTTCCGTGCGGACCGTAAATATCATCTCGTTTTATAACTTGTACATCATGGTCAGGTCGTTCAATATAATGACTGGTTCTTAGTCAAGGATACTCCTTTTACCCAGGTCAGCCACGAATTGGTAAATAATGTTAAAGGTGGTAAACCACTGAGAGCTATCCTGATAAAAATACATTTTTAAAGCAGCATTGCTTGGATACTAAGTATGTTAATGATATGCAAAGATGGCTGACCCCTGCACCTGGGGCTTGTTGAATAATCTAGGCTCATATATAAATACCGTGTTCTTAAGGCCAAGGAGACCCATAGACGATGTGAGTCTACTTTATAGACGACCTTACGGGCGGCTAAGACTGTCTTGGAAAACGAACTTGAATATTATTCAATTATAAACCTTGTACTAGGTACAGAAAAGGGTCTTTATTTATAAATACTTAAGAGAAACCAAACGAGAGTTAGTCAAGTTGATGTTTATCGCACGACAGCAAGGTTGCGTATTACTGCGCGAGGCAAAGCCCAGTGCAGTGAAGAGGAGACCTTGCCGGAGTGTGATAAATAAGACTCGACTAACTCGAGTTTGGTTTAGAATTTATCCTACCCCGTCTATATTACTTCAGAATATTAAGAAAGTGAAAATTGTGTAACACTTCATAATGTGTGCTTGTTGATACTCTCGATATCACTCTTGTTTTGCTCGATCATTGGTCATTTTTCACATGACGTCATTTCACAAATGTATCCCACTAGAGCGATAAATTTCATTTTTCTGCATACCTGCCCGAATATAGTCTACCAAAGTTAAGCCTAAGGAGTTTTTTATTAGGGGTAGGATAAGCGCCTAGATTATTCACCGGGCCCCAGTCTCCTGTCTTGATATACACTCAGAATCTCACCTCGTCAAAAACCTCTGAGTGTGGCAGGGCGCAGGTGAACGGCAAACCTACCTTCTGAGGTGATCACCTCTCCCCTTCATCTCCTAAAACACCTGGTATAAAAACACAGATTTCCGCCGCACCCAGCCTGCCAAGTAGTCTAAAGAAACACCCCGATACTACCCCTCAGTAATCCCGAGCCCTGCATCAATCAATAATCCACCTCTTGAGGTGTGTGTGTGTGGGGGGGGGGGGGGGGGGGACTTCTCCCCAACACCCCGAATCCCTCACGGAATAAGCCACCTTTTTGCCCGTGCCTCAGACAACACCTTTTCATGGGGAATTCCGACCGCTCGTGGTGCCCTCTATAGCGGAAATCCGCCGTCCGTTGATATGCGAGACCCGCACTGGCGTTGCAATGGGTTGCTGAGCAGTGTATTGAGGGGGACATATCCGCCAGGTGGTGCTGAGAGTGTCGGACGAGGGCGGGGGGGGGGTAGAGGGGGGGGGGGAGCGTGCATTGCTTGTGTGATGGATTGACGTGTCGGCGCAGAATTCACGGCCCCAGGGTTTACGGATTCTCGGTAATAGGTTTTCCTTCCTCTTCAAACTGGTTACTTGTAATTGCGTTGGTAAAGCGTCGTGACTTGCTGCTCTGACACCCGGCTTCCAAAAGGCGGCTAGTAGTGACATAGAGCATTCACACGGTAGGGGTAAAGGTGACCTCGACTTGTGAGGGATTTTTCACCGGAGAAATATACCAGGCCAGTTGGAGCCCTTAGAATGTCGTCCCTCAAGCTTCGATATATTGAACAGGCAGCAGTTGATGGAGTTCTGTGATCTCTAGAGATAATGTAGCATTCACGACATTGCAGGACCCAGACATGGACTAGGTCTGGTCCACACGCCAAGCGTGGTCTAGCGGTCACAAGACGAATGGGCTTAAAGTTTAAACATGTTACTGAAAGAGATTCAACTTTTCTCAATTTTGTCAGAATTTAGACCATGGTCTAATGTGAAGAAATGCAAACTCACAGGTATCCAGAATCCACTGGCACACAATATTCCAGCAAGGCGGCATCATTGAGATTATAGGAATCTTTGGGTTGCATTGATGTACGCCCTTAGCACGGGAGGCAGGCCAGTGGATTATCAAGGCTCTAAGCCTAATTTGTTAAGTTTTCCTCTCCTATAGAGCGTAGTGAGAGTACAGAATACGACTTAGAGACTGTGAGATTTTATGAGAGGGGTGCACCCGATGAACGTGTACACGGATCTGTATGCCCGAGTAGTATACAATTCTCACCCTGCTCCAGGCTATACTATGTGCTTTCTTCCCACTGCTATTGATTCTAAATGCCGCTGTTTCATGCCCGATATACTTAGTGCTTTCTTCCCACTGCTGATGCTAAATACTATTGTTTCATGCACGATATAGACCCTCCAGACATAACTAAACTCCTTAATATCGCCCTGGATAAGTACAGGATCCACTCCCGACTGGTTGGCCGCACTTCGGCCGCCGGTTTTCCAATAAACAATCATTTTCTGATTTCTAACCAAATAAACCAAGTATAATTTGAAATGTGTAGAAATAACTGAAATTTCCATTTCTGGCATAGGATTTCCAAAATTGGAGAGTTATAAAAAAAACCTGCAATAATTGCGGTTTATTGGTCAAGGGTCTATCATCATAAAACGACAGCAACCAGCAAATACGGGATCCAGTAAACAGACTGAATTATGGGATACCTCAATAGGGTCTATACTAAGTGCTATTTCATGCTTGATATACTAAGTGCTCTCTTCCCACTACTACTGATGCTAAATGCCGCTGTTCATGCCTGATATACTAAGTGCTTACTTCCCACTGCTACTGATACTAGATGCCGCTGTTTCATGCCCGATATACTAAGTGCTTTCTTCCCACTGCTGTTGATGCTAGATGCCATTGTTTCATGCCCGATATACTAAGTGCTTTCTTCCCACTATTACTGATACTAAATGCCATTGTTTCATGCCCGATATACTAATGTCTTTCTTCCCAGTATTACTGATACTAAATGCCATTGTTTCATGCCCGATATACTAAATGCTTTCTTCCCACTATTACTGATACTAAATGCCATTGTTTCATGCCCGATATACTAATGTCTTTCTTCCCACTGCTACTGATACTAAATGCCGCTGTTTCATGCCCTCTGAGAGCGAAGGTCGTCGCCTCAGACTCCTGCCCTTACTCGTGGTCAGGTCCTAATAGTCTCATCTTTCCTCGTTTCTCGCTCTCCAGCTGAGTTTTAGTGGACACCAGGAGGGACACACTGGGGGGAATTCTGGTGCCATCCGATTGGCTCCTCCGACCCTGGAAGGCTGTAGTTCGCACAGCGGGAGAAACAACAGGAGGGAGGCAGGGGAAGACATCTTGTTATCTCCCACTCAACACTGGGGCTGAGTCTGGGGCTATATATAGGCATGACCTTTGTGCACTGTAACTCTGAGCGTGTCATAGAGTAAGTCGTACAAAATAGGTTAGCGGTAAAAGGCCTGCCGCAGTAGGCTTCTATAGCATTTGCTGCAGACAATGTCAGGCTTCCCATACAGCAAAGATATGCAAACTTTTTTTCTTTTTTTTTTAAATCTATTCAGAAAAAGGACTACAGCATACAACCTGTCATGGCAGGTTTTCATTGTAGCGTGGTTTGTACAAACATAAAAATAGTCATTTTATCGTCCCTCTTGTTGGGTCCTTGTATTACCCGTGATGCATTATGCACACAAAGAAAGAGAAAACCTTTTAAGGAATTCTTGACGCATTAAAAATAATCAAGAAATTCAAAAAAACGTTAAGATTTCATGTGAAATAAATAAAGACATGTGTAAAGGACATTATTACCATATACCAAGGTATCTATATCTCACTTCACTTACCAGTATTACTATTCGTTCGTGACTGAGTGACGAAATGATATTCATACGTCCCTCCGTACCACGTGACTTGTTTCTAAAATGTGGATTTTAATGATTTCCAAGTAAATAATGGTTTCTATATATATTTACTTCATATTTACTTCATCAATAGTTCAATAAACATTCCCTATTTCCAAACCTCTCTCCATCTCTCTCATTATCTATATTTACCTCCTTCTTCGAACTTGATGAATATTTCTGAACAAAACAACTCGGAACAGATTTTATTCAGTCACACTTACCATGTCTCTATATATTATTTCCAGAAAAAAAAGTATAAAATTTTGGCAATGACGAGCTTCTGGAACTCACGTGACAAGGATAGTTAAAATGAAACCATTAAGAAATTCTCGCCCCCGAGAGACTGCCTTGGGCCATGCTGGGCACTGTAGACACGGCTACCACCACCCTCAGCGGCTGGTAATGTAAAACCTATCAGGACTAGACCTAGACCTGCCCCTGACGCCCCTCGGAGCTATTCACCAATCATTGTACGTTCAATGCACGCAAGCCTCTACATTTGACTCCAGGGTAGATAAGGAAGAAATAATTTAGATGGATAATAGTACTTTAATATGTTACTGTTCTTCCATCCTGCTGCTCATCTGACTCAGCAGTGACACTTCTTATCTATTTTGATTTAGCATTTATCTTAGACTGGAATAAACATTCATAGGCTCAACATTAGGAACTTGTTCTCAACAGGCTTGCGAGTATGGTAACTCATTCTCAAAGGTGATAAACAGATATAAATTTCCAGGCTAAGATAAAATCAGAAACATATTCGTGTTTGGTCTGAGTCCCCATTCGCCATCTAGTTTGGAGCGCTTCAGAATATTCACTCGGCTATCACCTCGTTCATATTACTTCACGCTCCAAACTCGATGACGAACGAGGACACAGATCAAATAGTCATCAGTTCTCTCTCACCACGGTATTTTTCTCCATAGGCTTAACGTTAGGGATGGCCAAGAAGGTATCGTACTTTATACTCAATGGCTAATTTGATGAGTTATTTCATCAATAAATGATGTTATACAGGGTGAGAAAAAATCAGAAACCTACTCGATGAGAATAACTCGGTCCATACTCCACCTCATTTGACTGCTACGTAATTCACTCTGCTTTGCTTCGTGAATTACTCCACAGTCAAACTCGGTGGAGTATGGACCGAATTATTTCCCTCTTGTGAATTTCCTTCTAAGTGCATATCTGGTGTTCATATGGAACTGCATCGAGAATCGTATCGGGAGCCAAAGTGAACCCGCTGAAACCACAGATACCCACCTACAAAACACCGTTTCCGGTGGCCAGTAAGAACGAGGCTTAGTGCTAAACCTATGGGGGTTTTGAGGCTAGACTTTCGTTTTTGGTCTCTTTTGTTACTTTTGAAGTGTAGTTTACTACTATCGTCTCTGAATAACTCTGTTTCAAAACCACGATGACAGTTGTTAAGTTTATTAAAAATTTGGATCTTAAAGATTGGAGAATGACACATATAATCTTGAACCTACATAGTCAAAGTACTGAGCGCCTATACCCGGAAATAGTATTTTGTAACCGGCTATCTGTGGTTGCAACGGGTTCACTTTTGCTCCCTATAAATACACAATATTCCACAAGTTTGGATGGGCCTCAATCGTCATCGAGGCGAGTATTGTGAATTTATACGATTAGAGGGTGGTTCTGGATTTATCTCACCCTTTCACTTACATTAAATAGCATCACAATATCAAAATAATTCAAATTACTTCACGAATCCAGTTGGTTAATAGCATATGACGTCATCTCACATTCACTCCACCATGACTGTGGCGTAGTATTGTCACTTTACGGGGGTGATCATTTAGTATTGTTCTAATGTTATTCCTATGACTAAACTTGTACCAGGGGTGAGATAATAATAGGAACCTATGAGAGCAGAATTAAACTATTTCCACATTTCTATTTCCAGGATTTCCAGTGGCAGGCAGTACCACAAGATGATCTGTCTATTGATTTAAGGGCCTTGGAGGCAGGGAACACTCTAAACAATAGAGATCAGAGGGTCTTCAGTGAGGATCTGACCCTGCGGGGCAAGGTACCCTGAGGTCTAGGACACTTTAAATATCTCTCCGTTGAATATCTTTAATCTCTGTCAACTGGCCACTGGCAATCCGATCAACATATAGTGTGCCCTCAAAAGACTAGAAACGAGATTATCTTCACTATTTCAAAACGCTAGCCTGGGTCCGTCGCAATCATTTCTATCTTTTGTTGTAAAGTCCTCCGAAGATATAGCAATAAATTGACCACAGAATCAGTTTAAAGTGGAACCTCTGAGAAAAAAAAGAGTAAGAATTAGGCTAAAAACGGCCCTGAAAAATCTAGTAGCTGCCTACGAACTTACAAACTCAACTGACAACATTGAACTTACTCATAAATGACCAGCTGTCAGTTCATGCATGCCACCTCAATAAAACAAGTACCCGGTAGCAGATAAATATCCGTCCTTGACGGAACAGCACCGATACTAACAGTCCACTAAGCCGTCTGGTGGACGTTGGCTGCACTATTCTAGTAGCCGAGTTCCCCGTTCATGCAATAGGGGGCGTGTCGAAGGAGCCTCCACACACTGAACCCGCTGACGACTGCAAACAATTTGGGGTGCAGATGTGGGTGTATGACAGAGTGGGGTGTGGGTGTAAGACAGAGTGGGGTGTGGGTGTATGACAGAGTGGGGTGTGGGTGTAAGACAGAGTGGGGTGTGGGTGTAGGACAGAGTGGGGCGTGGGTGTAAGACAGAGAGGGGTGTGGGTGTAGGACAGAGTGGGGCGTGGGTGTAAGACAGAGTGGGGTGTGGGTGTAGGACAGAGTGGGGTGTGGGTGTAGGACAGAGTGGGGTGTGGGTATAGGACAGAGTGGGGTGTGGGTGTAAGACAGTGGGGTGTGGGTGTATGACAGAGTGGGGTATGGGTGTAAGACAGTGTGGGGTGTGGGTGTAGGACAGAGTGGGGTGTGGGTGTAGGACAGAGTGGGGTGTGGGTATAGGACAGAGTGGGGTGTGGGTGTAAGACAGAGTGGGGTGTGGGTGTAGGACATAGTGGGGTGTGGGTGTAGGACATAGTGGGCTGTGGGTGTAGGACAGAGTGGGGTGTGGATGTAAGACAGAGTGGGGTGTGGGTGTAGGACAGAGTGGGTAGTGGGTGTAGGACAGAGTGGGGTGTGGGTGTAAGACAGAGTGGGGTGTGGGTGTAGGACAGAGTGGGTAGTGGGTGTAGGACAGAGTGGGGTGTGGGTGTACCACAGAGTGCGGTGTGGGTGTAGGACAGAGTGGGTAGTGGGTATAGGACAGAGTGGGGTGTGAGTGTAGGACAGAGTGGGGTGTGGGTGTATGACAGAGTGGGGTGTGGGTGTAGGACAGAGTGGGGTGTGGGTATAGGACAGTGGGGTGTGGGTGTAAGACAGAGTGGGGTGTGGGTGTATGACAGAGTGGGGTGTGGGTGTAAGACAGAGTAGGGTGTGGGTGTAGGACAGAGTGGGGTGTGGGTGTAGGACAGAGTGGGGTGTGGGTATAGGACAGAGTGGGGTGTGGGTGTAAGACAGAGTGGGGTGTGGGTGTAGGACAGAGTGGGGTGTGGGTGTAGGACATAGTGGGGTGTGGGTGTAAGACATAGTGGGGTGTGGGTGTAGGACAGAGTGGGGTGTGGATGTAAGACAGAGTGGGGTCTGGGTGTAGGACAGAGTGGGTAGTGGGTGTAGGACAGAGTGGGGTGTGGGTGTAAGACAGAGTGGGGTGTGGGTGTAGGACAGAGTGGTTAGTGGGTGTAGGACAGAGTGGGGTGTGGGTGTAGGACAGAGTGGATAGTGGGTGTAGGACAGAGTGGGGTGTGGGTGTACCACAGAGTGTGGTGTGGGTGTAGGACAGAGTGGGTAGTGGGTATAGGACAGAGTGGGGTGTGGGTGTAAGACAGAGTGGGGTGTGGGTGTAGGACAGAGTGGGTAGTGGGTGTAGGACAGAGTGGGGTGTGGGTGTAAGACAGAGTGGGTTGTGGGTGTAGGACAGAGTGGGGTGTGGGTGTAAGACATAGTGGGGTGTGGGTGTAGGACAGAGTGGGGTGTGGGTGTAGGACAGGGTGGGGTGTGGGTATAGGACAGAGTGGGGTGTGAGTGTAGGACAGAGTGGGGTGTGGGTGTAGGACAGAGTAGGGTGTGGGTGTAGGACAGAGTGGGGTGTGGGTATAGGACAGAGTGGGGTGTGGGTGTAAGACAGAGTGGGGTGTGGGTGTAGGACAGAGTGGGGTGTGGGTGTAAGACAGAGTAGGGTGTGGGTGTAGGACAGAGTGGGGTGTGGGTGTAGGACAGAGTGGGATGTGGGTATAGGACAGAGTGGGGTGTGGGTGTAAGACAGAGTGGGGCGTGGGTGTAGGACAGAGTGGGGTGTGGGTGTAAGACAGAGTGGGGTGTGGGTGTAGGACATAGTGGGGTGTGGGTGTAAGACATAGTGGGGTGTGGGTGTAGGACAGAGTGGGGTGTGGATGTAAGACAGAGTGGGGTCTGGGTGTAGGACAGAGTGGGTAGTGGGTGTAGGACAGAGTGGGGTGTGGGTGTAAGACAGAGTAGGGTGTGGGTGTAGGACAGAGTGGGGTGTGGGTGTAGGACAGAGTGGGGTGTGGGTATAGGACAGAGTGGGGTGTGGGTGTAAGACAGAGTGGGGCGTGGGTGTAGGACAGAGTGGGGTGTGGGTGTAAGACAGAGTGGGGTGTGGGTGTAGGACATAGTGGGGTGTGGGTGTAAGACATAGTGGGGTGTGGGTGTAGGACAGAGTGGGGTGTGGATGTAAGACAGAGTGGGGTCTGGGTGTAGGACAGAGTGGGTAGTGGGTGTAGGACAGAGTGGGGTGTGGGTGTAAGACAGAGTGGGGTGTGGGTGTAGGACAGAGTGGGTAGTGGGTGTAGGACAGAGTGGGGTGTGGGTGTACCACAGAGTGTGGTGTGGGTGTAGGACAGAGTGGGTAGTGGGTATAGGACAGAGTGGGGTGTGGGTGTAAGACAGAGTGGGGTGTGGGTGTAGGACAGAGTGGGTAGTGGGTGTAGGACAGAGTGGGGTGTGGGTGTAAGACAGAGTGGGTTGTGGGTGTAGGACAGAGTGGGTTGTGGGTGTAAGACATAGTGGGGTGTGGGTGTAGGACAGAGTGGGGTGTGGGTGTAGGACAGGGTGGGGTGTGGGTATAGGACAGAGTGGGGTGTGGGTGTAGGACAGAGTGGGATGTGGTTATAGGACAATGTGGGTAGTGGGTATAGGACAGAGTGGGGTGTGACTATAGGACAGAGTTGGGGGTGAGTATAGGACAGAATTGGGTAGGGGTTTACGTGTACGTTGGGTGTACGTGTAGGACAGTCTATGGTGTAACCATCGCTGTAAAAAGTACCATTTTATTGATGTAAAATTTGAAATGATTACCTAATTGTTAAACATCTTTTTACCTTAGATGTTCGAGTTGGAAAATAGGGTACACCAATTAGTTGAAATATGTGTACATCAACCATACGGGGTTTACCAGCAGATCTGACCTAGAACTGTGACGACCTTTTTGGTGGAACACCATGCCTGTGCTTCTGGGGTTCGTTTAATTAATTAGGATCTTACTTGAAGACCATTTTCTGAATCTTGTACAGCGGTTATCGTTCAATGATATCTACGTTTGTTCGCTATGACAGAATTAGCATAATAAGGTCGTACATACCGGTAAGTGTTGACTTAAGTTGACCCACATCGTCCCTGAGTTTCTATGGCCTACGGTACAGAAAAGGAGTCTTCATGTGCGAGACTAGATTATTAAACAGGCCCCAGACCTACCAGGAGCCTTCCACAAACCATAGCGTCAGTTTCTCTTTACATTTCGTATCTCAAGTTTCAACACATGTAATTTTACCCCCCAAAATACGGAATTTGTCCCTGTTTTAACGTCACTCAATCTGTACTGAACAAGTAAAAAACACAGATCACATTTCCGAGTGATATTAGGGGATTTGAGTGAATCTCTCACATTAAAGTTAAAATGGTTGTTCGTCAACTCACAAAAAACAGCAGGACATATCCCTCAGTGCCTCTTGAGTGTAATCCTGTGGTAGTTTGATGTAATTCCATGTAATTTGCTCAAATTGGACTTGTTTTGGGTCCCCCTGATTTGACCTGTTAACTCTGAGAAGCCATGTTGACAGTCTGATCTCTCTAGTGTGAGAGTTATTTTTGATATATTAATATTGCATATTTTTTGTGTACTTCTATCTGAATATTCATATTTTTGTGAGTCATGATCTATGATCTATGTTTTGTCTATGTTTGGTGATTGTAACAAAAAAGTGGAATCACATCCCATCATGTTAGGGGATCCAAATCAAAGCTGTGGAAAGCTGTGAGAAATCAAAGGCCACTCGGAAAAAAAAATCGTTTCTCATCACCAAGCCATGAAAAATATGACGAGGGCGCTTTTCATTTTTTTTTTTTTTTTTTTGCTGGGTCAGAGATGGCTTTTGAAGTGTAATAATATGGACTTCAGACAAACTTATTTAGGTCATATCTTGCACTCTCACTGTAGGCCTTCCGACATGACGGAAGTGTGGGAGTAATTGCAGTAGTGGACCTCGACTTCCGACAAGGACTGCCACACATCCCGACACAGGGTCTGTGTCGGAGCGTGTCACAGGCCTCCCAACACGCTTACGACAATTTACGACAACATGGTGGAATTGTTGGAGTGTGTCGGGAGGCTTCCGACATGTCGGAGTGTGTCGGAGCATTCGGAAGGCTATCGTAGCATGCTGCACTAGTGGACGGAGGCTTCCGACAAGCGCTAAAGGCGGGCGTCCACCAACCATGACAAGGCTACGACAATGGCATTCCAACAAGGTCCACGACAGGCCTACAATTGGTGGACTTGTTGTAGCCTTGTCGTGGTTGGTGGACCTCAGTTCCCGACAAGAGTCTACGACAAGGCCACGACAGGCTGCCACTGGGAAGCTTGTCGGGAGCCTTCTGACAAGGTTATGACAAAATCGAACATGTTCGATTTTTCATATGACTGGACCTTTGTCGTGGAGTGTCATGGCGTGTCGGGAGCGTGTCGCAGAGGTCTACGATAGTTAATTTTGGTGGAGCGTGACTACTTGAAATCTGCTTGCTCCATGATGTGAGCCTAAAAGTATATCGAGTCAAGACATGAGTGAATATTATCATATATGGAGTAGATTATGAGCCCAAATGGGGCTATTCTATATTATTTAAGGCCTAAAGCCATGTTCAAGTATGTAAAAGGGTGTACAAACAAGTAAAATCTGTGTCTGAATATTATTTCACCCTACTGAGTAAAAAAGTTTGTGTAGTTTTACCATAATAATTAATATATATTCTACCATATGAGTATTATTAGTGACAAATCCAAGAGTGGGGCCTAGAGTATATTTAAAGCATACTTATTGTATTATGACCAGAGTTTCAAGAAGATAGTGTAGTTAACTGGTTATTGTCAAGGTGCTACCTGTTCTGTATTTTCCAGTTCTCTACGATGATTTATACGATGGTTGACACATAAACAAGAATTCACTTCAGTGGTTCACGATGAATATTTCTACCAACATGTCACACAAGAAATAAATCATCTGTTTTATTATGTAAGCTTCCGTTTTAATCATTGGCCAAGGTACACAATCCTACCTACATGTAATTCATCTAGAAAATACAAAATTGATGAATAATTTGCATGATAAAGCATGATGGAGAAATCTGATATCACCAATTTTGTTATGCACGTCCTGAAAGATAATGGAAGTAGCTGATAATATGGGAAATACAGAGTCTCTCTAAGATGAGGTAGAATGCCTTAAAAGAATTAGCTGAAATTTGAACCTCGCTGCATCCTGCCACTTTCGGCGGTTTCGTATATCCTTTCACAGCTAGATAAACAGGAAGGGTTTACTTCGTCCCATTCAATTGTAAGGTATGCTTCTAATACAAATGTGGGGATCGAGTGGTGCTTTGTTTGTTTCTCTGTAGAGGATGTGTTGTACCTGCCCCTAGCTGTGGGTAACAGAGCTGAACCTGTGCATGCAGGTGCTATGGGGTCGCCTCTTGCTAATTATTATTATATACCTGTGTCCGAATGTTTATTAAATACCGCCCGCTGCTAGGGGTGCAGTAATAATAATGTTCGTGCCCGCTGTGACTGTGACTTTATAAGTCATTAAAATGGAGTTTTTAATTATCTTATGGTATATAATAATAAGCAAACATCCTGACTGTGGGCAAAACTTTTATTGTTCTCAATCATTTTTGGTTTTTCGTACGGCCTTCCACCTACGGCGTCAGGCCGTATGAAAAACCAAAAATGACCACGAACAATAAAAGTTTCGCCCACAGTAAGGACGTTTCCTAATATTACCCACTGATTACGGAGTCTCCATAGGAAATGTATAGGGCACCTGGAAACAGCTACCCAGAGATTTGAGCATGTCAGAATCTCCTGCAGGAGATTCCGGGAAAATAGTCCTGTCCACTTTGCATGCTAAAAGTACAGATTAATGGCGAACTGTATATTGCTGTAAGTCTACACCAAATTACTGCCACGCTTAACAGTGCTGTGGTGTCTGGTACTAAATGTCTTGCAGAAACCTTTTAATTGCAATAGATTTGTTTTTAATCTTGTAGGTGGGTAATAAATACAATAACGACTGATTTTGTATGCAAGTCTCCGAGTAGTTGACCCATAGTAATATCCGAGCGATTAGCGAGGATATTACGTTATCAACTACTAGGAGATTACGGCCACTCGGACACATAACCAGTCATTATTGTGTATGCAATCCATAGTCAGGGTCGCAGCTAGGCCGGCAGATCACGTGGGATAAGGCTTAGGGCGTGTGGCAAGATTTAAACCACTTTTTTTCTGTTCCGAATAAGGCCCAATTCATACTAATTTTGTTTTAAACAAGAAAACTTATTTCATAAATGAGAAATAAAAACAAGCATTTCCATGGAAAAGTGGAAAACTGTCATCCTTAACTGGGTGAACTTGTATAGTCTTATTTCCATTATCTAAGAGCAGGATAACTAATAGAAAATCCAAATTATATACCAAAGAAATGAATTATCTCTGTATTTTGCCTCATGATGTAGATGTCAACATTCAGTATGGTTCCATTTCCCTATAAATGATTGTGAATAGATTTAAAGGTGAAAAGAAGAAACATAGATCTTAGAAAAGAAATATATAGGTTGCTTTAGTTAGAATACCTAAAAAAAAAGGAGCAATGGTATGACCACATCATTACGAATTGTAGTTTGGAATTGTTTACTGTGTTTTCTGATAATGTTGTAGAGATTTAAGATTTAAGGACCAAATATGCACTGGAACAACTGATTGCAAAAAAAAAAAAAAAAAAAAGTTGTGAATAATTAGAACTTGTTAATTCTGGATAAATAAATTGGTTTCTTAGTTCGCCATTTTGTATTAATGGAATGAGGATGTATTCTATTTGACAACACAATTGAAATAATAAAGAATTATTTCCCCTTAAGAATTAACCCTTTAAGGGCGGTTACCAGTGGCAATAGTATGTGGTAAGGGGCGGGTACTAGTGCTTATGTATACCGCCAGGGGGCGGGAAGTCTCAGGCCTATTGTGACAGTTCTATAGTTAAGGAGGTGATAGAATATGCAATAATAAATCTTCCATTTCACCCAAAATCATTAGCTGGGTATTGCATCTATATTCTGTGAAAATTTCATGATTATATATCTAATATTTCATATTTTATTCCACAAAAACGAAATTTTGCTATATTAAGAAAATGATTTCGGATTCACCCGCCCCAGCACGGTTATTGCCATATGGCATCACCCGCCGTAAATGGGTTAAACACTTCAATAACGTCTGTTTCTGTCGAATTACTTTCTATGGCACGCAGGATCAACTTACCCATTTCTACTCCAACAAGCTCTTAAAGGTCACACAATAACAACATTGGAAAATAACTATACATCTTTATTTAATTTCTCGCAGTTGAGATAATCATGTTAAAAACCTAACTGATATCGTTCAAGGTCAACGGTAAACTGTACTGTCAACTCTCGATAACGCGCCAAGCTTTGGCAAACCACGTTAAATTCTCTTGTATTGTAGTTTTAACACGCATGGTGTATATCCAGTCAGTAAACAGTAAACAAGTAGTCCCAGTTTAATGGGCATCTGTCGACAAATCCCACAGAGTTCGTTTTAGGAAAACAAAATCACAAAAATATAGAACAGGTGTCATGATAAACTTTCATGCAGACATAGAGATAGGTGTCACAGGGTTTCATCTGTTTACAGAGATCTCATCATGTATAATACAGGTTGCGGTACAGTGAAGCACCAGATCCACTAAGGCGATTTTCCATGTGGATTTGTGTTTGTAGACGTTCGCATGGACATGCGAATGCCTTACGACAATATTCAATATGTTGAATATCATCGGATGGGATTCGCACGGTCACATGGATCGCAGACGCATTCGCTTGGTCGCCTTAGTGGATCTCGCGCTTAACGTGTAAAACAAATCCCAGCTTTTACAGAAAACACTCGCCATGCCTTCAGGTCAGGACAATTCTCAGAAACAAGAGATTACAAATAAGTCATCATAACTTTGTACAAACATGTACGGTACCATCATACAGGGATGCCAGATAGGACCAGAAAAAATTACGGTAGTATTGTTCATGGTTCTGGAGGCCAGTGTAGGGGGCTACTGTTTGGTACAGTGCTTCCCTCTACAACATTTGAATCGATATTTTGCACTTATTTTCGCTCATACGATTTGGTTCTTATTTGACATGAATATTACTTCAAACATAGCATTACGAATGACAACATTGGTTCAAATACAACTTATTTTAGAAAATATGGTCATTAAAAGCAAACGACAGCGACGATTTCGCCTACAGAATCTAGCACATAGACCAGAAATAGATCAATTAAAAAAAAAATGTCAGGACTGAGTGCCATGCGGAATCTGCCTATCACTCTCCCACCACAGCTCTGGTATTCAGTGACCAATGAGAATCATGGCCTGGAATCCTCCCGTGGTTTTTCCGTGGTTTACTGCATCACAGACACTGTGTCGGAGTCGGCGACGGAGGGGGGGGGGGGGGGGGGATGTGGGCAAGGTTCAGTCCATGGTGATGCAGGGAATGGAGGTAAAGATCTGTGTCAAAACATGAGTCTGTGGCATGAAAGTTTAGGATCAGCGCTCGTATCCAATCGAGTTCGAATCACTATGTAATTCACAAGGTGAAGCCGCGTGAATCACGTAGTGATTCAAACTCGATAGGATATAAGCTCTGACCCTAAACTTGAATGGGTTTCTGAATTTATCTCACCCTTCCCATTGATTAATAGGCTAACATTTGTGACGTAATCCCCCATTGGATATTTTTCCCTAAATATATCATGGGCGTTGGATACGAGTTCCCAATGTTAAGTCTATGGGGAAAAAATACCAGGGGTGAGATAAAATGGGCAATGGATGGCTTTGGATGATTTGAGTAATTTAGCAGTTGTTATACTCATTTTATGTGAAGAAAAAGAATTTTGTATTATAATAAAATGAAATGACAGATTTCCGTGGACACAAGAAAACCTGACATCCCTGACAAACTAGTCTACGAATGTATATGCATATACATCTACGTGGCAGTTACATTAATTATTGTCTGTGAACATGGTCATAGTGTACATAGTCAGCAACACATACAAAGAGCCTAAAGAATACTATAAAACAGTAAGAATCTGCATAAAATAAAGTACATGTATTCTCCCAGGTTTCATTCCTTGAAAATAACTAAGAAAAGTGAAATAAGACTCAATTCCTAAGGGGTTTTTTTTTTCGTATCAAATTCTAACCCAATGTGGTTAGAAACAAAATGGAAGAATTATTCGTATCAAACAGAAACATATCTCCTACCGAAACGACAGAAAGAAGTAATATACACTATCCCAATATTTTTCAAAAGAAAGGAAAAGTGTGTTTATCATTATTATTCTTTCAGGTAATGGTTAGCGATAATCGTAATGGAATGATTGGGTGTCGTGTCGGCATTTCTCTTTTGTAAGTTTGGTGAAGGGATATTAAAGTCATGGCTTGGGTTCGTAATATCATTAGATGGTGCTGCTATTTGGCAGTCAGCTTTAGACTGGTTTGAAAAAAAAATACAGGCAAACCATAACACTTCTCATTGTACGCTTCATAAGGACATAAAAGTTTAGAAATTGGGGTTAAATTACTTTATGTGAAATTCTCTACGTGCTGCAACAGTAGCAATTGTAGGTTGCTTGTGTTTGGAAATTTGTTTCCAAACACTAATGATCAAAGAACATACTTGTGAGAAAACCTGCTTCTCAAAAATCATATAATCCTCCTGTATTCTGTTCTCAAATCCGGACCGAAATGAGTCACTTTGTTGCGGATTTTTTTTCGTTTTGCCGGAGATGCGTTAAAATCGGTATCAACTTTGTAGTAAATTATCTTGTCCAATTAAGATGAATTTTTCCATTTGCAATGAAGAAATTCCATAGTTAAGTCAGTTTTAGCTCCTTACATTACACCATATTTCAGGGATGCCAGTTGAGGTTAGAAAAAACATTCAAATATTTGTCATTGCAATACAGGGCTTATGCATTACAGTGGGGAAATCAGGGGACCAAGGGAAAGTTCAAGTTTTTACATGGGTCATTGAGGAGGTACAGTGGGAGATCATAGTCTGTGGCTGAATTTGGTTATTTAGCAGTTGGTATGTCAATATTACACAAGGGAAAATACTTTTTCATTTTGAAAATGAAAACATGAATATCAATGTAGACATTGAAAACTGGCATCCCTATATCATAACAACAAAGGCTATTGAAGTCAGGAGAAATTTGGCATGTTGATACCATGTTGTTTGCTTGTTTGGGTAGTTTAACGTCCAATTTGTTCAATTAGACATATATACGTATATGTTGATTTTGTTCTGTCCATCTTTGTGATTTGTATTGTAATTTATCAATCACCAATTACGGAATCTGCATACTAAACTCACAGGGTCTGTGTAATTCACAGGGCGTAGATTACGGGTGCTCGTAATCTCCGGGAGATTACGGGAAAAGTCCTTGGGTATAAAGTAGTGTGTGAGAAGATCGACAGTTATTTTTTATTTTCTTTGGTAATTCAAATTTTCAATGCTGAATAATGAATATATCAACTGGTTTCAGATAAAGCTGTCGTAATCTTCTCGGACTAGACAAAGTAATTTCCTCATATTCGCTCGGATATTACCACACATCTGGTTTTATATATTTATATAGAACGTCCTGACCATGCTTGTACAAGTCAAAGAACGAGATGCTAATTTACGGTTTGTACGGACCGAGGCGTTTACGCCGAGTTCCGTACAAACGGTAAATCATCATTGAGTTCTGTGACTTGTATAAGCATGGTTGGACCTTATATATTTACTATATTCCCGAAATTAAAAAAAATCAATTTTATTTGGCTTAACAACCAATATTTTAATAAATGTGTATGGGTAGGTAGTCTGTATTTTCTTGTACGGACCACTGGTCTGTACAGTATTTTTACGCCACATGCCGAAACGGTGCGTATTTACAGTATATACGGCATGGGTATATAGTAAGGTCTTATTTTGTCTGTGAGGGAATTCAGTGGAAGATCATGCTACCTGTATTTGTGAACTCTTTATCATCTAATAAAAACCTTTTTAAAATAACAAAAAGAGATATGTACAGATTATGCTACAGGCTGGGAGCTTCTACGGATATCTGGTGTAGTAAGTAAACAAAAACACCCCAGTCACCACTGCCATGTTCGATATCTGAAGAGCCAACCACCTGCTCCCTCTCACTCTTCATCGTGTTGCATTTCTGGTTTGAATCTGAAATCCTTCCATTTTTTTGGTTGTGGATAGAAGGCTTTAGACTCGTGATTCAGAAAAAAACTGAAATCAAATAACCACTTTTCCTCACAAAGATATATCTTCTTAACTCTCAAAGGGTACCTTTTCCGATTAAAATAATGAGAATGCAATTCGATGTTCCAATAGTTGGGATTATTTTAAGTATTCTATAGCTGTGCCCTTCAAATAAATGCCTTAACAATTATACGCGAAAGGACGGGGTTACAGACATAAAAAGTCCTGCCATTTGGCAGGTTATGTGGAGTTGTTTTATGTCAACATATATTTATACGATTACGATAATTACAATGTATCTGTTTTATGTGTTTAACAACTTGGCAAGTGTCAAGAGTGTAAATGGTGAACACAGTAGTTAGGGTCTTAACCAGAGACCGCTATATATAACGAGTCATGATAAAATGATAATCTGTTCATATAAATAAACTCCTGGTGAAGGAAAAATGCAGTCAGTAAATAATGCTTTCACGCCACATGTTCAGTTCAGACATCCATCAAGGTCATCTTTCAAAGTCATCTTTCAAAGTCATCCATCGAGGTCACCCTTCAAGGTCACCCTTCAAGGTCATCCATCAAGGATATCCATCAAGGTCACCCTTCAAGGTTATCCATCAAGGTCACCCTTCAAGGTCACCCATCAAGGTCACCCTTCAAGCTCATCTATCAAGGTCATCCATCAAGGTCACCCATCAGATGATCTTCTCCAATGACGCGGTGAAGGAGGCGGGTCTCAACTGCTTCATGGCATTCTTCAACATGTGCTCAAAGAACTTCTCCCGGAGTACGAATCGCACTGTCGGGGGCGCGTTGGGCCAGCCGGCTCTGCGGGCGCTCTCCGCCACGCGTCGCTGCACCATGCCGTCGCCGTAGTCCTTCACCATCTGGCACAGGGCGCCGAACTCGTCGAGGGAGCCGCCGTCCGCCTTGAGGACGGGCTTGAGTTCTCCGGCCCCGCACGCTCTGCGCACCTCGTCCAGCAGGGCGTCCTTGTTGAACGCCGGGTGCCGCGTCACTACCCAGAATCCCACGCACGGGAAGGACGCGGCCGGCGCGTTCTCCGCCGTCACGGAGGAGATGAAGAAGGACAGGTTCTTCTCCTTGGCCACCACGTCGTCCAGCTCCTTGCGTCGCGCCGCCACGTCACGCCAGGCGGAGGTGACGTCATCAGCGTCGCCGCGCCACGTCACGCGGAAGGCGGTGACGGTGGACTCCTGTTTACGGAGGACCGGCGTGACGATCTGCGACTCGAGCAGCTCGCGGACCTGCCACGTCGACAGGTTGGTCTTCTCTGACGGGGACGTCTCCATGACCGACGTCTGCGGCTTCTGTAACACCAAAATTAGACCAGTTGTAGAGTATTAAAGGCACATCGCACAATTTGGCTTGAAAGTTAAAACCCATGAAAATTTGATACGATGATCTCCAAGTGTTGTGGAGCACATATCTAACTTAAAAATCGGGGGTCACCATGCTAGTTTTTGATTTGTATATCAATATTATGACAATTTCATATTAAAATATATAGACATTCTAAAAAGTATTTTTTTCACGTAGTAAAACCCATGTCATTTTCCTCAAACTTTCACAGAATATAGTATATATAGAGTACTACTCATTTAGGTTTTAAAAACCATAGGTCACCATCCTTATTTTTGAAAGAATTGAAGAAAACCATATATTTTTCAGTACATTTCCTATGTAAATCAAGCAAATGTAAATTGGCCTATTTTGCCTATTAAGATTCGATAAACTGGACAAAATGTTAAATTTACTCATATAGAATTAGAATGAATCTCAACAAACCAGTTTTGACTTATAATTGACATTATTTTAAAATTCACATTCATACATTGAATACATTGTATAAATTCACATTTATACATTGAAATTGGTAATTTGTGGCATATACCAAACTCATAAGAGCAAATTTTAAGTTTTGTATAGTTTGATTTCACCCAATAGGTAAAATAGGCCCACTTTCAGTTGTATGATTTCTGTAGGAAATGTAATGAAAAATATAGCTTTCTTGAACTCTCTCAAAAACCAGGTTAGTGACCTACAGTTTTTGAAGTTTAAATCTGTAGTATGATACATTAACTACATTCTGTGAAAGGTTGGAGAAAATGACATGGGTTTTACTATGTAAAAAACAGCTCTTTAGAATTTCTATATATTCTATTATACTAGCACAGTGACCCCAGAATTTTAAGTTAGATATGTGTTCTACAAGACTTAAATATCATCATATTGAATTTTCAGGAAATTGACATGGGTTTTGATTTTCAAGCCAAATTGTCCGATATGCCTTTAAGGGAATACTATGAGAGTGTACCAAGATGTAGGAGCAGAAGAAGTTAGTTTACTAAACCCGTACTGACCAAGCCGATAGGTTCTGATTAGTTTTGAAAACGTGTTGTCCCCCCCCCCCCCCCCCCCTCTCGTATTGTACGACACCCCTGTGTGGCAAACACCCAAATATGGCTTAGAACTTTTGTTTCAAATTTAATATGTGATAAAGGTGTTTTGTCAACATATGATATTAGTTTTTTCTAATTATAAGCTTTCATAACTTTTCTTTTATTTTAGTGGGGTGGACAACAAGCAGTATTCCGCTGGGAAGTCGACACAGATCCCGCCAGATCATTGTATGCACACAGTAGAAAGAATTTTACACATAACAAGCAGTATTACACACAAGTTCAAAAGGGTCTGAAATCTAAACCATTCATCTGATTTTGTTGGAATAAAGTTTTTCTGGAAGGTGACTAATATGAAATATAAAAAAAGAAGTATCAGTCTTAAATTATTTTTTGGGTGTCTGACCCTGGGATGAAAGTGTAATTTAGCAGGTTTAAAAAAATCCGACCCAACTGTGTCAAGACTGAAATCATTAGCCGACAAACAACATGTGGACATTGGAGAAACTGTTAATTAGGTTCCTATTTGATATCAGCTCTCACCTGTACCTGACAGGTAAGACACGCGACCGTTCTAGGTGACAGAATAAATCAAGTTTTCTCTCAAACTAAAACTAGGAGTAAATGGTATTCATCCTACCCCTAATATAAACGGTCCATAGGCAAATTTTATGCGGCATGCCATGACATAATGTGCGATTTATGCCTCTAGGGGCATAAAAAAATCGATCAATCAGCGACCAGATTGTGAGCTGCTCCGAAAAAATTCCGGTTGGACTTTGGTTGGTCATTTAGTCGATATTTATATCTTAGTATTCCAAAAGCGTAGAGATAGGGTAGGATAAATACGAAACCGGAACTTAGTTTCTACTAAGTTCATCATTGATGAACAAGCGTGCAATTTTAAATGAATAAGAACTAAAAGATGTGGGTTACATTCAGTCTATTTGTTTTTGGGTTTTTTTTACTTACATTCAGTCTATTTATCATTTTCTGTAACCCACTTGCACCCAGTCAATTTGCCATTTCTCTAACTGCCTGAGTCTAGGATCAAAACATATCAAGCAACAGTGGGTCAATGTGATAATTCGGTCTTGAGTGAATTGGTCATGGTCAGCTGGGCATGCCTCTAAGACCATCAGACACTGGCACCCTGCTCCTTATCCAATAGTACAGCGAATAGCACATAGATAGTGAAGGGATAGATTTTTCTCAGCACACTTAAAGTGTATGTGACCACTCTAAACTCTAATAAGCAACGTATATAACTGTGCGAGCACGCTCTAAAAACATGAAGGAGGCACTCTACTAATGTTTAAAAGTTGTTTACCTTCTTTTGAGAGGTCCGACATTATTAGCTACTATTTACCAATATTCAGTATATTGCTAAGGGGCCAACCATGTCATTAAAACGTGACAAAATTACATGCGTTTATAATTGTTTATGTAGTTTAATGTCCGCTTTGTTCAATTAGAATTCGTACTTTCTTTGTGTAGTTTAACGTCCAATATGTTTTATCAGACTTAATATTTGATGGTGATCGAATCTATTATTTTAGTTCCCACACCATAAAGACATGGTATGAGAATAATTGGCCTTAAACATAGCGGTAAATCTACCACTGCTGGATATACAACCTTGTTATTGGTATAATCATTTTTCTTGCTAACCGATAAATTTGAGTGATCAGACAGGAGTTTGAGACTGTTTGTACAGGGTTCAAGTAGATGTGATGATAGGTAATCAGTTACTACGACCAACTTCAAATTGACCCGGAATAAATGACTCTTGATAGACAAAGCTTGGAAGGCAAGGTAAATGAAAAAAAAAGATATACACACCTTGTCTTCTCCTTCTGATTTGACCTCCTTGACAGTCGTCAACCCGTTGTGACCATCGCTGGTCTCACCGGTCGTGGTGGTGGATGTTGTGGTGGTGTCTGTGGTGCAGCCAGTGTCCGGGCTCAGGGCTCGCCGCTTCGCTGGCGGAGCGTCCTCCGGGTCTGGAGAATCGTCTGGCGGTGGCTTCTTCACTGCCTTGAATGTGTCAAGGTTGTCGTACCGGGTAAAGTTCCCTTCAATGCTGCATACGCTCAGTGCTGGGACCTCTTCACCGGAGTCTGTGGTGGGAGAGGTCACAGAGCCCTGAGTTGACGATGGAGGCGGGGTCTCGGCAGCCCCTGTCTTCTGAAGCTCTTCCACGGTGCTCTTTGCTACCTCCTCCAAGGCAGCTATGGTGGCCTCAGTGGCCGCAGCGGGTGGTGTGGCACGGGTGGTGAAGGAAGTGGGTGTGGTAGACTCCGGAGGCCGGGGATCTGGTGATGCACTACTTTTTGGCGTGCTTGGGGATGAGTCACTGGCAGCGACACGTGCCCTCTGCTGGTCGCCAATGACGGAGGCAAGTCGACTGAGTGAATCATCTATAGCCTCCTCGGACTCTGTCAACATGGGTGTGTCTTCCACGGCAGGACTCCCCGTGCAAGTCATTTCCAAGTCAGTGTTCTCGTCAGGTTTCGGGGAGGAGGAGGCAGAGGCTTCAGTGGTGGCAGCGGCTGAGTCTTGGCTGGGCGGGGTGGTTGCGGTGGCAGGAGGCTCAGGGCTTCCACTGGTTGTCTCTTGTGGGGCCTCTGGCTCTATTGTGACTGGCTCAATGGTCAGAGGTTCACGATCAGTTTGGGGAGTGGTGGTCATTTGGCCGATCACTCGTCGCTGGTCAGTGGACTGGCGACCTGTGGCCGGCTCATCCAGCACAATGACCTCATCGCCGTTGGTCCTCCTGGCCTGTACTGGCGACCCTTGTCTGTGTGACACGCCTTGCATTGAAGGTGGTGGCATGGACCCCTGTGTCATGGCGGCGTTCAGAGACCTGCGCACCCTGGGCGACTGCTGCATGGGACTGAATGTCTGCCGAGGGGAGTAAGACCCGCGCACATGCTGTGGTGACATATAGCGCCCACCACGACCGCCACTCATCTGCACATGTCCTGGCGGGTACATAGTTGGCGACCGAAAGCGACTACTGGTCACCTGCTGCCGGCCAGTGGGTGTGCGGGGCGAGTTGGTTGCGTACGGGGAGTAAGGTCCGCGCCGACCTGGCGTGGTCGGTGGGGTCGACATGCGTGGGCTGCGTGCACTAGGTGAGCTGCCAGGTGTGAGGCGGCCCTGTCGGTGAGGAGATGAACGAACAGGGCCTGGAGTGTCACGCCCAGTCAGGTCCACAAACACCTCATGTGGGTGGTTCTTGGCAGCCGAGGCTGCGGCTGCGGTTTGCCGACGCCGTTCTGCGCTCCGTTGCTTCTCGCGCAGATTAGGCGGGGGCTCATCAGACGCCTCCACATCCGGGCTGGAGGACTTGGGTGCCTCAGGGTTCTTGAAGGTCTCGTTGACGTGGACAATGAAGACCTCCTTGTCGACAGTGACTCCGATGACGGCTTCGACCTTCATCTGCACGTTGAATGTCAGGCCGTTCTTACACAGTAACGTCACTGTGTCAGTCAGCAGGTTCTTCACCCGTTCCTGGTCGGGTTTTAACGCCATGGTTTGCTGGAAAAAGAAAAAAGAGTGTGGGTCAATAATTTCCGATAAAGGAAGTTATTATAGCAAAAATATACTGGATTTTTTAGAAAAATTCACCTTTAGATACTTGAATATGTGTATTTAAGAATTTTACTAATATCCCTGCAGATATATCCCATTTCATGTTTCGCCGTTTTACATTTTCCCGACCAGATATAAAAAGATAATGCCAAAGATAATAGGGGCAATCGAGTTTCAAATCTTTAGAAATATGTAAGCATGGTAATTATTAGTGACGACTTATCATTAACGATTCAAGACGGTTTTTAAGATAAATACAACAACCACTTGCCCCAATGGCTCGATAAGTATCGCCAAATGTATTGTAATTAACCTATGGCCTCACAACTATTATCTCGTCTAGAAAACGGATGCGAGAATTTAAAGAAGATAGACAAAAAAACGCCACAGATGTAAATTTCTTGTTCCCAGATTAACAAATTAAAAGATTTTAGTTTTATACTGAGCGAGTGGGAAATTTAGAAGCCTATTGCAAGCGGCAAGTTCTACACCCCCCCCCCCCCCCCCCCAACCACCACCACCTCGCTGGTGCTGCCTCAACACAGTCGGGCCATACTAGACCAGACATTGGTTCTCTGAATAGAGCACCCACCGTCTACTGTTTATGTAAAATAGTCCCTATAATGCCCAACAGGTGGCAGTAAAAGCCGTATTCTACTGAGTACAATACGGATTTCCGTATTCTACTCAGCAGCGCTCCATAGGTTTAGTGAAGATTCTCCGTTTTAGGTGGGTAATGAAAAGCTAGAAGACGACACTAATCTCAAAACAATCCAGGACTCTATAAATTATAGGTGTTTTTTACCACATCTTGAATAGACCCTCCTGGGCCCCGTTGAATAAAAAAAAATGAATGATAAAAAAAGTATCTTACAAGTCTCGTCGGTGGCAAACTGTAGTATAAAAAACTATCGTGGTGGTGGACGAGAATTGGATGAGAGGATAAAATGAATGATCGTGAGTGGTGTTGATTAAAAAACCGTTCATTTTGAAAATATTGTTTATTTATCGTTCCAAGTCTCCTCGCAGACGACCAAGTTTTCGGCGTCGTAGCCGATGTCAAACTCGTTTTTCATGCACTAAATCCATTTCAAATTAAAAGATATTTTCAACAGAGATTTCTATTCATATTTGATACATGTATACCAAATTTCAACATTTATTAACGATTGAATCATTCTTTTGTGAAATGTTTGAAAATTACTGGGAAAAAAAAGTTTGCCTTCAGGTTGAGGGACCAACGCCTAAACTCTTTGCCCACAGAATTATACATGTTTAGTGGTCCCCGTGGATATAGGTCAATTATACGATCATTCTACGATAATTAAATGGTATTATCACGGACGACAATGCTCACATGGACGAGCAGTTTTATGCTACACTGAAAATAAATTATCGTTTATTTCTCGTCCATCCTTCACTATGTCTTATCGTCCAGCCTCACGGATGACAATTTTTTATTCAACGGGGCCTAGAGGTTACTAAACTCCCTAATATTGCCTCGGGTAAGTACAGGATCCGCTCCCGACTCGCTGACTGCACTTCGGCCACCTGTCTTCTGATCAACACCCATTTTCTGATTTCTAACTGGAGAATGTATGTAAAAATAACTTTCATTTCTGTCATTGGATTTCCAATTTGAAGATTTATAAAAACCTTTAAACTGCTATAATTGTGAGTTATGGGTCAAGGGTCTATCACCATACAACGACGGCAACCAGGGAACATCAGATCCTGTAAACACACTGAATTATGGGATACCTCCATAGGGTCTATACAAAGCTGGCACAGAATTAAAACGTGGCAGCATACGATGCACCGTATATATATATATATTACCAGGCTCTAAACGGAAACGATATCTCTGCTCATAACTATCTATTTGACATATCTTTTATTTTAACCAGGTTGAATTGAAGCCCAATACCCATCTACCTATTAAGGGTTAAACGATTAGTTCCCAAATCGTATAGAAGTCGGTGAACTTGTCCCAGGCGAATTACGTAATAATATCTGAAGGAGGTGGTTCACTAAGCATTGCCTGACCCTTGCCTAGCTGTGCTACATCTACCGACTACGGCCGAATCAGTTGGGATATCTCACCTGAGACAAATTGCCTCACCGTCCGTTTGTCGCCGACAAAAGTACATGAATGTTCCGAAATCGGTAGATGTGTATTGGGTTTAATCTGTTGGTGACCACCTCCATTTTCATAGAAAGCTCTTCATGCATATAATATTTAGGCTTGCCAGGTCTCGTATTGAACAATCGGTGCATATGGAACATAATCGGTTGTCAGGTGGAAACAGAGGGTGTACTTTTGGGTCAACGATTATTAGCACAGATAAACCCTAAACAGGGTTCGTACTTAGACAGCCCAATAGAATTCCAGGCTTTTTCCAGTCAAATCTGGTCGCTGTTTTTAAAACCATGTCTGATTCATCACCAAATTTGGTTCAAATTTTCTTCAGCTTCCTTGCTACATGTGAAATTGCAGTGGTTTGGGATAGCTATCTTCAAAATTAATTTTTTTGCCACTTTAAATATTAAGACATATAATCAAACCCATGCTATATTATTTGCAATTTGCTATACATGGTCAAATAAAGGCTTTTTGGAACTATTTTATCGTAGTCACTGAAATTTCATAGGCAGTCAGGTACCATAGTTAAGGAGAGCTGATACTGACCTGAATCTCATAGACTAGAAAAATTGTTTTTATGCAAAACTAAAGTTTACAGGCTTTTCCAGGTTTTTCTAGGCTCTCTGTGAGAATTCCAGGCTTTTCAAGGCCTAGAAAACCCCAAAACATAATTCCAGGCTTTTCCAGGCCTGGAAAACCCAGAGGCATAATTCCAGGCTTTTCCAGGCTCTGTAGGAACCCTGCCTAAAGGAGCACAGTGGTAAGTCTACATGATAGATGTCAATCACGTTTGAAATCCTTTGGACATGAATTTCCCAGCACTTCAACTTCACCATAAAGGAAAGAGATTCAATCACATAATCTTATTTCCTGAAAGTTTCTATGTTAACAATCCAGTTCTGACCCTATCTAGAAAAGTCAGTAACGCTCGGCTAAGTCCAGAGCCACACAGGCAGAACTCCATATTGAAACACGAGAGGGCAGCACTGAGCCGTCTACACGACCATCGCGAGGCCGCCTTCCGTCCAAACAGTGAACTACCACGCACCTATAAGGTGTAAGAATATAAAGGGTTAGGAGTATAATGGGGTATGGGTTTATTGTAGACACATAAGAGTGTAAGAGTCAATGAATGCAAAAGGGCATGTCTGTATTTGTAAGAGGAAGGGTGTGTATGTATCGTGGGAACCCCCCGCCCCCGTATTTTCTAAACACACTTTTTTTTTTAAAGAATTTTGTTGTTTTTAGTTGCAAATTTATGGTGTTATATAACAGTGCACCATTTTTACATGGAAAAAAAGATATTGATATATCGACACCAGAAAATTGACACCTATTTAGGGGGTCAGGCGGTCAAATTTAGGAGGATACAGGTAAGGAAGTTCCATGTGTGCCCCAGCACCCCCCCCCCCCCCCCCCAAAAAGAGACAGATTCCTCTTATCACCCTTGTTAACATTGTCATACAATACAGCAACTATCACACCTAAGAAGACCATCCAATCCATAAAAGCCAAGCACCTTAGGGTTGAGGGGGATCATTGGCCCGTTGACCCCCAGTGAGACACTTTTCCCTGGACCACTTGCAATCTTCCCAGGCAGTCTAAGGTGTGTAATGACCCCTTCTCTAGTTAGAAATCTATAAAAGCCAGGCCTTTTGGGGGGCTTTGCCACAATTTCAGGAACTCCGATAGGACCTCATGCCCAAGTTTAAAAACATAGGGGAGTCAGTCATCTCAACTTGAGTGCAAGGAAAAAGGCAGAAAAAAAACGATAAGACACATTTCAAGCTGTGCTAAGCGGACGGTTATAAGCTGTAGGTCGGAGTTTGGATTTTTAAAATTGGCCAAATATCTAGAAGTGAACCTTCAATATTCAAGTCCTGAATATTTTCAACTTTCTCTGTTGGCTCTCTAACACATAGGGACTTTTCCCCCGTAATCTATGGATTTAAATCCGTACACAATGATTATGGTATCTGACCGTTTTTGAAAAGTGAGTCGTGCTTTACTGAGTCCCCATACATTCTGGGGATTCTGTACATTTATTATCCATCTTATACAATGATCCCATTGAAAATGTATGGGGACTCAGTGAACCATGACCCATTGTATAAAACCTGTCAGATACCATAACTGTGGTATACGGATTCAAATCTGTGGTATACGGCCTCAAAGCCATGGTATAAGGGGAAAATAGTCCCTTTTACTATAGAGCAACGAATGAATTCCTATTGTTATACCCGTTAATATGGCAATTAGTGGGTTTAATTTATTCGAAAAGATGGATAATAAGTACAATAAACGATGGTTTTGTGGACAGGCGGCCGTAAACCACGAGATATTAACGCGTAGCAATACACGAGCGCTACCAAACGCTACCAAACACATCCTGATTACACCATAGAGTGATGTGAGGATCTGTTACGATATATTCCATGTGTATGACTCGTATACTCCGTATTGTTATTTCATATTTATCTGATTTAGGTCTTTCTAAATACATATATATATATATATATATATATATATATATATATATATATATATATATATATATATATATATATATTTTTAATATACAAACATCCCAGGACTATCACCGAGAAATTCGGGAATCCTGACACCCGTAATCGGTTTCACTATCATATATCCTATAATTGATGGAAAATAAATGGCATATTTGCAAAGTACAAGCAAGATGATTCACAGTCTCACAGATTCAATGTCTTCCCTTGTTTCCACATTGTGGTGATAACATCCCCAGCAGTGGAATGCAACTATGGCGCTCGGCTATTGGTATATATAATTACAGGCATGAAATTGGGGAGGTGGAGGGGGGGGGGGATTGACAAAATCCGGATAAATCGGCAGGGGGGTTGGGGGCACCTTGGGCCCCAACAGACTCGAGGGGTAGTTCCGCAAAGGTGGCAGCCCCCCCCCCCCCCCCGCAAGCTCCTGTATTTGTGGCTACTTTATAATGATTTACATTAATCCAAAGAATCCAAGGCTCTTGGGGTATCAAAAAAATACCATGCCTATAATAATTATCTATTCAAGCATCAGATATTCAATACCGATTTAAACTGTTGTATTTTTTTTTCGTTTATATCTATTCTAGAGTCTTCTTACTAGGGTAGTGCTACCCTATTTTCAGTAGGCTCCAGGGCCAAGATTGCGGTTTTCTTCTTTCCTTTGTTTTTGACAAAAATGCAACAGTTAAGTACGGAAACAGGGTTACTGTGGCTGTATGTGATGACTATGCGGTAAAATTGACGATAAAACGAACCATTGCAGAAGGCAGAGGTTTGTTTTATCATCAATTTTACCAAGTATTTATCACGTACAGACACAGTATGAATGTTTTCGTATAATTACATACCTTAAAATATCCAATTTTTAGATTTGCTTCTGGGCGAGTTTTTGGATTTCACCCCGTAATGCCCTTTATCCTACCCCTAATATAAAATCCCATAGGCTTAACATTGACTTTCCGTATGCGCCCAAATGTTGCATACGGATAAAAAATCGCTCCTAGGAGCGTACAGAAAATGGACCAATCAGAAATCAGCAGCTGAATGTAGTTCCAAGCACCTTCAGAGCAGCAAGGAGAGCTATATGGAGGACTTCAGAAAGTTTTTATCGTATCCTCACATAAAAATATCGTTCACAGGGGGTAGGATAAAATCAAAACCTTATTTGTTTTAATCTGGTCTCCCGTATGCGACTCCTGGAGTTTTGGCTCCGGATATCACTCGGCTCCGCCTCTTGATATCACTACGCCAACTCCAGTCGTCGCATACGGGAGCCCAGATTAAAACTCATCCTGTTTTACGATAGTACTCCACATACCCTGTACGTCACCAAGGTGTCGTACGAATATAAATACAACATGGGTAGGGGCAGGCCGTATGTGTAGGATATACTATCACATGTGTATAATAATGGTATATACAGAAAGTGGAGGGATGCCACAGAGGTCTTAGAAAAAAATGCATAAGAGAAATGTCCATATCCGATTCATCTAAATGTGTACCTACAATATGATACACATAATATAAACAACTTATGATGGTCGCGTATACCAGAATTGGCCACTTGGCTTTTAAAACTCTGTTTTACCTGGCAGCAGGGAACTGGAGGTGTTTCTGTAGAGTCCAGAGTCTCAGTTTTTATAGTCTCCAGAATCTCGCTCATGGCTTTGTCTTTTTTGTTCTTTGCATGGTCCTCAATAGATTGTATTTCAGTAGTATCCAGAGTCTCAGTTTTTATAGTCTCCAGAATCTCACCCATGGCTTTGTCTTTTTTGCTCTTAGCATGATCCTCAATAGATTGTATTTCAGTAGTATCCAAAGTCTCAGTTTTTATAGTCTCCAGAATCTCGCTCATGGCTTTGTCTTTTTTATTCTTTGCATGGTCCTCAATAGATTGTATTTCAGTATTATCCAGAGTTTCAGTTTTCATAGTTTTCATAGTCTTCATAACTTCTCTCATTGCTTTATGTTTTTTACTCTTTGCATGATCCTTAATGGATTTTACTCCACTCGTATCATACTTAATGTCATAGTGGCACCATATGCACTTGGCTATCCCGGGCTTATTTAACTTGACCACGTACTCCCCTGCAAGGTCCCCGTTCACATCAGTGCGCTGGAGCCAGTCCCACCGAAATTTGTTCTTCAATGAGTAGTCCACTTGTAAGTCTCCCCCAGTGGGGATGTGTGGCACCTCCATGTTTGGTGATAGCAATCGTTACACGATCAGAGCACTGGCTTAATATGTGGTCGGTGGGTACATGGTGTCTAATCCGGGCCAACTGGAAAACACTACAGACTCGGTGAATAGTGACTCTGGTCGTGGATTCGTTCAGAATTCTGTCTTTATGTAGTTGGGTGTCTCAGGGTTGTGTCATTCGGGTGATCTGAAGGAGACCACAGAGTCTGCAGTCAGTGGGAGTTCAGTCTTCACTCACTGGTCGTGGAATCGGGTCGCTCTCTGCTCTATTTTCAGCGGCCACGCGGTGGTCTTATATCAGACTTGCTGAAGACTTCTAAGTTAATTAATTAAATTCATACAGAAAATTAGGATAACATACTAAAATATTATGTAACCCTCCCCTGGAATGCTTTGGGATCAGTCAAGGGGGAGCGGTGGGGGGAGGATAGGGGATATGGAGAAGGTGGAGTGGTATAGAACAAGGGGACTGAGGCAAGTCTAGCAGGTTGACCTGCATAGCCACTCTCCCCACACGGGTCTGGTTTCAGTATGCCTGGAGAGTTCAGGGAGTTTCAGGGAGATACTGTGGAAACCCGCTCCAGCGCTACAGACTTCACGCGGATAGTACACCATAAGCTGGATGTGTTTGCTTGTTTGTTTGGTTAGGTTTTTTGGGTTTCTGTTTTTTTTTAATTCGCCTGAGAGGTAGGTGGTATTCCATTATAGGATTACAAATATGGACCGTACAACGACAATTCAAAGTTTATAATATAAGTCAAGGAAAGGTTACATGGAAAATTGACAATTAATTAATTAATGAAGTCCTCTCATGGCAAAAACAGTAGAACTAAAATACCATCACGAAGAGAGTAGTCACGGCTAGGCCGTTTAGACTAGCCTTATGAAAAGGCTGAGGCCTTTTGCCACTTTGTTGAGTTGTGATTATGTATGTAAACCGACATGTATATTGTTACCCTGATGCTCAATTAAGAAATTTCATAAAATTTAAAAAAAAAGTGTTTTTGTGAAATTTGTCATAGATATATTCATGTTGGTAATTTATCTAAAGGCATCATGTAGGGATGTCAGGGAAAAAGTGAAAATATTTTTTAGGTGGATTATACTGCCTCAGAGAGACCAATTAGTAACATAGAAAGCACACCGTTGTTAGTCATGGAATAGGGTTGGGGTATGTGGAGAGGTTCAAACCACTGTTTATTGATGTGAATGAGGCTCAATCTATTCTCTTTGTCTTACACAAGATAAACGTTTTTATAAACTGGATCTGAAAAAAAAGGATTTCCTTGAAAAAATAGAAGACTGTCTACTCTGTGTCACTCATAACAAATAGGTTTCAATATATCATAAGAATTAATGGATAGATTTAGTGGAAAACACTAAACACTTATATTTATGTCGATGTGTGCTCCTATACTGTTAGTGCCTGAAAAACTCGATACTATTCGAGAGGTACTATTGATAAACAAACAAACAAAAATATATATATGTGCATCTCTATGATTATACTTTTAAGGCATGTGACTGGAAAACTACCAAAAAGAAAGAAAAAAAACCTCCAGAGAAATCGGCAGGCTGTTTGACGGCCACATATACCCCCCCCCCCCCCCCTCCCTTCCAGGGTTCAGGAACAGTGCCCAGGGTGGGGCCACGGAGGCCAGGCCCCAGGAAGATTCTAAATTCAGTAGCAAATGCAAGAGCATTTTTGGCCTCAGCTTTAAAACCCCTCACACCGAAAATTATATCTCCTCATATTTACATTTGGTCTGAAGAATGACCTTTAGGGATGCAAAGGCTCCAAAACTCGGAAATATTCAAATGCCCAATTTCTTTTTGTTTTTTGTAAAACCCTATTTTCTTCGCATGCGTGTATGAACACTAAGATCATTTTGTATGTTGCATCTAGACCGTCTACTGTCAATATGGCAGGGATGTCAGATAGGGCAATAATAGATAGAGGAAATATATTCTATGAGGAAGTTACTGCATCAGAGAAACTGAGAAAATACATGGTTTTATCCATGGAAATTTTGAATAAAATTGGGGTGCGAGGGGAGGTCCGAACCACTGTTGATTGGTGTGAATGAGGCTAAATTTATTTTTTGTTTGTACTGAAGAAAAAAATCAATAAACTTAAAATGAATACAGGGATATCCTTGTAAAATAGGGAAACTGTCATCTCTGATTCAACAAGTGAACATGGGCAAACAATTCCCCCTCCAGTGATGTCAGTAGGGGCCAGGAATGAAAGTGGAAAATATTTTTCATGTGGAATTTACAGCCTCAGAGAGAATGAGAAAACATAGAAAACACATCAGTGTTATCAAGAAATGGGCTAAGGCCCTAAGGGTCTGTGGGGATGTTCAAACCACTGTGTCATTGGCTTGAATGAGGCCCGATTTGCACTATCTTTCTTTCTTTATTTTTTTTCAAAAGGAAAACAAATCAGTTAGACTGGAAATGAAAAAGTTGCTTTCCGTGGAAAAGTGGAAAATTGTCATCCCTGTCCCTCAACTCCCAAGTGACATGTAAACCACAGCTGTCATTACACTGAACAGCCACCTACTCCTATGCGGTAAATAAACTGTGAACTCTCCCAGCCTCAGGCCACACCAAGGATCGTGCATGCGGGCGACCTGCAAACTCACAGGGTTTTCCTTCCCACCGCCCATAGCTACACACTGCAGCACGGCGTAGTCTCACTCTTGATTCATCAGGGTTCCAATTAAACAACACACGCCCACTCCAACACTCAAACAGTTGTACATAACAAAACAAAGCTAAGCCAGTGTGCTGCGGCACGCGACCGAGGAAAGCGCCGCCGGAGCGAGTGCTGCTCCCACCCCGGCCAACTGGGTCACCTACGCTACGCCTGCGAACACACCACCGCCATCACTGCGGGCCCCGGTGTGATCCAACCCCGGGTCTCAAACCCCGGCCACCGTCCGGCCCCACGCAACCCACCGCCTCCCGACAACAATCCCCGCAGTCAGAACAAGAGAATCGCCGTGTACGTTTGAGAAAGAAGGGCCATGAACGCCCACGACTTACCTTTTTCGTAGCGACCGACTGGTGAGTGTTTCCCAGTACCCACAGCTTGAGTGTGTGTCTCGCGTAGCATTGTTCCTCCTACGCTAAGTTGCAGCTGTGCTACGCTACGAGGTGTGTCTTGTGTCGGGCCGGAAGGCGGTGTGGGGCGGTAGGGATACCTACTCAGTGAGCTGTGCTTCTCCCAGTCACACACACACAGTACAAACAAACCCGCGTAGCTTTAATCACAACTGTATGATCCATACCGGAACATCTACACTAAAGTACAACATCAGTTGATTTTAATTACCAGTCTTCGCTCGTCAGTTAAATAGGTTCTTTGATAGGGGAGCGTCGGCTTGATTGAGCGATATTAGGATGACAACATCGAGCGGTGTGGTGCGCCGCTGAACAGCGTGAGTGCAGGATAGTGCTGGTCGCCCAGAACCAGCGGAAGTAGGTCAGCGTGTGACAGCTCCACATCTGACACTGACAGTGACGGTCTGTTTACCAATCAAGGAGCTTAACATCCACAAAACATCTTCATATAATTACTCAAAGCATATCTAATACACGACTGAACAGTATATAGTGCGCTATGTCCATGAGAGTGGGAAAAATGAGCCGAACTAGGTCACTGGGTCACTTGATTTGTAAATCATTTCACAGAGGGATAGGGCTACCACCACCACTGAGGTATCGCGGGGCTTGATTTGATTGACAAGCATAGCTTATGCCACCACTACTCTCCAGGTGGCGGCAGTGGCGGCTACGCTATCCTCGGTTTGGGAAAGGGGAGGCACATGATTAGCATAATGTAGGCGGCGGGCAGCACTCGACACTGTGATGGTGGTGGCGGGGTGTGGGAGGGGCTGTGACTGTGAGTGTGTAGTGCGGTGTGGGTGAATGCTAGTGGCTGTGGCATGGCTGTGACCGGCACTGCGGGTGTGTGTTGAGTGTCCAGCGGTGAGTCAGCGAGTCAGCCGGGGATGGTGTGTGTGTACCGGTACCTCCTACGACTAGTGCTGGCTGCAGGTTCAGTGGGTGGCGGTGGTGGTATACGGTCGCTGGTGTGGTGTCGATGTCTGCACCTACATCGAGGTGCTGAGTGAACGTGTGGTGAAGCACTGAAGGAGGGGGTGGCAGGGTAGGGGTGGCTGCCCTGGTGGTGGCTAGCTCACGGCTGACTACGCCACCCTCGACCACCGGGTGAGGCACATTTCCCCCCGCGGCTGCCCTCGCCCACACCACATGGTGTGATGGTCGGGTGTGGTGAAGGTCGGTACGAGGGGATGGAGCCACGCTCGCGGGCGGAGAGCCGAAGCTATCTGACTGACGCCGACGCAGATAGTGGTCTAGCAAATGGCGATATTCGTTCTCTGCCCAACGAGACTAGAACAGGGTATTCTAGTCTTGGTGCTGTTGTCTAAGGATGACTCTTTATGTGTATTCGTGATACACACATGGATTTAATTATTACCGGTATTATTGTTATTATAATCATTATCATCATCATTATTATTATTATTATTATTATTATTATTATTATTATTATTATTATTATTATTATCATTATCATTATCATTATCATTATCATTATCATTATCATCATTATTATTATTATTATTATTATTATCGTTACCATCATTATTATTATTATTATCGTTACCATCATTATTATTATTATTTAGATAATCCTGTTGCCCATGTCACCGACAGTGTATGCCCATATATGCCTATACATTAAAACCCTGCTTCTGGGACACCTCGCTTAAGGGAGCAATTTGTTCGGAATAAATTGTTTATCTAGTTCATTTTAACCCCTCCCTTAAGAGGACACCCCGTTTAAGGGGTCACTTTGCTTGGAATGGAGGATTTCCCCTTAAGCGGGATTTTACTGTACATGCATTTATCATGGAAATACAGTAAAACCTCACGGAAGCGGACAGCCTCCGTTCAAGGCCAAAGTGTTTGCTTCTGTAGGGTTTTTAAAAGGGAGCGTTCAATAATGATGGCCGAGGTTCACAGTTTTTTTTAACAACGATTGGTCAAAATAAAGTTGCCCCTCCCCTATGAGAATACAAAAAAAAATCCCCCCCCCCCTCCCCTTGGAATACCCCAAAGAAAATTGCTTAGTGGCTAAGTACAAAATGTAGTAGGGGTGTTCACCTCAAGTATGGGAGGTCATGGGTTCAAACACAGTCGGGTTATACGGTACTAAGGACATGAAAATGATAAAAAGAAACAAGTAGCAAATAAACATCTGTTGTTGACAGAACAGCACTGATGCAAAAAAGATGGGGGAGTCTGGGGCAGGACTGACACACGTGTGTGGAGGCCAGTTTCAATCTCAGTCATTGCACAATCCAGAGTCACTTCTGGTGGAGAGGTGCTACCAGTTGCACCACTGGAAACCAATAGCGGATGATGTCAGCCCTTAGGTATTCCTTGGCCAGTTTTACAGGAGAGTCCTTGGAGAGCCTATATATGACAGGTTCCTGTGTCCTGCTTTTAACATATATGGATTTGAATCATATTTATGATTTGAATAATGGGATTACCTTGCAACTGACAGCGAAGATTTTAGATTGTCGCTGTAAAAAGTATATAATAGTGGTCACACTTCTGATAGTACGTATACTCCAGCTGTTTCCTTTTCAGCTTTAAACTACTTTATAATGTGATGGACTAGGAGCCCCAAGAAAAGCAGCACCTGCAGAATAGTATAGCTGTTAGGTCTATATATATATTATTATATAACCCCGCTTATGTATATAAATTAAGCCAATGAGCTACACATATTCATTCACTCCGGGAACACAGCAGCTCGCATCAGCTCACGTTATTGTTATGTATCTAGGTATGATCTGATGCGGTAACTTTTAAGGTAACATGGTAACCAACACCCACACTGCATCGCTAGAGCAACCTACAGAAACTCGTTTTTTGCGGAGCGGCGCAGTGTGACCAACACCTGGATAACGACTATTCCGCTGCTAAATCTTGTTCAATCTACACATGTTTTAATCTTACCTCGATATGTAATTATCTATTTTATTATCCATCGTATACAAACCCCCCATTGAAAATGTATGGGGACTCAGTTAACCACGACCCATTGTATACAAACTGTCAGATACCATAACTGTGGTATACGGATTCAAACCTGTGGTATACGGGAAAAATAGTCCCTTTTGCTATTAAGCAAAGAAAGAGTCCCATTTATTATACCATTTGGTATGGCAATTACTGGGTATAATTTGTTCGAAAAGATGGATAATAAATGCAACAAACGATAATTTTGTGGATAGGCGGCTCTGTAAACCACTCGAGGTGACATCAACCTCTCATGGTTTACGGCCGCCTGTCCACAAAACCATCGATTATTGTCTATGTATCTTAGTGTATGTATATCTTGATGTGTAGGCAGGGGTAAGTCCCAATGTATTATTGAATAAACCCTGTTTTATTGATAATTTCCGCCAAACTCGCCTTTCGTGTTATATTTCTCTATACACATATATTGTTATCTATACACATCTTTGGCTATAATATTATATAGATATATAGTAACTGAAAAACTCGCCTCGGCGAGAGCTGTCAATAAAAGAAAATTGAAAAAAAGTCTAACTAGAGTTTTCACACAACCAACAAACACCAGTATTTCTGATTAACATGGAGAAAGATTCATTCAGGTTTCCTAGTTGTTGATACATATTTTATGGGCAGGACCTAACGTTTCGGCCTCAAAGACGGCTTTCATCAGACAAAAAAAAAACAACTTATTTCTGTCCGGCTTGTAGAAAGTCCCCCCCCCCCCCCCCCCGCCCCCATACCCCACAACAACAACAAAAAACGAAAAAGAAATCTCAGATGCTCATTTCGTACCGACCCACATAACGCTGTAAGCCTACAGACCCAGCCCAGACATTCGGTTTTCAGTTTGTCAATGTTCTAGGCTACATAGATCATAAAACCTTTGTATGTAGAACATCTCCGATATGACATTAACTTACACTTACTAGACTTAATTTGAGTCAGAATATTTTCTCCATATAGAGTACTCTCATTCTATGTTGTCTTTACTTCAGGACTGAGTGGAGAGGGCTCGTCTCGTTTTCGATTGACTTACATAGGCGGCCATTACAAGATGGCGCCAGTGTGAAGAGGGTCTATGTTAGGCATTAAGGTTTCATATTTGTATCAAATACAACCAGAGGGAAACACTGTTGTTTAGCTCACTCTCTAGGTGGAGCCCCCTGGTGTTACTATGTTGACTCACAGAACGCATTGGTCAGTGTAGTTTGGCAACCAACTATTTCTACGATATATGTGTAGCTCTGGTTGCCAGTGTACGGTCAGTGAGGCATGTCACGCGCTTACCAAGGGGTGTGTGGCTTTGATATTTATTAGAGCGTGATTTTACGCACTATATACATCGCCTAGAGGCTAGAGTGCTCACATTAAACTGCCAGTGTGCTTCTCGGAAATTATCCCTTAACGGATGCTTGGTCGCTTCCTCTATCATGTGTGTCACTGTTTAGGGTCTATTTCCCAACTTTAGAGGTATGTCACCTACAAGAAGCACAGCGTGAAAACCTAAATTTTCATAAGTATATATGTCCAGCGTATATATAGCTATGATTTTGTGCGTAAATAAGTTAGTCCTCTTTTCCATTGTGTACATGTATACGCTTCATCGATAGATCATTATTAGATGTACCGCATATAAGTGTCCATGTTGCAGTCATATATATGCCCACATATTCTAATACACAGCATGAAGTTTACATATATATGATTTTCACGCAAATATTTTCCCTCAGGCGTAAATCAGGTTGTCCTATTTGGTGTCTTATATGCCTGATTCGACTATATTTATGCCATTATCCAATAATTCTGATCTCCACTACGATCAGTTCACGATTCGCATAGTAATACACATCATTCCCGTCGTGGCATAAACATTGACAAGTCAAACTCTCGTTTGGTTTTTACTAATTATGACACGCCAATCTTCCCCTCCTCCCGATAGTACCTACTCGTTGCACCATGTCCCGTTATTAGAGCGTACATGCATGCTATATACATCACCTAGAGGTTGCAGTGGCCCATATAGAGGGTACTGCATATAAATTGTCCCTTCACTATCTTGGCACGCCTTAGAGGCGTGCACAGCTGACCATGACCAATCACTCAAGACCCACTGGTGCTTGATGTGTTTGGATCCTAGACTCAGGCAGTTGCAGAAATGGCAAGTTAATTGGGTGCAAGTTGGTTATAGAAAACTATTCTTAGGCTGAATGTAATCCAAACCTTTTAATGGTTATTCATGTATAATACTGGTGTTGCTGTTCAGCACCACCTAACGGCCCACTGTCTAATTATGCGGCCGCTCGGACAAACACGGCCGAGTCCAGCTGCATGTACATATAGGGACATAAAGCAGTCACACCTAAAGTGAGAATGATGGGTGTGATTGAAGGAGTGTTGTTTTTTTGACCGATTAAATTGGTGGAACAAACTAGGGTATATTATTAATGAGTCTGGGTTGTCTAAACTTCATAGTTGATTAGTATCTTGGTTTTAACTTAGAAAAAGATAAGCCTGTCATAGCTAGGTCTGCCGATGTAATAGTCTGTATGCAGTTTTGGGATACCTGTGTTATTTAAGGGATATCTAACGTATCATTGAGCTGATATGCATGTATGGCACATCAAATTGGAGCTGGAGTACCATGAAATACGGCACAATCGGTCTTATTTCTCTGGAAATAATGTACAAACGTAATATAAACGTATTACGCTCGTACACTGAGTGATCCAGTGGTAAAGTATATGTTGCCAGGGGGTTGTTTGGCTACAGGCAACCAGATAAGGTGCGACACTGGCCTGTGGAAAAAGGTCTATTGCATGGTCATTCATCAATGATGAACATGCCATTTGCTCAGGGTGTAGCTATGTGTGTGGTCGGGTGACAGTAAATCCTCCAGTTCAGACAGGTTTTGAGAGTGTTTTTTAAGTTGATATTCATTCTGAAGTTAACTACTTGGATATATGTGTCATCCTATTTTCAGTAGGCTCCGGGGCCATGCATCAGTTTCGGTAGTTGTACAAATGGTTTTAATAAAAAAAAAAGAGGTAACATACAGTACAAGGTGTTTATCATAAAGAGATATATATCAGGATACACTTTTAGTTCACTGCACAGTACAAACAGAGATAGCTAATACTATATGGTATATACGATGCTATTTTGTTTAAACATTAATATTAATGATGATAATGAAGAGGAGTATGGGTTTGGGATAGGAAAAGTACAACACTCAGTATGTCACGCGTAGGGCAGTGAGGTTCCCTTTGGTGTACCTCTTTGAAGCTTTCGCATGTATCCATTCTTACATCATTGTCGAGGTTATTCCAGGCAATACCAGTCTTATACCAAATACTTCTCCTGTACGATTCTAAGTTGAAGGTATTTTCGGTCATTGCAGGTGCCGTTCCTAGTCTGGTTCTTCGTCCTCTATGATCAACGTATTTGTCCATTTTTATTCTGCGATGTGCAAAATTAAGGAGTGGGACACACACATATAGGTATATGCTGCCTATGTAAGGGAGGGGTTAGAGAGACTTTCAGTTAGCTGCAAAAACCAGCATATTCATTATGTGCGTGCTGACTCTGGGAAAGTTGCAGAAAGGGAAAGGGCCAGTGTCCCCAGCTTATCATGAAACCAATCACTAGGGACCGAAATATCTCATTGACCCATTAGTGCTTGATGTATTCGGATCCTAGAAAGGCAGTTGTAGAAATGACAAGTTGCAAGTAGTTGCAAGTGGGTCACACTGAATAAAAGCCCAAAAACTACTATAGAGATCCTACAGCCCCACGCTATCCTTTTGTTGACAGAGTCAACAAACTGTTTGTTTGTATCAACAAAAGGATAAGCGGGGGCTGTAGGGTCTCAAAGTAGTTGGGGGGAGTATGTTTGTTTTGTTAATTGAGCGTCTTTACATGTGTTTGCTATTGATAAACCCTCTCATTAAGGATTCTTTTGATTAGGAACTTGTTGAAGCAAGTCAACAGTGTGAGCTCACCAGTAATGTTTGACGCCCTGCTTAAAGAACTCTCATTAGTTTACAGGTTTTATGTACCAATTGATTTACCATGAAATCACTTCGGGAGGGGAGGTGTGACATCATAAACATGTTGAAACATGGAAAAACATTGACAAACAGAGGGTGGTCACATGGTCTCTCACATGTTGAACTCTGGGTACAATCATTGAGTGGTCAAGACGTACAGGTAGTAACTAAATGGCAACCATGAATTCAACACGTGAAATTTCTCTGAGCAGCAAAGTCTGCATGGAAGTGTCAAACTCAACAGTCAAGCTATCCAGGAGACGGGGACCACATTTTCGGATTGTGTGTGTACCACGACATATTGTAGAACTCAGTCTGACATATGATAGATCCTTAAGCACAATCAGTGAACAAGAAGGTGAACGCTTGCTCTTAGCACGTGAAGATTGGACACTGTCAGTGGTCAGCTTCAGAGGCAGGAAATACATGGCCTTTACCAAGATCAACACCAATGGCGCCAGAATAGGGTAAGTTCAAATTTTATAGCATGTAGGAGCATTTCATATAATAAGAATTAAAAAATCCATATTTTCATATATTATGAAAATTCCATCTACAAGTAATATAAGAGTAATTCAGACAATTACAATGATAATGTATGAAATTTTAACCCCCTCCCCCCCCCCCCCCACACACACACATACACACATTACAAAAACAAGATACATCTTCTTAAAACATGTTACATTATTTTTTCAGGTGGCGTTCTATGAACTTGGAGGAGAGTGAATTCCTGGTCATGCGAAACCACCTGGTAGGATTTAACAGCCAAGACTGGGAGGCTATGGAGGACATGAGTGAAGGACAGGGTCAACTCTACATGGAGACCTTCTATGCTATACTTGAAGACAGCAAGACAGGAATACAGCATGTAGCTACTGGACGGTATCTGGACAGGGGAGCATGTGAACTTGCTGCCTATGCTAAACAGAATCAGGCTAAATTGGAGAAAGTGTTTATCAAATCAGAGCGCATTCATGTTCCTACAGCCAGTGCGCTATTGGAGGATGTGTATTACTACATTGTTCATTCTGTATACAAGGACATGATAGCTGAAAACTGTTATGGGTGTGTGAACAATAAAAGTGGTCAAAAAGAACATATGCAATTAGGGTGCCTTGAAGATCGGGATGTGTTAGTGGAACACTATGGTAAACTGTCTCACAATACCATGACACCAGAGCGCCTTATGAGAGGGCTAACACTGATGTGTGGAGAATACAAAGTGTGTAATGACATGTTACTCAAAGCTGTCAATGACTTCATTGAAGGTGTCAATTATGAGAATGTGTTGAACACAGAGAAGGTCCTGGTCTTTGAGTTTGACAAATTAGCAGGACTCTGAAAAACAAAGCTGATAAACATATTGTACTTTTGAAAAAAAAGAACTGAGAAAGAAACTGTAATATTAAAAAGGTTTTATTAATAAAGTTGAAGCAAAAACGTACGTGTCATGTTATATGTGCATCTAGAAAATCACAGAATCATTTTTGCATTACTACAACTTAAATCACATTTATCAATTTCCTCAATCACTCTCATATATGAATCAGACTGAACTATAGTTATTAGTTTCTCTATCACCTATGTAGTAAGTTATGACAAAAGTATTCATATACCGTTTGATATCACTACCATTAAAAGAAAACTAGGAAGTTCTATGAGGAAAGCTCTATAAGTAAGTAAGTTTTATAAGTCTATCAGATATCTAAAGTCTTTGTAATGTAGCTACTTGAATCTAAAACTAAATCACCTAAAATACGTTTACAAAACAGTGATTAGAAATATAGTAGATATACACATCTAGTAGCAAAGCCAGTATAAACCAATTAAGGTTTCAGTAATAGTTATGATTTGTGACACTACTGCCACCTGGTGATGTTACCTAGAACTAAATCACCTAAAATATGTTTACAAAAGAGAGATTAGAATATAATAGACATACACATCTAGTAACAAAACCAGTTTAAACCAATCAAAGTTTCAGTAATAGTTGCGTTTGGGGCCACTATTGCCACCTTAAGGGCATTCTTAGAAGTAAATTATAGGAGTTATGTTAACATGACAAACATCAAATGTATGATAAACATACAGTTAAAAAAAACCAGTCCCCATGCATACATACCCCTCCCTCCGCCCTACTAGTAGCAGGAGCCTCACTCTCCAGGCACATATTCCCAATGCCACTGACCTAATTAGAGAGTGAGGGCTGTAAAAAGGCACAAACGGACACAGGTTTTACATGTTAGTATATACCTGTAATTAGAACGTTCACAAACCCAAAATCTAGTCATACCTCAAGTACATCTCTTTTTTTGTTGTTTTATATCTGTATCTGTCATGTGTCTCTTTCTGCTTGATAGTCCTTTACTACTTGTAGGTGAGCAGCGTTTCATGGGGGGTTCATAAGGACGCTGCTTATGTAACTGTTTGAGTCCCTTCACTCTGTATCCATGCTGACTTGAAGTAGAGGTGGAGGGGGTTACAGCTGGTTGTAGCGGCGTCAGTGACGGCAGTGGTGGGCACACAGAAGGTGGTGGGGGTGTTACTGGTAGTGTCGGTGCTGGTGGCGGTACTGGGGATGACAGCAGTGGTTGTGGTGGTGGTGGTGGTGGTGAGGCTGTTGGTGACACCACTGATGGTGGTGGTGGACGTGCAGGTGGTGACGGCCGTGCTGGAAGGTGTGATGTAACACCATCTGGGGATGGTTGTAGGGGGATGTCATGTGTAGGTGGAGTGGTCATAGGGACTGTGAGCGATGTGTACACACTCTCATCATTCCAGTCCATCAGTATTTCCTCAGAATGTAGTGAGGGTAGGGTTGTAGTCATCACGGCTGTAGTCACAGGATCACATTTTGAAGAAAGGGGCATGACATATGATGTGTCTGAACTGGTGATACTCAAATTGTCCACTTCAATTTCACGTCCTGTTTTTTTCCTCTCACTATTTTTGCGGTTCCTCTGATGTTTGACACAAAGCCCTAATATAATACTTATGGCTATAAACAGTCCCACAACACCTGACGCACTGAGACCAATTGTCAACAATTGTTCTTGTGGTTCTATGACATTGTTCTTAGATCCATTAATAGGTACATGTTTCCCCACACGTCGGTTGTCAGTCTCTATATCATCTACAGTATCTGTAGTGTTGAGATCCACAAAGCACAAGTCCTGGATGATAATGCTACCCACATAAATCTTGAAGGTGTCACAGTTAAGAGGATTTCCACGTATATCAATCCTTGAAAACTTGTTCAGTAAATCAGCTCCAGGAAAAGTTCTCAATCTGTTGAATCTCAAGTCCAATGTCTTGAAAGCAGGATCTTGTTTAAACACAGGATAAATGCTTAAACGTTTGTGTGTACATGTAATCAGCCTTCTACTAGGAATGCATTCACACTTGTTTACACACTTGTAACCTCTAGAAGATGCCATGAGAAGTAAACACAGTACTGCTGTAGCTGCAAACATGTTGACAGTAGCACTCCACGTGACTGTGTGTACACACTGGAGAGGGTGGAGTAGGAGAGAGTCTAATTAGGTCACACATGGGGTACCGTCATTGCTACCGCCATCAACACGTGTACAGGCAGTCAGCAGTCACACCTCATTCCACCCCTCACATGCACACACACACACACACACACACACACACACACACACACACACACACACAGACACCCCCCCCCCCCCCCCCCCCCATACACACACACACACACACACACACTCCCTACACGCAACATGTGCCGGTTGTGACTGCCATAGTTCCTCACTATATAATTTACATTAACAGCCACTAATCCAGGGTCATCATATCGTAGTGGGTAAATAGATAGGGCTTCTTACTACAATATGCTTTGATGCTGTACATCTCTTGTATGAGACTATACTTAATCCGGTAATGAATATAATAACAATAGCAGCAACAGGAATAGTCCAGTAAAGCCATCTATTGCTATTGCCATCTGGCGAGATGGTGACAGGAAGTACAGTGTTAGTTTCATTAGGGTAAAATCCAGTTATGGAGCTGGTTTCATAGTAATTGAGAGTACTTATCTCAGTTTGAGGGCATGGCATGTAAAGCATAATATGCTTTCCAGCAATTATTTCCAGGCGTTCTTTAAAGCACGATGATAGATCTGCATTGTTCATAATGACTAGCTTTTTCAGGCTTTTCCACATGGTCAGATTCAAACGATGTAAACTGTGTATACTGGTACTCACAATATCAAGACGTGTAGTAGTTCTATAAGTGATACCTGTGAAGGTTGGTAGAATTTCTACTTGTGGCCCTCTGCATTCTACACGTCGGATTTCAGGAGCACAGTAACAAACAGAGCCACAGGGTGTCCATGCAAATCCCAGGGAAATGAGTGAAATAAACAGCAGTGTTTGTAACGCCATGATTAACATTGTAGACATTAATGAGGGGAGGAACAGATTTTTTAGGGGAGGGGTCAATATCCAGTGATAAGGTAGAGACCATATACATGCGCAAAACCTACTTCCTACTACACTACTCAGGCCTACACCCCCACCCCCCACCAACCCACCTCTCCACAAAGTCCAGAGATCCATGTACAGAAAACGCCTATGTGTACAATACCATTGTGCTGAACCTGTCAAATTTACAACAGCTTACCCAGACGTATAGGGAGGGTGACATGTTTGAAAGAAGTAAAGCATGTAAATAGTTTGCTATTGGATCCTAAAACATGTATGAACCTATTTCAACTTAAGTGTAACATGACTAAACATTACAAAGTTTATACTGTTTTAAGGCATGCTAATGAACTACACCCCCACCCACCCACTCATACTGTACCCGTTCTCCCAAGGCTGTATAAAAAACGTGATTGACCACCAGTTCATTAACATTTATCAGCTGCCTGCATGGTCTGGAGGTTCACAGGCATTTTAAGCTACAGTCTGACACCTTTTTCATGGTTCAGTAGGATCTCCGCCCACATGACAACTAGTATGCAAGGTAAGTTATTTTGAACATTGTTATGTATAATGCCATACAACTTGTATTTCACAATACATTGTATTATTATCTATGGACACACACACACACACACACACACACACACACACAGAGTCATCTAGTGACCATGGAGAGGGGAGTGCTGTGGTTGTTATCTATGACGTTACACTAATGCGGTCTAAGCACTTGGTGAGTGTCTGCCCCTGCCTTTAACATTGAAGTCTATGAGCGTTTACATTTTCGTCTATATCTCAGTTAATACTTGACCAATATTGACCAAAATTTAAGGGCATACTAATCGACATATGCCCTTTCCATATCAGAAGAGTTTTAACTCCACTATTCAAGGAAAAGGAGATTATTGGACACACTATCTGTGTGCTCTGGTCTCTATTGTAGTGGGACACATGAATATAATGATAGAGGCCTATACATATCGCTAATATTTCTAACATTTCGCATACATACATTAAACATATAGTAAATATAACTTCCCAACCACATCTAACCACACCAACTCCCTACCCATTAGACCTCTGAACCACAGAGAATGAGGGTGTTTTGAAAGTAAAAACAACACCCAGATCGTTAACACAGGATAGGTTTTATAACATGAAAACTAAGAAATTATAGGTGTATCATATATCATTATAACAATAACCAATCACGTTTTGAAAGTGTTTTTATGATCTAAATTGAAAATTGAAAGATTAGTTTTTCCATATACCATGGACTTGAATAATGGAAAATGCATTATAAACAACAGTGGTGTCCCCTATGTCAGAACAATTAGACAGTGGTGTAAATTTGTATGAAGATAACTCTAACTGGCCTAGCTCAGGATATGTACAGAGTAAGGCATATATATGATACCAAATAGGACCCATATGTATAATTCAGAAGCATCTTCAATATAGGTGTCTAAGGCAAGCAATGCTAAGTCTATGGACGTTTACTTTTCCATCAATATCTCTGTTAAGACTTAACCTATATTCATCACATTTTAGGGAAATACTGATCAGGACATGCTTATTCTATAGCTGCGGAGTTTCCAACTCCATCATTTAGGGAGAAATGATATTTGATTTATTTTACTCTTTTTTTGTAGATGGAGCATATGGATCTTGACGAATTAGGAAATATTCTTGACAGAATAGAAAATAATGAGGTAGGTCTTACTATGTCAGCATATTCTCTATAGATTATGAAACCCTTCACATGTATGTGGTGAACAATAACTACCAGGGATTGTCTGTAGATTTTGAACCACTCATTAAGTGATTTTTAGAGGTGATTTTAAATCGGAACATTAAAAGAATTGAAATTTTCAAATAAAAAAAAAACAACCAATAACTCTATAATCAATAAATATTTGAGGATGATTAACAAAGAAACTACAATGTTACAAATTTGTTTTTACAGATTGAGACAGATGATTTAGACTATGAACAAGTCCAACCATTACTGAACGAGGCCCAACCATTGCTGAACCAACCTAACATACAACAAGAAATACCAGACTTACAGAACTACATAGATGCCTTGATTAAGGATGGTCCTTGGGATGGAAAGGTAATTTTTTGTTAGTGCTTTTCTCAATAAATTGTTAAGTTTAATCATAACTTATGGTGTAGTGCAGCATATAAATGAATATATAATTTGCTCATTTATTTGACTTTTTTAATTGTTATGCTATTAGTAGACCACCCTTTACATATCTATGATCAAACCATTATTCTTTTAGGAAGATGAGTTAGACCCTCGACCCTATATGGATGCTCTGGTTAAGGACGGACCATGGGAAAGCCCTGCTAAGCGACAGAGGACAAGGAGTACAAGTCCTGGCCGTGCTGAACCAGATGTATGTTTTTTATTGTTTATTATTGTTCTCAAGACATTTCTATTTCTTTAATAAATAAATAGTGTTATATACTTTTTAATCTTAAATCAAAATAATCAAAAACAGATGAAATCTTACTCTTTTTTACTTTCTATTTTCAGGACATTGTAGATATTCTTCTACACAATGATGACCATCAAAACGGTATAGAGAACCAAGATGCTGCAAACGCAATGGACAACAGGAATGCAGACAACCAAAATGCTGTTGAAAACCAGATGAACAACCAAAATGAAGACAATCTAAATGGTGTTGAAAACGACTTGGCTGCCAATGGTATGCGAGATGAAGTACAGCCTGGTGAGAACCCCTATACTTTTCGTGTACGTAATGTCAGAGAGTTTAGAACAGGTGCCATAGACACTACATATGAAGTGACATTCAATGAGGTATGGCAAGGGATCAATATGCATGACTTACTTGTAAACTTGTATAAAATGTTCCATGACATCTTGAAGGTTGCAACTAATGGTATGGAACCAGACGATTTGGGCAGAGTAGTTATCCATCATGATAGTTTACATCACCCCATTATAGTACCCCTCACGAAGTTAGAAAATCTTACACCTGAAAGGATCATGATCAAAATAGAACAGACCCTGAACAGCAATGAGGAGCTGAAGATTGATCAGACATTTAGGATTGACATTGGCATCATCAGAATTCCCAGAGGTGGAAGTAAGGTGTACATCAATTCTCTTATGGATGAGGACTTCAGTGTCAGAAGGAAAAGATCTATGGTGACTATTGTCAACGACAGTGACATACTTTGTATGGCTAGATCCATTGCTGTTGGTTGGGCAAAACTAAATACCATTGACACATATGAATTTGATATATTGGTAGCTACAACACCACACCTTCCTACGAATATTGTTGATAAAGTCATCACCCTCCGTAAAGTACCAACATGGTACTATTCCAAAATTAGAGACAAGTCAAGGAAAAATCAAAAAGATTTGGCACTGGCATTGTGCCAATTAGCCAATGTCCCCACCAATCGACCTGGTAACATAGCTGATCTTGAAGCATTTGAAAATGTGTTAAACATTGGCATATCGGTGGTGAGTTCCCGGATGGGAAACAAGTTTTTAAGAATACCAAGAAACATAGTGGGACGTCCGAATGTGTATCTGTATCTAGTGCAGACAGAAGATTTTGATGTAGGACATTTTCATGTCATTACAAGTATCACAGGATTTTTGTCTGTGGGATATTTTTGTCATGATTGCAAAAAAGGTTTTTCCTCAAAACACAAACATAGATGTACTACTTATTGCAATGTTTGCAAAACTCATGATTGCATTGAAACAGCGAACCGGTACTGCCCAAAATGTCACATGACATGTAGAAGTGAAGAGTGTTTCACAAGACACAACATGAAAAAAATGAGACGGCAATGTAAAAAGATGCTATCTGAGTGTGACCTCTGGTGGAGATGTAATGACTGTCAAAAGGTTTTGGATTGCTCGAAACGAAAAAAGACTCATCACCAATGTGGTGAATGGTTTTGTAGTTCTTGTAATTCATATCACTTTCAAGGTCACCTTTGTCATCAAAGAGCCAAGAAACCTACAAATACAGGCAAGTTTAAATACATTTTCTTTGACTTTGAGTGTGCCCAAGATGAGACTTTGTCATGTGACAGGGGCTATACAGTTTGTCAGGAACAGTGTCAAGCCTGTATCGGTAATGATCGATGTAAAGAATGTCGGCTTTGTATTCACTGTAAGGAATCTTCTTGTGGTGAACAAGAACATAAACCTAATTATGTTGTTGCCCAAATCATCTGTGACAGTTGTCAGCATACACCTCTGACAGAAAAGTGTACAATGTGTGGTGATCGTTGTACAGCATGTAACAAAAAAGCTGATGGTGTTTACATCAATGATCCCTGTGAGGGATGTGGCTTTAGGCAGGTTGTTTATCATGGTGTAAACACGGCCACAGATTTTTGCAAATGGGCTTTTAGTAAAGAACATGCTGATTCAGTGCTTTTCGCACACAATATGAAGGGGTATGATGGATACTTCTTAATGCAATATTTTATTGCTAATGGTATTGCCCCCCGCAATATCATTTACAATGGAGCCAAAATAATGTCTATGACCATTGCTAATGGTTTAAATATTAGAGTTTTAGACTCTTTAAACTTTTTACCAATGGCCTTAGCTGCATTACCCAAAGCATTTGATTTGACAGAACTGGCAAAGGGCTACTTCCCTCATTTTTTCAATACAGCTGGTAATCAAGACTATGTGGGCCCTCTGCCTGCCCCTCACTTCTATGGAGTGAGTACCATGTCTGTCAAGAACAGAACTGAGTTTCTGGAATGGTACAATGAGCAAGTTTCATCAGATGTACAATTCAACTTTCTTGAAGAAATACACAAATATTGCGTATCTGATGTTACAATTCTGCGTGAGGCTTGTCTGTGTTTTAGACAACTGGTTCTGAATGTGACCATGAACCATGCAGAGGAAGAAGAAGAAGAGGACCAAGAAGAAGAAGGAGAATTAGATACTGAAGAAGAAACTGGCCATTTGGTAGGAGAAGATGAAGAAGAAGCTTTAGCAAATGGTCCGAGACCAAAGAAAAAGAGGAAAGCAAATGGAGTAGATCCTTTTAAATGCACCACCATTGCAGGCATGTGCATGCAAATCTTCAAGACTAAATTTATTGAGGAATGTTATACAGCTCAATTGAAACACAAGATAACAAACAGAGAAATCAAAATCAAAGCCAAGGCTAAAAATGGGAAGACCACATTCTTGTTTGACAATGAATGGATAGATGAAAAGGCGTTAGACGTCAAGTCATGGGTGGTTAAACATCTCACGTTTGACTCTTCACCAATCGCTCAGGTCCCTCCCAATGGCTATGCTGCGATAAACCAACATAGCAAAATTTCCATTCAGTGGTTGGAGTGGATGCAAAGAACAAATGGTATAGAGATACAGCATGCACTCAATTCTGAAAGGGGTGAACACCGAATCGCCAACTATCGCATTGATGGCTACCATCATGCAACCAAGACATGTTATGAATTTTTAGGTTGCATATACCATGGATGTCTTACTTGTTTTCCACTGGATCGTGACAGTGTTAAACATCCTATTACAAAACAGAGCATGGACAAACTTTATCAACATACAAAGAAAAAGGAAAGGTATTTAAAAGATAGAGGGTATAATTATGTGTCCATATGGGAATGTTGTTTTAACAACATGTTGAAAGAGAATCGGGATGGAGTTTGTGACTTTTTGCAGGAACATGACATTCAGGAGAGATTGTCACCAAGGGATTCATTTTTTGGAGGTCGTACTAATGCTAGTAAATTATATTTCAATTCTGGTGAAATAGATGTTGACTATGTGGATTTCACATCTCTGTATCCCTATGTTAACAAATATGGGAAGTACCCCATTGGACATCCAGAGATCATTATACGAAACTTTAAAGATATGAACGAGTACTTCGGAATTGCCAAAGTGGCAATGCTACCTCCCCGTGGACTTTATCATCCAGTCCTACCATATCAATCAAATGGCAAGCTAAAGTTTCCGTTGTGTAGAAAGTGTGCAGACACTGAACAGAAAACACCTTGCCAGTGTCTACCTGAGCAAAGAACTCTTATTGGAACATGGTGTACACCAGAAATTGTGAAAGCAATTGAGAAAAATTACAAATTAGTCAAAGTGTATGAGGTATACCATTGGAATACCACATCTCAATATGACAGAGAAACTGACACATCAGGTCTCTTTTCAGAGTATATAAATACATTTCTAAAAATCAAACAAGAAGCAAGTGGATGGCCAACTTGGTGTGTCACAGAAGAGGAGAAACAAAAGTACATTGATGATTATTTTGACCATGAAGGAATACGCTTAGATTATCCCCAAATAAAAAAGAACCCTGGTTTGAGGTCATTGAGTAAACTGGCCTTGAACAGTTTCTGGGGGAAATGGGCGCAGAAGTTGAACCATGGTTCGAATACCATTCTCCACAGTGTAGAACCAGAAAAGTACTTTAAGCTGATTACCGATGTGCAAAAACAAGTAGTTGACTTTCACATACTGGCAAAGGATACCATCAGTATCAAATGGTGTCATAAAACAGCCTTCACACCCTCAGACAACAAAACCAACATTTTCTTGGCAACATTTACCACATGTTGGGCTCGAATAAAGCTTTATGATGTCCTTGACACTCTAAAGAATAGGGTACTTTATTATGATACAGACAGTATCATCTATTCAACAGCCCCGGGAGAAGAAAAATTACCCCTTGGAGATTTTCTTGGAGACCTAACTGATGAGTTAGATGGTCATCACATAGTTGAATTTGTATCTGGAGGTCCCAAGAATTATGCTTACAGAACTAGTGATGGCAAAGAAACGTGTAAAGTTAGAGGGTTTTCTCTTAATTACACAAACTCACAAATCATCAACTTTGACACAGTAAAAAGAATGGTACATGACAGAGACATAGGTCATGTTGTAACTATTCAAAACAAAAAGATTTCACGCAATCGACAACAGCATACAATTTACAACAGACTAGAAAATAAGCAATACCGTTTGGTGTACACAAAAAGAGTTATACAACCAGACTTTGATACTTTACCTTATGGGTTCTAAAACTCTCTGAAATTGTGTATACAACAGAAAGTATATTGGTGTTCATTGGTGATTGATGTGTATGATTCATTCTTGCATGGTGATGTATGTATTTCTTTGATGTATATATGTATGTATATCTATTGTTGATTTATTTATGTCTGTATCCTTTTAATGATGTATTTTTGATAATGTATCTATCTAAAAATGTTACTGACATAAAGAATGGTATAAATCTTCTCGCTATCAATGAAAAAAGATTATGTTGAAAAGAATAAAAATGGACGATATACAATAAAGTTATATCGATTACAATTAAGATTGATTCCAGCATTTCTGTTAATAACAACAAATACATAGTTAGGTTATAACATTTTTATTTTTCTTTCACATATCAATTTAATCTAACATTACGATTCTCATCAATTTGCATCAAGCTTGGAAAGATTGCATAAACAATTACAGTTGTAGGTTCTGCCAGTGCTGTTCCAAATTTAATTTCCAAACGTGTGTGACCCCTCTTTAAAGGCCCACCATATTTCTCACAACGGTTTTCACATACATCAAACACATAAAGACAGTTTCCTTTCGCATATTCAGTGCGACTAATCATGTTACCAAATGTTTCATTGTTGGCAAAGAGAGTCATATAGGATGACATGTAGTTACCACTAGTATAGTTGGGTGTAAGAGGGGCAGTCGGTACAGACTTGCCATCAACATAAAATCCAATGAATGAACAGTTAAAGTTTTCAAAGTTGAAGGGGTTTTTCTTGTAGTTTCCATTGAAACCTGCTGATTCAACCATTCCAACAATAATTCTGCTAGGAACATCTCCTTGGTACAAGTCCTCTATAGTTGTGCTGTATTGACCCTTGGCAATACCATAGGCCTTGACATCAGTCCTATTGTAATAATATAAAGCAGGCCCCCTTTTTAGTGTGTTTGTATGCCCTACAACAAGTTCTGGATTCACATCGATCATGCATACCTTCAAAACAGCCTCAACAATTTCTACTTTGTAATTCGCTGAAGGATTGGAGCTCATGAGTTTGAATTCATTGGTAGATGGCCAGAATTTGAAACCCACGTGTATGTTATTGAGTAAATACCGGTTCTGTTGACATATATCGATATACACAGGGCCTTCCATGTCAACCACTTTACTTTGTTCTGTAAAGACAGACCTCATTAACAATCCAGTATTAGTTCCATCTACTGGGTCGTAATTTTTCAAGTCCCCTTGATCCTTAAAGTATAGCTGAGCTCCGAGTTGTGATTCTTTGGGGGTCATCTCCATATCCAAGCAACTTTTCTATGTATGCTTTGTAGGGGTACCGCGTAGCGACTTCAGGGGAAATGATCTGTTGCTGTATGCTCACATCGACTTGTCTCCATAGCGATTGAAGAAATAGGTTCACGGGTCCTACTTTGGCTGCTGCAGGTGTTGGTTTTTCATTCCCAGAGTTAATACTTGGCAAGTTGTCACCATTTGCTAATACAATTTTACACTTTACCTTCAGTCGCGTATTTTTAAGGTCAATGTATTTCAAGCCGTTGCCTGGAATGTTAAAGTCTAATGCTCCATCTGAATTGAGTTGTCCAGTGGGCCTGTATTCAATCCATTCCACATGCTGTTCACTGTTGTCTATGAGGGGCTTATAAAAGAGGGCCAAGTTTTCATTATGCGCCATCATTAGAAAGCAGTATTTTGTTTCACCTTCTTAATTCTCTTAGCCCTAGACTTCTTGGTCTTCTTCTTTTGAGGTTTTTGCATAGACTGTTTTTGTTTGCGTTTCTTTAAAACTTTTATACCTTTTTTACCAGGTCTAGTTGTTGTTGCTTTTCTTTTCATACCTGTACGGGGCCTTACGAGAGAACTATCCAAATGGTTAATTAGCCATGTCCCACTTTGATGAGGGTGCGATTTCCCTTCCTGCATACGTTGAAAATGATTGGTCCATTGATTCACATTCATGATTTTTGAAAATGTAGTGTACACGTTGTACGTTCACCTGTTAATGGTGCCCTGCTCATTTGAAAGTCCTTTATATAAATGTGAATGGTTGAAATCTCCAATCGAGAAAGTCTTGGACATAAAGTACCATCAAAGTTACGGACTACCTTTCCTTGTTCTCCTGAAATGATTTGTAAAATGGGTAGTTTCATGTTCTTCACATGAGAGTCCTCCAATATGTCAGAAAATACATACAAATCACTGTCCTTTGTAGTGACACATTTTATGTCTTTTAATGAACAAGTCCATGTTCCTTCCAAACGTATAATTTCTGTTAAACATATTTTAAAATCAGAGGGACTGTTATCAGGATAGTAATCCAGTGAATCACAACTCGATAAAAACAAGTAAAACTGATTCATACTTGTATCATATCCTCGTCCACCCATTGGTTAAATTTCTTTGGCCAGTGTAACCACTTTACAAAGACTTGATTCCTCCCGTTTCTTCTCCTTCGTCTTAAGATTTTTTCTATTCTGAAAAGGTCCTGATTGTTCACCTGTACCTTTTGAAGTTGTTGTTGATAGAATGTTCCTTCTACAGGCTCTCCATTCCAGTCTTTTATGATATATATAGGGATCCCGTCTCTTTTCCTACGACTGACAATTTCAAACACTTCACCAGACCACCTTTGTCCGTACTCTCTGTCAAACTTTTCACGAGTGAATACTATACGTACTCTATCACCAACATTTAGTTTAAAATGCTGTCGCTTAAGTTGTTTCTTTGGCCGTCTCAAGTACTGCTCATATCTAACTTCATTTTCATTTTCCTTAAATACTTGCGAGGGAGGTCTTCCAAGACTAGAATGCTTTGTATTATTATAGCTCTTGACGATATTTTGTAAAACATCAATGTATTGTAGAGTATTGTTTGCAACCATGTATCTGTAAAGTTTAGATTTTAAAGTCTTGATTACTCGTTCTGCATAATTGGCCTGCGTATCATTGTGTGTCCTGAAGTGGTGTATGCTCTGTTGAGTTAGGTATGCTTTCACCATTCGGTTGTTGAACTCCCGACCTCCATCCGTCCTCAGCACCTTCGGTTGTCGTCCTTCCCTTAGAATTGAATCTATGGCTTTGATGACCTCCTTGGCAAACTTTGTTCTTAGTGGCCGGACCCATACAAATCGACTGAATATATCGATCATCACTAGAACATACTTGAATCCTTCGTTCTTCTCGCTCAAGAGTGCGAAATCGGCTAGATCTGCATCCCATTGTGAATCAAAGCCTTCAACAACAACTCTATTCCTTGGAAACTTTCGTACTACTTCCCTGTTCAAAGTATATGATTCTTGACCTTGCAATTTGTCTTTGACTCTTTGTCTAGTTGTTTCAATACCTGCAGCCTTGGCACTCTCATATACTTTATCAGGTCCTTGATAACTTCCAGGAATCCACGGTGTTCTATACCTCTGTTCCAAATCACCTTCCATATGTGAATGTAAATTTTCTTGTGCCTATGACACTATTTATACATGAATCCATCCACGCAACTTTTTAGTTTGTCCACTTTTACATACTTCTAAACTGTGTTTCCTTTCAGGTTGCTTCTTGTTCAGTAAGTGTTGTCTGTTTCCCATGTTGTCCAACAACAATAAGGGTACATTAGACTCCGCCAGCCCTTCATAAAATTCCTCTTTCCCTACTGGATAGAAGTTTTTGTACTCTCTCATGGCATCCTTTATCAAATCTGCAATATGGCTGTTTTTCACGGAATCTCCTCTGTAAATCAGTTCACCCCTGTCATTCCATGATAAGGCATTTCCACTTTCTATAAAATTTAAAAGTGCTAGAGCTTTTGACTTGTACATTTTTGGTATTGCCATCAGAATGGTTTCCTTATCCAAATTAGAATCTTGAGGAAGTTCTTCTGTAACTTCCTGAACAGTTAAAGGCTCTACAAGTTGTTGTTTGATTGGACATGTCTTGATTCGTTTATATTTTTCCAAAGGAATCAGTACCATTTTCTGAACATTCATTCCAAGACAGATTTCAGTAATGCCTTAGCAGCCAATAAGATTGACTTTACTAAACGATGCTCCTTTACAATAAACCTTTGCCTCCTGACTAAACTGTTTTTAGAGTTTCCGATGAATTCGATCTTTGATTTGTGTGGTTTCAAAATCTTCTTGTTCTTGCTGGAGATTGGTATGTTTCCATACAAGACATTTGCAGCTATTTCAGTAATGGTATCTACCTGATCCTTAGTGAGTGACTTTAAAACTAACTTTGATTGAGGTGGTAAGATGTCTGTCAAAAAGTGTATTAAACTGAGATTGTTCTTTAGACGTTTACTCATCGTGTCTAAATGGTCTAATGTAAATGTAGAGTTTACACCTCTGGTTTTATACTCGGGGTATGTATACTAGTGGGTCCTCATTTGGGAAAATGCAAGTACGAAGCCGATATTTTGTGTCACTGTTAGGTGAGTTGTCAATGACTAAATAACCATATGGTCTTGCAGTGGCATCTTCATAAGCTTCTCTCAAAATGGTAGGTTTACCTGGAAACATTTGCTTTCCTAGTGAGTTGATTTGTGAGGCATCTCTTAGGTTTTTAAACACAACATTGTACCAAGTATTCAAAGAAATAGTCCTGGTATGCTGCCCTTTTTGGTATAGGTTTTGTGTAATGTATATCACTGAAAATTTCTTATGGTGACAACCCTGTGTAAACAATACTTCCATGTCAGGGCTTTTTACTAATAAATGGGCCAAATCATCTATCACTATCAAATTATGATTTCCTTTGGTTGACATCTTATCCAATAGCGCTCTGTCAGGTAGTCCTTCGTGAAATATTATATTTGGGATATTTTCTTCCATATCCTCAAATAGCTGTTGCCATGTTCCATAACAGTACAAAATTGTTTTAGGAGGGTCTTGTATAAACATCCCTTTAGATTCCTTTAGTAAGTGATTTACCCAGTATGTTTTACCACTCCCTGTAGTTCCACTTATACATATACTGCTACATGGTTTAAAAGGTAATAAACTCTGTCTCTCCCACCATGAGTTCTCCATGTCAGACATAATGATAATGTATTCACTATAGATGTGTATAGATGTGGTTTTAGCTGTGGTTATATCTTGACTGGCGTTTGATTATTCAACCTAACACATTGGTGATCCCTGTAGGACTGACATTGCATTTGTTAAGACAAGTTCAAACAGGTCCTTGAGTCATATGATCTGTAATAATTTACATACAGGTACTTGATTAAAAGAAAAATTATATGCTGTAAGCTATATTCATGTATAATCAGGTTGGAGGGGGCACATAATAGTCGATTTAAAAAAATAAAACCTCCCCAACCACTGTGAGATCCTACAGCCCCCAAGCTAATCCTTTGTTGACACAGTCAACAGTTTGTTTACTGTGTCAACAAAGGCATAGCGTGGGGCTGTAGGATCTCTATAGTAGTCCAAAACCTTTTCATAATTAATACTTTTATAATTCCAAAATCATTCATCAATGATGGACCTATCATTCGTACCTAGTGTAGAAAGAATCCATGTACAGGAACCAATTTCGATTTGTGTATAGTTTCCATGCTTATTATACATCATAGCCGTCTGGACTTACTGCTAGAATATCCTCTTCCCCCATTTTTACACTTATTGTTACATCCAATCTTCGTCTATTCCCTACCAACATTATTTTAGTTTTACCATAATCTTATTTGCTTTCGTCCATTACCAATATCTATCATAGATTTCTAAAACATGTTTGGGTATCGTTTGAATAATTTGTGGTGGTGGTGGGGACTATGTGTAAAGGTGGTGGGGACTGTTAGGGTAGACTCAACCTGGTTATCGCTAGAGAAGTTTGATTGTTTATAATTGACATGTATAATTGTGTAATCATCTAATCATCTGATTGTCTAATTGCTTAATCATTTTATTATTCTCTTCTTCATTTTGTTATAATTATGATGTATGTGAGGTACCTTAGCCCTTGGGTGAAATAAGATCCAGTAGAAATAGCAGAGATCCGTGGATTACTAGCTGCCTCTTTGTGCATTTTGAGACAACCACAGAGCATGAAAAGGTCAGTCTATGTATGTTTACTTTCCATGTGAATCTGTGTCTCCAAAGTGACTGCTTACGCGGGGTGTCCGCATACGCGAGGTTAAAATAAACATCTAATAGAGGGAACGGTTCCGAGCAACAGTATCAGTTACCACGAGATGTCCGCTTACGCAGGGTGTTCCTTAGGCGGGGTTTTACTGTATATGTTAATCTCACTTGTATTTACACATATTTGCATGTGTGTAAGCTGGCGTAAATGTACACATAGGGATCACTGCTAATGTTTTTTTCATATGCCATTGGTCATACAAGTCCGTATTACATGGAAAATCCAATCTTATTTTACCAATCTTGATTGTAAAACCTTCTTAAAACCCAATCGGGTATTACTTGAATAATTACAAAAAAATAAATGATAGTTGTTTTATGAATAGTTTTATTAATTTTTTTTTTTTATTTCAAAAGACTGTTGTTCTGTGTGACTCAGCCTGGATTTAAATACCACAAGCTACGATTGGATTATTTTCATTTTTGAATCATTCATTTATTCTGGGTAACACTCAACTTACAAAAGCTGGTTTCCATGTGTTCCTAGTTGAAAAGAAAATATATTCCATGCCAACCTAGTCACTAATGTATATGTATAAATATGCCCACAGATATAAATGGGAGTGTTTGCTTGGAACAGAGGGTGTCCCCATAAGTGGGCTTTTACATTATACCCTTATCTACATAACTGTGTGATCACTAAAGTCTATGCAAAGGGGACACCATTGGTTATTTTTCATTTGTCAGTCCATGGAAAATCCAATCTTTTATCAGCAGTCTTTATTGACCTGCTGGGTTATCATTTGATTAATTGCATATGACAAAACTATCATTCTTTTGATCTTTAATATTCGTTTAATAGATTCTACTCACAAACCACCATAGCTCTGTGTACTTCAGCCTAGTTTTGTTTATAAAGCATGATCTGTCATTAAGTTGTATAGGGAGACTGGAATGGATTAAAGATAGGCAGGGATTGCTCTTGGACAGGCTTCTTGCCAGCTGGCCAAGTGGACAGCTGCTATTTTTCATGGCAGTTTCCTTGAGTTTCATCCAGGTTTGAAAAAAAGAGCTCTGGATATGTCTTCTTTTTTTCCCTCACAGAATTAAAGCCCACAATTTTGGTTTTCTTAGAATTCACAGACAATTTATTCAGTAGACACCAGTTCTCAAGTCAATTAATGTCATGTTGCAGTTCATCTCTAACAGAATGCAAATCATCACTAGAGCGATAGATTACTGTACCTTTAGGCTTCTTTGATGAAGGAATGGAGCAGAAATCAGGTATCAAAAAGATGAGTTATTATTTCAGGGATGGCCATAATGGATCCATTAATGCTCTTAAATGCACTTCCTCTATCCTTGACTTCTTGTTAATATTTATACCCTTAACCATTTATTTAATATCAATGTTAAGGTTGGCCAATTTGCGTAACAGTAATCCCTTTAAAGAAAATTCCTTGGGAAAGTGCAAAATATTCAGGATCTTTCTGTTATAAATGAACTGTCACTTCCAAAAAAAAATTAAATTTAAAAAATCCCAAGCCTACTGACTCCCCTGTTTTTCTAAAATGGGTCATTAGGTCCTACAAGGTTCCTGAAAATGAGAATTTTTTAGGAGTTTCCTCCATGGTGACAACATGATGACCAAAAAGGCTGCTTGCTGCCTTATAGGGGGTGATTTTATTACTATGTGGCCCTGGCACAGTTTTCCCTCCACCCTGAGCTACTCTTTCTCTACACTCGTTGATCACAAGGACCTTTCTGTTATAAATGAACTGTCACTATCAAAGATTGGACCCCTCTATCAATCCTGGAAATTATCTAAATGAATTTAAAGTAGTTGAATGTAATGATGATGAAGACGTGAATGAACTTTTTACAAATCAAGTAACAAATTATATTGATAGATATCACCCAATCAAGCCTTTTAAATTGATTACTGACAATACAGTTGAACACCCACTAAGTACCAAGAAAAATTTCAAAACGCTCTTAAAGACAAATGCGGGTAGGTATCGAAGCGCCCCCTAGTTTTACTCATTTAACATTGGTGCTGCCATCTGGTTTCATGACAATGTAGCAGTTTCCCATAGACACCAATAGATAATCACTTACCTTCTTCAGATGGTCTTCCCATAGAAATGAGTATGGTGGCATAGTATTTTTTTAGCATTTCTCCTTTGCTCATGTTCCCAACTGTCATAATCCAGAATTATGTGAAGATAGCAATAGAACATCAGTGTCATTTAGCAACAAAGTCAAAATATTGCAGTTTCCCATAGGCACCAATAGTTAAGCACTTACATTTTTTAGATGGCCCTCCCACAGAAGTTAGCATGGTGACATGCCTTTTATTTTTGCATTTTCTAATTGCTGATATATGGAACTTATATTTAAGTTATTTGCAAAATTAAATAGAACTTAAAAATCGCATGACTACCAGCATTTGTCTTTAAAAGAAATAAAAAAATTAAGCCTGGGGCTGATGATTTTGAGATGATATTGTGTAATATATAAGAACTGAGATGACAGATACGAATAGGATATAACGATGTAAAACCAATAGTATTCGAAGAATTTCTGAAAATAATGACAAAAACTGAAGAAATGACAAAAATGAATGATTTTTTCACAGACATTGGTAAAAACCCAGCATAAAAATCCAACCACATGATCTCCCTCCTAATCTAGATCGATATGGACATCAAAGATACAGACAACAATGAAATAAATGATATCAATAGAACTATGCACAACAAGAAAAGCACTGTTATTCCACACCTTAATTAAATTTATCTGAAACATATTTGCTTAATTAAAGCACCAATACTTGTCAATAGAACTGACACAAACGGTCTTTTTCCCTCAAGTCAGAAGCTAGGAGTTATAACACATATATAAAAGGAAGGTACCCTAACTAACCCCGTTAATTGGCGACTCATCACCGTATTATGTTTTCTTGCAAAAGTGATTTATGATAGGCTCCTCACTTATTTAAGTACTAGCAATTCATAATAAGCAATATGGTTTCTTACCCAATAGATCTACACAGCAAGCACTCTTTGAACTTACTAAATTCATTTATGACTCGTTCGATGACAATTGTATATTTTTGGGGCCCTAAGCCTAGTTCGTTAAGAATTCTTCTCCACAGAGTGTAGTGAGATTACAGAATACGACTTGAAGAGTGTGAGATCTTATGAGAGGGGTTCACCCAGACACCAAGACACTGGCTCCCTGCTTTGTTTTCACTATCACAATGTATAGCATGCAGATGGTGAAGGGATAGTTTTCATACATTTTGCTGGAGGTCTATATGTATATCTAGATGTCTATATGTATATCTAGGTGATGTATATAGGGCGTGCTTGCACGCTCTAATAAAGCCAATCAATATAAAAAAAACTTGGCAAGTTGTCTTTTTTTTAATTCAATGGAAAGTGAATTATTATGCATTCGCCTTACTCGGCGCTCTTCCTTCCATAAATCCAAAGCAGATAAGATATACAATTTGTAACACATAGTGTGATTCCCTTATACAGGTTAATACGACATGGTCTGGTCTTTTGATGCAGAGAAATCTGAGAATACATTCGATATGATAATTACCTTAGATAAGCTAAATCGTTTGCTTTTTAAGGTTTCTGGCCTGGTGTCCACCTACTATGATAGAAATTTAGACCTACCGTTATGGCACCGATACAAAAAGCAAAGATCTGAAACATATCAGGAAGGTACAAAATTGTAGACATATGTCTAGACATACCAATCCACCACGCACTGTATGGTTTTTTTTATCAGGGTCTAATCGCAGAAATGTGGTCAACTGCCCTGATATTAGGTGACCTTCCGACGCGATTTTGATATTTTTATCAGGAGGTGCATCATAGACTATATCGGAGCAATATCGTAGTAGGTGGACGCCAAACCTTACATACTCATTATCTATTAGAATGTTCTGCAAGGGTTCTCGTTAAAGCATTTTCTTTTCAATATGTACATGTACACATATATATTGTTGATTATGAAAAGTCCAATAACTTCAAGATATATTTGGAAACGTTATCTAAATCTAGACTTTTCTTCAAATTTTCAATTCGACGCGTGCTTGTAGAACTGTGGGTCAAGTACCAAGGCTGGTAAAGATGTCGATAACGCAGTGTTCTACCTTATTCATTATATCACACTAAAAAGAAAATTCACTTCATCTTTATCTTCGCCAGTACAACAACAGCTTTCTATTGTTATTCTTTGGTGGTTGAATGATGGCACATCTTTCCATTTAGATTTCATTGTCAACATGTTTTGATACTTAATGTGATTACAACTACAGTTGACTGCCTTGATGCTATATGTTATATTAAGAACTGTGAAATTAATAAGCCTGGACTAGCTGCCTCACACTTTGACACTGAGGTCTATATGTAAACTCTCCTGGACTTGACACTAATGACCTGTTATGGTCCCAGCTCCGGGTGCCTGGATGAAAAAACTCACCTGTCTGACGTAGATCTATAGCCTTTTACCTCCTAGACAGAGTTACACCATCGAGTTGTCCCATTACCTTAATTCCATATAAGGAATACAGTAGACCGAGTAGCCAATGACTGCCTTTGCAGCAAACCCCGACCTTCACCCTGACCTCCTTACATAATATTTTCTCGCGCCTTGGGAAGGCTCTGCAGTCGAGAGTTGACCACGATTCTTAGGGGCCACAACCACCCTCGTTACGTGAACAGAAAGACCCGTGTGTGCATATTCAGAAGCTAAATCAATTTGGAGGTTCCTCAATTTTTTTTTTTTTTTTAGCAGTGTTTATTGATCCAAATTTACAGTAACATAGCATCCATTTTTCATAATGTACATTCCATGCCTGTCTGCGAGGCAACATAAACATAGTGGTCATTCCAAGCTCTCCTTTTTTTAAATTTCTATTTACTAGTGATGAAGTAAGTTATTAGGAATTATTGAGAAGGGAGTATTTCTGAGTTAGCCAACTTCATTGTTATGTGAGATTGCCACCCTTGCACTGAGTATGTATTTTAGCCCTTGAGGGGCCATTGTTCTTTTCCATTTCCAATTAAGGTTCCTCAATATTATTCAAGAATTAGTAATTTTAACTATGTATGCATTCTATGTATTCTATGCATTCTAACATTTCTTGATATTTGGCCAAAGTTCCAGGAGCACCATTCAGCTTGTAAAGTACTTATTTGTGGTTTTACCTGAGGTTCCTTACTTTATGGCTAGTCTCAGACAAAAGGTTTCTACATATTTCAGGTATGTTAGCCTTCACTCTTCATAAGCAAGGGTGAGGTGTTGTTGGACCACCCCTCTCATAAGATCTCACACTCTCTAAGTCGTATTCTGTACAAGCGCTCTATGGGAGGAGAATTCTTAACGGGCTAGGCTTAGAGCCTTGAGAATCCACTGGCACAGAGTATCCCCGCTAGGTGGCATCATTGAGATTGTAGGAATCTTTGGGTTGCATTGATGTACGTCTTTAGCATGGGAGGCAAGCCAGTGCATTCTCAATGCGCTAAGCCTAGTTCGTTAAGAATTATTCTCCTAAAGAGCGTAGTGAGAGTAAAGAATACCACTTAGAGGGTGTGAGATATGAGAGGGGTGATCGAAAGCAGTGTCCACTCATTATATTTTACATGATATGCTTGAAAAGGTTGACACATCCTCTTCCCTTTCACTAGGCCTTTACAAAAATAAAATGCTAGTCAACTGTCCAATTAAGATTTGTTTTGGCCTAGAAATATTGGGTATTTATAACAGTAACAATCTGACTGAGACTTATATGCTCAACCTTCAAAAATGTCTAGATAAATGCAAATTAATATGTAAGGGATGGAACATCATGTCTTTCTCATTATAAGGGAAGGTAATTATTATCCATAATCTTGTTATTTCAATAGCATTGTACCCATTGTTACTCACTTATGTTCCAGCTAAGGTCTTTCAAGCATTTTGCACTATTATTCATAATTTCAATTTTTTTTTTATCAAAGTTGGTTTATTTGGGGATAATTCTACATCGAAGTATGGGGCGGTAGGTGGGAGTGGTTGCGACGTTTCGTCTGATTTTATCAGACTTCTTCATATGAAACGGTGCTATTTCATAAGAAAAAGGTTTATTTCTTGGCTGTACTCCATATCCTTTGAACCAATCCGCTCTGACCCTCTCTCACTTGCCATTCACAATTCTGATAATAAATGCATAGACTTTCTCAAAGTCTCCGACAAAAAAACTTTACAATCATCTACTGTTTGGTATCTTCAGGATGCCTGTTGCCCAGAAATGTTGGTCAAAATCCTCCCTTTATCAAAGCAAAGATGATATCCCCTGGCCCTCTCTCTCTCTCTCTCCTAATCTTGCCCTCTCAGCATACATTCATAATTACAAACGTCGATTTCTTCATAATCAGGCAGAAGCTGTTCTATGATAATCATCTGTCTTTAACCAGTGATGTGTTGATTTTAAACGGCCTTTACAAATTGAAAAACATATAGAGAACAAACCCTCACACTTTTATGAATGGACTAGGCTTCTAGACAGCATCTCAAGCTCTTAACTTCCAAATCTCTGCTCTAGTGATTCAACAGAGATTCGCATGGAACGAGTAGGTTACTAGTTGGTAATCTCCAAATTTTCTCGCTACTATTTAAGCCATAATACTACTTTTAGTTTCTCCCTTCCGGTATATTCCCATATATGCATCATTTGTTGCACCCTCTCCTATAGGGGACAGAGCCATTGTAAGTTCATGAAGCTGTCACTAGGTGGCTAGCAGTATGGCAGATCCCTTGGGGGCACAGATCTGTGTTCTGTCTCTTTGTTCTTACAAAATTTAATTGCCTTTCAATGTTTGACAATTGTTCCCTTGACTCTCTACACCCATCCTAGAGCAGGATGATATAATGATTAAACCCAGGACATGATTTTTTCCATATGGAACACTTTATATACATATGTGAGCAAGGCTAGAGTTGTGGCAATTATCACTAACTTCTTTTGCACCTCCATTGGGGAAGAAAACCTACTTTTTCACCTCCATTCATGAAGAACACCTACTCTGGGGGCGTCATGGCCGCCCCCATGGCTCATAGGCTATATGCCGTACACTTGTAATACTGTTCAAACTGTCCAATTGCACACATGTCCCTCTCTTTCATCCATGTTGTAGTGAAGATTCCAAGTCATGCTCCAATGGTGTTGTTGATAACAAGTTGGTGATGACTGTTACTGACCTATCGGTTCCTGCTATTATTGTATACTGATATTTATGACCCATCGTATACAAAGACCCCATAGAAAATGTATGGGGACTCAGTGAACCATGACCCATTACATAAAACCTGTCAGATACCATAACTGTGGTATAGGGGACAGGGCCATTGTTAGTTCACGAATCAATCATTAGGTGGTCAGGGGACAAACCTGTATTCTGGCTCTTTGTTCTTACGAAATTCAACTGCCTTTCAATATTTTACCGTGGTTCCCTTGACTCTCTACACCCATCCCAAAGCAGGACGACATAATGATTAAACCCAAGACATAATATTTTCCAAATGGAACACTTTATATAAATATGTGAGCAAGTTGTGACATTTCCCAATTATCACTCACTTCTTTTCCACCTCCTTTAGTGAAGAACACCTGCTTTTTCACCTCCATTAGTGAAGAAGACCTCCTCAGGGGGCCTCATGGCGGCGCCCATGGATTATAGGCTATATGCCATATACAGATTCATACCTGTGGTATGCAGCTTCAAAACCATGGTATATGAGGAAAATAGCCCCTTTGTGCTGTAGAGGAAAAAAATAGTCCCTATTGTTATACGCTTTTATATGACAATTAGTGGGTTGAATTTATTAGTAAAGATGGATAATAAATGCAACAAATGATGGTTATGTGGACAGGCAGCTCTGTAAACCACTCGAGGTTGATGTCGTAACACACTCGCTAGCGCTCGTGTATTACTGCGCGTTAACCTCTTGTGGTTTATGGCCGCCTGTCCACAAATCCATCGATTATTGTCTATGTACACTTCATATGAAACTCCAATGAATATACTATTGTAGGCTCTATGAGACCAAAAAGAACAACAGCAGCTTCTATCATTATCTTGTTTAATTATCATCAGAACATTTTAATACTGTACAGTCAACAAATGATCAACATCGTTAAAAATGATATGTTCTAGAGATAATCAATTTCCCACCCTATTGTATGAAGTCCTATGAGGTATTGTTATTATTAGATTTCCGTCGTCGGGTTAGATAGGAAAACAGATTTTTGCTGCCTCTCCTCTGTTCTAAACACTCGCTGCTGGGTCTGGGTTCAACCTCTGTATGTTCTAGTCCTTCCCGTGCTTTGCTGTGACTGAATATGGCGAGGAGACGGTCCCTGAGGGACGTCCGCCTGCCTGACGGGTTGTACTCCTCGTCAACTCCGTGCAGTTTGTTCAGCAGCACGTTAAAAACACCGCGAACCTCCTTGTGACACGTCGCCATCGTCTCGGCGTGGAAGCAGCCTAGTTCCGCCGCCAGCCGCTCGGCCTCGTCCCCAGCCACCTGGCGGAGATCTTCAGAAACGTCGCGCTTGTTCCCCACGAGCACCACGGGACATTGAAGATCTTCTGCAAAGCCGGAAAAGAACCGAATCAATACCCGCATCAGTTAGTAGGTCCTATTCCGTACCATAAAGGAGGGCATTTTAAAAGGTGTATTAAACTATGAGAACACCCATTGAATAAAAATAGATAACTGATAGATATTCAACTATTAGTCATTGCACAGGTGTATCAGAAGACTGAAGGAAATGAGGAAAATCCTAAAGCTAAATACAGAAGAATATGTGTACTATGTTATTCAATTGTAGGGTCTTTGCAATGTTGGTGAGGTCGTGGCAATTGTCTGTTTAAGGTTAAGAAGGACCAAGGAGTCCTATGGCAGGCAAAATGATAATGATATTAATAAGAACATAACCTAAACGGAAACATTAATGCATACTAGTCGGTCGACCGATACATTATACTTTATTTCATAAGATATCCATTATGATCTATAGTCACAAAAAAGGAAGTAAGGTAATACAGAGGACTAAGGTTAAAGTCAAGGGCCCAAAGAAGAAAGAAACTGAGAGGATGAGACTTCCAATCATAGTGATGAAAAAGAGATTAGTGCACGTATGAATATTTGTGCGATTTTGAAACATCCATTAGAATTAATGATTTCCAAACATATTTATTTTAAAAACCACCGTAATGTGGTCTGTATAAGGAAAGGCAATATTTCTCCTTTCTTTTCAAATACGTTTCTTTCGATACATATTTCTTTCCTGATATCGTGGAATCATGATTGATGAAGAAGGCCAACAAGTGGCCCATTCGAAACAAATGGAATCTTTTTGAAACCATGACATATTAATGTTAATATGAAGGACACCAGAATCAGCCTACACTAAAGTCTAGTGCGCTTAGAATGGTAAAGGGGAGGGTGAGATTGTGCTGGTGGGTGCATCCCTCTCATAAGATCTCACACTCTCTAAGTGGTATTCTGTACTCTCACTACGCTCTATAGGAGAGGAAAACTTAACAAACTAGGCTTAGAGCCTTGAGAATCCACTGACCGGCCTCCTGTGCTAAAGACGTACATCAATGCAACCCAAAGATTCCTATAATCTCAGTGATGCCACCTAGCGGGAATACTGTGTGCTCTACAATACTTGGAGATCATTGTAATCAATTTTCCAGAAAGATGACATAGGTTTTAATTTTCAAGCCAAATTATCCGATATCCCTTTAATATTATACATTTCCAGTTCGCTGTGTGAATGTGAAAGAAAGACCCACCTTTGAGGGAGTGGATCATGTTGAGGATGGCCATCGCCTCCTCGTAGGACTGTCGGCAGTCGACGGCGTATATGACGAGGAAGGCCTGACCGGACTTGATGGCCACGTCCCTCATGGCGGGAAACCGGTGGTGACCGGCTGTGTCCAGAATCTCCATGGAGATGCTGATGTGACCTGCACACAGAGAAGAGTTCCCTCAGAATGAGTCACATCTAAGAATCACTCCACTCTCAGCTTTACTGACTGACATATATATGTCTCAATAGATATGCATGTTTGTAAGGCCTGGCGTCCACCTACTATGATAGAAATTTAGACCTACCGATATGGCACCGATACAAAAAGCAAATATCGGAGACATATCGGGAAGGTGCAAAATTGTAGACATATGACTAGACATGCAAATACACCACACATTGTATGGGGTTTTATCGGCGTCTAATCGCAGAGACGTGGTCAACTGCCCCGATATAAGGTGACCTTCCAACGCGATTTTGATTTTTTTATCAGGAGGTGCATCGTAGACCATATCAGAGCCATATCGTAGTAGGTGGACGCCAGGCCTTAGAATCACTCCACTTTCAGCTTTACTGACTGACATGTATATCAAAAATCAATTTATCAATGTATAAATCAATACATAAATATATAACAGGTTATAAATGTACCCTGTTTGCTTATATAGACTTCTATAATTCCCAACTGTCCTAATTGTATACCTGTATGAATTAGTTCCCCACATGGAATAACCCCACTCAATGATACTTAGCGTATACCATGTTTATGTCATCTCGGAGCTCTGGATTGGAAGTCCTGTACTATTGTATATTATAATTACCAAAAAATAATATAACAGGTACGCAAGCTATACTGTTAAAATGCTTGGTTCATTATACAGCCCATGAAAACCAGCTACTTGCTGATGGCTGGCCCTTTGTTGGAACTATATATAAATGCAACCCTCATCTCCTATGTCACATCGTCAATAAACTAATTCAAGCCCGCTTGAAATAGTCGCGGGCATCAGAGCGTGTCCAATAGTCGTCAGGTGGTACCTAATTGTATAATCTGATGTAACCAGACGATCTACAGTAAACATGCTGTTTAAGATTTCTAGCCTTTTACTCTGAAAGTTGTCAGGCTGTGTAAAATGCCAGAATCGCCGGCCAGAATCGTCTAGTGTAAATGCCCGGTGAAAGTAATACATACACAATATTACCATGAATTCGATCTGAGTGGCCATGTTCTCCGCCTAGTAGATGCGTAGTAATACTCTGAGTGATAGCAAGCAGTATTCCGTAGCATCGACAACAAGGAGAATACGGCCACATCATGGTAATGTTGAATTTATCACTTCCCAGGAGAATACGGCTTTCCATATTCTATACTTAGTAGCGATCTGTAGGCTCCATAGGCTTAGTATGGAGACTCAGTATTAGGTGGGTTATAGATTGTGTTAATTTGTACGATCATTAACACGATATATATATCATATAAAGATTGTAAATTCGTAGATCATATATATTCTTAAATTGTTTAAAATTGAGATTGTACTTTGACATGAGCCATGTTGCCAGTGCACCATCGCCTATATTTGCCTGTCAATGCAGTATTACTTTGACCTACTGTTTATGTAGTGGTCATTCCTATTGTATGCTATTTGTACTCAAGCAGAGAGGTATTGATGCACTCTCATGTTTCTTAATGTCCATGTTATTCCATGTGCTTTTTCAGAACTCCACCTTTACTTTCTCTCCCATTAAGTGCTGCCGGCTTACATTTTGCCCATTGGTGTGTACATGTGTTATCCTTACATTATGCACAATGTCTGAACCAAATTGCATTTTGTATGTACACTCCGTATTAGGTGGGTAATAAATGGCGATATACTAACTTGTAATGTTGACATGGTGCTGGTGCAGATCATGAAGTGTTGGGTTGTAAACTGTAGGAACCTCTCCCTTCATGTACTGGCAGATGATGGAGCTCTTCCCAACACCTCCATCTCCCAGAACCACGATTCTCTGCATATTCATCATCCTCTGGCTGTCTCACACTGCCTCCGGTGATAGGCGCTCCTCGTGTCTGGTCAGTAAGTTATTAGCTGAGTCCAGCTCCTCCAACCGCCAGTTAAACAATACTCAGAGGTGGAGCTACTCCTTTATATATGCCAGTTCCAAGAGACATACATAAGCATCAGCCAAGGCCACAAATGGATATTTCTGTAATGTGACAGCTCCAATACCTGCACTATTCACCTCATGCCTGTAGCAATTAGTGAGAAATATAAATAGACACCATGGCTTTGACATCTATTGTTCTGATTATTAGTTTATTGCCAAGTCGGAGTGCGTCATATAATGATGTCAGAAGATCCCATTATGAAATATTATAAGCACAAAAAAGAAGTAGATTCTTAATTTACTGTTGCAATGATTGAAGCAGGTTTGTCGCGTAGTAATATCCCAGCGTTTAGCGAGGCTATTACGTCGTCAAATACCAGGCGTTATTTTATTTATTACCCATCTACAAGATTGATAACATGTCTATTGCAATTAAAAGGTTTCTGCAGGACATTTAGTTCCAGACACCACGGCACTGTAAAGCGTGGCAGAAATTCGGTGTAGACTTACAGCATTTACGTGGCAATTCAAACGAGATAGGATCAAGCTCTGACCCTAAAATGAATAGGTTTCTGAATTTATCTCATCCTTCACATTGACAAATGGGCTAACATGTGTGACATAATCTCCCTTTGGATATTTTTCCTAAATATCTCATGGGTGTCGGATACGAGTTCCCATTGTTAAGTCAATGGAGATAAAATACCAGGGGTGAGATAATATCCAATAGCCTGACTGTCTTCTTACTATGCTTCAGGTTGCCATCAATGAACACTTTCTCCACTTGGCAAGTCTCTACAAGGTGAAAGTACTCCGTTCTAGTCCTCGTTACTTCCCATGGTCTTGTGAAATATACTCATTGTCTCTGAGAAATAGTTCTTAATATATGAAGTTTTCTTGGTGCTGAAAAGGAAACATGACCAAAAAAACATATCACAGAATATATAACGTACTATATAGGTAACATATGAAAGTTTAGGGTCTGAGCTCGTATTCCATTGAGTTTGAATTCAAAAGAGGTGGCACCGAGCTCTGACCCTAAACTTGAATGGGTTTCTGAGTTTATTTCACCCTTCAAACTGACTAATGGGCTAACATTTGTGACATAATCCCCCATTGAACATATTTCCTAAGTATCTCATGGGCGTTAGATACGAGTTTCCAATGTCAAGTCTATGGAGAAAAAATACCGGGGTTGAGATAACCAGAACATACATGTTACAAATCATGGTTAGAGGACTGGGTCTGGGAAGGCAACCTGACCACCCTTCTCATAAGGTCTCACACTCTCTAAGTCGTAATCTGTACAAGATTCTCACTGTGCTCTATGGGAGAAGAATTCTTAACGAACTAGGCTTAGAGCCCTGGGAATCCACTGGCACACAGTATTCCCGCTAGGTGGCATCATTGAGATTATAGGAATCTTTGGGTTGCATTGATGTACGTCTTTAGCAAGCCAGTGGATTCTCAAGGCTCTAACCCTAGTTTGTTAAGAATTCTTCTCCATAGAGCGTAATGAGAGTACAGAATACGACTAAAGCATGCGATCCACTAAATCGACACTCAGAGGCGGCCGGCCGGCCATGTAAAAAACCAGCCAGCCGGCCGGCTGTCTCTGGCAGTCTCTGAGTGTCGATTTGGTGGATCGCATGCTTCAGTCGTATTCTGTATTCTGTGACGACCGCATGGGTGCGGGCAACAGGGTTTTCAATGGGCGGGTCCGTCCAATTCTGGCTGATTTACTGATCCACCAGGCAGATTGTCCCAGCTGATCTGAGCCGACGAGCGATTTGGGCGGTCGACGTCCACAATTCCTCCACATGGTCATCGTCTGGCTCTAACTCTCTCTTGGTGGATCAAATGTTTTAGAGAGTGTGAGATCTTGTGTGAGGGTTGACCTGACAGGACACAAACAGGAGCAGTTGGGTATTATCAAGAGACGTCACGAGTCAGAGTCTGAGTTTATTTATGCCACACATTTTGTTAGCTCCATAATTTCACAAGGCGAAGCCACATCAATTACGTTGCAATTCATATGAGATGGGATCGAGCTCTGACCCTAAACTTGAATAGGTTTCTGAATTTCCCTCACCCTTCACATTGACTAATGCCATTTATGCCATATTTGTGTGAAATATCAATGTTAAGGACTGAGATACTATCATACCTGTTATTATATACCTGTGCCAGTATGTTACATAAATACCAACCTCTGCTAGGGTATTGGTATTAAATATATACTGGCACAGTATGGTGGTAATGATTGGCTGAAAAAAATTGCACTGACCTACTTAGGAAGTGTGGGCAGTGACTTGCACAAGGATCAAAGGAGTTGAAGGGAAAAAAAGAGTAAAAGATGTGCTTGGAGCATATTCTGTGCTTGACTTTCACTAAGATATCAAGAGATATACCAGCACACTTTGAATCCTGCTTGGACGTTGTCATATTTCCTTATGTAATTCATCAAATACTTATATTTGAAGGTATATAATAAAATAAAAATGTATTACCTTACTGGTACATACTCACATACCTTGTTTCTCTGCGAGCTCGTGGAATATTTTTATCGAAAGAAACGCGGTATGTGAGTATGTACCAGTAAGGTATACATTTTATCTTAATACAACCTGATTGCAGGCAATGGAGAAGATGCCCACCTCTTGACGTATAATGAATCTATATTGATGAAAACATCCTCCCACAGACAAGAATAAATAGATACACGTGTATAAACAAATACCTCACATACATTAGTGTTCACGCTGACATGCAGACTATGCACCGTCTAATACCAAACCAGTTTCATAACCAATAAACTCTATGGTGTATTCATATAAAACGTCCTGACCATGCTGTACAAACTACAAAACGAGATGATAATTTACGGTTCGTACGGAACGAGGCGGATAGGCCAAGTTCCGCACAAACTGTAAATTATTATCAGGTTTTGTGGCTTGTACAAGCATGGATGGATGTTATATATTTTCTATATACCGGAAATTAAGAAAAGTAATTAATTTCATTTGGCTTAAGAACTAATATTCTAGTCTACGTATCCCATACGAAACACTGTTCCGTATGGTATTTTTACATTATATTGTGAAACGGTGCGTATTTATAGTATATACGGCCTGGGTATATAGTAAATGATAACAGTGTTCTAACTAGAAACTGTAATGCTGGGAAGGACAAACATCTCTGAGGGAAAAATAGGGACTGGATTTTAACCCACAAACATATTTTCCTTTATTTCTTCATCACTTTAAAAAATTTTATGTATTTGGGTATCAATCTATGAATTTCATCATTATACACGTAACATTCTTGATTCTTAGATATTACATACTTATATAGAAACGTCCTGGCCATGCTGTACAAGTCACAGAACTCAATGGTAATTTACAGTTTGTACGGAACTCGGCGTAAACGTCTCGTTCCGTACATACCATTATATTTTGCATACTTATTTATAAGACGTGATTAATCAGAGATTTTCTTCACTCAGTCAAGTGGGCTGGGTCGGGTTTACGGATGCAATAATTATGTACATGGTCAGTCACCTACAAACACAACTGTGTTGGTGTCTGTTTGTAGTATACGTCCTATGTGTAGTTGTTTGGTATTGAGCTCATTTCAGTCTGCCTTGGAATGTGACAGCTGATTTCGAGTGGGTTGTTTAGGAATCCTTGGCTGTATTAGCCTTTATAGATGAAATCCATACAGAAATACCGTGCATATATATATACATGCTTCCTTGTTTATTAGTATACATCCACAGACGATACGCTTCTCACCATAGTCAGATGAAGAAGAAACCAGGTTAGAGCACTCAGGAGTGTGTTGCATTGCCCAAGTCTTTGATTATGGACATTCATCATTAAATAAAATTACGATTAAGTATGTTGCAGTGTAACTGGTCCAAGGTTCAAAGACTTGACCATTAAGAATTAAACCTCCTGTAGATTGCATCTAACACTGCACGAGAACCACCATTTTACTATTAGGTATGCTTTTGCGTTTACAAGTTGACCTTTTTTCTGTCGTGTATACGCCTTATCTATGGGCGTATATATATACATGTCCATGTTGCAGTCATATATACGTCATATATATATATATATATATATATATATATATATATATATATATATATATATATATGCTTGCTTCTGTTGTATTTACGCCACTATCCAATTATTCCGATCTTTGCCACTTGGGGACGCCACTGTAATATATCTTATTTGTCATTAGTCATTAAATCCTTGGTATATGGAAAATCCTATGTTATATTATCAATTTTGATTATAGAATTGTTCTAAAACCCTAATTATTAGCTTTTCATTAATTATATATACTAAACCAAGCGTTTTGGTGGTTTTTTTAACGTTTTTTAAATAGATTTTACTTTTAAAACACCATTCTTCTGAAGTGATACTTTGAGCACTGTATATATAACACAAGGTCTGATCAGATATCAACCTACCACCACAAACGCCAACTCACTGAAGTCCTCGCTCCTGATTCCAACTCCAACCCCGACCTCGAGCAACTGACCCAACCCCCGGGTGTGTTGTTAGAAGTTGTGGAGCTACCCTCCTTCAATTTCTGACCACTCATCTATGCCCAGCCCCCGCCGTCCCGCCGTCTCCCGCCGGTCCCGCAGGACTAGGACTTCTCCAACTACAATTCTTGTGATATGTTGATAAAAAACTTTTCTTCAGAAATCGGGACACCGATTTTTTTTGTGAATTTTTCTTTGTGATACATCAGAGGGGACGGCCAGGGAGGGCTGGGGCCGGCCTGGGGCCGGGTGGGACTAGGACTTCTCGAGCTACAAGCGTTGTGATACATCAGCGTGAGCGGCATGGGGCGGCGGGCAGTGGCTGTCTTGTATACGCCACATACGCTGGCGCGAAATATGGACATATACATATGAAAACATGTCAATATATATATACATCCGATACTTAGGAGAAACAAAACTGGTTTAGAATTTATCCTACCCTGTCTAAATTACTTCAGCAAATTAAGAAATAACATAAAACTCACTGAAAATCACTGATAATCATTGCTCACTTTTCAAATGACGTCATTTGACAACTGTATCCCACTAGAGCGAAGACCAAATACACTCCACTAATGTTAAGCCTATGGGTTTTTTTTATAAGGGATAGGATAAATGCATTTGTGCGATGATGTATATATGGATAAAATGTAGGTTTTCGTGCAAGGTACTATATCAATATTTACAGTCTTATACTGTAAACTGAACGTAGATTGGGTAAATATGTTTACAATTGAAAACCGTTTTTTGATACCAAATATACGGTATGGAACTGTGGATAAGATTACGGTGATATATAGTTGATCAACTTGTAGTCCAGGGAGCTGTTTCAAAAGTCGGGAGGGTGCTAAACGAGAATACTCACCGCCACAGTGAGAGCTAACAATGGTACTTGAAGCGTCGCTGTCAAGGTGGAGGTGCCGCTCACTATTGGGTATTGGTAGCGGTTTTGATGCCAATTTGATTCAAAGTACCACTCGCTGTTGTGCCCTCTCGCTTTGAAATGCGACGTGCCGCTGGCGAGACTTCACTCGACTTTTGAAACAGCTCCCTGGATAGAAGAGGCAGCGTCAATTTCATTTTAATAAGTTGATCTTGAAGTCTGGGGACCAATAGTGAAAAGCCCCCTCAAAATGACAGTGGTTAAAGATGAAACTCAATCTTTTGGTTTGAAGGGATGATTTGGCGATTGTCTAAGGAGGTTGTCATTCTGAAATATCATTTTGATGGAATTTCTGAGGATTATTGTAACATAAAAAGCCAGGTTAAAACTGTTGCTTCAAATATTTTGGGCCCTAATGTAATTAGATATTGATAAAAAAAAAAAGGCTCTTGTAAAATGGAGGGGGGTGGGGGTTCTGGACACAGGCACACATTATCTTATTTGAGATAGGGCAATTAAAAAACTGATTCTACAACATGAATATCATTGGTAAAGATAATCATTATGACAGAGGTATAAATAGTAATAATGTAATTGCTGGTGTGAGGTATACTCAATATTGATAGAGATCATTGTCATAAATCTATTCCATCTGTATATAATGAACATAAAAACATATCATAGCTAAGGGTGCACCAAACGTAGCAATAAAAAGATTTTTTCAGGAATCTCCAGCTTAGATGAATATAGGCTATGTCTATCAATGTCATCCCAACAATACTTTCAATATCCAATATCATATCTTCTGCAGGAAAGTACCTAATACAAGGTTCATGGTAATCTGGAAACATGATCCTCACATGTGAAATGTCTTTGAAGGGAAAGTAAAGAAATACACAGCTTAAATCTGTATTCCAACAGAATACTAACCACTGTCAAAATCATCATTATCAAATGAGTTCCTGCACCAATATGCCCTTGTACACTCACAGGCACCAGTGCAGTATATCTTTATGTCACAAAAGCCATAACTGGTACTGACACTTGCACCTACAAATTGTCAGCCCTAACCATATGCTTGAATAGGCTTGTCATCGGCCAGTAAGATCGATATTTGGGTCCGTACGTTGTGAGTCACTGTCTCTGGATTTATGCACTTAACATACTCTCCAGATAAGGCAAGATTCTGATTGGCTGACCGAGGGTGATTTTGACTTAAGACTGGGACTGTAAAACCGTCCCAAGGCTCTATTAACACTATGTAAGGAGGTCAGGGTGAAGGTCTTTGTTTGCTCTGAATTGTGGATTAATCCATGCCACTCTCCCAGCAGAGATTCTGCACATTTCTGCCAGTTTTCAAAATATCCTAAATTCTTAGCACTTTGGGCATTTAATTTATGGTTTACTTGTAAATAAGAATGCACATATCTATATGAGAGCAGTCTGATCAACTGTGGATTCATATTAAAGTGGTTTAAAGCTGAAAAAGAAACAGCTGTGATGTCTGTGAAACTCATTTAACTCAACTCATGATATATGAGTTGTTTGAGTTTCAAAACTTTTGGCAAATCTCTTGTTTTGAATCCGAAATGTTGGCTGGTTTCCTCTGTCGTTAGAGGGTGCCCGGGAACCAGTGTATGACGTGTTGAGGTAGAAATTAGCGCTAGCGCCTTTAAAGAACTGCTGAGAAATTGACTCCATAGCTTATGTGGCATTGATGGCAGAGGGACAACTCCATGCAGAGGGCCTGCATTCCTTGTACACCACAGGTCTTCACCTAGACTGGCTCCAGTCCCTGCATCCTATGTCTACTCTCCTCGCTGGGATACAGGGACTGGTACAATCGGTAATAGTGTTAGATTTCTGGCGCTGTGTAGCGCCAACAACACTCTCCATACAGATATCATGGCTACTGGTCAGATATCTGATGGGAGATTGATACCCTCTCACTTTGATCTTAATCGGGTCACGGTCAGGAGTAGGCTAAATTTATTGCTATGACAACACAGGCGACCAGGGAACTGGAGGAGGGGAGGGGGAGGGGTTGGAGGAAGTATAGGGTTACAGGGAGTATCTTGGGGCCATAAACAGGAGATTCTCTTCATAGTGGACAAGTCTTTGATTCATGAGCCAGTCAGATAGGACACTTTAATGAACTTTATTCTGATTGTGATTAATCATTTAGTGAGTGTTCATAATCAAAGACTTGAGCAAGTCTAGGCTTCACCCTGAGTTCCGTCGCACCGTACCCAGTGATGCCACCATCTATGCCGAATTCTTTTCTATACGCGAATATTTCTATATGCTATTGCTGTGGTCAAACCGGTTACCCACCGATATCTTCACAGGTAGAATGAATAAAAGATAGATTGGCTACATTCCTGGTTGCTCTCCACCTGTGGTCCGCGGGAGCTTGATATCTTTTTTTGTTGTTCTTTGTAGGTGCTTGTAACCTGATAATATCTCAGAGGATGGTAACCTGTTCATACACAGCTAAAGAGTCCCGTCCGGTATCCTAGAATAAAGGTGTTGCCGTTCAATGCCACCTAACATTGCGCTGGTTAGTTAAGCCATCGCTTAAACAAACGCAGCCGAGTCTGGCAACATGCATATAGGGAAACACAGCATTCAAACCTAAAGTGTGAATGGTGGGTGTCATTGAAGGAGTGTTGTTTTTGACAGATTAAATTCCTGGAACAAACTAGGGTATTGTATTAACGAGACTTGGGTGTCTACACTCAATAGTTGATAAATATCTTGGTTTCAACTTTGAAACCATATTATGGGCTAGGCCTGCCAATGTATTAAGTGGGTGCTCCACCAAACAGGCGTTCCGCAGGCAGGGTTTTAGCCTTCAGCTGACTAGGGTAACTGGGCCTGACCAACCCTAATTCTGCAAAATCTCTGAGCTGTTCCACCAACTCCCCTATTTCTAGCCAACCGTTGGCCACAAGACGCACACAAACTAGCAGTTCCACCAAGCCTCACGACCGGTGCGAGCAAGGCGATGAACATAAAGCAGGAATGCTGCTGCTATCCAGTGGACGTTGGCTGCACTATCATGGGTGACCCATGGCCAGTTGGTCAGGGGTGGTCATTGTCCCCCCTGGTGTCTATCCCCCTCACTACAGCGCCCCCGCGCAACCCCTAGCACTTCCCTCGCGCACCCCTCATCAAACTGCGTGCGCTCAACACGCTTCTCTCTCTCACTTCTCGCTTCATGCTCACACCGTACGCACGTACAATTTTTCTTCCCACCCACCCTCTCCTTTCTCTACTACTTGTTTCTCTCATAGGGCCATTATTGTATTATTATTATGATACTTCACATAATAAGTAAACATAACATCACTTATTATATCTACGTTATGTAATAATTGACCACAAACAAACTTTTTGTCAATTATCCATGTATACAATTATTGATCTTCATTGTAATCACTGTACTACTTATTCATATCAATAAGAACTCATAAATTTCAAATAAATTTTATTAGCCCACTCCGGCTTCAAGCGCCAAATCCAGTAAGGCGACCAAGCGAATGCATCTGCGATCCGTGCGACTGTGCGAATCCCATGCGATAATATTCAATATATTAGATATTGTCGCAAGGTCTTCGCATGTCCGTGCGAACGTCTGCGAACGTCTGCGAACCCAAATTCGCATGTAAAATCGCCTTAGTGGATTGGGCACTTCACTCTCCTTTTATCCAGGTTTACGGGTAATGATAGCTGAGTTCCCCTTTCCTCTGATAGAGGGCGGGCTGAACACTCCTCCATACACTTCGCACTCAAGCTGCCGATTGAGCAAGGCAGTGTGCTGCCATGTTAGGATTGGTACAGGACCGGTGAGAGCTCGTCAAATATCCGCTGAATTCTGCATTAAACCGAACAATGAAGGTAATTGAATATAAGGCTTGATGTTATGAATGTGTATGGCATGCTCTGGTGCTAGAATTCCGCCCAGAGTACCTAAACTCTCAGAATTTCTGGTCTCCGCTCGCAGGTTGGTGCACATGGAACCTACTGCAGCGCTCGACCTTATGTATATATTTCGATGTGACTGGATACGGTAGGGATTTGTGACAATAATAGTGAGGAGGAAATGAATCGCTTCGAGAATGGTATCCTAATTAAGATTCGGAATTAAGTCAGCAGGGCCTTGCAGGACAGTGTCTTAGCTATTTCATAATCTTCTCCAATGCTTAGATCAGCAAATCTTCAAGAACGATTATTGTTTTGTAACACTCCTCTCCCCCCCCCTCATTGAACCCTTTATCCAATCAGAATCTACTCATTTGAGCTCGTTATTAAAGTTACTCACAGAAACAAAATGTGTGGTCCAGTTTCATGCAGGTTTCAGGTCAGATTTGGGGGAATAGATGAGCTAATAAAAACATTGGCCGACTGTATTTGGGCTAGCGTGCAGAAAAATGACAGATATTGCACTAGTGGGATATATTTGTGAATTGACGTTATTTGAAAATTGACCAATGAGCAACCATATGGAATGTAACGCAATCTTCACTGAATAGCGGTGAGTTTTATTTCTTTTAATATCCTGAAGTAATATAGACTGGGTAGGATGAATTTTAAACCGAACTCGAGCAAGGTTGCTCCACACTGCACTGCACCGTCTCATAAGTACAACGTTGAACGGCCGTGAGTGGACTTTCCAGGGATTCTAGGACTCTGATGTAACCAAAACCTTTTCATTGCCTTTTTGCTATAATTGCATGCTCGGTCATCAATGATGAACATATCATTTGCTCCTAGTCAATTAGTGTTAGAGATATGAATATTGTGTCTAGACCTACAGCTTGGCTTTTGAATACAAAGCCCTGATGTAAAACCGTCCACAGGGACGAATTGTGATTAAAAATGAAAAGGTGTCAGTACCAGTAGCAGCAGGGGGTCACAAAAGAAAGATATACAAATGTATTGCATTGGTGCCTGGGATTTACAAAGGCTTATTGCTGCAAGCATTCAATTTATAATGATGATTTTGACTGTGGTTAGTATATTGTTGGAATACAGATTTAAGCTGTGAATTTCTTTACTTTCCATTGAAAGACATTTCACATGTGAGCATCATGTTTCCAGATTATCATGAACCTTGTATTAGGTTCTTTGCTGCAGAAGACAGGATATTGGATATTTAGAGTATTATTTGGATGACATTGATAGATATAGTGTATAGTCATCTCAGCTGGAGATTCCTGAAAAAATATTTTATTGCTACATTTGGTACACCCTTAGCTATGATATATTTTTTTATGTTCATCATATACAGATAGAAATTGTTAATGGTATTGATCAATATTGAGTAAGCAGCATATACATTATTTTCATTATTTCCATTTATATCTCTGTCATAATGATTATCTTTACCAATTATGTTTATGTTGTGCCCTTTCTCAAATAAGCTAATATAGAAATTATACAAGAATCATTCCTCACTTATATTGAATTACTTTAGGGATCAAAATATGTTAAGTAACTGGTTTAACCTGTTAATTTTGTTTATAAAAAGGTGTTGAAAATCCCACCCAAGTCTCTGTTAGCATCTAGATGTGCAAGCTCAAGTTTAAAGTTAAAGGCATGTCCTACAATACACAGTGGCACCATCTGGTGATTAAGAAATACAAAATATTATCAATTCGAACCAGTTGCTTTGCCTTATTACTATAAACATATAGGTGAATGTCTTACTTTTACTCACCAGGAGGACAAATTGCGTTCGTCTCCGAGTGAAGAAATAATATTCATATGTCCCTCCGTACATGTGACCACTGTCATCCTGTCATTCTGCTATTTAGTGAGTTGTGGAATGCCAAACTTAACGATTTTTAGTTATATGATAATAATAATAATAATAATAATAATAATAATAATGATATTAAAGAGACACAGTGAGTATGATTGAATTCCATTTGTTCCTCGATATTTTGGACAGAATTACTCAACTCGTTCCTCGAACTCGGTGAGTATTTCTGACCAAAATATCTCTGAACAGATTCCATTCAGTCACACTAGCTATGTCTCTATATATTCTCATACCAAAGGAGAGAGGTATAACATATTATCATATATCATATAATTTTTTTCTAACCAATGAAGGACCCCAACGGGACCCTCAGGTGACAGTGGAGGGACCCCGGGGGTCCACCACACTACCACCTAACAGGAAAAGAATACTTTAGCATTTTATCATATACCTATGTGTGAATGTCTCACTTTTTCTGACTAGAAGTATGGGTTTTGTTCATCACTGAGTGACAAAATGATATTCATACTTCCCTCCGCACCATGTGACCAGTCTCTCTCAAAATAGTGAGTTGTAAAATAGAGTTTGTAATCATTTTGAGGTACATAATAATGTAGTGTAAAGGAACACACTTATCAGCTAATTTTCCCTTTCGACTTTCAGAGAAGCCTAGCATCTCATAAACCTACCTAAACTCTTTCTATTTGTACATGTGCTTTTCAATAGTTCGAAGAGCACACATAGAGATCCGGGTGCAATAATATATGTAATTTAGGTAGGAGTTTGTCATGTCAACTTTTATTAGCTTTGTCCTGTGTGTTATGTATGTGGGTCTCTGATCCTTTTATCTCCTCGTTTCCCAATAAGTTATTAAGCTCCTTCTACGCTAGAACCCTCATTGTGAATTTATGCCTGTCAAAAATTGAATTTTAGTGCTGTATGGCAAAAGGACTTACTGGTCCAACAAAAATATAGCAGCACATAAGCCTGTGAACCTGACCTTCAAGATAATTGCATTGTAAGAAATATTTGATATCATACTGTATGCACTTTCAAGGAAATAGTTTGAGTCTGAGTTTATTTTTGTTGGTTCCATAATTTCACGAGTCGAAGAGGAGTGACATTACGGAGCCAACAAATTGAGTGGCATAAATAAACTCAAACTCAAACGAGTGGTGTCTAGATTTTATCCCACCCCGTTTCCATATTTTTTCAGTATCAGAAAGTAGTGGCATAAACAACACTTGATGTCACATCCGTGACATAAACAAATCCCATGTTAAGCCTATGGCGTTTTTTATTAGGGGTAGGATAAAGCATTGTACTCTCTTCATTGTACTTCATTGTACTCTCTTCTGAAATAAAAGCTGCTATGAGAAAAAAACAAAAAAAAACAAACAAACAAAAGTATGGCATTTCATAACCGGTTTGTGAATTCATCATTTGGTATCTGACAGGTATTATACCATGGGTTCCCATACATTGTCAATAGGGGCCTTGTCTCTGACATGTAAGAAATTCTATTACTTTATGAGATCTTGAAATATATCTCTACCAATGAGGTTATACAACGATATTATTGAATATAATAAGTTACAAAGTAAGCCACAGAATGAGTGGGCTTAAAGCTGAGTAACAGGCAGACAGATATTCAGCCTGGGAGACTTAGAGGCATGCCAATCAATGGTCCAGTATTTATAAAAAAAATGTTGGGTAGAGTTGGTGGGGAAGTGTCCTTGGGGGGGGGGGGGGGGAGGATATGTCCTTGGAGGTAGAGAACCGAACAACCAACTTACATACGAGGTGTATGGATCTATGAATCAACTTAAAGAATGGAAGAGTGTTGCCTGGCATTAGAGTTATATCCACAGAACTTGTTTAAGCTTGGATGTATGCAAAGCAGAGAATACTAAATTCCAAAATGACCATTGTGGAAATACATGCAAAGTAAAATCATCGCCTTTGCAGTATGAAACTAATATTTGCATAATACCGCTTGGTTGCACACAAGCTATCCACTTCAAGGTGCATTGAAAAAAACAACATATTTTCCATTACATTTATCAAGCATTCTTAAATTCAAATATTGATATGACAAATCAATGTTACTGATTCTGTAGGTTATTCGTTTCAATCGATGATACATCAGTTTTTAATTCAATGATAGGTGAATGCAGAAACCCTTGAAATGGTGACCCGGCAAACATTTCAGGTTTACCAGACGAGAGAAAAAACTCTCAAACATTAATTCACCGATATTTATATAGAACTGGATCGAGAATCGTATAAAGGGACAATACTCCGTAAGTTTGGATGCGCCGCAATCATTATCGAAGCGAAGCCGAGTGACGATTACGGTTTTTCCAAATGAGTGGAGTGTAGCATCACCACAGAATCACAAAATCGCAATAATACAAGTTACTTCACAAATCCAGTTAGGAATGGATAAATCTCCATATTGATATCTTGTCTGTTTTCTCACATCCTGGCCGCTGATTGGCCACTCTTTTATGACGTCATTTCACATCACTCCACTACGACCATGGTGTAATATCGTCCCTTTAGGTGGGTGATCGTTGCATATATTATTTTAATGTGCTTCCTTTGATTAATCTTGTACCAGTGGTGAGATATTTCACCAGCCAACTGCAATATATCAAATACCTGTTTGACCAGCAGTTGTCTTCCTATCATTTCATGGCACGGTTCATGCTGTTTCCGCTGCTACCTTTATTGATGAACTCCACCTGAGCGAGGACAAAAGAGCCCATCAAGTGCAGTCTTCTTTGACTATTCAAAAGCTTTGTGTGCGATTAACCATACAGAGGCCTGTTGAATAATCCAGGATATATAGTAGAAATTGTCCTCCGATCGTTCTTGAGCCAATGTCATTGTATAAGCTCTTTGGTCCTGGAGCTAGGACAGTTCAAAAATGAGATCTTTTAATATGTTGGCTTCGAATTATCGTTGTATAAATTTATTGTACAACTCTCCTAATTCTTATTAAACTCTCTTAAGTAAATGACACCTATGGGGCTGTTTTATATTCAACTTATTCTTAAAAGACAATATAACAACCTAACGTAGTGTAGCTCTGGGACCCGTTTCAATAGCCTGTAGGACGTCCGTTATTGGGTTTAGTGACACAATAGCGGCACTTCGCGTTGCAATAGTTAAGGGACAACCGTTTGTGGGACATAGGGTAAGAGACAGGCGCAAATAGTGGCTTGTCCCATTTCATAAGACGATGTCCGGTCACTAAAAGGGTCACTATAGTGTCTATAATAGTCACAAACGTGTAACTTCTCTTCCCGTAGTAATTAAGCTGTGAACCTTTAACCCCAGTTAGGGGCACATACAACTTATAAACATGCCAAATATGAAGGAGATCAGCTCATGCAATCCAGAGATATTCACATTTGAATTTTGTCATAGCAAATGTTGCTTTGGTGTCCAGTGTAGAATAGGCCTTTTTCCACAGGTCGGTGTCGCACGTTATCTACTTGGATACGCAATGCCTGCAGCCAAACATACCCCTGGCAACGTATACTTTAGCATTGGAACACTAAGTGTATGCAGGTAATACCTTTGTATTACCCGTGTACATTATTTCCAGACACATAATAATGATTGCATCGTATTCTATGGTATTCCAGCTCAAATCTGGTATGTCATACATGCATATTGCCTCAATAATACTTTAGATATAGTAGAGATAACATAGGATCACCGAAATTGAATACACCTTAATACATTGGCAGGCCTAGCTATCATATGCTTATCTTTCTCCAAGTTAAAACCAGAACAATTATCAACTATAAAGTTTAGACAGTTCAGACTTGTTGGTACAATACCATAGTTTGCTCCAACAATTTAATCTGTCAAAAAATAACACTCCTGTAATCACACCCACCGTTCACACTTTAGGTGTGATTACTGTGTGGCTCTATGGGCATGTGGCTGGAGTCGGCCGCATTTGTCCGAGCGGCTGCGTTACTACACAGTAGGCCGTTAGGCGGCGCTGAACGGCAACACCTGTATTAGTCAAGCGCAGTCGCTAATTTATGCAGTGACCTCACCTTGCCAGCACTTGTTCCCGTTAGGACATGAGTATGTGAGATGGGGTACCCCACTTGTTTTGTCCCAAACTAGGGACACATCCACAACAGTGACAAGACACACCTCCCCTACAGTGACATGCCTTATGAAATGCGACTTAAATTTTGTGACTATTGCTGTCACTATTGCTGTCACTAAGTGGCTTAGTGACCCATTCTATTGAAACGGGCCCCTGGCTGCCAGTGTAACTTTTGTGTAGCTCTGGTTGCCACTGTAGTATAAGACCACCAGATAACGCCACAGTAAATAATCAACTTGTGATAGGTTAGTTTCTCCCATATCCACTAGAGGCCACCACAGGGAACACACTAAGTTTGGCCGAGTCCAAGGTTCCACCATTTAAACGAGATAGACCCTTACTTGATTCACACTGTTGTATACATGGATGGGCTGCGAGAAGACAGAACGACGAAAACTAAACGATATTAATGGTTAGAGGCACAAAGATAATCCACAGAAAGGGAATGTAAATAAACTGTAGGCCGCGCAACCATATTAGGGATTGAAAACCAGTCACACTAGCGTAAATTTTGGCGTTTCTTCTACATATTTGAGAGGATCGGAGTTTCGCGTATTTCCTATGCAAATACAACGCTTTTATATTTTAATACGCCATCCATTCACACTGACGTAAATTCTCTCATTTTTACTACACATTTCAAACTATGGGCGCTTATCTACGCACCTCTACGAAATATGGCGTTTTATCGCATTCATTTACGCATCTAAAATGCATAGAGACAAGTTGACGATTTTTTAAACTCATTCCGACACCACATGTTTTCTACGTTTTTACTTCGTTTGTTTACGCATTCTGACTTTCGTTTACGTATTTCTACGCTTTGCGGCGTTCTATGGCTTATTTGTCAAAATACGTAGAAGAACGTACACGTGAGCACACAAGAAAACGCCGTTACTTACGGGTAGATCTATTATTGAGTAACTTTGTTAATGTTGGAATATCGACATTTGTGCCATAAATCTTTATGTACCGTTTCCTTAGAACCTTACTGTCAGAACATTGAAAAGTCACATGAAATAAATATTAGTTCCACCTCATTCACATGTCCAGATAGTTGACCCATATCTCCAACATGTAAGTCTCTTTATGATATACACATGCAGTATATTTGATAATTAAGTTCTGCTGCTCACCATGCATAGTGGTGCCCTCTGGTGCCCGATGCCTACCTTGTGACCTTGACCCCTGGTTTGTTTACTGGGAGTCATTATTCGAAGGTAATGGTGTATTGGAGCAAATAAAGGTTGTCTATCATGGTTGTTAGAAAAGGAGTACAACTGTAGGCCTAACTGTAATTATATCATATTCCAGTCTACAGGGCCAGAACTAAGGACTTCGGGGATTGCGATTGGGGAACGTCAGTGAACTCTAACATTTTCGGGCACAATTGGCAGGTTGTCAGATGATACCAGATACCACAAGATGGACGGTTTTAGGCCTATTTTCAACAGAATATACCAATAGTCAATAGCAGATTATTGCCGATGTTACCAGGACAGGGCCGACGTGCAGTCGGTTATATGGAACAAACTCTTAAGTCAATAACTGAAAGCTGCCCCCCCCCCCCCCCCCCCAACATTAGAAAGAAGGGAGAATACCCCCACCCTGCACAACCCGCCCTAGCAGAGTGATCCGCTGGTATTTGTTTTTTTGTTTGGGAAGTTTAACGTCCACTTTGTTCAATTAGACTTACGCGGAGTTGACTCTGCGCAATATCCTCGCATACGCTCGGATATTACTACGCGTCAAGTCCTCGTAGCATACGACCGCTTGTATCTGAAACCAGTCAATATTGCGTATGTATTGGCTGACTTTGGTTAACTCCATGTCCAAGCAATATAAATCTAGTTTCGGGAACTGTGGGTACCGCCTGTCAGAAGCACACGAGCAGGGATGCGTTTTGGTAGCATTCAACATCACATTCAGCACTCCACACTTAACAATGGTGTTTAAAGAACCCTGCAACATCTGTTCTCCTGCAGTTCCTTTGATGTCTATGAGGCGTCCGCACATTGATACGGTCCCTTCTCAAATGATGATTTATAGATATACTCCACAAGCTTTTGTGTAATGAGTGCATAACGTATCAGGCCCTGTCCAGATGGTGCAGAGGTTGCGCTTTAGCCTGTGGGAGCCGGCGAGTGGGTGGGTGGGGGTGGGGGTGGGTGTGGGAGGGTCAGATCACATGGGAGATGATATGGTACCAATCAATATCCGCCACAAGTATGCCCTCTGACCAATCGACACATAACTCCACTGTTCAGACATCCGGAACATTGACCGAGCTCTCGAGGAGATTCCTGGACGTGATAATCCTTCAAATGATTCCACATACAGCCATATGATGCTCTGGTAGAAGCAATCCTGGAGGCCGTTGGGAAGTCTGCAGGGAGAAAGCAAGTGATTATTTCTACCTGGGACCTGTTTCACTAGTTTTGTGACATGTCTGTGACACCATACAGACATTGGGGTTGTCTAGTTTTGTGAGAACACAAGTAGCTGCCCTTAGGAAAAGACAGGCCCCAAACATAAGAATTAGACAAATCTACACGTCATGGACCTGTTTCATTAGCTTCGTGACAAAAGTGTTAGACAGACATGAAAAGCGGCACCAAGAGTGCAAGCAAGAACGGACTAAACGAAGTCTAATTTCTAATTCTTATGAAACTGGACACACCATCTAGACGCCATCTATGAAACCGGACACACCATCTAGACGCCATCTATGAAACCAGACACACCATCTAGACACCATCTATGAAACCAGACACACCATCTAGACGCTACATAGACATGTCACGAAACTAGTGAAACAGGTCACAATGGTATATCGCTGATAGCATGAGTGACACCTATTTGAGACTGGATCTGCTGAGATTCGTGATGACTTCTCCAGGGTGCTGTGTCAACGGTCCAGGCTGAACTCCACACCTCCCTGTGTTGTCAGTGAAGGTCCTCCTGTACTAGGGGAGGCCTCACCTTCATACCCTGGAGGGGCCTGGAAGCATGGCCCTGACGCACTATCGCATCGTGGTCATGGGTTCTGGAGGAGTGGGTAAAACGTCCCTCATCTCGCAGTTCATCAAAGGAGATTTCGGAGGTGCTTATTTCCCGACCATAGAGAATACGTACAAGCACAGCGTCACAATGTCAGGTAAGATTATATACGATGCATAATATTCATATCTCTACCCTGGTATTTTTTTCCTCCATAGACTTAACGTTGGGAACTCGTATCCAACACCCATGGGATATTTTAGGAAAAATATCCAATGGGGGATTATGTCACAAAGGTTAGCCCTTAGTCAATGTGAATGATGAGATAAATTCCGAAACCCATTAGAGTTCACTGTCAGAGCTCGATCCCATCTCGTTTGAATCACTACGTAATTACTACGTGATTCAAACTCGATGGGATACGAGCTCAGCCCATAAACTATCATAGGTTTCCTCTATAATATCCCATTAGCATAGAAAGATTTATGATCATGTACACTGTATAGTACTGATATCTGATTAGCACAGAAAGATCTATATCACTCATATGCTATATGTGTTGTATATATATTGTGTTTGATTCTTACTCGTCTTGTATCAGTAAACAAATATAGAATTCCCTTGGGGGCGGGAGGTCAGAGTTTAGGTTCTTTAAGGAGAATTAAAATAATTATAGCAGCAACAAACACCAAAAGAATATAGTTCTGAAGTGAAAACATTGAGGGGAAATGTCAGAATAATACTCACTTGAAGCATATAAAGCTTCGTGACAATAAAGTTCGTTGTAGTGAGAGAAGTCACTGGAAATGCGTATGTGTTTATGGTAGATGATCATTGGTTTTGAACACCAATGTGCCTATGGTATATGGTTGGTGCTGCTTCAGCCAGATTGTTTTCTGTTTATCCTATCATAATTATATGACTGCATATGAAAAGGTATCAATCCCTTGTGAAAGTTCTAAATTTCCAATCTCATGGTATGAAGTCACTGGAAATGAATTAGTTTTTATAGTAGATGATCAGGACATGGCTGTGAACAGCAATGTGGCTATGGTATATGGTAAATACTGCTTTAACCAGATTGTTTTCTATTTATCCCATCATAATGATACTACTGCATATAAAAAGGTATCAATCGCTTGTGAAAATTCTAGTTATCCTTTCATAATAATACCTCTGCATATAAAAACGGTATCAATCCCTTGTGAAAGTTCTAAATTTCCAATCTCATGGTGTTTTAAAAGTAGAGGGTGGGAGGTACACGGATGATGTGGCTATTTGGAGAACGTGGTTGAATATTGACCGTATTGGAAACTGCAGAAAGATGCAGAGAGGGGGATCGTTAATGATCAATCTCAACGGAGGTGGCATGGAGCCGGAGTCGCCTCATATTTTAATCAGTCAAAATCGAAATTGTACTAGCGCCAATCTCCTTCTGTATTGGCCTACAAACGATGCGCGCTGTGAGGTGCTCCGTTACCTGATTAGTATTCCATGCTACGACAGTACAACCAACATGTAGAAGCTCTTATATTATTATTACCCACCTAATACGGAGTCTCCATATTAAGCCTATGGAGCCTCCAGGTCGCTACTGAGTAGAATACGGAAAGCTATATTTATATAGAATGTCCTGATCATGCTGTACAAGCTACAATACGAGATGATGATTTACGGTTTGTACGGAACGAGGCGTTTGTACGTAGAAACCGTAAATTATCATCGAGTTCTGAGACTTGTACATGCATGGTCGGATGTTATGTTTTTACTATATACCCGAAATTAAAAGAAATCATTAATTTCATTTGGCTTAAGAACTAATATTTTAGTCTACGTATACGGAACAAGGGTTCCGTATTTCCCCGTACAGAACAGTGTTTCGTACAGTATTTTTACGCTGTATGGCGAAACGATGCGTACTTGCAGTATATACGGCATGGGTATATAGTAATATCCTTGGAGAAAATGGCTTTTTCGGCCACCTGACGGGCGAAAGTTGAGAAAAAAATACATTACTATGGTTTTGATCTTTGTGACTGTATTCTCCTTGTAGTTGACGCAACGCATTATCTCACCCCGGTATTTTTCTCCATAGGCTTAACATTAAGAACGCGAATTCCGTGTATCCAATACTCAATGGCTAATTGGGTGATTCATTTTATCACTAAACAATGTTAGACGGGGTGAGATAAAATCAGAAACCCACTTAGTCAGCACTCCACCTTGTTTGACCACAGACTAATTCACTCAGCTTCGCTTCGTAAACTACTTTGTAGTCAAACTCGGTGGAGTACGGACTAAGCTATTTTATTTCTTGGGCTTCCTCTTTAATACTCCTCGCTATCGCTCGGAGTTTTACTACGCGTCAACTACACGGAGAATATGGCCACTCAGATCAAAATCATTTTAATATTGTGTATTTATCCACCTAATACAAAGTGTCCATAGTAAACCTACGGGAACTCTGTATGGACATACCCAGTGCATACAGATATGTTGTGTGCTCCGATTTGCGATAAGGGCGCATACAGAAAAATAGTGCATACGGAAAAATAGTGCATGCCTCAATGAACTAATATCGGCACGCCACCATCTGGGAAAGGTGGATCACAAAAAGAGGTGAAAGCGGTTGAATGCTCAAAAAAATAATATCCTCACATGCGCTCGGATATTACTACACGTCACCTCCTTGGAATATTTGGTTGCTTGCATCTTAAAGCAGTCAATATTGTGTATGTGTTGTAGGTAACTGGACCGATAGCACCACGGACCGATGGCACTTGGACTGATGGCACCTCTTTTCAGTTTCACCTGGACTGATGGCAGCACTTGCCTAGACTGCTGGCACCACCTATCTTTTTACCTGAACATGGGCACCACTTGATATATATAGTATGTAATATGCAATAGTCATGTAATAACAGGGTTGCCAGTTTAGCTTTCAGGTGATTTTCTTCTGATTTCTGAAAAAAAACTTTATGACCACTTGGCCAGGGAGAGACCACTGCTGCCACCACGGCTGGCACCGAAGGGACCGGAGCCGGGTTCTCTTTTTTCCTTTAATCATCACATAAATTCTCTTATATGTGAATATAATATACCCGGTAGTTGAAAAGTGGTGTAGACAGTACAACCTGGCAATAACCATCAGTCTCAGTGAGTGGTGCCATCAGTCATGGTAGTGGTGCCATCGGTCTAGGAAAAATGTTGCCATCTGCCCGAAGAGGTACCTTCAGTCCAGGTGCCATCGGTCCGTGGTGCCATCGGTTGTAGAAACCTGTACATGGGTTCTTATTACTTCTTATATACGCATGAGAAAACAACTTAAAGACACATGCGGGTAGGTATTCCAAAATCAATGGGAAGTTGTTGGCACCAAAACCATTCCTCACGTTTCTGAGTAAAGTACCTATTCTTTATGGTCCTATTCTTTAGAAAGAAGCCAAGAAGCCATGCCCCCATGCAGGGATCTTCCTTTCAGCATTTAATGGCTACCAACTTGTGCTCACGTTGAAGAAACACGGGGTCCTTTCTTCAGCACTCTGACAATACCTGTCATTTACAGTTGCCCTCAAGCAGGTAACCACCGGCGAGCTGTCCGAACTGAATGAGTATCGTCCTTGTCATTATGTTCTCTAGTCACATTTCATTGTCCCCGCGAGGATATTGTCCTAATGTGATTTAGGCCTGGCGTCCACCTACTACGATAGGAATTTAGACCTACCGATATGACACCAATACGTTGTTCAAACCTATAGCTAAGAAGGTTTGAAACCCAACTTGGCCACTGGAGACCACTGAAAACAGGGTATCCTAACCCTAGATGGATACTCCAGTATAAATAGAAGATTAAAAAAAGAAATACAAAAAAATACAAAAAGCAAGTATCGGGGGCATATCGGGAAGGTGCAAAGATTGTGGACATATGCCTATAGACATGTCAATCCACCACGCATTGTATGGGTTTTTTATCGGTGTCTAATCGCAGAGACGTGGTCAACTGCCCCGATATTAGGTGACCATCCGACGCGATTTTAATTTTTGTCTATCGGAAGGTGCATCGTAGACCATATCGGAGCCATATCGTAGTAGGTGGACGCCGGGCCTTATTCTAGACTCGTAGTTTTTATGGTGGTGAATTGTGACAAAGTTCAGGAGGTGCTGCCCTCTTATTTCTGATAAGGTAGTCTTCATATACTATTAAAGCCTGTAGTTTCAATATGGACATAATCCCATCACAAGAGAGGATATATTATTATCATGGCATGGCATTAGAGCAGGCCTAAGCCAACCTCAAATATTTGCAAATTCTCGCCAGCTTGCTGTCTTGGCTCCCAGACGGCAAAAACCGATTATTTAGTTTTTGCCAGCTCTGAGCCATGGCCAGCTAGTAGGTTTGATCAGAGCACATGTAGCTCATTGACTGCTTCCCCGCCTATACCTCAACATATGCGGTCAGGGACTCCGAGTGACACTTGTGAGCCACAAACCAGGGAGCGGAGGCCGAAAGTGTGGACAGTTTTGAAAGATTGGGGAATTCTATCACCAGAGTGTGCTATAAACTTCCACACTGTTAATGCTTATTTCTATTTGCCTTCATTATTTCATTAACCCAATATTTAGTGGAAATTGATGAGTCCTCGATCACCATTCCATACAAACACTGAGCCGCACGATGCGCCCCTATCGACTGATCAGGTGTTTACACTAGACGACTAAATATGTGGCGACTGTAGATTGTCAGCCAATAGTCGCCAGGCGGTTGCAATGTCCACTGCAAAAGTCGTCGACCTCAGCATGTAGCTGAGCGTTTACACTGACGACTCTTGAGTTTTCCCAGAGTCGCCGCCTATCTAGACCACTAAATCAAAACGGCCTGAAATAGTTGCCGGTGTCAGAGCGTGACCAGTAGTCGCTAGGTGGTGCCAAATTGGGTAATCAGATGTAATCAGACGATCTGCAGTCGCCATGTGCTTGGCGTTTACATTAGATGATTTCTAGACTTTTATGGCTAAAAGTCGACAGCTTCAAGAATCGCCGCGTATAATTGTCTAGTGTAAACGCTGGGTTAGGGGGGAACTTGGCTAACACAATAATGCAGCCAACTTTCACCAGATGGCGGGAAAGTCAAGTCAGCCCTTCTGTTTCGGGCAGGTGCCTAGCTGCTCGCTAGCTTGGTGTCTGGCAGCAGTGTGGTCATTGGCCAGCAAGAAGAAGGTGGGTCGGTGGAAGAGCACAGTAAAGACTGTTTAATTAGTGGAACTTACCCTTCAGGGTGTAAGAACTCAAATTCAGAGTTACTAGGTATGACTATGAGTCAGGAAACTTCACTGACGGATGAAAGTATTGACAGATTGTTCAACTTATTAAACAACATGAGACAAACTAGTGAAGTGTGATTTTGGAGAATATTGTTTTCACCCTTAGTATTTAATAGACATATTACAAGACAATATCAAAAGAAAAGAAAATACACACAACTCGACCAGGAGTAAAAGGGATAACAGCCTGAGATTGATGAACATGTCAACTGGTCGAGGTTCAGTTGGGGACTGGAGAGTTGTGTACCGGTAGCCGCACACCTGAAGTATGGTGGATACTTCAGGTGGTGCCACCTGGGGAATAAATGAGGTATTGATAGACTATGAGGTATGGGGAGACACCTGTCTGCCACACATTAATACCTGAAATAAGAGTCTTATTTAAAGACATATACAGACAGCAGGTGGAATCTTGCTGCAGGTTGAGCTTGCAAGCTCTGTGCTGTGATTGGCTATTCAACCAATAACCAATTATGATTGACAAGTCTAATGCCAGTCTGTTGCACATGCCGGGAGGGCCGTTCATGTCATCAATAATACAGGTGTCATGGCCGCACACCCTGCCCCCGTGTGAGCAGATTGGGTACTAGAGTGAGCTTGTCATTTACTACATGGATGCTGTACAGGAGCTACTACAAAATGACAACTGTCTTAATGGCTTGAGGAATCCTACACTGGCCATCAGAGCAATATTTGCTATGACAAAATCCAAATGCGAATATCGTTGGATTGCATGGGCCGATCTCCTTCATATTTGGCATGTTTATAAGTTGTATGTGTCCCCAACTGGGGTTAAAGTTTCGTAGCTTAATTCCTACGGGAAGTAAAGTTATGCATTTTTGACAATAGACACAACAGTGACACCAATAGTGACACCAATAGTGACTGGACATCGGTCTTATGAAATGGGATAAGCCGCTATTTGCGCCTGTCTGTTATCCTATGTCGCAGAATCGTTTGTCCCTTAAGTACTGAAACGCGAAGTGCCGCTATTGTGTCACTAGACCCAATAACGGACGTCCTACAGACTATTGAAACGGGTCCCTGGTCCCAGACCCCTACACATCACCTAGTTGTTTGTTGACTCAGTAAGCCGGTGTTTGGGTGAGTGCCCGCGTACATCCGATCCCTGCACCTCACGCTAATTGGTGGTCAATGCCCGGGTCTCAGGAGACGGCGCCGGATGTGAAGGTGTCAGTCCCGTACGGCCCGCAGTCGGTCCCCGCGGAGCATCCTAATTACCGTGTTGTGTCTCGCCATGTCCGCTCTATAATCTGTTACTGATACTCCACAGCTGCCAACTGAGGGATCGTCATCTAAACACTGACCTAGAGAGTCCAGGGGGCCGCTGAAAAGAAAATGGTTTTTTTCTCAATCTTTGAATAGATGTTCATAGGCTTAACATTGGGAACTCGTTCTCCATGCCCCTACAAGTATTGCAGTCCGTTCTCCATGGTTTATATCCTGTGCGTTGTCCATTCTTTTAGTGTGTACAGGGGTGAGGTAATATGAAGAGACGTCACGAGTTTGAGTCTGAGTTTATTTATGCCACGCATTTTGTTGGCTGCATAATTCCACGAGTCGAAGACGAGACGATAAGTGAATAATTGTAATTGTTAATTTGACTTGTTGAGAAGGCGACAACCTTAACCTTTTACTGCTACGTTACTATGTACAATTGACCGTTCATAAGAAAATGTCCTCCCATACAAATGGAGAAATGCTAAATATGAAAACTTTGAATAATGATTTGGATTTCTGGCGACCACTTTTCAGATACGGACTTGCATGAATATCCTAGTTAGTATCGCTGTGGTAGGTCTTACAGTCATTATCGTTCTTGGTTTAAAAAACAGTCCCCAGGTGGTCGTTGAATGATACTTCTACGATAAAAATAAGTATCGTACAAGTTTCGTGATGCCAAATCGTTGTGTATCAGCGTTTATATAGGAAATGTATAAGCACTTGGAAATAGGTCAATTGTATGACAATTGTACGACATTACAACAACCAATATCTTAATAAACGTGTACGGCAAGGTGGTCCGTATTTTAGTGTACGGACCAGTGGTCCATACAGTATTTTTACGTTATATGGCGAAACGGTGCGTATTTATAGTATATACGGTATGGGTATATATAGTAAACAGCTAGACTTCCCGCCGAAATATTTGGGTATCCCATAATTCAGTTTTACAGGATCCAGTGTTCGCTGGTTGCCGTCGTTGTATGGTGATAGACCCTTGACCCAGATCCCCACTCTCATAGCAGTTTAAACTCCATGAACAGGTCTAGTTCTGTCTGTCTCTATTTGGGGTAGCAACTCCAAGCATATCCAACAGAATGCTAACGTTTTATATGCGGTAGGTAACATGGATATCAAATGAGTTATTCGCACAGAATTAAGTAACCTTAAGTCAACCATGAGTGAGGAGATGCTCTGTTCAATTTGAATTTTAAAATAAGTACAACAAACACTCGCAGTTATCATCAAAACTTTCAAGTTTGTTAAATAAAGTATTAAACCCGTAATGGAAATGACTGAATAATCATTCAGAGAATAGGAAACAACTGACCTTTGCAAAGGGAGTCCTTTGTTATCCATTTATTGTAATATTCTTTATTAATCCCTTTACTTTGGTTACAAATGTTTTCAGATACAATTACATTAAAGGTTTCAATTGAGCAGATGCTAATCAATTAGTATGTATAGATGATCAAAGGCCTCTATCGCGGTGAGATACTGATTACCTGACATGAAATATAGTATTTTACCATACTTCCATCATTGTTTACTTTCTTTATAGAACACAAAAGGATGTACAATGATTATATTTTTCTACTCAGCATCTGCGAGGTTTTGAGTCACTCGTTTACAATGTATCAATGCGGTCACTATAAGTCTCCCTCTCTCTGTACCCTACCTCACCTGTATCACCCCTCACACCCCTCTGTGTACCCTACCTCACCTGTACCACCCTAACAACCCTCCTGTGTACCCTACCTCACCTGTACCACCCCTCATACCCCTCTGTGTACCCTACCTCACCTGTACCACCCCTCACACCCCTCTTGTGTACCCTACCTCACCTGTACCACCCTAACAACCCTCCTGTGTACCCTACCTCACCTGTACCACCCTTCACAGCCCTCTGTGTACCCTACATCACCTGTACCACCCTAACAACCCTCCTGTGTACCCTACCTCACCTGTACCACCCCTCATACCCCTCTGTGTACCCTACCTCACCTGTACCATCCCTCACACCCCTCTTGTGTACCCTACCTCACCTGTACCACCCTAACAACCCTCCTGTGTACCCTACCTCACCTGTACCACCCTTCACAGCCCTCTGTGTACCCTACATCACCTGTACCACCCTAACAACCCTCCTGTGTACCCTACCTCACCGGTACCACCCCTCACAGCCCTCTGTGTACCCTACCTCACCTGTACCACCCCTCACACCCCTCCTGTTTATCCTACCCCCAATAAAAACACTCCATAGGCTTAACATTGGCCGACTGTATTCGGGCGAGTATGCAGGAAAATGAAATTTATCGCTCTAGTGGGATACATTTGTGAAATGATGTCATGTGAAAATTGACCAATGAGCGAGCAAGACGAGAGCGATATCGAGAGTATCAACAACCTACATTATCATGGAGTGTCACACAATTTTCACTTTCTTAATATTCTGAAGTAATTTAGACAGTGTAGGATCAATTCTAAACCAAACTCGAGTTAGTCAAGTCTTGTTTATCTTTGGCAAGGTCTGCTACTCACTGCACTCGGCTTTGCCTCGCGCAGTAATACGCGACCATGCCATCGTGCGATAAACAACAACTCGACTAACTCTCGTTTGATTTCTCCTAAGTACCCTACCTCATTTGTACTGTCCCTCAAAACCTCCTTGTGTGCCATACCCCATATAATGCTGTTCTTTACCGTACCCAATAGTACTTTCTCTTCCTTTATAAGCTGTATTGCCATTATATACCTCCTCTACTTACCTTACCACACCTTTACTACCTCATCCACCCCACCCTCTATTTCACCTGTATTATCCCTTTTCACCCCATACCTATACCTATATCTGTACCACCATACCTATATAAACCCGCCTAATTCGCCTTATATTACATGTAGAACGGCATATCTCTTATCTGTTCTTTTAAATATAGACAGAAATGACAAATAATCATATTTTAATCGAAATATACAAATATTGTGTAAATATTTAAAAACTCTCGCACGGGACAGAAGGACCGCTTCAAAGGGTCAAAAGGACCACTTTTGGGGTGAAGGGACATAAGGACGGCATATCTCTTGTCTGTTCTTTTAAATATAGACAGAAATGACAAATAATCATATTTTAATCGAAATATACAAATATTGTGTAAATATTTAAAAACTCTCGCACGGGACAGAAGGACCGCTTCAAAGGGTCAAAAGGACCACTTTTGGGGTGAAGGGACATAAGGACCACCCTCGCGGGACATAAGGACCACAGTGGTCCTTATATCCCGCGGAAACGGGACAAAAGGACCACTTAAAGACCTCTCTCTCTCAATTCTAATAAATGTCAATTTTCTTCCAAACCTGCCACATTTTCATTATTGTGAATATATTGCATGCTGACTTCCCGAGGTGCCAATTACCTTCAAGACCATATTACTGCCACTCATTATTTTCAACCTAATTCTCTTTTGGGTTGGTGCATCGGAGTAGCTAAAATAAGAAATACCATACCTCCATGAGCACGGGAAAGGAGGCAGGTAACTAGTCTCAGGTGTGTGTGGGAGCGGCTCCATATTGGGAGTTTATTGTAATTCCTGACCTGCAGCTGAGTATGATATTTATAAAGAACTGCAATCGAGAATCATATAAATAAAGGTCAACTTGATAAAGGCCACTAAAGAAGCCGAAACGTTGTACCATTGTCCTAATAAAAAGCAATCATCTAAACCGAACTGGGCAGCTGTTGAGTTGCACTTGTCTAAACCCTTCGGTCAATCATATAAATAGACAATACTCCATGAGTTTGGATGTGCCCAAATCGTCATCAAGGCAAAGTAGTTTTTTTTTAACGTTTTGAGTGCAGCTCTGGATTCATCTCACCCCTTTCTATGACTTTAGATAGCATCGGAATATCAGAATAGTTTGAATATACCTAGCAAATCCATAAGTTGTTATATAACATTCACTATGCCATGGCCGTGGCGTAGTATCATCACTTTACGGAGGGGGGATCGTTGAGGTTTTTTAAAAATGTTAATTCCATGGCTAATCTTGTACTAGGGGTGAGATAAATACACAATACTACCATGATTTGAATCTGCATGGTCATATTCACCAGGTACTTGACGCGTAGTAATACTCTGAGCGACAGCACAGATCCAAATCATGGTAATATTGTATTTATTACTCATCTTTCGACTTATTATTAGTATAAAAATCTTGTAAACAATTACAAATTTGATGCAAGTCCCATGCATTGTTCATATAAAATAGTTCCTATAATAGCCGATAATGGAGAATGCAGCTTGCCAGAATCTACTCAGTACCAATCTGTAGGCTCCATATTATCTTGCCCCTGGCACAAGTTAAGCCATCGAAATAACATTAGGAAAAATACTCAACTATCACCCCTGTAAAGTGACAATACTACGCCACAGCCGTGGCATAGTGAATGTGAGACGACGTCATATGGATTTGCTAAGTATATTCTAATTATTCTGATATTCTGATGCTATATCATATCATAGAAAAGGGTGAGATAAATCCAGAACCACACTCAAATCGTAAAAAATACATAATATTCAACTCGATTGGATGTGCCATAATCATCACTCAGCTTCACTTTGATGACGATTGGGTCACAACCAAACTCGTGGCTATTGTGTATTTCTGCAATTCTCGATGCAGTTTCTATATAAGGTTTAGTATGGAGACTCCGTATTAGGCGGTTGATAAAATCTGTTTTGTTCATCATCCGTTATTGCACCCATCCTGTCTTAGTGGTGCTGTCCATGTCTGACTGTAACACTGTGAGCTGTGTACTTGGTAGATGGAGAGAGTCACACCATAGAACTGATCGACACGGCGGGACTTCACATCGTGCCCGCCATGAGGCAGCTCAGCATCAAGTCCGGCAAGGCCTTCATTCTCGTCTACGACATCACCAACATGCTCAGCTTCCTCAACGCCCTCGACCTCGCCGACGACATCGCAGACGTTAAAGGTATGCCATAATAATAATAATAGTAATAATGATAGTAATATTAGGAAACGTCCTTACTTTGGACAAAATGGTTCCTGTTCAAGGTCAGTCGTGGATATCATACTGCCTGACGCCATAGGTGGAAGGCAGTATGATATCCACTACTGACCGAGAACGAGATCGAGAATTCGTCTACAGTCAGGACGTTTGCTTATTATTAGGCCCTATATACCTTAAATCGATGAAAAAACGACATTTTATTGACTTATTATGTCGCTCTCACAGCGGGCACGAACATTGTTATTACTGCGTCCCTAGCAGCAGGCAGTATTTCATAGACATTCGGACACAGGTATATAATAGGCCTAATAGCTATATTTATTTATAGTAACGCGAGAGTTCGGATATTACATCATCTCCTCGGAGAATATGAGGGCTTGCATCTGAAACTAGTCAATGTTGTATGTGTTTGTTTATGTATGTATGTATGTGTTTATGTATGTATGTATGTATGTATGCATGCATATATACAGTCATACCATGTGAAGTCTATGGAGATTTATATGAGGGGTAGGATAATAGCCGTGGCATACAGTCACATCATGTTTTAAGTCCATGGGGATTTGAATGAGGGGTAGGATAATAACCATGGCATACAGTCATACCATGTGAAGTCTATGGAGATTTATATGATGGGTAGGATAATAACTGTGTCATACAGTCACACCATGTTAAGTCTATGGGGATTTACATAAGTGGTAGGATAATAGCCGTGACATACAGTCACACTATGTTAAGTCTATGGGGATTTAAATGAGGGTTAGGATAATAACTGTGGCATACAGTCACACAATGCTAAGCCTATAGGGATCTATATGCGGGGAAGGATAATAACTGTGGCTGGCATACAGTCACACAATGTTAAGCCTATAGGGATATATATGGGTCACTGTATGGAAAAACGTACTTTTGCAGCTTCAGAACAGAAAAAAAAAAAATTTCTATTCGTTGGCCAAATCCTATTTCATGTTAAAATACATATATTTACCTATAAGAAAAATATAATTATACTCATTTCATATCACTGGTTCAGTTTTGGCACAACTTTGAAAAATACCTTAATTTTTCAGGGAACGTTCGGTATGAGACTCTGTTATTCTTTAAAATTGTTCAAAACAGAAGTGAATTTAAATTTCCATTCCTAAAGAAATGCTCTTAGTATAGCCAAGTGTATTACCTAACACCATGGAAAATATGAAGTCTCTCATGGGAGTATAAATATTGATTTTGCACCATGGAATGAATACAATTAGGCTTATTTCAAGCCAAATTTGGCTTTAAGCTTTTAAGCATTTAGGAACGTTCGGTATCAAAAGAGTATAAAATCTGATACATCATACTGGGAACTGAATGCAGAAGTCAAGTTTTGTAGCAGGTGGCCAATTTTTTCAGGATTTAGGCTAACCATTCTTTACTTCCCATAGTAAAATTTGCAGTTAGTTAACTCATAGAGAAATATAGGATGATCCTTTTTATACAGGTATAAAATCCACATACCGAACGTTCCTTACTAAAAAGTGTTTTCTTAAATAAGGCCCTAGGGACTTAGTAAATAACTTGAAACAGTTGTAATATTATAACCTGAAATATCTGTATATGTGATTATATTGATTTATTTGGTTGGTATTAAGTGATAGAGGTAAGTTGTTGGTATATTTCTCTAAATTTTATTTTATATTTCTTAAAAAATGCTTAAATTTACATGTTTTTCAGGATTCAATGTCTCAAAAGCTGAAGGTGTGGGAAAGAAACCCCTAATAATATACATTTTCTGTTACATCATAATGTTCTCTGTCCATAAATACTAAATATAACTCTGTCAGATAAATAGAAGTACTATGAGCTTCTGTAGAATGTAGAAAGGTAGAGAAATAACCCAAAGTACGTTTTTCTATACACAGTGACCCATATGCGGGGTAGGATGAAGATGAAGTGGAATAAAAGACTGAGAAATGTCTTTCTTTTTTTTACAGGTGCCAAGCGAACGCCGATGATCATAGTGGGAAATAAATGTGATTTGAAGGACCGCCGCGAGGTGTCAGCCCAGGAGGGGCAGAGCGAAGCCGCGAAGCGCAACTGTAGTTTCATGGAGACGACCGGGAGGGACAATGCCTCCGTCAGAACCATGTTCATGGAGCTGCTCACTAAAATATTCCCCGTGAAAACACAGCACAATTCACGCCAACAAAAAAAGAAAAAAATGAAGCTGTCATCCAGCAAGACGGCTCTGTCCAAGGCCAAGGAGTCGGGTGGCGAGGTGCAGGAGGCGGGGGACGGTGGCGGGAACTCTAAGGACGTCAATGAGAAGTTCATTAAAGAGAACATGGAGAAGGAAGCCAAAGAAAACCCGACAGAGGAGAAAACGGGCAAAAAGACACCGCGCGCACGTCAGTGTGCCATTTTATGAGCAAAATGTTAATTAAAGTTAGATAATGAACTGGTGATTATTTTCCCCTCCTTCTTGAAGTTCTTCCCGTGTTACCCTGGGTAAGGAGATGTCGCTCTCAATTTGTCTTTCATTATGCTACATGAGTGCCGGATATCTATTTGCTACCTAGTACTTGTCATTGTCGGAGCGAGTCTCGGTTCACAGTGTTTTGTGGCCAAGTTATTTTTACCTACACGGCAGTGCTTCGGTCTGCTCTAGGAAGGATATAGTTCACAATGGTTTTACTCAAGATACTTAAATATTAATGTATAAAAGGTTATTGATAGCGGAATCAGTTTGATATTAACATAAAGAAGATGATTCTGATCATTAGAACCGTTGTCCAGGCTCTATTTTGACGTTGCTACACGCGTTGCCATGGTATTCATAAGCGGGCCACAAATCTAACGTCATATTCATCAGTGTGGCGACTTGGATATTACTATACACCTATGGCCGAACATGTATGAAATACTGCCCGCTGCTAGGGGTGTAGTATAAATAATGTTCGCGCCCGCTGTGACAAAGGGCCGTAGTAAATTGCAGTAGTCTTTATGCTCTTTGTAAAGTTAATAAAAGGGCGTTTAAAACGATTGGGAGGTGTATAGTAATAAGAAAACGTAGTGACTGAGCCTGTACGGTGTCCGTTCTCGGCCATTTGATGAAAAAATACGGCCCTCCCACCTGCGGTGTCGGGCCGTATTTTTATCATCAAATGACCTCGAACGGCCATCCGTACGGGCTCAGTAACCACGTTTTCTCATAGACTTACAATGTGGACGCTTTTAAACTGCTTATAACTGCAGATCTAATGATCAGATCTGGACAATTCAAACACCATTAGAACCACCATGAAAAGTCATGTCGGAGAGCAAATCCGTAAATTTATTTGTGGATAGAACTCTGAACAGCATTCACTCATCAGCCTGTCATCGTACTCGTACTCAGTCGTAGTGTGGCGATTGCTTCAGTTCACTTGATCAGCCTCAGATGTTCGTAGTGATTTCGGGACTTCTGTGAGTACCCACATATTTCTTATTTTCTGATGGCGTTGAGCATGCATAAGGTTAGAGGAGGGTTTATCCTCAGGCTGATTTTACAACATTATTCTGCTGCGAAGCCTTAGGCAGCAAGCCTATGTCAGTTTGTCTTAGTTTGTCAGTGCTAGTGTGTCAAGCTAAACAGAATCAGACGCCGCAGTCAGTTCTATTTTTAGATATTAGTGTGTCACTGTCATTCAGAATTGGGGGCAGTCATTAAATATATATACTGCATTGGTGGGGAGCGGCCGTATTGATTTAATACTGAGGTTTATGACAGTGCTGAGTCTATGCGGCAGGGGAGGTATCATTTACAAATTACTTGCTGGTTCAGGAGTGGAACTTGGCTGGGTTCCGCCTGTGTACGCCGCTGGCTACCTAGCAGGCAGGTTATAGTAGGCATTGGGTCACGCTGGAAGCCTGCGCATTTAACACTCGCCTCGCGTCGCTACGATGAATCTGATGGCTTCCCCTCCCCTCACTTGACAAGGCAGTGCATACAGTCACGGTGATACAGTCAAGTAATCGAGTGGCAGTTTGGCTTTAATACTCAAAACCAAAGACAATATCTCGGTGCATCATTTGGCAATTTCATAGGTTTTTTAATACCATTCTAATTATTGTGAGTGTAATCGCTGTTCCGTTTTCCCTACACGTCGGACACCCACGCCATGTTGTTTATTTACACTCTGAAGCCCGTGCATGCGCTCTCAGAGTTAACACGATCTGAACGAACTCATCGGGCAGTCCCTGCGGTCAAATTCCGCCGAGTCCCCAGCGGATGACCCGGGAACCAGCGTAGAGTGGAACCGGAACTTTGTTTCATCGTAGCTCATAGTCTGGTCTCTGATTGGTCAATTCCTTGGTCACATGTCAAATGTCTTGTATGCTCCTAGGAGTGTATTTTACTCTTTATCCTACCCCTAATATAAAATCCCATAGGCTTAACATTGGGTTTCCGTATGCCACGCTGACTGGCATACGGAGTTTTATATGCCACTAGTGGCATACAGCATTGTTATCACGTAATATTCCAAAATCGAGGAGATAGGGTAGGATAAAATCAAAACCTGATTCGTTTTAATCTTGGCCACCACATTCCACTCCTGAAGTTGTGGCTCAGGACTTCACTTGGCTTCGCCTCATGAAGTCACTTTGCCAAACTTCAGTCGTGGAATACGGTGGCCAAGATTAAACCTCATCCAGTTTTACGATAGTATGCCACATACCGGCGCATACGAAAACGCAATGTTAAGCCTATTGGATTTTATATTAGGGGTAGGATAATACGATAGAAATTTAGCCCTACCGATGTGGCACCGATACAAAAAGCAAATATCGGAGACTTATCAGGAAGGTGCAAAATCGTTGACATCTGTCTGGATATGACAATCCACCCCGCATTGTAATGGATTTTTTTCGCTTCCTAATCGCAGAAACGTGGTTAACTGCCCCGATATTGGGTGACCTTCCGACACGATTTTGATTTTTCATCGGGAGTCGCATCGTAGACCATATCGGAGCCATATCGTAGTAGGTGGACGCCAGGCCTAATGCAATCAAGAGGGCTCCAAACTGGTTAGAAAAGGTGAAGGTGAATGGGAACTCGACCCAATCCCATTATTTCTGTTTATTTTAAGTTATGATCTATATTTGTGATTTCCCTTGAATATGGATATGAAGGGATTGTGAAGAGTTGCCTATTATCTCTTGAACATCATTTTTATCATTGTAAATCTTCTCATTCACAAGTTAATTAATGTATTTTGATTGGTTCAGTCAATTAACTTCTTGTATATTCCTGAAAGGTAAGCAGTGGAGCATGCTCAATCCTTTTAAAGGATTTTGTATCAATGTTTTGTGTAGCCAATAAGTGTACCCATATGTAAATCTGAAAGGTCTGACTTTGTTGGAGTAAGAGAACGTACATCTTAAATGTGGTGCCACATTGCATAAACTAAGCAGAAAAAGTCATGGGACATTTCAAGAGCTGGGTTGTTTCCTTTGACCGATTTTGGGTCAGCAGTGCCAAAAGTCCGTCGGTGGTTCCTGACTATAGATCGCGGACGGGAAATCGGCCAATGGAAACAGGCCTTTTCAATGCAGCCTTCCAATGTTTTAATCAATAAAGCGGTTCAAAATACAAATAGTTCAGTGTGGAATCAATGCACTCTTTACCTCACTCCTGCTACAAGTTTAGCCACAGAAATAGCATTAAAAATTATATACAACGATCAAACATGTAAAGTGACAATACTACACCATGGTATGGCATAGTGATGTGAGATGACGTCATAAGGGAGTAACCAATCAGCAGCCAGGATTTCAGAGAGCAGACAAGACATCAACATGGAGACTTAAACGTTCCTAACTGGATTTGCGAAGTAGTTTGAATTATTCTAATATTGTGATGTTATTCTGATATCCACGAAAGATGGTTACTGGAGAACTCGACCTGAAACGAACTTAACCCGTAGTTTTCTGGAGAACTCGACCCGTTTTGGAGAATTCGGTTGGAGAACTTGACCCGTTCAGATACTTATGATTAAGACATTTTCAATAGAATGAAAGGTCTGACTGGTTAGGGATAGGGTTAAGGATAGGTTAAGGTTAGGGATAGGGTTAGGGATAGGGTTAAGGTTAGGGAAAGGGTTAGGGTTAGGGAAAGGGTTAGGGATAGCGTTAGGGTTAGGGATAGGGTTAGGGTTAAGATTAGGGAAAAGGTTAGGGTTAAGGAAAGGGTTAGAGATGGGGTCAAGGTTAAGTTTTCTTCACCAGAGAAGACCAAATATGAAGCCAAGATAGCATATTTACTACTAAATAAAGTATTTTCCACAGTTCAGAGACTTGAATTGAGAAGCTTTAAAACGGATCGAGTTCGTTATGGGTCGAGTTCTTAAAACGGGTCGAGTTCGTTACAGGTTGAGGTTTTTATGGGTCGAGTTCGTTACGGGTCAAGTTCTCCAGAATTCCGAAAGATACCCAAATTCATGGAGTATTGTCTGTGTATGTGATTCGCAATCCAGTTTAATATAATTACTTGATCAACATGGAAGAACGACCAATTGTCGAATGCAATTTTGATCAATAAAACAATCAATTAGTACCTGTTGCCTGAGACTAGGCCTCACTAATTAGCCGTCCAACACACGTCCAAACACCTCTACAGACCATTATTTTCACAGTAACCTGAGGTCCTCACCCAATTGGATATGCTCTCAACAGAGATAAACAACGTGACATCATGCTAGGTCTCTCCCCCCCCCCCCCCCCATCTCCTTTTAAATGCATCCACTATCACAAACATTAGCGTGATACAGGAAAATATCGTGTTTTATAACAGACTTTTAAGGATGTGAATGACGCCTATTTGTCATGTCAATAATGAAATTGAAATTAAGTGGGTTGAATCTACAGCATCAGCTATGGTTACATACCTTTACACAATAACAACAACCTCAGCTCTATGAAAACGATCTATCAAGTTCTCATTGAATTATTTTCATCTCCTGAAATAGATAGGGGTATTGTCCATACCATTGGAAATATTCATGTTAGAAAGACTTCTTCTGGGACTGGACTTTATCTTAGCCATAAGCTTAACATTAGGAACCTGTACCCAACAAGCTTGTGAGTACGGTAACTTTCAACCAATTGACGATAAACAGATAAATATGTTCAGGCTAAGATAAAACCAGAAACATATATTCGTGTTTGGTCTGAGTCCCCGTTCGCCATCTTGTTTGGGTCACTTCGGAATATTTACTCAGCTTTCGCCTCGTTTATATTCCTGCGCGCCCCAAACGTGACGGCATATTGGGACACAGACCAAACAATGATCAATTTCTTTCATGCCAATTTAGTTTTCAGGTGATATTTTTCTGATTTCTGAAAAAGAAATTCATGACCACTTGGCCACGGAGAGACCACCGCTGCTACTGCGGCTGGCACCGAGGCTGCCGCAGCCGGCACTGAGGTCTCAGTCTCAGTGAGTCGTGCCATCAGTCTAGGTAGTGGTGCCATCAGCCTAGGAAAAATGTTGCCATCGGTCCGAAGAGGTGCCATCACTCCAGGTGCCATCGGTCCGTGGTGCCATTGGTCTAGTAATCGTTGGATGTATATAGTCCATCAGTCCTTGAGTTCCTCGACTCTCCAGTCTAAAACATGTCGCGACTAAGGCCTGGCGTCCACCTACTACGATAGAAATTTAGACCTACCGATATGGCACCGATACAAAAAGCAAATATCGGAGACATATCAGGAAGGTGAAACGTCGTAGACATGTCTAGACATGCCAATTCACCACGCATCGTCAGGGGTAGACCCCCATTTTTCATCAGTGCCTAATTGCTGAGACGTGGTCAACTGCCCCGATAGCAGATGGACGCTGAGTTTCATGCTCAATTCATAATTACATAGGACAGTGATGTAACAAGACCAAGCCTGAAAAAAATCCTACAAAGCATAAAATGAATAGATTGGTCCGGTCATATGACTCGGTACTTAATTCTTTTAGATGGGTATTTTTTCCTCATTTTACTATTTTGTTGCTCATTCTGGTGTTGTTTCTTTCGAAATTCACAATATTTTCCTCAAAGGATTTCCGCCAGTGCAAGAGAACTGATAGTTGACATACTTTCGAAAGGAATGAGGTCGTATTTTACAGTTATGATATAATTCTTCGTTATTTATATTCCATGCATTTCTTATATTCAACGCCAGCTTTAATGAGTTATTCAGAGCTATTTGTAGTTTATTCCTATATAATGCCAACAATAAGTAGTAGACATAACTTACATATATTTGTATTTTTGCATTGTCAATATCAAAATACGCGAAAGCGTAGGAGGAGAATTTTTTTTATAAAATTCAATATCAAAATGGCCCCATCTCACGAGTGGTCGTCAAATGGACATCCAGACATTCGCGACAAATACACCATCCTGACATGTGTGGCTTTTTAAAAGATCGTAAGAACTCCTCCGGGTTAAGGTTAATGCCTGTAGTCACATTCTGCCATCAGCCCAGCTGGCGTATCTATGCCCGTGAGGGGGGGGGGGGGGGGGACAAGTTACATCCACTAAATCAAGGCATGTGGCACTTTAACATTGGACTCTTACATTGCCATCTCTCCACTTCTTCACAAAGGTCTCTTTAAAGATGATAAAAAGCAAATATGCTCAGTTAATGAATCCCAAAAGAGAGACCCCCGCCTACCATGACTGAGAATGCGTATAGCGAGGCAAGCGTGTACAAATCCTAACTGGGAGCAGCGTGGGGCTCTGTGTACGGGCCACCTACAGGGCCTTTATAACACTGGCGACCTTCGCGACCTTGCGTCGTGTATGAGTGCAATGTGTAATGCTACAGAACAGGCCAGCTAGTCCCAGTGTCGGGACATCGGCAGTGCCCTGAGCTCCACCATATAAGGGCATATATCAGTCAAGCATTACAGGTAGGAGAGTGAACACACCTCTACCTGTTGACACACAGGCATGATTACCGACCAGCAGTAGGCTATACTGACCACGACAAGAAAACATGGTAACTAATATAATATATGCACTATGTATCTATGTATGTCTGTGTACCTGTATCTGTGTATCTCTATTTACACAGGGTAATCTCTATATATATTGCATGTTTTGTAATGAATTTACAAAGCCAGGTTTGGGGGAAGGTACGAGCAGTAGGCATTGAGCCATGACATTTAGGGTCAGGGTTGTATTGGTCCTGCACATGATTTGTGTGTGGAGAAGGGGGAGGGATGTGTGTATGTATGTGTATCATGTGTGTATCTCTGTATCTGTATTTGTATCTGTCTCTATATCTTATTCTGTCAGTGTTTGTATCTATATGTATCTGTGTCAGTGTGTGTGTGTTTGTGTGAGCCTGTGAAACTTTTTCTGTCTGAGTATATAATGTCTGTTTATGTATGTATATCTTTCTGTTTCTCTGTGTATCTATATATTTGTGTGTTTCTGTGTGAACTTGTTCCTCATGCACAATACAATAACTGAACTCACTGTGAATCCGTATTTTAGTGTGACTTTTTCAATGCCCCACCTGTGGTGTGCATGCCTTAGTACCCCTCACACTTATGACCTGCAAGCCACCCTGTGAGTTGGGTATATCCCCCGTGCCTGATCGCGGTGCGGTGTGGGGATGGTTAGCAGTGACCTGTGTCAGGTGCACACAGCCCGGCTCTCACTGTGTGAGGGGCGGGCCATATATTTTTAATGAAATTCTCAAGGAGTTATTGCTGAATATCAGCTTTAAGCAGGGGGGATTTGTAACAGACAATAACAAATTGAGGGTTTTGTTTTTTATGGGTTTTTTTTAATCGTTTATTATCAAATCCTAGATAAGATACATTTCCATGACTCAAGTTCTAGATGCATTTTCCTATACTGATATTGAGTAGAGAGTTATTAATTGTGGTATTTTCCGTGCTCCCCATTCTTTTGCATTTTTGTAAGGTATAGTATCTTGTAATAAGAATATCCATTCCTGAATGTCTACACGTATTGTGGGCGGGGCTTACTCTGTAGGACTAATTAAAAGAGATTAATTGGTTTGTATCAGCTGTAATGACAGATTCTTCAGCTCATGTGTGTGTGTGACGCGGCAGATTGTTCCTCACTATTCCGCTGCACGACCACGATGGAGACAATGGGTTGGGGTGAGTTCGTTTTTGCGCGCTCCCCCAGTCTAGCCCTGCTAGGATGCTTCCCATTGGTCAGACCTTCTTTGCTTTGTAAAAGCCGGCCTGTTATTGGTTGAAATCAAACCCTGTGGTGATGTCCTTTGTGCTCCACTGCCATTCTGTGTTATATTGTACCAAGTGTTTCATATTTTCTTTTTGTAGCCGCCCTTTCTCCTTGGCTTGTTTACTGTGTGTTTCGGGCGAACTTCTCCTTTTGGAAGTTGATCATTTCATTTTTCTCTTTGTGTGTGTGCAGGAAGTATATGTCCCTGCACTGCACTGATTCCGTTTAGTTTGTTTGCCTATCTTTGCACTCCCTTTTGACACATAATTGGGTCTTTTGGTGTTGGTTGGTTTTAGGATTTTTTCTGATTTCCGGAAGATTTTTCGTCCTTCCGTTGTTCGTGGTTTCTACCCTCTCATCAGGTACGGTGCAGATCTGGTATTTTCTATGGGTTGTGGTCTCTGTTCCCCAGCTCTGGTTTCGGGGAAACAGGACTAGATTTCCCTCTCCTTTTGGTTCTCTCCATCTTTGTCATTTAGACTTTTCCATACTCAACTTTATGATCAATCTGTTGGACAATTTTTTCTTTCCAATAAGGTTTCCACTATCGGTTGGAATTCTTTTTTTAACCTATAAAGGACACTTTATTGGAACAAAGAAATGTCCAACAGATTCTTCAGCTTATATACAGACAGCAGGTGGCATCTTGCTGCAGGTTGAGCTTGCGAGCTCTGTGCTGGGATTGGTCGTTGAACCAGCAGCCAATGAAGATTTACCAGTCTCGTTCTGGTCTGTCGCACATGCCAGGAGAGCTGCTCATGTCACTAACAATTCAGGTGTCCTGTCACGGCTTCCTTCCTCCATGTGGGCAGACTGGAAACTAGAGTGACCGATAATGAGGGTAAACTTGCCAATCACTAAATGGCTACCTTACAGTCAACATCAAGACAGGGATGAGCTGCTACAAAATGGTAACTGTCTTAATGCAGTTATTTTGGGTACTAATAAATGTGGGCAATTTAGATGACTAATCTCTTCACATAGAAACCAATATAACTGCTCACGATAGGGATGTAGAGACCTGAATTTCAACATGGGTTTTAATTTTCAAGGCAAATTAGTAAGATATGCATTTAATACCCCGCCTGGTCTTTGGTCTGCTTTGACCAGCTGACTTTATGGCTGGATGGAGGTCACCTCTCCGGGCCTTTACACTAGACGATTCTGGCCGGCGATTCTTGCTTTATGCACCTCCTGACAACCTTCAGCCTTAAAGTCTAGAGTTGTCCAGTGTAAACGCCAAACACATAGCGACTGCAAATTGTCTGATTACATCTGATTACACAATTAGGCACCACCTGGTGACTACTGGTCATGCTCTGATGCACACGAAATTTCAGGCAGGCTTAAATTTGTTGTCTATACGCGCGGCGATTCTGTAAAAACTTATAGTCGTCAGTGTAAACCTTGGTTACATTCTGAGGTCGACGACAATTGCAGTGGACATTGCCACCACCTGGCGACTACTGCCATGACAATATTCAATCGCCACATATTTAGTCCTCTAATGTAAACATCGGATTAGGTAGCGCCATGTCCAGACAGCGGCACTTCTCCTCACCCCCCAACTACTGCAAGTTGTCCCAGTACGGAGAGTTCATCCCTTAAAGAAAGCTTTAACATTCATTCCTTCATCTGTGCGGCTCCTTTGAAGAAAACATGTTGTTGTAGGTTGCTTATGGGTCATCTGCCAGGTACAACCTTCTCCGGCCAGTGCAGGTTTCTTTAAGGCACACTGCATCCCGGACAGTCAATCTGCTTGTGGTCTGAAGAAGATTGGAGGTTTTTTATTATTCACTGTCAAGGTAAAGGAAGCCCGGACTCTGACAGGTCAGCTTTGCTCTTATAATTTGTTGAGGACCTATTTTGTTTCTTGCCGCAACTTCCCTGAACTACTTTTTCATCAAGGTTATCACGAGAAAAACGTGCCGTTAATTGGTGCGGATCGGCCGTTAAATGTTACATCCAGGTCTTGAGTGTTCGCTCCTTCTACTGATCGTTCTGTCTATAAAGGCGTGATATAAACAACAAAAAGCAGCAGCGTTAATTCTACGAGAATTTACAAATCCTGAAGATATCAACATCTTAAAAGTAATTCTACTACGTTCTGGAAACTGTACCACTAAGTGTGATATTTTCGGATTTAATCATAAATGAAGCAATACGAGGGGAAAAAAACGGTTAGTTCCTGTTGGCGTTTTCCGTTTGATTAAAGAGCGCTCTGTTTACCTGTGACACTAATTGTCCTTCTGTTTATAACCAATCGTCTTCAATGGGAAATGGGAACCTTTCTCCGTTCTCTTCTGGGCTCAGCCAATGCCTTCTTTATTAGTCGCTGGCCGACTATATTTAAACACATCTATCAGGGGGCGAAATATCAGACATTGACTCGCCACCCAGATCGTAAAAACACCGACCCAGTAAATTGAGTGGTTTAATGCAGTGTCGCAAAACCATGCCGAGCTGGTTGGAGGCAATTGACGCAGGCGTATCGGGGGACTGGGAGCGGCCGACCTGTTTAGAGCGTGTTAAAAACGTCGCCACTTTCTTTAATGAATGGCTGTGGCTTGGACGGGAGTTTGCCGCAGTAGGGAGCCACCGGCGTCTCCTTAGCTTCCATGACGTCATCTGTAACGGACGGCTTCCGTCAAGTGTGGCTGACGACATGACGTTAAACCTGTCTAGGTCATAAAAGGTATCCTTCTTAGAATAGATTTCGTGTGAAAGCAGGACCCTTTTAGTCGTCTCTAGAACCAGTCAGTGAGCAAATAGAACTGGTCTGGTCTGGTTCCAGTCTGGGTACACCGTTTACAGACTTTCACTTTCCAACCTTTCGCCTTGTTTCAAGATCTTGTCTTAAATGATTTCAACATACTTAGAAACCTTTTATAATTGAGGCAATCTTTATTGAATAAACATCCATTCTTACCCAAATATTCTAGAAACGCTCATATGTGAACCCAAATATCCATAAATACACATGGACTGTGGGTTTTTTTAGCCTCAATAGAAACCTGCTCTGTTCAAGTTAGTAAACTTCCATCGAATAGGTTGAGAATGTTGAGAATCTCAGCAAGTTCACTTGTCGCACTGAATATTCCCAGCTATAGGATTGGCGAGAATGGAAAATGGAAAAACCTGGGTCGGCTGGTACCCTGCCACAGATAAACACTAGTTTCTGGCCATCCACTAGGAGCTTTGCAGCTTTCAATCTTTTCGCTGTACCCAAAGTGTAAACCCTGGGCTATCGTGAAAGGTGGTAAAAAAAGTTATTATTTCGTTCTGGGAAATCTAAGATTCCTGGTTGGAAAAAATCGTGAAAGGTAGAGCACCATGCTCCTATCAATGTTAGAAGGTGGTTTTTTTTTCTAAGAAACATATTTTTCATACTTTAGAAGTTTTCTGGATTGTACGATGCAATTCAACTTCATTGACATACAATCCACAAAACTGAGAGCTTCAAAGCTTTTTTCTTTCCGTACTTCTAGGGAGGGTAAAGATCTAAGGCTACGATACTCATAAAAACTTTATTCTAATCGATTTGTACTTGGAGATCAGTTTAGTTTCACTTGTTCCACTGTCTTTATGAATTAATTCCATTGTTCCAATCCTCATTTGAGATAATATCCAATCTAAAGCATTTTCAGGCAAACCTATTCCACCAAAACTAGTCAATAAACAAACTACCGAAGTCTGCCATCACAATAATGAAAAGGTAGGCAATTTTCTTTATGTACATAACTCTTTATTAGTGATCGCTCATTTGTACTTGTATACAATTAATGCTTGACTCATAGGGCCGAGCATAGTCCAACGTCCATACACCATTAGCAAAACAACGGGAAAACTCGAGTCTTTATGCTTTTAGAAATATGGAGTTTCATCAGAAATCATAGTCGAACACCAGAATTTAATTTATTAAGAGGCAACACTGTCCTTATATCAAAATGTACAGTTTTTGTGTCCTTACTAGCAACACCCGTGTGGAGAGATAAAGCCATTTTCCACTGGCCGACGAAAAACGGCACTGATTAATTGAGTTCTCCTAAAAGTCGGGAAGGGTGCTGTATATGCCTTGTTTCTGGCACATTTGGCAGGTCCATACCGACAAAAATAGTCCTTCAAACTCAATGACTATCCCTGCCGATTTCGATCCCCTTCGATTCTGTCGGTCGTTGACCAAGTCAATCAGTGGTGGCCTTATTTCAAAATCAATGCACAATTAATCAGTGAACACTTCTTTGCGTGTCTGTTTCCACTCGTAGATATAGCGTCGGTGGTTCCCGACTGCAGATTGATGGCAAATAGTCAGCCAGTGGAAATTAGCTTATAAGGCCCTTACAATTCTCCAATTTGCCGGCACTGATCTACAGTCAGGAACCACCGACGGACTTTTGGCACTGCTAACCCCAAAATCGGTCAATGGAAACGACCTAGCTCGTGAAAAGACCCAAGACTTTTTCTGCTTAGATTATACAATGTGGCACCACCCACCACTGAGTGAAAGCTTGGTCACTGAGTAAATTCTACTACCCTTCTATATCAACACAGTCAGTGGCACCACCGACAGACTTTCTGGGTAACTCAAAAACTCTACACCATTTTTCGGCGGCCAATGGAAATAGGCCTATAGACTTCATGTCTGTCATTCCATATATCTGTCCATTCTATATCTAATATGGAATATACATGATCACATGTTATCACTTGCTTGATGCCAATTACAAATTGACTTCACTCTATGCCCCAGCTATGAGAGGCTTGCGTCAACTACGCTACTTTCCCTCAGGCTTTGTCCTTGGTCAGAGACCCTTTATCGGGCGGCTTCTTGGCAATAGTTTCATCTTTTCAAGTACTCCTCCATCGGCCTGCCACCACAGCGTGCAGATTCGGCGACTCCCGACAACACCTTCATCTATGTACAGGAACGATAACACTCCTTTCCTACATGTCATCATAAGTTAGCCATTCACACCCTCGTAAGGCTGTTCGTCACACTTTAAAATCCCCCCATTATTAAGAGAGGAAATGAAGACCTTACGGGGCTGTTCCACCTGGCCGTTTTCACCAATAATTTTCAAAAGATTTTTGCCGACTCTGCCAGGCCGACGATCACGAACATGCCGTCATTTTGATTGAACAGATGCTTCATTACCCATCGTATACAAGGTCCCCATTGGAAATGTATGGGGACTCAGTATCCCACAACCCATTATATATGATATACGGGGAAAATAGTCCCTTTGTGCTATAGAGCGAAGAAATAGTCCCGATTGTTATACCCTTTAATGTGGCAATTATTGGGTTAAATTTATTCGAAAAGATGGATAATAAATACAACAAAACGATAGTTTTGTGGACAGGTGGCTTTGTAAACTACTCGAGGTTGACGTCGTTGTCCGCTCGCTAGCGCTCGTCTATTATTACAACGCATCAATCTCTCGATGTTTATGGCTGCCTGTCCACCACACCATCGATTACAGTCTATTTATTCTTTAACCCTTTTCCAATCCCCTCCTTACCAATAGACTCAGCCGGAATACGATTCATGTTAAGCTAATCCAGTAGTGTAAAGCACTGAGAGTGTCGATAGTTAACTGAATTTGGGTTAATTATAGGCAAGTTTTGGGACTCACATCTCTTTTCACAGCCTTGTTTTAATCCAGTGCCTTCTGCCATTCACACAATAACCAACACAGCTGTATCTATGTCATAACCTCTATGGACATGAGAGGGGTGGGGTGGGTGGGGGCTACACATCTATGCCATAACCAACACTCTTCATCCTTATGAAACTTGATGATAAAGTGAGTTCAGTTTGTGTAATTCAGCATTTACACTAGACGATTATAGGCTGCGATTCAGGCATTTTGCACCGCCTGACGACTATCAGCCGTAAAGTCTGGAAATCTTCTAATGTAATGGCCAAGTGCGTGGCGACTGCAGATCGTCTGATTACATCAGATTATACAATGCGGCACCACATGTCGACTATATTGGACATGCTCTGACGTCCGTGACTATTTCAAGCTGGCTTGAATTAGTCATCTACATGGGCAGCGATTCTGTGAAAACTTATAGTTATCAGTGTAAACGCTAGGCTACATTCTGAGGTCAACGACTTTTGCAGTGGACATTGCCACCATGTGACAACTACTGGCTTGACAATCTACAGTCGTCGCGTTTATAGTTCAACGTACACGCCCTGTTGATATTGTTGTTTATGTTTCACATGACCACACAGCGGTTCTCATCGGCAATGTCGTTGTTGTTCTCACAGTCACTGATGCTCCGTCGCATCTCAATGGAGCGCCGGTCACTCTCCGCACTGCTCACACAGCTGAGGCTTCGCTTCAGCTCTCCACCGTTATCGGAACTAAGACTCCGCTGGGAGCTGGAGCTGCTCTTGCGGGAGAAGCGGCGGGAGAGGCGTGTGTGAATGCTCAGCGTGTCTTTAGTCTCCGTCTTAAAGACGCGGGTCAGGAGCCCCATGAAGACCTCGTGCACGTTGTCGTTCATCTTGGCGCTCGTCTCGTGGTATGGACAGCTCCGTTTACGAGCCTCGTTCTCAGCCTGCTCGCGCTCCACCTGCCGGCCGGAAGTGACGTCAAACTTGTTGCCCACGAGCACGATGGGAACTTCTTCCGGTGCTGAAAGATGGACGGAAATGTTTTATTATCTTTTTTTTTCTTTTTTTTTCAGAATTTCTTTATTGCATATCAACATGGTTTACATTGTATATGTCCTTTGTTTTGGTTAATAACAATAAAGTGGGATGTTCCGTCAGCAAGTACTAGGGATGCTGGTTTCAATCGGTTCCCATATTTTATATATTCATTTCATTTTGTTATCATTTTTTTTATTCAAGAGCAATTTATAGCTCATGAATTAGATTACATCGGTTATGCCTTTCACTACGCTGCATAGCATCAATTACACACATCGAAATATGTCTCTGGAGTACCATTTTCACCCCAGTAGTACACTGGCACTTTTCACAATATCCACAGTGAAATCATTACATCACACCTCCATGGTAATCCAAACTAATTAGGATGTCATATAACAGTAATGATATTAACTATGATAAAGTTTAACATAGGTTGGAAAAAATATAATCAAAATATTTGCATTATTTCAACAAAAAATTGCAATTACTTTAACTTCGTAGCGTACTACGCCCGGAATGCCTCCAGGATTCATAGCGTAGCTAACGGATTAAGTACTATAGGGGAAACCTATTTACCAATCAGCGATCAGGAATTATTCTGTGTAAATAGTTCAAGCTGCAGAGCAGAAATTCTGACAGCTGTCAAACATGGACGGAATCCAGTCGGACTTTCCTAATATCATAAAGTCGTGTAGACGGGGTAGGATAAATACGAAACCGAACTCGAGTTAGACTTGTCAGTGTCTATGCCACTCTGGTCAGGTCTGTTCCGCACTACCCTCAGCTAACGCTTCACGTAGTAATACACAACCTTCCTAGCATAAACACTGTCAAGTCTAACACTCGCTCGGTTTCTACTAATTATGATAAAGACGCTTCATTATAATCTCAGAACGGCGCCTATTTATCATTCCCGAAGAGGCTTTCAGACCTCAGATAAGAGGCTGGTGCTATATGTAGACTAGAAGAGGCTATACACCCACCTTTTGTCTCAGACACGAGGTCTATTAACTTGAGGGCCTCTTTAAATGAGGGATGGTTGTCGAGGGAGAAGACGACGATGAAGGCGCGTCCTGATTGGATGCTCAGTTGTCTCATGGCCGGAAACTGGTGCAGGCCCGCAGTGTCGAGAATCTCGATCCCGTGAATGCCGCCGTCTGAAAGAACAACAAAGTGTAACGATGTTATTAAGAGAAGCGTACAGAAAATATCCACTAGGAGCTTTACAGGGTTTACCCTTTCTGCTGTACCCCAAATGTCAACCCTAGGATATCGTGAAGGGTGGAGCACCAGCCTATCGTGAAGGGTGGAACATCACGCTATCGTGAAGGGTGGAACACCACACTATCGTGAAGGGTGGAACATCACGATATAGTGAAAGGTGGAGCACCATGCTATCACGAAGGGTGGAACACCACACTATCATGAAGGGTGGAACATCACGCTATCATGAAAGGTGGAGCACCACACTTATGTGAAGGGTGGAGCACCACACTATCGTGAAGGGTGGAACACCACACTCTCGTGAAGGGTGGAGCACCATGCTATCGTGAAGGGTGGAGCACCATACTATCGTGAAAGGTGGAACACCACGCTATCGTGAAGGGTGGAACATCACGCTATCGTGAAGGGTGGAACAGTTTTTCAAGTTAGTGCAAGAACTATGTGGAAACATTCTATATTTGTTTCTCTGGTGCGAGGTTCTGGTATGTTTTCCTTTTTTCAGTTTTTGTTCATCGTTTGAGTGAACAAGTGTAGTCAATATACAATTGTGCATCAATGGATTGTTCACATGTTCATACAGAATAGACAAGTTACTACTTTGACTATGTACCTGCTGTTTTCTGGATAAATAAGCGGAGTTCAGATCTCTTAATATCGTGTACATAACTTCATTGTTATCAAGTTGAGTGCCTAATGTGTTTGCGCTAATATATCAGGTGGGCTCTTCTATAGGCCTGCTACTTCTGTGTCAAATGACTGCCCACGGTGATATGATCCTGTATTGAGGTATTGATGTCCAACCCTGGCCAGAACTCAGCTGGAGGTACGCCGGTAACCATGGTCATTATATCAGTCCATCTGGGCCAGCCTCAGCTACAGTAACTCAACCCACCAGTCCGTCCAAGAGGGAGGCCACAATGATAGGCAATCACTTTTGGTCTGCGTATATCACATACTGCTCCCTACTCCAGGGGGTCGTTGCTCCACGTTTTGCGGATCGCAGATCCAAGGTGGCGATCCAAGGTCGAAAGCGTTGCTCTAGATTTTTTGTGGATCGCATCATAATTATGTCGCCCTGTATATTAAATACAAAATCTAATCAATCTTTCAGCTATGTCACTGAAATGCAACATGAAAATAACAATACTACACGACATGATCCGATATTACCGGAGAAACGCTTTTCCCACATTTCTAGGAGCAGCGACCCCTTGGTAGAGTAAAAGACCCCTTCAAAGGACACCCCGCTTAAGGGAACACTCCACTTAAGAGTACACCCCACTGAAGGGGAAATCTTCTCGAAACGGAAATTGTTCCCTCCATTAGGAGTTTATTTCAACCACACTTAATGGACCAACCCACTTAAGGAGGACACCCCGCTTAAGTGGACATCCTGCTTAAGGGAACAATTTGATGTGAACGGAAAATGTTCCCTCCATCAAGAGTTTATTTTAACACCAATTAAGGGGCACCTGCTTAAAGGGGGGACATCCCACTTAAGGGGACAGATATTTCAGAACAGAATGCTTCTTAACCCTACTGAAGGGGTCACTTTGGAGGGGCACCTTATCAAATCTAAAGGGACAGTGTGGGGACAACACTCCGGATTATCCTGACTTTGTTTATTGTGTGTGTGAGGTAGTTAGACTGGTATCTAGGCAATAAGGCACCAGGCAACGGCCTGTGTAGGCTCCTGTAGTTGTCAGGTAGGCATCTGTGTGGTTATAACAGTGTCTCTATGCCATAGTATCAACTGTATGAAGGTATTACATACTACGTAACCTAGCCATCGGCAGACGAGTAACCCTGGTTAATGGGCCACCCCTTTTAAGGGGACAGTTTGCTCAGAGTGGAGGGTGTCCCCTGGAGCGGGGTTTTAATGATTGCCCAGTCGTATACTAGCGAATGCGTGCAGTTCACTCTGTGCAGTTTGCGCGCGCAGGTACCTCCAGTCGCACAGTGTGAACTGGGCATAGGAACTCAAGCTAGGTACTGCCAGTCGCGCGGCAGGTACCTTTAGTCGCTAGCCCTGTGGTCGCACAGTGTGACTGGGCCGTGTCTGTGTCTCTTTAATCGGACGGCGCCCGTCAGTCTGAGACAGGTACATACGAGAGCCGGCGGCCATCTTCCATAAATACCAGCACGCTGCCCACAGAGGCGTCGTCAGGAGCGGCAAAAAATCCATACTCAAATAACGCGGCCGTCATCGGGCTTGGGGCTGTCAGGGGGGCTGTCCGGGGGGCTGTGTGGGAGCTATCAGGGGGGCTGTGTGGGGGCTGTGTGGGGGCTGCGAGGGGGGCTGTGTGGGGGCTGTCAGGGGGGCTGTCAGGGGGGCTGTCAGGGGGCCTTCAGCGGGGCTGTAAGGGGGGCTGTAAGAGGGGCTGTCAGGGGGGCTGTCAGGGGGCTGTCAGGGGGGCTGTGTGGGGGCCTTCTGCGGGGCTGTCAGGGGGGCTGTCAGGGGGCTGTCAGGGGGGCTGTAAGGGGGGCTGTAAGAGGGGCTGTCAGGGGGGCTGAGAGGGGGGGCTGTCAGGGGGAACTGTAAGGGGGGCTGTCAGGGGGGCCTCTGAGGGGGCCTTTGGGGGTGCTGTCGGGGGGGGGGGGGGGATCACGCCACTGGTGGCAACCCTCAGAAACACACACCCACACACACCCACACACCCACACACACCCCAAGCTCGCCCAGAACTAGGCCCAATTTGTCCATAAAGCCGCGGAACACTCATCGTCCAAGCGGCAGACAGATTCCATGGCATCAGCGCAAGGGCTGGCGTAGACTTGCCCAAATCTTTGATTATGAATATCCATTAAATGATTAAACACAATGAGAATAAAGTTCATTAGATTAAGTGATCATCTCTGACTGACCCATGAATTAACCTATATCCCAGCAACGAGGGGTGAGGTAGATTGAGGGTAGCCGATGGATGCAGGGACTGGAGCCAGTATCACTGTGAGGAGGTGTGAGGTAGGTAAAGGGGGTAGGTATAGGATGCAGGGACTGAAGCCTGTATCACTGTGAGGAGGGGTGAGGTAGGATGCAGGGACTGGAGTAGATAGGCAACCAACGCCTGTCTCCGACTTAGGGGTTGGTCTTGTCCGATCGCTTTCTGGCCAGAGAGCTCGAGACGATTATCTCGAAGCAGGGTAGACTTTTAGGACACAGTGGAATACATACATGTACTATAATGAACTTCATTCTGATTGTGTTTAATCATTTAATGAATGTTCATAATCAAAGACTTGAGCAAGTCTAGGGCTGTCGCTGTCGGCGGAGTTGGGGAGTTGGCGGGCTGCCCTGTGCGGGGCTTGGAGGACTGCGGTAATGACTGGTGTGCAGTAGTCGTAGTTTACTACTACTAGTAGTAGTATTAGTAGTAGGAGTGGGACCTGGGGTACAGATGATGTCTGTATTGCTGCTCCAGCGGCCGCGGTGCAGTGGACTCTTTTTTTGAAAGATTTCATTGAGAGATAGTTCACATGGATGGGCACGTGATTCTCAACTATACAGTCAAATGGACAAGTGCAATGGCAAAATATCAACAGATATAAATGGTTTGGTAAGTCCATATGGGGCTACGGCAGGGCCCCATGGCAAATAGTTTGTTCACTATGCAAGGCATGATTGTGCAGTTATCATTTGACCTCTATAGGGGTCAGTGGCGATTCGGTTAGCTTGCCAGGGCAGTTTTAGGTCGTTTAACAATCTAGGATCGTACATGTAGACCCTTTTCTGCATGCCATAGAGACTCATGAATGATGTGGGTCAACTTTATTCAACACGTATGGATGAGCTTATGGACTGCTAAGACTATCTTAGCGAACAGACTTAAATATCTTAACCCTTGTACAAGGTACAGAAAAGGGTCTTCATTGTCGAACCTAGAAAATTAAACTCACCCCAGGTTTCCGGCATTATTATGAACTGGGTAGGAGTACCTCAAGGTGTTTATACGGGGAATGGGTGTCACCATAGCTCTAGTTCAGTCTCAAAGTTTGCCTTTGACCTCAAGTCCGACACTAGTGAGGAGAATGAACAGAGTCGCACTACGCTTGACTACGAAAAGGAAACCCACGGCCAACTTCCGCAAGGCAGGAACAAGCAATAGCATTAGCATTATTAGAAGGTAAAGCAAAGCAAACAGGTACGTTCAAAATCCGTAGCCGATATATGGTTCTCACCATCTCAAATACGTAGTCAAAACGCCAGAATTTACGCCAGTGTGACTGGATTGCATAGTAAAATATAAATGCGTTGAATTTGCGTACCAAATACGCAGAACTCGCAAAATGCGTAGAAGAAACGCCAAAATTTACGCCAGTGTGACTGGGGCATAAAGCAGGCTGGCATTGCCGCTTGATGGAGGCGGGCCGGGAGGTATGGGCCATGTAATAAATAAGACGAGATCATCAATAACATTGAACTGCTGCAGCATTCACCTCAATCTCAACAGGAATGGAAGGGTCTGGCGGCCCAAAGGCTGGCAAGTCATGCTTGTGTTAGATCTTTTTTCAGCTTCTTTACTTTCTCGTTAGTACTAGTAAAGTCTTTGATCAGACCTGTTTGTGATTGCCAAAACTTGGTTGGTGCATCCTGCTTTACCAATACTAAGAAAGAAACTGATGAGTGTTTGGTCTGTGTCCTCGTTCGCCATCGAGTTTGGAGTGCCCAGTAATGAACGAGGCGATAGCCGAATGAATATTCAGAAGCACTCCAAACGAGATGGCGAATGGGGACTCAGACCAAACACGAAAATGTTTCGTAGTCGGCCAATTGAAACGGGCTTATAGAAATATCTAAATATTGTCGAGGTCGAAGTCGGCCGATTCTCGATGTTACGGGATGTGCCTGGCGATCCCCAGAATAAAAATATCTTGTGTAACTGTGTAATTTGTACGGTTAGTCCAACCATGGTCCTCTGGTAGTTCTATTCACTTTACATAAGGGTAATTCTAGACTGTTATACAAACAATAATGGCCGAAGATTTTTATGGCGAAATAATTAGGGCACTAAAACATTTAATGATGATAATAAATACACAATATTGACTGGTTCCAGATACAAGCGGCCGTATGCTACGAGGAGTTGATGCGTAGTAATATCCGAGCGTGAGCGAGGATATTGCGCAGAGTCAACTCCGAGTACATGTAGTATACAACCGCTTTTATCTGAAACCAGTCTATATGGGATTTATTATCCACCTTTTCTGGGCAAGTGGCATGTCGACATCAGTTCATCTAAGTTATGCACTATTTTCCAGTACGCACTATTTTTCCGTATGCGCCACCCGGAGCATATAACATATCCGTATGCGCTGGGTATGTCCATACAAACTCCCCATGTGTTTTTTATGGACACTTTGTATAAGGTGGATAATGATGGTATTTATTTAAACCAGTCAATGACAGTGATACATAGAACTCTTCAATATGATTATTGGTGATTGGATGGGCATTTGATGATTTCGTTGGAATTGATAGACATATTTTATTGAGCGTGGGCTCCATGCTCTTATACTATACCTAAAGGTTAGAGTGGTTGGAATTTGAGCTTGCTGCAAAAACCTATCCCTTCTCTATCCGTGTGCTAACACTGTAACATTGGGAAAGGAGCAGGGTGCCAGTGTCTCAGGCTCGAAGAGGCATGTCTATAGAGACCTAAATGACTTACTGGTGATTGATACATTTGGATCCTTCATAGGCTGTTCTAGAAGCAGGTTTATTGGGTGCAAGTGGGTTACAGAAAATGACTCATTGACTGAATATAACTCAAACCTTTTAATTGTTACTTTTTATAACTTCACTCATCATTCATCAATGATGAACATACCGTTTGCTTCCAGTTGGATGACTCTTTGGAAGCCTCTAATTATGACAGGTCCTAGATGATAGTGGACAATGAATCTATGACTATATCCAGAGAACGGGAAGCCTAAATTGTATGCCCAAATCCTATTGGTCAATTATCACGTGGGTATTCACCAAGCGATTCTGCCGATACAGAATAGTTACAGACGCCAATTGTCCGGACCAACAAAAGAAACGTTATTCTATTGTATGGCTAGCACAATTTCTATATAGGTGTGATTTGAAGACTACTGGATATGCCTAGGTAACATTTAGAACCTAGCTCCACCATATTCTTTATCTGATGACAATAGCGATTACCATGTAAGCTTATCCCCATTTATAGGTCATACTAATTTGTTGTTAAAGACCGAGGCGGCTTCCTTTAGGAGAACTAAGTAGGCCGGCTCCTAATTAAGCCTAGGGTAACAGGAGACGAGCCTAATGATAACGTTAATTACACGAACAACATCGAGGCCTACATTTTCTCAAACCGGAAGTAGCTCGGACGCTTCCTTTCCAGGCCACCTTCTAACTAGACTGGCTTCAGTCCCTGCATCCTATGTCTACTCTCCTCGCTGGGATACAGGGACTGGTACAATTGGTAATTGTGTTAGATTTCTGGCGCTGTATAGCACCAGTATTTTCAACACTCTCCATACAGATATCATGGCTCCTGGTCAGATATCTGATGGGAGATTGATACCCTTTCACTTTGATCTTAATCGGGTCACAGTCAGGAGTAGGTAAAATATATTGCTATGACAACACAGGCGGCCAGGGAAATGGAGGAGGGCAGGGGTAGGGGTAGAGGGAGGTATAGGGTAACAGGGAGTGACTTGGGTCATAAACAGGAGATTCTACTCATAGTGGACAAGTCTTTGATTCATGGGCCAGTCAGAGAAGGATACATACTGTAATGAACTTCATTCTGATTGTGATTAATCATTTAATGAATGTTCGCAATCAAAGACTTGAGTAAGTCTACCTTCTAACCTAATCACTGAGTTCTCTTCCTCTTCCGCAACTCCTCCTCGTTTGTAAAATAGCGCCCGGGAGACATAAAAAGCAAATGGTGAGTGCATTGTCTAGTGACAGGATGAAGAGTTATCATTGTCTCTGTGGAAGCCTCCGCCGGTTGTGTGCTCACAGCTTCTCGTGAAGCAGTGGAGAACAAAGTCAATATCTCACCCCTGGTATTTTTTCTCCATACAATTAACATTTGGAACTCGTATCAAACGCCCATGAGATATTTAGAGGAAATATTTAATGGAGGATAATGTCACAAATATTAGCCCATTGGTCAGTGTGAAGGGTGAGATAAATTCAGAAGCCCATTCAAGTTAAGGGTCAGAGCTCAATCTATTATGTCCCCCCTGGTACACGCTTATCCATAGGAATAACATCAAAAGATTATATGCAAAATAACCTACGTAAAGTGACAATACTACACCGGGGCTATAGCAGAGGGATGTGAGATGACGTCATAATCGACTGACCAATCAGCGGCCAGGACTTCAGACAGCAGACAAGACATCAACATGGGGATTTATATGTTCCTAACTGGATTTGCAATGCAATTTGAATTATTCTAATATTGTGATGCTATTCTAAATTTCGTTAGGGGGTGAGATCTGCACTCAAATCGTAAAAATAAACAAAACTCCGGTCGTTTGGATGTGCTATATATTCATCATTCGGCTTTGCTTTGATGACTATTCTCGATCCAGTTCTATATAAAACCTTCCCTTATTAACCTTTCAGGAGAATTCTCTGTATATGTCACCACGTATCTTGACACTCGGGTTGTTTAATGAGTGTTAAATGAGTGAAAGTATGACCTTGTCTAGGTCATTGTGTATCTCGGCACTCGGGTTATAAAATGAGTGAGGGCATGACCTTGTCTAGGTCATTGTGTATCTCGACACTCCGGTTATTAAATGAGTGAGAGCATGACCTTGTCTAGGTCATCGTGTATCTCGACACTCGGGTTGTTAAATGAGTGAGAGCATGACCTTGTCTAGGTCATCGTGTATCTCGACACTCGGGTTGTTAAATGAGTGAGAGCATGACCTTGTCTAGGTCATCGTGTATCTCGACACTCGGGTTGTTAAATGAGTGAGAGCATGACCTTGTCTAGGTCATCGTGTATCTCGACACTCGGGTTGTTAAATGAGTGAGAGCATGACCTTGTCTAGGTCATCGTGTATCTCGACACTCGGGTTGTTAAATGAGTGAGAGCATGACCTTGTCTAGGTCATCGTGTATCTCGACACTCGGGCATGACCTTGTCTATAGGTCATTGTGTATCTGGTTGGTGATGACGGATACTAGAGGACACTGAGCGGCGCCGTTGGACTCAACAGCCACACACTGCGGCTGACAGATGGTGAAAGGCTGCGCTCGGGCGTACTTGGCGCCCGGCTCAGGACGGAGATGCCGGCTGGTAATTGGAGCTGGCTAAACGCGGCGCGTGGGCGGAGTACCATCAGGAGTAGAGGCACGGCCAGCACGCTGATAGCGGCGTTTTTCTGCCACTTCACCACGACGGCAGGGACGGGCATTACGCCGGCGGGCGGCGGGCTCTACGCCGGCGGGCGGCGGGCGATCCGCGGAGATCCTCCCGTCTACACCGGGCCGCCCCGACCCCCAACTCGTAACCCTACAGCATTGGTCCCACTGACCTCAGGGTCGTGTATGGGGAGTGGGAGGAGGGAGGGATAGGAGCGGGGCACAGGGGGGAGGGGCAGTGTCGCGCATGGGAAGTGGGAGGAGGGAGATGTAGGGGTGGGTTATAGGGGGAGGGGTGTAGGGGGGGAGGAGCAGTGTGGTGTATGGGAAGTGGGAGGACGGAGATGTAGGGGTGGGTTATAGGGGGAGGGGTGTAGGGGGGGCGTAGGGGGAGGGGTGTAGGGGGGAGGGGAGGTGTGGTGTATGGGAAGTGGGAGGACGGAGATGTAGGGGTGGGTTATAGGGGGAGGGGTGTAGGGGGGGGGGGGGCGTAGGGGGGCAGGGGCAGTGTGGTGTATGGGAAGTGGGAGGACGGAGATGTAGGGGTGGGTTATAGGGGGAGGGGTGTAGGGGGGGGGGCGTAGGGGGAGGGGTGTAGGGGGCAGGGGAGGTGTGGTGTATGGGGAGTGGGAGGAGGGAGGGGTAGGGGCGGGGCATAGGGGGAGGGGCGTAGGGGCGGAGGGGGGCAGTATCGTGCATGGCAATTGGGAGGAGGGAGGGATAGGGGCGGGCACAGGGGGGAGGGGCAGTTTGGTGCATGGGAAGTTGGAGGATGGAGTGGTAGGGGTGGGGGAGCACGGGGAGGGGCATAGGGGGGAGGGGCACTGTGGTGCAAGGGAAGGGAGGGGTAGGGGCGAGGCGTAGGGGGTAGGGGCATAGGGGGGAGGGGCACTGTGGTACATGCTAAGTGGGAGGAGGGAAGGGTAGGGGAGGGGCGTAGGGGGGAGGGGCGCAGAGACAAGGGGCGGTCGTTGACCAAGAATGACTTTCTGGCAAAGGCCAATCTCGCCGGTCAGAACTAACACTCTCCTGGCAGAGGCCTGGTTGGAGAGCGTGACTGAAGGCTGGTGAGTGTAGGACAAGAAATGTCAAGGTTTTTATGATAGGTCAATCGGACGAGGAACTGTTAGTAACGTAAAGGGGGCGTCCACAAACCACGACAAGGCTACGACAAGCGCCGACAAGAAAGTTCCAATCAGCGCTTGTCGCAGCCTTGTCGTACGAAGGTGGGCTTTATGACAGCGTTGTCGGGGCATGTCGGGAAGTGCCTGCTCCACTAAAATTTCCTATCATAGACCTCTGCGACATGCTCCCAACACGCCATGACACTCCACAAGGGATAAGGGTCCAGTCAAGTTCAATACTGTCGTAGCCTTGTCTGAAGGCTCCCTACAAGTTTCCAATCGTGGCCTTGTCTTGGCCTTGTTGCACTCTTATCGGGAATTGGGGTCCACCAACCACGACAAGGCTTCCAATCATAGGCCAATCGTGGACCTTGTTGGGAAGCCATTGTCGTAGCCCTGTCGTGGTTGGTTCCTTTACCCACCAACCCCGATAAGGTCCCCGATAGACTCCCGACTGGAATTGAAGAATTCTTGTCGGGAATGTTTTCCTATCGTCGTGGTGGGCGCCAGCATATGACGCCTATCCCGATTCAACCACGAATGGACTATAATTGGATATTCTTATCGTAGCCCTTACGTCTGGATTTGACATGATTGATATTTTCTACGATTGGAATTCAGTCGGTAAGCGTTCCAATTGGAATAGAGGCATTCCGACTGGAATTTCTGGTGGGCTGTGCATTACGATAGTGGTTCCGATTCATTCCCAACACAAATCCAATCGTAGATTATGCTAATGGAGATGCTGGTGTCGGGAACGTACCGGGAACGATTAGACCCTAAATGGAGTTCTCGATAAGAATTCTATCGGGGTCTTTCGGGGATATTTCTTGTCGGGGTCCTATCGGGGATCTTATCATAGTAGGTGTGTGCAGCCTCTTAAATCACATCTGAAGGTCAGATAAAATCGTAGCAGTGCACCACACTTCTACGATTGACTCTACGATACACACCGATACGCCCCGATTGACTCCCGATATGCCACTATTAAAGTCACGAATCGTAGACCTCCCGATTAGATCCAATGTGTAGGATTTTTTTGGAGCGTATCGAAAAATTCTTTATGTTCATACAATATTGCCTGGTCTTCAGTGTATTTTAATACTAAAATACTCTCCATTGGTACATTAAGTGAATCGTGAACTAGTCATAAACTGGTCACCTTTTATGTACCACGAAAGACATTTCCCACACCGATACGCTGCGATTAGAATTTCGGAAACCTTCCGATACACCACTTCTAACCTCAGTGTGTCAGGAGGGTTATCTTTGTCAATCGGCAGCAGTGGGTGCGTGGTGTAATCGCCGGCTGTGGGTTTTTGAATGTAATTTTCTTTTTTTTGAGAAACTTTTATTCATTCTGCCATTTGGCAGGTCTTCCATGAACAAGAATACATCCAATCATATCCGCATACAATAGCCAATGGTGAGTGATGAGAAGTGATGTTGTTGTACAATGATGTCCATAGTTTCATTATATGATTGCTTTAACAGTTTACAGTTACATGCAAGAGGTAGATTGAGGATTAGTGAAAGCCCATTGAGTCAAGCTCCTTTTTAACCAAACATTTAAACACAAGTTTAGATTCTGCCCTTTGGGTCTCAGCACTCAGTCTGTCCCATAGTTGGGTGCATCTGTAGTCAGGGCTATTTTTGTACCCGTTAACTTTAAAGCGATATGATTTCAGGCGAATGTTTGCATCTCTCCTGGTGCCCCTTAATATAGCATCGATATTGTCCTTTTCCCCCGCACGTTTGTACGTTAGGCTAAGCATTTGTCTCATCCGTCTAATCGGCGGCAGTGGGTGTGGGGTGAAATTTGAGGCAGTGGGTGTGGTGTGTAATCGGCAACAGTGGGCTTGGTGTGTAATCAGCGGCTGTTGGTGTGGGGTGTAATCAGTGGCAGTGGGTGCAGGGTGTAGTCAGTGGCAGTCAGTGCAGGATTTAATTGGCGGCAGTGGGTGTGGTATTTAATCATAGTTTAATGTTTTAGACATCGGAACGGAGGTCTTTATCTACCCCCCGATGACCTAGACAATTTGGAAATATAGTTTATCGGGACAGCCATCTTTGTTAATTGGCGGCAGTGGGTGTGGGGTATAATCGGCGTATATCGGTTGTTTTACTTGACGCCACTCGCATGAATACACGCATGCGTAGTCAGCACTCTGCGGACTATTTCCGCCGGTCAGGGCGGAGGATGTACAAAATGCCAGTCATCGCCGGTTGCGCACCTGTATCAAATGCCAGTGAATTATGTCCTCATGGAAATAGCAGATGTGCATACATAGAAGCCGCTGGCGTACCGTCTGCATGCTCAGCTATGGTTACAATATCTATATTTAGTCCCGGTGACAGACAGGGGACCGTAATGAGGATCAGGTACGAAGCACAAATTTAATCGCTCTCTTGAACCGATAAACAACAATGTGATGTTATTTTCGGTTTCGCTGTCTTGTTTTTGGCCTAGCACAGCCTAGGTCTAATTGACGTAATCTAATTAGGAGGGGTAGGGTTACATGAGTTCGTTCATGGCCTTTTTACGCTAATTGCTTGTTTAAGCCCGGACGTTTGGCTTCTGGCGGAATCTGTCAGGAACATAGGTCTATCATTGTATTTTAGTACGGATGAGTGTGTGGGTGTTGACATCATTCTATTCCCTAGTATATATTTAGCCATAGGAATAACAATAGAAGATTATATGCAATGATCACCCACGTGAAGTGCCAGTACTAACTACGCCATTGTCATGGTGTAGTGATGTGAGATGACGTCATAGCGACTGGCCAATCAGCCGGCCGGATTTGAGAAAATAGGTACGACAATAATATGGAGATTTATCCAATCCTAACTGGATTTGCCTAAGCAAATAGAATTATTCTGGTATTGTGATGCTATCTAATGTCTTTGAAAGAGGTGGGATAAATCCAGAACCGCACTCGAAAAATAAAATAAACAATACTCCACTCATTTGGCTGCACTGCAATCGTCAATTGGCTTCACCTCAGTGACAATGACCTGTGTATCTATACTTGTGGAGTATTGTTCATTTATACCATTCTCGATCCAGTTCTATATGAATAACGCACATTCAATTGTTTATGGCGACAGTATGACGGCTATGTAGCTTTAAGCCCAATACACATCTACCGATTTCGGAACATTTATGCTACCGATTTCGGAACATTTATGTATCTTTGTCGGTCACAAACAGACAGTAATTTGTTTGAGGCATGGCATCTTAACGAAGTCGGCCCTGGACGGTAGATGTAGCACAGCTAGGCAAGGTCAGGCAAAGATTAGTGAACCACATCCTTCAGAAGTTATTTTTTTCGCCCACAATTTGTGGTTTCTATCTTCCTAAATCGGTGGCTAAAAGTTTATCAACACGTTGATAAATCTAGTTGCCGACAGCAGAACATTGGTCAATGGCGCTTGATTGGGTGGCCGACACGAGCTGAGGTATTACGTAATTCGCCTTGGACAAGTTCACCGACCGACTCCTATACGATTTGGGAACTAATCGTTCAATCCTGAATCGGTAGATGTGTATTGGGCTTTATCTGTGGTGGAGTGATCTCTGTTCTGTGGAAAACGTCAGATCCCGCTAAGTAGTCAATTAATCAAACCGAATAATGCCTGCCGAAAGAGTGTATCTTTTGTCTTATATTACAATGACATGTTGTGCAATATGTTGAAAACAATGGAGTGTTGTGACATATATTGTCATAAGCGTGACAATACCCTTAATTATCCAAGTACTGACAGGGGTCAACGTTGCTCAACTTCGGTGATCAAAGAGAACCGGTGTTTTAACGTGATATGGCCGTATAGACAATACCCTTCATTAACAATCATTACTAATTGCCTGCAAATCAAATAAGTTTAGAACTTGTGGCCCTTTTCATAAGCAGAAATCTTAGATAATAGGTTAGGTAATACTTTGTGATATAGACACAAAATAGAGGCATAACAAAGTATAGGATGCCTTGTAGCAACACGATTTCTTAGCCGTCCCATCTATCATATTCCTATATACCTATGGCCCAACACTCTATTGTTACACCATGCTACGGGGGGGGGGGGGGGGGGGGTAACTTACATTTACTACCCAAGGCTGACGTTTACTAACCAAGGTTTACGTTTAGTCCAATCAGATCATCTCTTACAAAATTCATATGAAAAGCGCACTGGGGAGAAAACATAGAGTGTCAAGTTACTCGATAACGGATAACTCGATGGCGGATGAGCAAATATCACTATCCATCATTGTTAAACTACATTTGAAGGTATATAGGAATAAGGAAAGCAAGTTTCCGAAGAGAGAATACTGGAACAGAGTTTCCCTCTTTTCCATACACACTGAAGCAGTAAGATATGTAACAAAACAGCAGTGAGATAAATAGACAATGATCGATGGTTTTGTGGACAGGCAGCCGTAAGCCATGACAGGTTGACACGTAGTAATATACGGGCGCTAGCGAGTGTATCGTGAAGTTAACCTTGAGTGGTTTACAGAGCCGCCTGTCCTTGTTGTATTTATTATCCATCTCTTCAAATGAATTAAACCCGGTAATTGCCATATTAATGTTTATAACAATAGGAACTATTTCTTTGCTCTATAGCAAAAGGGATTTTACTCCCGTATACCATGGTTTTGAGGCCGTATACCCGGTTATGACAGGTTTTATATAATGGGTCCCCATACATTTTCAATGGGGGCTTTGTATACTATGGATAATAATGTAACAGACCCCGTTATAAGCCATACTACTCCTTTTATCTCACGCCTGGTACAAGTTTAGCCATAGGAATAACATTAGAAAAAAATACTCAACGATCAACCACGCAAAGTGACAATACTACGCTGTGGCGTAGTGAATTAGAGATGCCGTCATATGGATTTGCTAAGTCTATTCTAATTATTGTGAAATTTTGATGATATTTAATATCACAAAAAGGGGAGAGATAAATCCAGAACCGCACTCGAATCATAAAAATACACAAAACTCCACTCGTTTGAATGGGCCATAATCGTTATTCGACTTCGCCTCGATGACGATTCCGGTCCATCCAAACTCGTGGAGTATTGTGTATTTATACGATTCTCGATGCAGTTCTATATAAGTAATACTCGTAGGGGCATGGAGTTCCCAATGTTAAGCCTATGGGGCAAAAGAAATATCATGGGTGAGATAATGGGACAGACCCCGTTATAAGCCATGCTCCTCATTGTAACACACACCTGTAGACGTTCATAGAGTATTGTCTATTTATGCGATTCGCGATGCAGTTCTATATAAGTATGACATACCTGTAGACGTTCAGGTAAACTTAGAAGAGATGTATGACAGTGCTCACCAGGCATCCTGACGATGTGTCTGTAGATGTCGTCCACCGTGGGGTTGTACTCCAGGGAGAAGCCCTCGCCGACGAACCTGGTGACGATGGAGGTCTTCCCGACGCCTCCCGCGCCCAGCACCACCACCCTGTACCCCATCATGTTGCCGGGCTCGGCCTTGTGGATCCTCACCTCCAGGGTGCCGGGCCTGGTCCGCACGTGGAGTAAAGAGAGAGAGAGAGACGGGTGAGCGGGGCCTGATCCAGACACGTGGAGTAGTGAGAACCGGGTAGGGGCTGGACTGGGTCTGATTGCTGCTACTCGGAGGTAGGAGCGGGTCCTTCAGGTAACTAACACCAAGTGAGCAGTGAGTGAGACGATGTCCACGCGCGCCGCGCGAACTGCTCCTTACCAGCAGTGAGTGATACGATCTGCTCCTCAGCACGCCCAGCCTGACAATAAGTCACCGCCGGCCGCCGACCGGGCTTATAAGGACATGCTCACCGCACGCGCGCTCTACCGACCAGAGACCGGGACTGTGGTAGGAGAGTGTAGCTCACATGTGAGGCGTTCTCCATACCGACCAGAGACCGCGACTGTGTTAGGAGAGTGTAGCTCACATGTGAGGCGTTCTCCATATCGACCAGAGACCGCGACTGTGTTAGGAGAGTGTAGCTCACATGTGAGGCGTTCTCCATACCGACCAGAGACCGGGAGTGTGTTAGGAGAGTGTAGCTCACATGTGAGGCGTTCTCCATCCATATTGACCAGAGACGAGGCCGCGGGCAGGGACTGTGTTAGGAGAGTGTAACTCAGATGTGGCGTTCTCCAACACGTGACCTTCACGGCGCAGGTGCAGTCAGTCAGCTGCTTATCGCCACACCTGCACTACCCTCCACTCTTTGTCTCACTGTCCTTCTTCTCTTCCCCTCCAATTCTAAACTGCGTGGCCGATCACTGATGTGATGGCGGCGCAGTTCGGGGATATCCACATTTTGTTTGTGGACGTCCAGTTAACCTCATCTTCATCTACCCTCCCTATATTGTCCTTTGATTACCTTAGTATCCTTATGCCCCAGTCACACTGGCGTAAAAAACGCCGTTTTTCCGTGTACGCACCTCTACGTTCTTCTACGCATTTTGAAATCTACGAATGCGCGGCAATGCGCGGGAAAACGCGGAGATGCGTAAAGGAAAGTCGGAATGCGCCGAAAAACGCCACAATGCGTACAGATGCGTAGATAAGCGTTGATGAACGTTGATGAACGTTGAGAAGCGTACTAAAACGCTAAAGAAACGCAAAGAGATACGTTCCAAATCCGTAGCTAATACGTGGTCCCCAACAATTCAAATACGTAGAAGAAACGCCAAATTTTACGCCAGTGTGACTGGGGCATAAGACCCTTACTGCTTATTCGACACCATGGATAGTCTGGTGACTAAAAAAGGAGTTAACTTTGTAGGGCAGAATAACCGCAGCCTTTATTCCAAGCTCGATCAAATCAATCTAGCCTTTAACGGTGCAGACTTTGTATGTTTAACAGAGACTCTACTGCATCAAGGTTACGACAATTCCATGCTTTATTGGCCCTGGTACAAAATTTATAGGTTGGACAGAGAGTCATCTTCTTGGGGTGGGGTTGCTTGCTATGTCAAGGCGGAATTAACTCCATTTATCGAATTCAATAATGAATTAAGCATTACCAATTCCGATTTCGAAATTCTAGTGTTGAATCTTAATAAGCCTTACTATCGTAAAACCTGTGTTATCACCTGCTACAAGCCTCCACCCAAACCTGCACGCTTATTCTTTGACCAGCTTTTGGATATTTTAAAAGACAAAGAAGTCTCCGGTCGTGAAATCTGGATTATAGGTGATGTAAACATTGATCTTAAGAAAACTAGCTCACCCGATTACAAACTAGTTCAACGTTTTACAAGAATCTCTGGTCTTAAACTTCTACTGTACTGCCGCTGAGACCAACAACGAACGGCAGTTCATTTATTGAAATGAGTCCCAGTTCTTATAAGTACCTCGGGTAATTTTATATTCTGCTACTACTAAGAAAAGGGGAGAGTGTAAGCCATGAGTAATAGCTATCGTAATGTAAAAAACTTGATAGACTGGCTCTCAGTTCCTGCATCCTATATGGCTACCCTCCTCGCTGGGATACAGGGATTGGTACAATCGGTAATGGTGTTGGATTTCTGGCGCTGCTTAGCTCCAGTATACCCAACACTCTCCATATAGATATCCTGGCTACTGGTCAGGATATCTGCTGGGAGATTGATACCCTCTCACTTTGATCTCAATCGGGTCACTGTTAGGAGCAGGCAAAATCTATTGCTATGACAACACAGGTGGCCAGGGAACTGTAGGGGAGGGAGAGGGAGGGGTAAGAGGAGGTGTAGCGACTCAGGGGACATATACAGGAGGTTCTGTTCCTACTGGACAAGTCTTTTATACATGGGCCGGTCAGAGAAGGATACTATCGTAAAACTGGATGAGGTTCAATCTTGTCCACCGTATTCCACGACTGGAGTTTGGCAAAGTGACTTCATAAGGCGAAGCCGAGTGAAGTCCGGAGCCAAAACTTCAGGAGTGGAATGCGGTGGCCAAGATTAAAATGAATCATGTTTTGATTTTATCCTACCCTTTCTCCTTGATTTTGGAATATTACGTGATAACAATGCTGTATGCCACTAGTGGCATATAAAACTCTGTATGCCAGTCAGCGTGGCATACGGAAACCCAATGTTAAGCCTATGGGATTTTATATTAGGGGTAGGATAAATACTTTAATGAACTTTATTCTGGTTGTATTTAATGTATGTTCATAGTCAAAGACTTGAGCAAGTCTAAGAACTTGGGTTTATCAAGTGGTGGTTTGTTTCTTTCTTGTCAGAGGATGTGGTGTGTCCGCCCCTGGCTGTGAGTAACAGATCCGAACCTGTGCACGGAAGTGCCACAGGTTTGATCTTTGTATATAAGGCTGGGTCACAGCTATTTATCCTACCCCTAATAAAAAACCACCATAGACTTAACATAGGGAAATTTTATGTGGCAGGCCGTGACATAAAGTGTTTTTTTATGCCACTAGAGTAATAACAATATTGACCAATCAGAGAGCAGGATGTCAGCTACTATGAAAAAAAGTTCTGTTATGAAAAAAAATTCAGGTCATTGACTCAATATTTATCTTTTAGTAATACAAAAGCAAAGACGAGGTAGGATAAATACGAAACCGAACTCGAGTTAGACTTGTCAATGTCTATGCCACTCTGGTCATCGATTTCATACTGCCTGACGCCTATGGCGTCAGGCAGTATGAAATCGATGACTGACCGAGAAGAGGAACCGTTTCGTCCACAGTCAGGACGTTTGCTTATTATTATATGCCTTAAATCGATTTAAAAAAACGACAATTTAATGACTCATTAAGTTACACTCAGAGCGGGCACAAACATTATTATTACTGCACCCCTAGCAGCGGGCAGTATTTCATAGACATTCGCACACAGGTATATAATAATACAGAATACCCGCGCCCACGAGGAAGGATTCTCATTCAGTGTGAGGGTTTTCTTACTCTTTTGGGGACTGAGTCTAGGTTATTTAGCTTTGGTTAACTCAACTCACCTGTGAGTTACCAAGCTTTGGCTAGGGTACGAAAACCGGGAGTGAGCTTCAGTTTCCCCGAAACAGTATTACATGCTTGTAGCCTAAATAAGCTATTGTGTATTTTTACTTGGGTTTTGCAGTCTTGGTGTGAGTAGAAATCCCTTCTGCTCTGCTCTTCCTACCTCGAAGCTACCTGTGATTCAGCTAAGTCACTGTACATTTCATATTTCACCTGATTATTGCTTCCGAGGCTCTAAATTAACGGTGGGAGATATTACTATGAAACAATATCTCACATACTCAGATATATGTTTTTACGCTGCATGTCTCGCTTGGTATGTCTCCGGCTTTAGAGACAAAGACTACTCCGACCCCATGCAGAGCTAATATGAGAAACACATAACAGGACAAGGTGGGTGCCTGGACGGAATTCGAGGTAGGAATAACAAGAATTGTAGTATTTCTTTGTTAACATTTGGAACGACTATGTTGGTGCATAAAACACTGTCAAAGGAGAGTAAATAACACTCAGAAATGATGCTTCGTTGAGGGGAAGGTGTGATCTTTCTTTGTGAAATCAGATTCACATTAATCATGACATTGAAACCAGATTCAATGGAGGGATTTATCACTCTGTTGTTATAAATATAGTTACAAGGGCTATCAAGGGCGTGGTATTTTGAGCACTAACTTTGTTGTTTCAAAATAGCGTAACCCTACAAGAACACTTCAGAAATGGCGTCTGTCTGAACAACTGAATAGAATGAATGTCACTTGGTTTTAGAGCTTCCAGTGTGCTTCCAAAAAGCTATCCCTTCACTATCTGCATACTATTCACTGTGATAGGGAGAACAGAGCAGGGAGCCAGTGTCTCAGGGTCTTAGAGGCATGTCCAGCTGACCATGACGAATCACTCAAGACCAAAATACCTCAAGACTCACTGGTGCTTGATATGTTTAGATCCTAGATAGGCAGTTGCAGAAATGGCAAGTTAACTGGGTTCAAGTATAGGTTACAGAAAACTATACATAGACTGAATCTAACCCAAACCTTTAGATTGTTATTCATATATTGTTGCACGCTCGTTCATAAATGATGAACATACAATTTGCTCCTATGTTCAGAATCTTTCACGTTGAAACGAAAAAGGAAATTGTCATTTCTTGGTGAAAAAATGTATTGGTATCGAGCTTGACAGCAACGCACCATTTCACATACTATTTGCTCCTGCTTTTAAATATTTCGAATTAGGTTCCTTCAACTAATTCCCACCAATTCATTTGTCTGTGATAATGTTCTTAGATGCTACATCGTAAAATTAAGTCTCTAATGGGTAGCCCATGGCCGTAGGGTCAGGGGCGGTCATTGCTCCACCTAGCGCACTCCCTCTGCACTCGCGCTCCCTGCGCGCCCCCTCGTGCGAATCACGTAAACTATTAGGTCACGTGGTGAAGCACGCTCTCACACTCTCTCTCACTCTCTTCTCGCGCTTCACTACGTTCAGACGCACTCCAATTTTCTCCGCTATTTTTGGCCTACATCGCTCGCGGCACCGGATACTCCACGAGTATCGGCCCGAGGTCGTTAAGGTTTTAAAGTACGGTTAATTGTCTGCCAGAACAACGTGAGGATGCCGAAGACACGAGCAGGCCCCAGCACATCGCACGCCGATGCGGAGGCTGAAGTAACGTCGGAATCTACCCAACGGCCGTCGGAGGAGCACGTGGACTCGACCTCCGAGGTAGGCAGTGTTAAGACGGTTAGGCTCGTGGCCGTGGAGAAAGGCCTCGCCGACTTCAAAACGGACATGAAAGATCAGATCGGGGGAGTCCTGGCCGCCATCAACCGGCTGGCGGAACAAAGGAACAACGACCGGGCCTCACGGCCACCTTCCGTCCAGTCGGCCGTGGACCGACGCACCAACGAGTGGGCCGAGGACCAGGCCGCACGGGTCCTGCCCCCGCCACGCCAGTTGAGGGAGCGGTATGCGGCCGACTCCTACATCCAACGCGAGCTGTACCGTGAGGCCATCAGACACGACAGGACTACGGGTAAGCTCCATTCGGACTTAAACATCTCTCGCTTGACCTCGAAGCCATTTATGTTTGTGGACCGCGAGGGCGTATTTACACTGTCTCAGAAGCTGGAGGTGCGGGGGTCCCTAGGGCCGATGGAATACGTTAGCGCGTTCCTCGGTCTGCTGGGGGACGACCGAGCCGTGGAGCCCGCGGACCGGGACCACATGTTTAAACATCTCCACCAGGTATCCATCGATGCCCAATCCCGACCGTGGGCCGGGGTGAGGCGATGGAGCCAATTTGTGTTCGACCAAATCGAGGCCGGCAGGCTTAGCTGGTCCGACTACGGTCTGATACAGGAGGAGCGGGTCCGGCTCGCCATGACGACCTCGACCCGGTCGGCCGGACCGGATAACGCAGGGAAGGACAAAGCCAGGGAGCTGCCGTGCCGGCAGTTTAATTCGGAGAGAGGGTGCAGGCATCGGAGCGGGCACGAGGACGGGCCCGTGAAATGGGTTCACATTTGCTCGTTCTGCGATTCGGTGGGGAAACAGTGCGGGCACTCGCTCCATGCCTGCAACCGCAAACTGGGGTACACCATGGGTTACGAGTCCCAGCCGGTAGCCCCTCAACCAACACGCCGCGGGCAGCAGGGCGGATACACCCCGCAGGCCGGATACACGATGAGGGCGGCCGACCCTGGACCGGATGCCCTCTACCAACATGGACTTCCGCAGCCGGCAAAAAACGGGCACGGTGCGCCCCGCGAGTAACCGGAGCGCACCCGACTACAGGATGCTCACGTGCACCCCCCACCCGGGCTCCCGGGGTCAGAGGGTACGCGGCACGTGAGATCACAGAGACGTCCAGTGCTGAAACAACACGGGACAGGAAACCGCCAACGGCCACGTGGGCACAGGTGGTCAGCGGCCGACTCCCGGTCGGCACCTTCCCACGTGAGGCCACCCCGACACGTGACGTCACACACGGAGTAAGGATTCCCCCACGTGACGGGGAGGCAATACACAACAACAATAACAATACGACTCCGCAGGTCCACGTGGCCGTGCCGGTGGGCGTCCCCCACCCGGGCGCGACCGGCCACGGGGCCGAGGACGGACCCCCTCCGTGCGCGCCCCCGGACTTCGCTAAGCTCGAGGAAGTGTGTCGGACCGGGATCATTGCCGCCGGGACTCGTACGGACCCGGAGGCGTTCAGGGCACATCGGCGCGCGGAATGGCCGCGGATGCAGGACGGCGCCCCGCCGGCGCACGGCCACATCTACGAGGCGGTGCGGGCCTCGGGCCTGCCCAACGCGATGTGTACCAAGATTACTCTCCCCACGGACCTAAGGTTGCGGGCATGGGAGAAATACCTCACGAGCATGCGGGGGAAGCAGGAGCTGCTGGGCTTCATACGATACGGCTTCCCCCTAGGATACCTCGGTCCCGCAACGGATACCAGAGGGGTGCCTAACCACCCCAGTGCCACCGGGTACCCGACCGAGGTAGGGCAGTTTGTGAAAAAGGAGCTGTCGTTCTCCAATCTGCTCGGCCCGTTCTCCGACGCCCCGTTCAGCCCGTGGTGCCACGTGTCTCCCCTGATGTCGCGGGAGAAGCGGGACTCCGAGGCCCGGAGAGTAATAACGGACATGACGTTCCCGCGGCAACAGAGCGTCAATGCCTTCGTGATGAAGAACTCGGTCTACGGGGAGGAAAGGGAGCACAGCCTCCCTACCATCGACGGGTTCGTGTCCCGCCTCCTGAGATCGGGCCCCGGGGCCTACATGGCCTCGATCGACATCGCGAGGGCATACAAGAACTTTCGATGCGACCCCCTGGACTGGCCCCTCCTATGCTTCATGTGGGACGGCGGGTACTATTGTGATACGGCCATGCCGTTCGGTGCCCGCGCGTCCTCGTACCACATGCAGTGCGTAGCGGATACCATAGTGGAGATTCTGGCCGGCAAGGGGGTCGAGGGAGCGATGTATCTCGGCGATCTAATCATCATATCGCCGTCGAAGGAGAAAGCCGCGGCGGACTTCGCGACCGCCCGGGAGCTCTTCCGCGAGCTGGGTCTCCCCGAGGCCCGGGACAAAGCCCAGGAACCGTCGCAGGTGGTCCGCTGGCTAGGGATCGACATCGATGCCGCGAAGATGACGCTATCGATCCCGGAAGACAAACTGCAGGATGTGCGGCAACACGTCGCGGCCGTCTCCCGGAAGCGGTCCCTCACGAAGCGGCAGCTCCAGTCGATACTGGGGAAAATACTACACGTCGCAAAGTGCATCCGGCCGGCAAGGGCATTCGTCAGCAAACTCCTCGAGGCCCTGCGAGGCATGTCCGGATTCTACATCAACATCTCGTCGGACATGCGGCAGGACCTCGACTGGTTCTCGAGATTCGCTGACGGGTGGAATGGACGTGCCTTGATCCCCAGGGGCCCCCCGACGAAGTGTATCACTGTGGACGCCTGCCTCACCGGCGTGGGTGGGACGGACGGCCGCCTAGCGTACTCCGGTCAGGTCTGCCCGGTCGGGGACCCGGTGGAGTGTATCTCGGAGCTCGAGGCCCTCAATACCATCTACGCCCTCAACACGTTCCTCACTGACCGGGACCGAGGCACGAGGGTGGAGGTGTTCTGCGACAATATGGGGACTGTCCAGGCGCTCACGTCGGGGCGGGCACGCAACCGGGTCCTCGCCGAGTGCGCGCGCCAGGCCTGGATGGTACAGGCGAAATTACAGGTGGACCTCCTGTACACACACATCCCGGGGGTCCTCAACTCGGTCGCGGACGCCCTCAGCCGGTCGCACCTCACCTCCAGAGACAATGCTAGAGCTGAACGTTACATGTCATTTCATAATCTCATGCCTGTTGTGCCTTGTAACCACGCCTCATTTGTGCCTGTCCTCCGGCTCTCCTGCAGATCCGGCGCTACGTTGTCTCCAGCAGAGGGCATCTGCGCGGCAAGCCGCGGCGCGTGCCCCCGGCATGGTCGCGAACCAGCGAAGCGCCGTATCAACCTACATCGCATTCTGCCGGAGGACGGGTACGGACCCGCAGCAGCCGTCGGTCAGCCTCGTCACGTCGTATCTGGAGTACGTCCGGGACCACGCCCCCTCGCCCGCGACCGTGGCCAACCACTTGTCGCACCTACGGTCGCACCTGCGCCTGTCCGGGGGCAACGTCGCGGCGACCGAGGACGCGAGAGTAAAGAGGGCCATCGACGCAATGAAGAGGGACAAGTCCTACACGCCGAACATCAAACCGCCCATCCCGATGCAGGCCCTCAGGAGCGTCCTCGGTGGACTAACGGCCACGCCCCTCGACCGGTCCACCAGAGCGGCCTGCCTGCTGATGTTCTTCGCGGCCCTGCGGCAGAGCGAGGTCGCCCCACCATCCGTCCGAGGATTCGATCCGGACAGGCACCTAACTCGCGGGGACGTGAAAGTCACGTCAACTCACGTCACCGTCAGGGTAAAAGCGGCGAAAAACCTCCAGTGTGTTGGAGAGGAGAAGCACGTGGCTCTCCAGCCCTCTCCCGACCGGAGGTCGTGCCCTATGCAAGCCGTGCGAGAGATGATCGCGGCCGTTCCCACGTCTAGCGACCGAGACCCGTTCCTGATGAACGCTGATCGGTCACCGATAACGACCAGGTCGCTGACGAGGGAATGGGACAGACTTACGGCTCTGGCGGGGATCCCGGCGAAAACCTACACGTTGCACAGCCTGAGAAAGGCCGCGGCCACTCAGGCCTTCCAGGCCGGGGTCCCCGAACTCTCCATCCAGAGATACGGGGGGTGGCGCTCGAACGCTCACAGGAGCTACATCCGAGTGTCGAGTGCCACTCAGGTTAACGACTCTCTGATCAAGTCAATTAACAAGTGACTCCAACCTTTTCCCACCCTCCACGCCACCTTTTTCATGGTTTTTTTTTTTTTTTTTTTGGCGTTTTTATACACACTGTATATTCATATATACCATTATACTTTATACATGTATATCCATATGTATTATACTATTACATATCAACATACGTAATACATTATACCTTATCACGTATAACATATAACATATTACCATATATGTATCATATCTACCAATATGTTATCATATAACATAACATATCTTCCATATGTATCTTGTTATCTTTAAGATATTACTATCACGTATTAATATCTTCTCTCTTCGCTCATAAAATTAAAATAAATTTTATTTGCCCAACCTCTGCTTTATACTTTTGTGTTGCGGGTAAAGGGGTAATGGGTAGCCCATGGCCGTAGGGTCAGGGGCGGTCATTGCTCCACCTAGCGCACTCCCTCTGCACTCGCGCTCCCTGCGCGCCCCCTCGTGCGAATCACGTGAACTATTAGGTCACGTGGTGAAGCACGCTCTCACACTCTCTCTCACTCTCTTCTCGCGCTTCACTACGTTCAGACGCACTCCAATTTTCTCCCACCCACCCTCTCCTCTATCTTCCTACTCTCGTAGGGCGTTTTTATACACACTGTATATTCATATATACCATTATACTTTATACATGTATATCCATATGTATTATACTATTACATATCAACATACGTAATACATTATACCTTATCACGTATAACATATAACATATTACCATATATGTATCATATCTACCAATATGTTATCATATAACATAACATATCTTCCATATGTATCTTGTTATCTTTAAGATATTACTATCACGTATTAATATCTTCTCTCTTCGCTCATAAAATTAAAATAAATTTTATTTGCCCAACCTCTGCTTTATACTTTTGTGTTGCGGGTAAAGGGGTAATGATATAAACTAAGTTGAAGATAAATCCACACAAAAAAACAGACGAGTTAATTCTAATTCAATTGGATGGTTTATTGGGGATTGCGTTACATCAAAATAGAGGGAGGGCAAATTATCGTTCTTGGTTGTAAAGTTTCGTCCTATCTCATAGGATTTCTTCAGGCAGTATGAGTATTACTATATACCTGTGAGCGAACGTCTATGAAATAGACCCCTAGCCTGCTGCTAGGGGTGTAGTATAAATACTGTTCGCGCCCGCTGTGACAGCGGGCCGTAGTGAATGGCACTGGCTTTTATTAAAGTAGAAAGGTTCATAAAATGGGTTTTTAAACGAGTATGAAGTATATAGTAATAAGATAACGTATAGACTGAGCTCCGATGGTGTCCGTTCTCGGTCATTTGGTGAAAAAATACGGTCCTCCAACTTGCGGCATCGGGCCGTATTTTTCCATCAAATGACCTCGAACGACCACCTGTACAGGCTCAGTAACCACGTTCTCTTTTATTACACTAAGGTTTTCATCTGAAGTACTATATCAAGATCGTTCTTGTTCATAGTTACATAGGTTGTTATGGTTACTGGTTGCTTAGCAATTTCAGTGATTGGTTGTTATGGGTACAGAATGTCTCTATAATTATATAGAAAGGTGACATATTCCATTGGCTTTGTGGTTTCTATAGGACGTGTTATCTGTAAACTTCTGGTTAACTTGGAACATTTTGTATAAATTAGTAACTAGTGACAAGGTTTACCATAACGATTGACTAACAATTTACTATGTACCCATGCCGTGTATACTGTAAATACGCACCGTTTCACCATATAACGTAAAAATACTGTATGGACCACTGGAAAATGCGGACTACCTTCCCATACACGAAGCCGGGGCGACAGGGAAAAGTGTACGGGAAAATTGCAAAAATATACCTTCCCATACACGTTTATTAAAATATTGGTTGTTAAACCAAATGACATTTTTTATTTTTTATTTCGGGTATATAGTAAATATATGATTTCCTGACCGTGCTGTACAAGCTACAAAACGAGATGATGATTTATGGTTAGTACAGATTGAGGCGTTTACTGTACAGTTAATTCGTCTTGTGCATACAATTCTGAACTTATTTACTATAAATTATGAAGTCATTCGGTTGAAAAAAATAAATTATGAAGTCATTTGGTTGAAAAACATACAATGGCTGTAAAAGAAAAAGGCGGGGGGAGTACATATTGCTTTGTGATGAGGAAATGAGCAAGGCCTGGCGTCCACCTACTACGATATGGGTCCGATATGGTCTATGATTCAACTTCCGATACAAAATCAAAATCTCGTCGGAAGGTCACCTAGTATCTGGGCAGTTGACCACGTTTCTGCGATTAGACACCGATAAAAACCTCATACAATGCGCGGTGGATTGGCATGTCTAGACATATGTCTACGATTTTGCACCTTCCCGATATGTCTCCGATATTGACTTTTTGTATCAGAGCCATATCGGTAGGTCTAAGTTTCTATCGTAGTAGGTGGATGCCAGGCCTTATTCGTCTTGTGCATACAATTCTGAACTTATTTTCTATAAATTATGAAGTAATTCGGTTGAAAAAATAAATTATGAAGTAATTCGGTTGAAAAACATACATTGGCTGTAAAAGAAAAAGGTGGGGGGAGTACATATTGCTTTGTGATGAGGAAATGAGTAACTGGGTGATGTGGGTCTGCATTATACACGTGACACAGTAGTGGGAGACAGACAGCGGTCTCGAGGGAGAATGAGGACTAATGGGTAAAGTGTGTCCACCTGAGACTGACCACTGGGACCAGACCTCAAAAAGGGACGTCCGCCAATCGTCTTTGTTTGAGATTCTTGATAGAAACAAGCTTTAGGTTACCAAGTTACACTTAAGTAAAGATATTTCAGAATGTTGAGTTTTCTTGTAATTGAATATATTTCAACTGGGTTGTCTTGATTAGCATATATCAATATAGATATATGTAATTTAACCCTATCAGTCCGAGTAATGCCTTGAGGCACTCCCAGGCAGGGGACGATGAATGCCTTGAGGCATTCCCAAACAGGGGACGATGAATGCCTACATACCTCTTTTGGGGCCATTACTGAAAACGGTATTCTATGTGACAAAGTTCATAGGCTTTCTTAATTTTTTCAAAATAATTGAAAAACAGTATAGGCATCATTATTCAGTATGAGTGTTCTATATGGAACTAAGACAAGGCATATCAAATGCACCTGTTTAATAAATTCCGGTACCATTGTCATAAGGGCATCGTCCCCTGGGGGTATATTGCTTCATATCTGTTTGACTTGGCATGTAGGCCTCCTGCAAGGTGGTCGGACTGAAAGTGTTAAGATATTCTTTTAGGATATCTTGATTTAAAGCCAAGTCTATGATATTCCACAGGCAAATAATGTTTATGGAATAAAAGCAATTATGTTTATGTATGCCAATCCCTTTTTCACAAATGAAAATGAAATAATAGTACATTTTCTTCTCTTTTTTATTGCTAATAATTCACCTACAATGTGTGGTCTTCCAATTACCTCATAATGCAGTCCGTGTTTTGTTCATAGCAATGTTTACAAATCAGGTATTTAAAGAGTATAATAGCTCCAGAAGGCGAGACATCGGAGGATTTCTCTTCCACTTTTGATTATCCATCGTATACAAAGACCCCATTGAAAATGTATAGGGACTCAGTAAACCACGACCCATTATGTAAAACTTGATAGCATAACTGTGGTATACGGCTTCAAACTTGTGGTATACGGCTTCAAAACCATGGAGAAAATAGTCCCTTTGTGCTACAGAGCAATGAAATAGTCCCTATTGTTATACCCTTTAATATGGCAATAACTGGATTTAATTTATAGGAGAAGATAAATAATAAATGCAACCACTCGAGGTTGACGTCGTAATACACTCGCTAGCGCTGGTGTATTACTACGCGTCAATCTCGCGTTGTTTACGACCGCCTGTCCACAAAACCATCGATTATTGTCTATATCTACAATTACAACCCCACCACACCAGCCATTTCATATCGAAGTCCACCAGGGCCGCGCGACCATATATCATCCATCAAAGTCCCTGTTTACGATATATGAAGCCACAGTAAACCACGACCGATTGTTTCTATTTTGTCAGGAACCGTAAAGATGGATTACGACCTCAAAGTAATTGATTACAGGAAAATAGTTCCTTTGTGCCGAAAAGTAAAAAAAACCATAGTTCCTAATGAGTTATTATCCATCATTTACAAAGTACCCGTTGTTCACAAACTGTTATATATACACCATAACCATGATGAACGGATTCAAATCCATTGTATGCGGCTTCAAAAAATCTCCCACAAGAGATTCAAGACTCGATGTATTTGTTCAAAAACATGTAAAGAACAAAAGTAAGATTATTTAAACTGTAGCAGTCTCCGGCTTTGGCCTGAGTTTGTAACGTAACTTTCGTATATCTATCCGGCGATTGTGTTGCTACCCTTTATCCTGTACACGAGCAGGTTGGTGGGTAGGCAGGTTGGTGGGTCGGCAGGTTGGTGGGTATGTAGGTTGGTGGGTCGGCAGGTTGGTGGGTATGTAGGTTGATTGGTAGGCAGGTTGGTGGGTAGGTAGGTTGGTGGGTAGGCAGGTTGGTGGGTAGGTAGGTTGGTGGACAGGTAGGTTGGAATGTACGCAGACTGGTGGGTAGGTAGGTTGATGGGTAGGCAGGTTGGTGGGTAGCTAAGTTGGTGTGTAGGTAGTTTGGTGGGTAGGCAGGTTGGTGGGTAGGTAGGTTGGTGAACAGGTAGTTCAGAATGTATGCAGACTGGTGAGTAGGTAGGTTGGTGGACAGGTAGGTTAGAATGTGCGCAGACTGGTGAGTAGGTAGGTACACCCACCAACATCAACACCAACCAACACCAGTGCCCATACCCACTAAGCTAACACCTAGAAAACCAACACCTATACCCACAAACACGAACACCCATTAACCCCGACACCTATCGACCCCAACACCCACACCCACCAACACCAACACTCACACCAACTGATACCAACATTCACCAACACCCACAACCACACCCACCAACACTCACTAGCACCTACAATCCCCAACACCTACACCCACCAACACCTACACCCATCAACCCCAACACCTTTATTATCCATCGTATACAAAGACTCCATTGAAAATGTATGGGGATTCAGTAAACCACGACCCATTGCATAAAACTTGTCAGATACCATGACTGTAGTATACAGATTCAAACCTGTGGTATACGGCCTCAAAACCATGGTATACGGGGAAAATAGCCCCTTTGTGCTGTAGAGCAAAGAAATAGTCCCTGTTGTTATACCCGTTTATATGGTAATTAATGGGTTTAATTCATACGAAAAGATGGATAATAAATACAACAAACGATGGTTATGTGGACAGGCGGCTCTGTAAACCACTCGAGGTTGACGTTGTAATACACTCGCTAGCGCTCGTGTATTACTACGCATCAACCTCTCGTGGTTTACGGCCACCTGTCCACAAAACCATCGATTATTGTCTATATACTCACCAACACCAAAACTTATACTAACCGATACCAACAGTCGCCAACACCCTCAACCACACCCACCAACACTCACACTCCCTAGCACCTACAAATCCCAACAACCACACCCACCAACACCAACTCCCATCAACCCCAACACCTACACCCACCAACACTAACCAATATCCACATCCTTCCGCACCCACCAACAATAGATACTTGCGTGATCTTGAATGGATATAAATATTTTTATTTCATCCAATCTAATTTGTCATTATGTCCTGCATCATATCTGCATGACCACCACAGACCCTACAATCAAAATAAAAAATGCAATATTCCTACATGCTGAGAGTGCACCTTATCTGCTTGGTCACACAAAGCCTTCAGCCAAACAGTTACATAGCTACTAACTATTTCCCATTAGATTAGTGAGTGTGTGGGCGTAACACGTTAATAATACCCAATTAGGTTATCAGCATAGAAGGTATAGTGATTGCATCGTATTGTATGTTATTCAAGCTCCAGTTTGCATATAGACTCAGTGATACATCAGATATGGATGAAATAACACAGGAATACCACACATAGCTGCACAATAACACATGGACAGGCCTGGGCCCCGTTGCTCCGGTTTTTGTGGTATCGTTAGCTATAATCGGATCGCAATTTGATATTTACGATTACTTTAATGATCCGACTGAAAAGCGTTGCTCCCGTAATATTGGATCGTATCCATATATTCACACGGTATCGCTAATTTTTACGATACGAAAGCAATACAACAATTCAGGGGCATATATTGAATGAGGTGAAGATTCATTAGTTTTTTAATTATATACAGATGGCACCAGAGTTAAAACTGGTCTGACATCTGGTGGTGTGGATCCCCATTTTCTATATAGGTAGAAGAAGAAGGGGCGGCGCATGGTAGGCCCCTAGTACCACCATGGATCGTTATTGAGAATCTCAGACTAGGTATTGTGATCTATTTGAAACGGAGACAAGTATCAATAAGACAGCCTATACTCGATATCATCACAACACCCCATTTTTTCCAATCAGTCCTATCTTCCTAAAAAGAACAGTCTTGCGCTCACACCTACCGCCCACACTCTAGGTGTGAAAGCTCTGAAATTCCAAATGCCTAGAATTATCCGTGTTTGACGACGACGACGTAATTAAACAATACACTGCAAGGTGGCGCTGAACGGAAACTCATATATTATTAATGCTATTTATTAACCACCTAGTACGTAGTCTCCATAGGAATATCATTGGGTGTCAGTATTTTGCTACCAGGAGATTACAGAGGCCCGTAACCTCCTGCAGGAGATTAATGGAAATAGTTCCCCAAACGTCATCGGGCCCCTAGCGAGCGAAATACGAACTAATACCACGCACGCCACCTATCGTGAAATCGGCGAATATCGCGGAAGAACTGCGATGCATTCGATAAAGATTACATGTTCTTCTGAGGATGGATTTACACTGTAATACAGGACCATACAAGGTGAGACCTCTCTGACAACTGTAGTCTGATAGATTATGGAGTTTAGGAGACACTACCACAGATGAATTCACCAAACTTGAACTGTAGTTCTGTTGATTTTGATGTTGTGATGCAACATCGTCTGCTGCTGTCATTGACAGTGACACTGACAGTGACACTGACATCAATAATGGTTTTGAGCATCGTAATTATTAGCAAGGAATGGTGGTTAATAAATACAATATAAACTTCGGACTAGACTCTTCGTAATCACCTCACTATCGTTCGGAGATTACTACACGTCTTGTCCTCGGAGATTACTACCGCTTGTATCTGAAACCAGTTAATATTGTGTATTTACAAACCGTTGATGTACTACTACTAGTAGCATTGGTTTATAATTATATTTACCGCATGATAATGTCATACTCCGTGTAAATACTAGGACCAGGTCATATATCGCGTACCAGGGTTTCTCCTCAATATCTGATCCCCTCCTAGCGACTAGAAAGCCACTTTTCTAAATATTCTCTGATGCTCGTGGTGATACAGAAATAACTGCATCCCGGGAATAGAACTCTCCACAACAGAGGAGACAAAGTAGCTGGGCTGACAGTCAGGTTTGGTATCTTTAACCTCCACACGTGTGCAGCTTTTAGTCGTAACGTCAGAGAAGGAGCTCTATCCCCGAAGGAGGTGACACCATTACGAGCAGTCTCTCAGTCACAATAGGGCCCCGTTGCTCCAGGTTTACGACAGAGCTGCCGATCGCCGAATAGCGATCCGAGGGGCTAAACGTTGCTCCGGGAAAATTTTGTGGATCGTGTTGTAATCGCATAGGCGCATCACCGCGTAAAATACGGTTTTTAGTGATACTTTTTACGCGGACCCTCACACCAGTGCGGATCGTCTGCGGATTGCATTACTTCGGTTAGAGATGGCCTTGTCTGAAATTCTGAATAACGATAGGTGGTGGCCCTACGATCCCCCGCCCCTTGTTCTTCTACCTATAGAAAATGGCGATCCACACCAACAGGTGTCAGATCAGTTTTAACTCTGGTTAATTTGTATTTGATTTAAAAAACTAATAAATCTTCCCCTGTCTCATTCAATATGTGCCCCTGAATTTTTGTATCGCTATCGCATCGCAAAAAAATAGCGATACCGCGGAAATATAGGGATACGATCCGATATAACAGGAGCAATGCTTTTTTAGTTGGATGGTTAAAGTAATCGTAAAAATAAAATTGCGATCCGATCATAGCTTGCGATACCACAAAAACAGGAGCAACAGGGCCCTGGTGTGTAATAAAGACTATGAAAGAAATTGATGAGTGTTTGGTCTGTGTTCCGGTGCACCCCTCTCATAAGATCTCACACTCTCTAAGTGGTATTCTGTACAAGGTTCTCACTATGCTCTATGGGAGAAGAATTCTTAACGAACTAGGCTAAGAGCCTTGAGAATCCACTGGCACACAGTATTCCCGCTAGGTTGCATCATTGAGATTATAGGAATCTTTGGGTTGCATTGATGTGCGTCTTTAGCACGAGAGGCAGGCCAGTGGATTCTCCAGGCTCTAAGCCTAGTTCGTTAAGAATTCTTCCCCTATAGAGCTTAGTGAGAGTACAGAATACCACTTAGAGAGTGTGAGATCTTATGAGAGGGGTGCACTTTATCCCACCCCTGGTACAGGTTGTGCCATTGAGTTAACGTTGAAATAAAATACGCAACGCTCACCTACGTAAAGTTACACTACTACGCCATGGTGGTGGCAGAGAACGTAGCAACGTAGCAACCAATGAACGTCGCGGAAAAAAAAAAGTTCCGGCGCCATTGCTTGAAACACATTTGCACCAACATGGAGAGCGACAGTTATCTATCGGGAGTAATGGCAGGTGTACTTAACGACTTACTTCGTGAAATATGCGTAGAAGTTGTCGCAGAAGAGACGGCCATTGCCGAGAGTGATGCGGCCGCTTTTGATCTTGTGTGCGACGAATGGAATATAGTAGAAGACGATATTAATTCTTCTCCTGTAGCGCCTGCTCCAGTTCCAGAACAAACGTCGTCTGCTGCTCAAGCTGGGGACAGTACAAGTGCGACAACTGCTGAACCTGCTAACGAGAAAAAAACATTAGGCGACTCTGAGCTTTTGGATTTTATTCGCTCAAAGCGAAATAAAAATACAACAGCAAAGACAGATCAGGTAAGAGAAAATTCTCCAAGAAATGTTTCAAATAAAGTGCAAAAACAATAACAAATTTACAGTAACTGTCGATATATAGAGACTGATGTTAATTATGTAGATACTATTTTAAATAAATGTATTTATGTTGTTTTAAATATTTAATTCCAGATTGTTCGACGATTCCAGGCTTACCTGGCAGAAACTTTTAACGAGTTTCGACCAATGGAAGTACTAGAAGGGCCTCAACTAAACAACTATATGGCAAACTTTTTACTGTCAGCAAGAAAGAAAGATGGTCGGGAGTATGAACCTGATACGTTAACTGCATTTCACGGTTGTTTAGACAGGTAGGGAAATATTTACATTTGATATTAAACAAATCCAAATATGAATACTAACAAATATTGTACCGAGTAATGATCGAGAACAAAAACACGACGCCGACAGCAAGGTTGACACCTATTCATAACATTGACTCGTCTGTTGTGACAGTTGCACTGACAGCTATTTGAAATAGTGTAACTAATTCAATCTTATTTTTTTCTATTCACAGACACTTACGGGACAAGGGTTATCATTGGAACATAATGCAATCAGACCTATTCGAAACCTCTCGAAACGTTCTCCACTCCAAACGCAAAACACTGAAGCAGGCTGGATATGGGAATCACCCGAATGCGGCTGTGGCGATAACTACCGAAGACGAAGAAAAATTCTGGGAGTTGGGCTTGTTAGGTGCGACCACTCCACGCGCACTTCAGGATACCCTTATTTTCTATTTTACCAAAACCTTCGGGTGGAGGGGGTCAGATGAGGCGAAGCAATGCAGGTGGGGAGACATAACGATAGATCAAGAAGATGGTGTCAGATTTTTGCAATGGAACGAAAGAACCACGAAAACACGAGTAGGTAGTCGGGGTTCTGATCCAAGATCCTTCCGTCCCAAACTGTGGGAAGTCGGTGGGGAGCGCTGTCCAGTAAATTTATACGAATTATTTGCTTCCAAACGACCAAAAGCAACCTGCACTGATGAATTTGGATTCTTCATCACCCCTAAGCAGAATTCAACCTTGGATAACGATATTTGCTATATCGTTGGGGAGATGGGTATCAACTATCTGAGTAAGGTGGTTCCTAACTTAGCGAAAGGGGCCGGAATGGCAGGTCGCTACACGAACCACTCCCTGCGCAAATCTACATGTCAGACACTACAGGCCAACAACATAGCTCCCAATATTATTTGCCAACTAACTGGACATAAGAACATTAATTCCCTAAACCGTTATTGTGTAGCGACGAAAAATCAGCAAAAGGAAATGTCTCATATACTTACAGGCATTCCTCCTAAACGGCCAAGTCAACTCGCAATAACATCCGCAGCAGCAAGCGTAAATCCAGATAGTGACAGTGGAGTTGACACCACGTTGGCCGTAGGTTCTGGTACTAAAGTTCATCGCCCAAATCTTGGCGAAACAGCGAGTACAGTCACTGCAGGAATGTTTCAGGGTTCTACAATCAATGGGAATATCAACGTGTCTGTCCATTACCATGTAAATTCTGCTACACATAACTCGAGCCAGGTGAATGTTTCGCCGAAAGTACCACTCCAGTATTAACTGGGTCAAATAGACATTAGATCTAATGTTCTAGGCCGCAAACCTGGCGCCCTCTCTATTTTATTGATTGCATTGCAGCCGTGAAGTGCGGCCGTTTAGTTATTGGACAAACCGCTAGGGTGCAGCTCCATACAGTGTGTTGTTGTTGTTGTGAATAAAAACATCTGATTATTGTTAATATAAATGTTTTCCAATTCCTTATTAAATTCATTCCATCATTGTTATGATTATTACATTATAAAAGGTTTTAAAAATTGATAAAGATAAAAAAGTTCGCGAACTCTTTACTGTCGTTATAACGACCGATTCACGGCAATATCTAGTTCCGCTAGGCAGTTGCGAACGCTCCTTGTTTTGACAAGGCGAATTTGGAGATTTTTGCATTCATAACTTGGATTCAAGTGAATTTCGGTAAGATATTATAATTATATTAATGATTGAAATCGACTATAATGTCCGTGATGGGGGTGAGATAAAAACAGAACCGCTTTCAAAATACGTTTCTAAAGACAGTTCTGCTTAAGTATGCCATCGAGTTTGAAGGGCTCAGGGATAGCCGAGGGAATATGTGTCTGATTTTACCTTAGCCTGGATATATTTATCTGTTTATCACCCATTGAGTACGAGTTATCGTACTCGCATGCCTGTTGAGAAAGAGCTCCTAACGTTAAGCTTATGAGCGTTTATATCAGGCTAAGATAAAATGTCATCCATCTTCTCCAATAAATTGAACTCCGGATAGATTAGGAAAATCGGCGTGCATCGTAATCGGTAGGTCTATCGTAGACGATTTCAGCTCAGTGGACGGTGGGCCTTAGAGTACCATAGCCAAGGAAAGCATGGGTACCTTAGTAATATTTGCCAAATGCATACAGCACTATGTAACCATATATGCATATAGCTGTAGGCTTCTGGCAGGTCGCTTCAAAATTATACTCAGGACTTGCATATGACGCAATTGCTAGGTTTCAGGACTGATTGAGTTGAACCCCGGACACAATAAGCGAGAACTATGGCACCTACGCGAGCTATTGTTTCATAACAATATCTCCCACCGATATTGCAGCGTTCCAGTAAATAACCAGGTGAATTATGAAATGATGTGTCATTCCCGGAGCACATTGTCGCCGATTCCGGAGATGGCTGCCTTAATTCGCTGGGTGTTTCCCTGGCGTAGACCACATTAATTAGTGTTGTCGTTCTGTGGGACAAAGAAACCACTGGGCACCATCCTATCTCTATGTGGGTTCTGCCCGTATTCTGAATTCTGTCATATTTTTGGGTAAGGCCTGGCGTCCCCTACTACGATAGAAATTTAGACCTACCGATATGGCACCGATAGAAAACCCGAATATCGGAGACATATCGGGAAGGTGTAAAATCGTAGACATATGTCTAGACATGCCAATTCACCGCGCATTGTATGGGGATTTTATATCGGTGTCTAATCGCAGACACTTGGTCAACTGCCCCGATATTAGGTGACCTTCCGACGCGATTTTGATTTTTATCGGGAGGTGCATCATAGACCATGTCGGAGCCATATCGTAGTACCACTTGGATATCAAAATTGATGGATTAAGAAGGAACCTAAAGACATTTCTCAAGTTTATTACCACCCTCTTTGTATTAGTGGAGCGAGTCCAACCACTACAGACCAGGGAGCTGTTTCAAAAGCCGGGGGGAGTAAACGGGAATGGCCACCGCCAAAGCGAGAGAAATCAACGGCATTATAAGCGAGAATTATAAGGTCTCGTTTCAGAACTGGCATCGCTGTTGAGATCCCAGTGCTGTTCGCTATGCCAGCATAACAAACGAGATATTTAATAAATCTATATATAACGAATAATTTAATAATTCCAAATCATTCCTCGTATCTTTTCCCACATTTCAATTTTTATTTGTCGCTTCTATGTGAATTCTTAGCGGAGTTACAGAGCCTGCCACTGTAGCTCTCGCTTGTAAGACATTGAGGTGATTTTGAGATTTCTTTACTTAAATAAGACAGACCGAAAAAAATTCGTGGAGCTGTCGCAGAGCTCGGTCTTGATTAGCTGGGTTTTGTCGCCGAGCTCTACGACACGCGCCGACAAAAAACGTTAATCGTAGGGTGTCTACGAAATTCAAACATGTTTGAATTTTGTAGCCCGTCGTAGCCCGTCGGCGACAACTACGGCCGGGAAGATCTCTCTTATATGTCAAATACTTGACCGGAAATTATGAAATTTGTAGATCCGGTGGGTTATATAATGGAGATACTGCACTGCAAATTTGGAGTCATTTGATAAAGGCTAAAGGTCTCAAATCAATCATTTTCTGGTTTAGCTTTTAACTTTTATTGTCTCAAAAACAATATGGTATTGTTATGTGTACACTATTAAAAATCTATCATAACGATGCTCTATCTCTGGAATTATAACAGATTTTATATATTCTACCTCAAGTGTATAGTTAAAAGTGTTTTCTCACTTTTTTTTGTCGCAGAGCCCGCGGTTAAAAAAAGACAACCCTCCTAATACGCTACGACGAACTACAACTAACCTCCCGACGGGCTACGATGTCGGCGGCAACGGTGGCATTTGTCGCCGATACTGGGAGGTTAATTGCAGCACGTCGTAGCCCGTCGTACTAGGTGGGAGGGCCCCATACGATAAATTTGATGTTATTCATCATCGTTCTGGGTGTACTTCGTAAGATGACAGTTTCCTGTTTGTCATCACAGCACCGGGAAATACCCGTCTAGGCCCTGTTGCTCCACTTTTTGTGTTATCGCTAGCTATAACCGGATCGCAATTTGACATTTATGATTACTTTAACAATCCGACTGAAAAAGCGTTGCTCCTGGAATATCGCATCATATCCCTAAATTCCCGCGGTATCGCTATTTTTTTACGATGCGATAGCGATACAACAATTCAGGGGAACATATTGAAGGAGACAGGAGGAAATTATTTAGTTTTTTAAATCAAATACAGATGACACCAGAGTTAAAACTGATCTGACACCTGTTGGTGTGGATCGCCATTTTCCTATAGGTAAAAGAACAAGTGGCGGGGGTTGGTAGTACCACCATGAATCGTTATTTGAAATATCAGATAAGGCTGTATTTAACCCACAGCAATACGATCCAGTGTGCTGTGAAGGTCAGCATAAAAACTCAAAAACCAGTATTTTACGTGGCGATGCGCCTATGCGATTACGACACGATCCGCAAAATTTCTGGAGCAATGTTTAGGCCCTCGGATCGCTATTCTGCGATCCGCAGCTCTGTCATTATCCCTGGGCCCCGTTGCTCAACTTTTTGTGGTATCGCTAGCTATAACCGGATCGCAATTTTATTTTTACAATTACATTAACGATCCGACTGAAAAAGCGTTGCTCCCGAAATATCGGATCGTATCCCTATATTCCCGCGGTATCGCTAATTTTTACTATTGATTAAATTGGATAACTAAATTACGAATATTGTATCTAGTTATAATAATTTGAGCAATTCTATTTCGTCAATGGCAAGCTATTGATTTGTTACAAAATTTTCGAATACCCAAATTTAACATAATTAAACAAAATGTTGAGACACCATTTGATACATAATATCACAAGACTCTCAAATAATGTCACACTGATGCGGTCTATGATCACGGTTAACACCAACTACAAAAGCTACAAAATTGTGCTCTTCGTATTTGTCTTAAAGCGAATCCCTATATCTCTATAAGAAACTTACATAGATTGGCTGCGATTCCATTGCTTAAGGACAGAAGAAACGCTCATTTACTGAACTATATGTATAAGAAATCGCGGGTGATTGAAAACATAAAAAAAAAACAGGTGAATACTAGGCTCACAGATGCTCCTGTTTTTCATATTGATCGCCCAAATGGGAGAGCTTACATGAGATCGGTAATTTTTCATGGTGGTGTGGCATGGAACTACTTAACCCCTATTGTACGAAATACTGAGTCCCTTAAAATGTTTAAGGCCTTAACCAGAACCATTATGAAGGAAAGAATTTGGCAGATCTAGTTTCTGTTGAATTTTGAATTTGAATTTGGAAGCACTAAAACTGTACTAGATATTTATTGTACCCAAACAATGCTCCTGACTGATAACCTTGTATTTCATATTATTTTTTTACTTTTCCTTCCTGTTCAAATTTAAGTTACTATTATAGTATGTTATAAGCTGGTTATAAATCTATTAGTATATGGCTTGGCCAAGAAAACCAGCCTTATGATAAGGCTGAGACCATCTGCCTCTTTGTTGAGAAAATCAACCTAAATGGCGAAATTGTAAAAGATGTGTACACTTCATGACTCAATAAAGAAATTTATCAAAAATACAAAACAAAAAACTCTAACGGGGTAGTAGTACATGAAAAGTCCAATTCGGGGCAGGTGATATTCTATGGCGGCTGTGTGAGTAGTATATGCAATTGGGGATAAAGGCCTGGCGTCAACCTACCACAATAGGAATTTAGCCCTCCCGATATGGCTCTGATACAAAAAGTGAAAATAGGAGGCTTATTTGGAAGGTACAATGTATTTTATCTACAAATCTAGATAGGCCACTTCACCATGCATCGTCATGGGAGCTCCTGTAGAAAAGGAAAGGTGATCATGGTCCCGATATGCCCCACGATACAACAAGGTTACAAGTGCATATCTTGAGATGTTATTTTTATTTTTAGATTTTAGGAATTATTTACCTGTGTAAATGGTTCCGGCTGCAGAGCAGAAATTCTGACAGCTGTCAAACATTGACGGAATCGAGTCAGACTTTCCTAATATCATAAAGTTGTGGAGACGGGGTAGGATAAATACGAAACTCGAGTTAGACTTGTCAGTGTCTATGCCACTCTGGTCAAGTCAGTTCCTCACTACGCTAACGCTTCGCGTAGCAATACACAACCTTCCCGTCATGGCATAAACACTGACAAGTCTAACTCTCATTCGGTTTCTACTAATTATTCTCATGTGACTTCTTAGGGATGATATATTAATAACATTGGCAAGCTAGGAACATCTCTGTGTAGTTCTTACGTACATCCAGCTCTGACATTGAGTGAGTTAATGAGGTGGCTTTAAGTAGCATCACACGAGACTCGTCCTCAGTGGTTTAGGGAGCTGTTTGTGGCGCCCAGGCGGGGCTTATCAACGGGATCCCCGGCCAGGGGAATACTAATCACAGTATTACCCGGCCAGGCAATATATGCCACCGTATTCAACACTGACATTTGATCGCAAAATAACGAAATTAATTTGGGTTGTAAGGATGCTGCGGTCAGGGTGGACTGGGGATTAATTATACTATTCAAGATCAACAAACTAAATCGGGAAGGCTGTTCATGGCAAGAAAATGTTTTTTGCAAGATGAAGAGAGTCAAGCATTTATTAGCCACCTGACACAAAGGATCCATAGAAAACACAAAGGGAGTGTGTATCACCATACAAGGAGCATACAGATATATCCACTTAATACATAGTGTCCAAAGAAAACACATAGGGAGTGTGTACCACCATAACCGCAGCATACAGACATATCCACTTAATACAAAGTGTCCATAGTAAACACATGGGCAATGTGTATCACCATACCAAGAGCATACAAATATATCCACCTATTACAGAGTGTCCATAGAAAATACATAGGGAGTATGTATCACCATACCCAGAGCATACAGATATATCCACCTGGTACAAAGTGCCCATAGAAAACACATAGGGAGTGTGTGTTACCATACCCGAAGCATTCAGATATATCCACTTAATACGAAGTGTCCATAGAGAACACATAGGCAGTGTGTATCTACATATCTAGAGCATATAGATATATCCACCTAAAACAAAGTGTCCACAGAAAACACATAGGGAGTGTGTATCACCATACATTGAGCATACAGGTATATCTACTTAATACAAAAGATATTCCACTCGCTCTACGAGCTTGTGGAATATTTTTATCCAAAGAAACATGGTAGGCAAGTACCTGCCAATACATCTTATCTCATGTCTAAGATTGATTTTATTTATGTATATTCGCTTCCTGGTGGACTGAAATTTTACTGGAAGAATTCCAATGTAAAGCCCAACGTCCACCTTCTACGATAGAAATTTAATACCTGTAACTGTAGAACATCTAATCAATGGTCGTCAGGTGGTGATCGATCATGTAATATCAGCCCTAACAGTTTGTAAAGTCTAGAGGCCCAGACTAGCTAGGTGTAGACCTTAATAAGAAGGAAGTAAGAACACAAACACAGAGGTACTATGTACTACTATGAGTCAAGAACTTAACTGTTTAATCCATCATAAAATATCCACTTATATACACACAGCAGGTGGCAACTGAGTTCAGGGTAAGCTTGTATCTGGGATGGGATTGGGATGGGATTGGCTGTGGGAGTCACAGCCAATCAGAACTGACCAGTCTCATTCTGGTCTGTTGTACATGCCAAGGAGGGCCGCTCATGTCACTGACAACTCAGGTGTCAGTGTCATGTCAGAGCGCCCTGCCCCCATGTGGCTAAACTGGGAACTAGAGTGAGTGATAATAAGGGTAAATATGCCATTCACTGCATGGCCACCGAACGGTCAACATCAAGACAGGATGGGAACTACTACAAGATGGCGACTGTACTAATGCAGTCATTTTGGTACTAATACTTAGATGACAATATCTTCGCATAGAAACCAATATAATTGGTCACGATAGGGATGTATAGACTGAAACTTTACAAGTTGTCAACCCCAGAATGTTCCGAAGCATTTATACTAGACGACTTCTTATAGGAATAGGTGTCGAGATGACAAATTCAAGCTGGATTGAAATAGTCGCTGTGTCGTATAGTCGTCGGGTTGTGTAAAATCGCGTAATATGATGTAATCAGACGATCTGCAGTCGCCATGCACTTGGCATTTACATGAGACGATTTCTAGCCTTTAACGGCTGAAAGTCATCAGTTGGTGCAACATTCAAGAATCGCCGCCTATAATCGTCTCGTACAAAAGCGGGGAGGAGCAAATAACAAAGGTTCCTGACTCTCTGATTCGTTGATGATTTTTCTAACATTTTATTTTCACCTGTCTTGATTATTTTATTTACCTTTCATTTGTATGGCGACTCGATGACTGGCAGGAATGTTTTATAGAACTAAAAACCTCTCCTGAACACCAGTGTCTGGTCTTTACTACACAGGTCCGGACTATTTTCGGCATCTCTCTCCAATTCCTCATTAGTTTTTCACCGACAGCCATTCAAGGTGGTGAAGAATCAGATGCGATGTCGTAGGCTGTCTGCGGTCGTTTTCTTCCTCTGTTACTTTGTCTTTTAACTTTTTTTCAAAATGAAAAAAAAATAAACATCCAAAAACATGCTTAGAAAAATGTTGTGGCTGATTAGCAGGCTCCCCCCTTCTCCAGATTAGTATTACGATCAACATTCCCGGTGTAGTGCGATAGTTTATTACCCTGCGATAAACCGTTATTATCGCCCATTAGTATCTGGTGCGCATGAGCATGTGCAGCATTAGAATCCATGATTGGAGCATATCACGACATATCGTGACATGTAATTCTCATGTCTTACTAACAGTTTCTGTTGGTGAAATACTATTCTTTTCATTTATTTACATTAAAATCACATCAAAATAGTAGTACGTCAAATAGTCTGTGCTAGCTGAATGGAAGAACATGTCCAGATGCATGCCCATATTGAGTGGGCGATAATAACAGTTTATCGCAGGGTAACAAACTATTGCAGCACACCGGCTATAGACGTGCGTATGTGCGCTGACTGCCTCCCGGCCGACAGAGTCTAATCAGCCATTCTCATGCATAGTCTACAATCTCCGTGCTTTTTGAGGGATTCTCCAAGTGCACCAGGTTATAATTGACAATACCAATTAACTCCAATTGGCCAGAAAAAAAAGGGGCCAGTCACATGAAGGTAACAGTCACGAACAGGTCCAGAAATACCTGCTTGACATTCCGTTTGCGTGAGCCCGGTCCAGCCCTGCAGCGACTGGTGACGCAAGTGACCGGAGTACGTTTGGGACGACTCGGTCTGAAAATAAACCAATTCCGGCGGCCCTTCTAAAAGAAAGTCCGACCGCAATGATAAATAAATACTGGCCGAGCCTTCGTGACACGAGTGGAGGTGATAAAACTACTGCGTTTCGGGGGCCGAGGCTGAATCGATACTACGCAGTGGCAACAGGAGTGGCGACCCTTCTTAGAGCTGATTAAAAAGGAGGAACATCCTGTAAGCTCCTCTCTCACCTCTGATCTCTGTCTTGTTAGCCAAATGGTGATGAGCTCAGTCGCACTTGACGCTAAAGTGGGATTCACAGAGTGAGATTCATGTACCGCACAGGGTGTTTGTCTAAAGTGGGATTCACACGGTGTGATTCATGTACCCCACAGGGTGTTTGTCTCAAGTGTATTTCACGCAGTGAGATTCATGTACCGCACAGGGTGTTTGTCTAAAGTGGGATTCACGCAGTGAGATTTGTGCACACCACAGGGTGTTTGTCTGAGACATATCCTGCTGGGATTCATGTAACTCACAGGGTGTTTGTCTAAAGTGGGATTCACACTGTGAGATTCATGTACAACACAGGGTGTTTGTCTCAAGTGTGATTCACGCAGTGAGATTCATGTACCTCACAGGGAGTTTGTTTCAAGTGGGATTCACAGAGAGAGATCCATGTATCCACAGGGTGTTTGTCTAAAGTGGGATTCACACAGTGAGATTCGTGCACCCCACAGGGTGTTTTTCTGAGACAAGTCCTGCTGAGATTCATGTACCTCACAGGGTGTTTGTCTGAGACATATCCTGCTGGGATTCATGTAACTCACAGGGTGTTTGTCTAAAGTGGGATTCACGCAGTGAGATTTGTGCACCCCACAGGATGTTTTTCTGAGACAAGTCCTACTGAGATTCATGTACCTCACAGGGTGTTTTTCTGAGAAAAGTCCTGCTGAGATTCCATACTGGAGTATAAAATATTGCCGTTTGATTTGTCGGGTTCCATTCCCCTAAAGCAGGATTCACACGGTGAGATTTGTGTACCTCGTGGGGAATTTGTCTGAGCCAAATCCTGCTGTCTTATGTGAGATTAGTATTTAGTAAACCAAATCAGGGTATTATTTCTAACAGTTGAATACTTTGTCAGAGATTTTCCTGGATTCCTATGACTCTAGCTGAGCTGATGGATGTGGCGTGGGCGGAGGGAGGGAGGAGGACGGGAAACAGGAGGCCATTTGAGAGAGTTTGCACTCGAGTTAAACTGTAAAAGTTGCCTCGCATTGTTTTGCCGGTGGCGGAGACAGCTGGCTGACCTTTACCACGAACCTTTCACAACGGACCATGAATATCACTCGCCAATTAGATGCGCATCCAGGACCCCGGCTTGTAATTATACATGTGAGAAGTCCACTCAAAGGTCATCCGTTTTCTGAGACGAAGTGCCCTTTTGAAGAGAGTGCACGAGGTTAGTGGTGACCTCTACGCCTTCCCTGCCAGCCCCAAATGTAAACAGGAAGACGTAGCGTGTTTTGTCTCGCCATGCGACGTCTATTCATATCCACTGTCTATGTTTACTGGGTTTAAAATTAGACTGTCTATGGCTAAGTCGTAGGAGGGTAGTCTGTCTAAAAAAGCCATAATAGGAAAGGGCTACATACTCCAGGAAGGTGTGTGTAGGGGGCGATTGTTAATCTAGAAATAGCAAACGGTAGGGCTGCCTTCCAAGGGAGTTCGGGGGAAGGTTCCATGTAGAGGGAACAAAGGTTTTCTAGGATGGACAGTGGCGTTAGAAGGGGTGGACCGCCCTCACGCACACAGCCATACTCTTTTCTGCTGCCCTAAAAAAAGTCAGCAGCTTCAATTTTCCTGAATGAAGGGTAAATACAGTGGAGTTCAGGGCCCAAACAACTGATTTTTTTTACTTTTGAAAATGTCTCATTTTATATAGTGGTTTACAAACTCAAACTCTTCCACTACAAGAAAACAATGTCAAAGTCTGACTTTTTAGTGTGCAACAATAACTAAGCCTTGACTTTTCAGCATTGAAAAATGTCAAATTCTGACTTTTTAGATTGCAACAATGGCTAAGCCTTGACTTTGCAGTGCAGAAGAATGCCAAAGTCTGACATTTTAAGGTGTACCATTGGCTAAGCCTTACTTTTCCAGTGGAACAGGCCGATGTCGAAGTCTGACTTTTAACCATGTGAGAAAAAGGCCAGTAATTTCCCAGGTCCCCCCCCCCCCCCCCACCCACTTTTAAAACGTTCTGACGCCCCTGGTGGAGGGGGTCTATGTAGCTTTCCTGGGTGCACCCCTCTCATGAGATACTTAATGTCACAAATCTTGTATATATTGTGGGGATTTGATCAGTGGATAACTCAGAATCAGTCTACATTTCAAGTTCTCCAGCTTTGACTGTTTATTATAATAGTACCCCAGATACACTGTAGGGGCGCCCTGGTACTGGATGATGTTTTAGAGGCGATCTCGCCACTACACAACACTTAATACTTAACGAACTAGGCTTAGAGCCTTGAGGATCTACTGGCCTGCCTCCCATGCTAAAGACGTACATCAATGCAACCCAAAGATTCCTATAATCTCAATGATGCCACCTAGCGGTTGCATTGATGTACGTGTTTATCACGGGAGGCAGGCCAGTGGGTTCTCAAGGCTCTAAGCCTAGTTCGTTAAGAATTCTTCATCCATAGAGCATAGTGAGAACCTTGTACAGAATACTAGTTAGAGAGTATGATAAGGTAGATGGGGAGGCAGGTTGATGGGTAGGCAGGTAGATGGGGAGGCAGGTTGATGGATGGGTGAATTTATAATATCATCATAATATTGATCTTCAAATACTAGTACTATAACACCCGAATTCAAAGTTGGATATATACATGTGTTCTACAACACTTTGAGCTCATTATATTCAATATTCAGAAAAATTACACCGGTTTGTATTTTGAATCCAAACTGTCTTAAATATGCCTTTAATGGTGCGGGTGGAAGTACTCCCTGAACCCAGGAGAGCATGGTGAGGAATGTCTCTAATGAGAAGGATGAGGCTGACTCAGGGATCGTTAGAATGGCGAGCACATTCCGCCTCTCTTTGTCTGCAAATACCGCCAATAAAACAGCCAGAAAACGGTCAGCAAGGCTGAGAACATCGTTGAAGTTCAAGCGTGACGAGGGAGGGTCACAGTACATGACTGTCAGTAATAATACAGGGAGCAGGGACCTGTTTCACTAGTTTCGTGACAAAAGTGTTAGACAGACATGAAAAGCGGCACCAACAGTGCAAGCAAGAACGGACAAGTCACATTTCATAACACATGTCACATCTATTGTCCCATGTTGTGTCGCAATGTTGGTTTGCAAACAGTGACACTACAGCGCCACTTGTGCCAGCACTACTTGTGTTGTCACGAAACTAGTCAACCCCAATATGTCTGTATGGTGTCACAGACGCCATCTAGACTTGTCATGAAACTAGTGAAACAGGTCCCTGTTTCATAAGTTGAAATTACTCTCACTAACACAATAGCGGCAGTTCGCATTTCACTACTAGAAGGTGGCAACAGGGAGCGGCTTCCATGTCTTATAAGCGAGAGCTGCAGGGTTGAGTACTGTAATTCTGTCAAAAAAAATTTAAAGAAATCCACTTAGAGACATCAAATAAAAACTGAAATATGGGGGGAAACATGAGCAATAATTTGGAATTATCAAATTATTCATTAAATATTGATTTCTTTAATATTCCGTTCACTATGCTAGCGTGGCGAACGTTAGGGGTACCTCAACAGCGATGGCACTTATGTAACGAGACTTTATATTCTCTGCTGTAAGTGCCGTTGATTGCTTTCGCTGTTGTGGTGGCCATTCCCTTTTACCCCCCAAACTATTGAAATTGGGAGCCGTGGTCTGTCAGGTTGGTGGTCGGGTAGGGTGGTGGTTGGGCAGGTTGGTGGTTGGGCAGGTTGGTGGTTGGGCAGGTTGGTGTTGGGCAGGTTGGTGTTGGGCAGGTTGGTGGTTGGTGTTGGACAGGTTGGTGGTTGGGCAGGTTGGTAGTTGGGCAGGTTGGTGGTTGGGCAGGTTGGCGGTTGGGCAGGTTGGTAGTTGGGCAGGTTGGTGTTGGGCAGGTTGGTGTTGGGCAGGTTGGTGTCGGACAGGTTGGTAGTTTGGCAGGCAGGTGGTTGGACAGGTTGGTGGTCGGGCAGGTTCTTGGTCGGACACATTATGGTTGGACAGGTTGTTGGTTGGGCAGGTTGATGGTTTAGTAGGTTGGTAGTTAGGCAGGTTGATGGTTTGGTAGGTTGATGGTTTGGTAGGTTGGTGGTTGGGCAGGTTGGTAGTTGGCTAGTTTGGTGGTTGGGCAGGTTGGTGGTTGGGCAGTTGGTACCTAGTATCGTAATTAGAATGATGTGATGCAGCTTGTAGCCCTACAAATAGCAAGATAAATGGGCAGATAGGTGGTTGGGCAGGTAGGTAGTTGGGCAGGTAGGTGGTTGGACAGGTTGTGGTTTGACATGTTGGTGGTTTGGTAGGTTGATGGTCTGGCAGGTTGATGGTTGGGCAGGTTGATGGTTTAGCAGGTTAGTGGTTGGGCAGGTTGGTGGTTGGCTAGGTAGGTGGTTGGGCAGGTTCGTAGTTGGGCAGGTTAGTGGTTGGGCAGGTTGGTGGTCAGGCAGTTTGGTACCTAGTACCACAATAAGAATGATGTGATTCGGCTTGTAGCCCTGCAAATAGCAAGATTCAGAAAATTTAGCAGGTTCTCCTTTGTGTTCACTCCAACGATGAACAATGGACTATCCTTTTGGTTACATGTGCACAATCCAATGCTGAAGAAAAAGCTTCTGAAAGAAAAAAAGGGTATCAAGAGACTTCCTGACTCAATGCTTATTCACTGATGCATAAAATATACCATGCATTAAACCCATTTTGTCTAAAGACATCTGTTGAGTAATCCATTGTCTTTGAGCTTGCTCTCTCTCTTTTTTTTTTAAATTTTCATATTCCCCCCTTTTTTTGTCTAGTCCCCCCCCCCCCCCCCCCATCAAATTCGAAATCGGTATCTCTAAAATCAACCAGTTCCCCACATTCAACTTTGAACCCAAGAAATGTCTTGTTTGAACTATACTAACCAATAAACATGCAAATTGTGATATTCCCCATTTTGACCCCCTGAATCCTCACCCTTCCATTCATTGATCACAAAGAAATGTGTATTTCCAATTATCTACCACTAAGAAACCTGTAAACATGTGTTCCATTTTGCAAGATGTATACTCTCCAATGCTGGGTAGTCCCTGGGAAGAGAGGGATGTTACGATAACATATTCATAAAAAGAATTGTTCAATTTTTGTATGTCTAAGGCAAGCATGTCAATCCTAATTGACATTACTACTAATATTCAACCTAATTACCCTAATGACTAAAATAGAACCTTACCTGAGTATAGCTTTAATACAAAACTGTCTAAGTTAAAATACTTAACCGCTAAAGTCCTTAACTGTTACCTGAAATGAACTCCCCTATTTCCCTCCTTTCCGCAACACAAGTCAAAGGATTCTGATCCCCATCTCAGCACTCCTGTTTATTGTCATGTCTACCCTTGTGGTATGGAGCCTTAGACAAAGCCTACACATGAGCTCTTAAGCCTAACAAGTTATCTTAAATTCAAATATCTGTGGCTCCAAATCTTCGCATCATGCATTTTATGATGTTGCATGGATTTATTCAATGTCATTAGGTAAAAAGATTTATGTCATTCCCTGATATCCCCCCCCCCCCCCCAATTAAATCCATTAGTATAATGACCATCCCCTTTTGACCTTATACCCGAGTCACCAGATCATCTATGGTACCTCAGTACAATACTCTGTACTGTACCTAGAACCATTTCCCAGTTCATACCATCAGAACCAGACAAGACAGGACAACTACAACACAAAACCGGTTATAAAAGACAATACTGGACGATACTTGGCCTGGTGAAAGAAAGAATGAAAATAATATACGAGATGAAATTGCAGGAGATTATTCCTGATCAGAAAATGCAAGGGAAGCAGCTGCATCTTTTGGACAGTCTTTACTTGGAACCTTTTCAAAAAGGATTTGCACTTTTTCAACTGAACGACCCCCCCCCCCCCCCCCCCCAAGCCCCCTGACTCCCACCCAGAGGCTACGGTACTGGGAGGGACTTATATAACAGGGTCTTGTTCCGGTTTGCCGCACATGCGTGTAAGGGTACTCCTGAGACCAGAGAACTCTAACCCAAGAAGCACCGCTCTATGGGACTTCCGGTTCTCGGACTGGACGGTGGCGCCTCACAGTGTTGGGCCTTTAAAACAGTGACAATATTAGAGCAATGACTCGACATTGAGTAGAGATGAGGGGGTAATACACGAGTGAGTACCAAGATTCAAAGGGTTGTTTCTCTAGCAGAGAATCACACTCAATTCAAAAACCTACTTTTTAATCACAGCAGCCCAGGAGTTGATCCCGGCATTTGAGGTTGTTCTTCAAACGAATAAAAGTACCTACAATTTCTTAGTATTCACACACCATTTTTATTGATTACTACAGTAATGAAAATTCATTAAAATGATGTTGGTGTTGAAGGGTGTTGCTGTCGTTGTGGGTGTTCATAGGTGTTGGTTGTAGTTCGTGTAGTTATTCCTCCATCTATAAACCCAAATACTTTTACTCCCATTCACCCTTATAATGACCCATCATTTCACCCCATACACCCCTTCAACCATCTGCCCTTACACCCATGTACACTCTATGCACCAATCCAAATAGTTTGGCAATCAACCCCTGATATGATATACAGGTTGGATGGGTTAAATCACACACGGGATCACTCGGGGTGCGCCTCAAACCAAATACTTTTGTTCTATGTATACTCTCAAAGCAGACATACATAATATGAAATATTCATAGCTAAAGAACTGAGAAAAAACCCAGATTTATTTTCATTATAGGAAAGGGAACAGGAAAATGGAAAATTAGATTCGAGGTTATGACATAACACACTCTCCAAGCAGTACGAAAGATCTGGTAGGAGAGTAACCAACATGTCCTGCAATTGGGTGAAGGTGGCCGTGGGTTTAAAGACACAGGCGGGTAGGTATCGAAGCACTCCCTGTTTCTACTCAATTTAACACTGGTGCTGCCATCTTGTTTCATGAAAATGTAGCAGTTTCCCATAGACACCAACACTTACCTTCTTCAGATGGCCTTCCCATGGAAATTATCATGGCGACATAGTATTTTCTCATTTGTACATCTTCCCAACTATCATAATCCAGAATTATTTAAAGATAGCAATAGAACATCAGTGTCATTTAGCAACAAAGTCAAAATATTACATTTTCCCATAGACACCAGTAGTTAAGCACTTACATATTTAGATGGTCTTTGCGTAGAAGTTAGCATGGTGACATGCCATTGTTTTGTGCATTTTCTATTTGCTGATATATGGAACTTATATTATCCTGAGTTATTTGGAAAAACTCAATAGAATTTAGAAATCACCCAACTACCAGTATCTGTCTTTAACCCCACCAGAGGCAACTTTGTGTAGCTCTGGTTGACAGTGTACAATCCAAATAGATAAATGTGAATATCTAAAGATCACCGGGTGGCGCCACGGTCTATTGTAGGATATACCTTTCTTGAACAAAAGCAAGTACGCTGTTCCTGACGTTTCCTGCACCGAAATTAAACCATTATTCTCATTTTTAATCTAATTCCCCCTTGTTTATGATCAGTCCTTGAAGGAATCCTATTGACTACATACCAAAACTGTTTATGATCGTGTTATGATGTGTTTTAAGTTGATTAATTGTATAAGTTTGACAGGCGTTTTTAGCCATCTGCAGTGCTTAGTACTTTTTGTACGTTCAGCTCACTTAAACAGCCAATTTCTAGCTTTGAGAGCTCCAATTACTTCACTGGAAACCCAGAGTTCATTGTCAGATCTTACTAAGAAGATCCTATATTTACAATTTAATTCTAAAAATTTAGTTACTTCTTTAAAAATAAATGCCCACTTCTCCAATGAAAGTCACCAGTATCATAACTAACATATAAACGCCTCATAACCATTTTCTTCTTTTCAATATGTTGCGATTTTCTGGCCATACACTTGTCGGGTAGCGTTGCGTTCATGCATGGCAATCGAGACCATGACGGGTGTATTTGCAAAATTATCAAAATAAAATACCTTGCACTAAACAGGTCTAATTTTAAAGTTACGTTTTTTTGGGTGTCAGTTTTGAGTAACGAGCTGGCACGTCCTTACCCACTGCTCTGCGACCACGAAAAATCTTTTTTCCAACCATGGAGTTTTTCCCACGAAAAATAACCCCGACGGAATGAGAAAATTTCAAAATACGTTTTTGGGGGTCGTTTAATAATCTAGGATCATACATGTAGACCTTTTTCTGTATGCCATGGAGACTCAGGGACGATGTGGGCCAACTTCATTTAACACTTATGGACGAGCTTAATACTGTCTTAGCGAACAGACTTAAATATTATTATACGATAAGTACCCCGCTTCCTCAATATAGGTTTTGAAAATCAAAATACAAGTCTCTTAAATATGCTAATAATGTGGATTTCTCGTCATTTGACAATCTGAATTTGTGTCAGGTTAACTTCTAAAATTTCCTATGCACGTCAATCTCCATCGCAGTGAAAAAATATAGGTTTTATAGGTTACTTTAAAAAATGAATGAATGTATAGATTTTAATAGGTTTTAAACGTTTCACTGGAAGGCCTGAAAGGGTCTTCATGTACGATCCTAGATTATCAAACAGGCCCCTGGAATGCACCACTTAGGATCAGAGATCCCAATGCTGTAGATAAAAGGTCTACATCCATTAGGCACTCTCGTAGAGCGAAAAGATAAACCTGCAAATTTTATTAAAATGCAGGAGCGTATATTGTGTTGGAGAAAACATCACAAGTTGACACTGTATGCTTTCATTTCACTGATTTTATTAGTGTAGAAAACAGAGACTCTACGATGGCTATTACGCTAATGTATATACAGAACCGTGATTTGGTATGGACATGTGGTAAATTATATATGTACATACATGTACAGTAATGGACGAGAATGTAAATCTAGAGTGTTAAAATAATCACACGCCTCCCATAACCCTCTTCCTCAACATAGGTTTTTAGTCTAAGTTTTTTTCAAGGCCTAAAACAGGCTTTTATAGGGGTTTAAGGTTGACATATTCAGTATAATGGGGTCAAAATATAGTGAAATGACAATTTCTGCATATGTGCATGTTGAGTTTCCAACAGGCAAGCCAGACTGCCACGAAGTCATGCAAACTGCTGATTATGATAATGATGTACGGAAGATCATGTCAGTACACATGCTAAATAACGTTGATTAAAAAAAATATTTCTGAAACACTTGTAAAATATCTTGGATGCATTGATGATGTGGATTTATTTTTTGTTATTTGACAATCAGACTTTGTGTCAAGTTAACTTATAAAATTTCCTGTATACATTAACCTGCATGGCAGTGAAAAAATATAGGTTTTTACAAATCATATAGCTTTTTTTAAAGAAAAGGGTCAGAGTTTTTATAAGGTTCACTGGGAGGCCTGCAATCAATGTATTTTTATGAGTTTCCTCATGCGTTGGATTTATTCTGCAAAATCTGAGCTGGTTTAACAGCCCTATTCATCAGAATCCGATATCCACTGTTCTGTGAAAGGCAGTTCTAGTATTTTAGACGTGGCAATATGAACCTCTGCATCAAGCCGATTCTACCTTGTTAATGACAACTTCCTGTCAGTTTAAACCAAGTTTCTATACTGTCTCCAGGTCAACCAGTGTTCTGGGTTGGACATAGAAAGAAAGAACAAATTTAAAAGGCAGTTTTAAGGTTCGAAGTTGTCAGCGGAATTACAAAGTAATAAACATTTTCACCCGCGTACATTGTAGCCCGCGAGACATCTAACTGTGGAATGGTAAGAATTATGGACAGAGATGCCTAAAGAAAACGGGACATGTCCAGCCTTGCCCCAACTCCACTCTTCATCTCTTACATAATTTAACATGTACACAAAAAACAGAATTGATCATAATCAACATAGATTTCATTTACCACACCATTTTTTAACAGAGTTACCTAATGTCAACATTGAAATCGTTTAACAATTACGGGATACAGCTAAACATGGGCACAAAAAAAACCCTGTTATTGCTAGATGCCAAACTTGGTTTTCCTGACAATACCAAATTAAACACAGATTTCTGACGTGCAACTCTATTTGATGGATCGAAACCCGATCGTCTAAACTGCTCAATTAAGTTACTTTATATGTAAGCCATCAGCATTATCTTATCCTAAGTAGAAATGCACAATAAAGTATCCACTGTGTGTACCTGTGAAAGTTTACGAAAGTCAATCAGTACCGGCAACTTTTCTTTCTTAAGAACTAGTCACAACATGATGTATATAATTATCATATGCACAATACCTACAGGCAACGAATGTAAACATGAATTTGATCCATGTTTTTACTCGGTGGCAGAGAATGAAATATGAACACCGATAGTATATCAAAGGGAAATGCGAAAGAATAGCCTCCTCTCAACATTACGCAATTCTAAATATTGAACATATCGTTTATCCTTTTTTAAGCTAATATCATATCTTGCAGATAAGTCGGAAACCCACGTGGTATATTTCGTTTTATACAGGGCACATAGCTTTTGTGTTATGAAGACGGCCATCTTGCCCCCGACACCAAACAAAACACCAGGTGGCGGGCCCAGTTATCAATGGATTTTATTTGAAACGTTTTTGTTTGTTTGCCATAAAAGGGTTTTAGGTTTATCTTGCGATTATCTATAGATTATGACAGTAGAAAATAGTGGTTGTCCCCCCGACTACAATGGGGATATTTTACAACTTCCTGGTGGATGGTGGTGGAACGAGCGAGCACTCTGTGCCCTATAGGTTACAATACTAGATAACAGCGGTTATGACCCAACTGCAGGTGGCACTACCTTACAATTTCCTGGTGAATGATGGTTGAACTAGCAATCACTCTGTGCCCTATATAATACGAGTTGATAGATTACAATGTGTTGGTATTTTGTGTGAGCAGGAAAACTCTGAGCATAGTGTCGGGTTGTTTTTCAGTCGTCTGGACATCTGGTGTGTATATACAATAGAGGCCACTGCAACATTTCAAAAAAATGTCACGATTATTTAATTAAATATCAGTTAGATCTTGATCAATGTACATTTAGTGCTTATCTACAAGTACACGATTTTTCGTCTCTCCTTTGGCGTTAAGGTACAAACTTTGAGATGTCTCTAGAACTCCTGACATAAGTTTGGAATTGGGATTGACGAATGTAAAACAGAATGTTTCTTTATTCATGGATCGTGTTCTGATTTTCTCCTTTTCATTTTCTGTTTATGGCGCTTACTCTGACCAATGACAATCTCATTCAGAAGTTTTGATACTTTGGCAACTTAGTATTTCATACGCAAGTATTTATCTTCACTGCAAGTCTTTCCACTTATAAATACACGGGTAACAGGGAATCCACTGTGAAGACTTATTAAACGTATCGGAAAAAATCCTAACACACGTGTATATATTAAACATGTGTCAAACATGTCTAGCTGAATATTTTGTTTTAAAAAAAGGAGGGGGGATAAAATAAACTAGAATATATGACAAAAACATTTCATGAATAACCAATCAAGAGCTATTGTCAAGTAAAGGTACAAAAAGTAGACTTTCAAAGGAAAACTGATTATACTATCAAATATAAGGGCTATCCTGTTTCCCTTTATACTAAACAGCACTCTGGGCATGGAGTATAAATACTTAAATGGAGTAATAGTAAGCATGCTTTGATACTAAGCAGTTTAAGGTAAACTCGGAGAAATTGCTCGTATCCATATTAGTTACAATGAACTTAATCAATAATGAAGAAGAAATAAATTGAAACACTAATCTAAAGCTTTCAATCGATGTGAAATAACTACACAACTACTTCGATGGGTTGAAGCTAAGTTTGTGAAGGAAGACAACACAAACATGAATGGTTGTATTCAATGTGTGAGGATAGAACTATGTAGGCGACCACCAATATAAAGAATACAAGCTTTATCTCACCCCTGCTACAAGTTTAGCCATAGGAATAACATTGAAAAATTATACGCAACGATCACCCATGTGAAGCGCCAATACTACGCCATGGTCATGGCTGAGTGATGGGAGATGATGTCATAAGGAACTGGCCAATCAGCGGAGAGGAACTTCAGAGAGCAGACAAGACATCAATATGAATATTTATTCGCTCCCAACTGGATTTGCGAAGTAATTTTAATTATTCTGATATTGTGATGCTATTTAATGTCATTGAAAGGGGTGAGATAAATTCAGAACCGTGCTTTGCCTCGATGACGATTGCGGCCCATCCAAACTTGTGGAGTATTGTGTATTTACTATCTTAAAGCTATGATAGAGGTGACATGGCTTTTAGGTTTACCTAGACTAGTCCCAACTGTAAAGCTTGTAGAAATTTCTTTTTTTAAATTAACCTCTTCAATCGATTTCTGCTATACTCCAAATCTGACTCAACTTTCCACATGGAAAGTAACGCTTGCGGCGGGGAGAAGTTTAAACTGGCGGGGCATGTTTTTATCTCACCCCTGGTATTTTTTCCCTATAGACTTAACATTAGAATCTCGTACTCAACACCCATGGAGTATTGCATAAAATATTCAATGGGGATGATGTCACAAAGTTTAAACAATTAATCAGTGCTAGGGGTGAGATAAAATCTGAACTGCACTCGATCCATAGCCACTGATAATATGCCATTCATTTTGGAGTGCTACATCGGCTTTGCCTCGTCAGATTACTCCGCAACCAAAAATCATGGCATATTGTCAGTGGATATGGATCTCGATGCAGTTCCTCATTGGTAGAGTAGAGGTGACTCCTCTGATGACAATGTAGCGGCTTCCACATGTACTTTCTCTGTATACGGCCAGGTGGCAGCAGGAGTTGTCGGTGACTGGGTGGGGCTGGCACTAATCGGAGTCGTCGTCGTCACCGTAGTCGTCGGTGACCGGGCGGGGTCGCGTGGCCTGCTGGAGGAGAGCCGCGGTGGACGGCTCCTTGGCCAGGTCGGACGGCGTCTTCTTCTCCTTGTTTTTGTAGTCCGTGTAGGCTCCTGGGGGCAGAGCAGACTGCAGCGTTAATCATGGACAACATATATATGACAAAGAAACGACTTAAGGACTGATTACACTAGCACGATTTTTTTTTGTCCCGGCAAGGTCGGGCTGTGTCTTGTAGCACCTTGCTGCATCTTGATGAATCATGAAAAATCTTGCAAGATCTGGTTGTGCACTTACCCCTGCATGTGTGACCCCTATTATTGCTCAAAGGGGGTTATTCCACCGCAGCGATTCAACCAGATATTCTCACATGATTCATCCTGACATAGTGAGTCAACAAATCAGCCATGATCGGCAAATATCACACATCCTAGTGGAATCACCCCTTAAGACAACACAATATTGGTCACCGGATGTCGGAGTTGGGCTGGGGTGTGGTTGGGTGTGGCCAACTTGTGGGTGTTAATAATTTACAAATGAAGATATTTAAATGCCGGATATTTGTAATTGATTGGAATACTTGTACCCAGTATAATTTAGACATAGCAATATTGTGAAAACATTCAATTTTTAGATACCCATGATGCACCATATTTATTTTTTAAGTGGGATTATTCCAACATTCTATCTACCCCAATGATACATCTGCAAATATAGCTATGTCTCTAAAGACAGGGTTGTCAGTTGGGGTGAAACAAAAAGGTGGAAATATTTTTCAACAAACCTTTCTCGAGCAGGAGTCTGACCGCTTCCTTGTGTCCCTTCCAGGCCGCCGCGTGAAGCGGAGTGTCGCCAAGTTTGTTCTGAAATGGAGGATTTCAACAGGTCTAGTTTACCTCACACATGACGCAAAATGGTCTGGTTTCAAATTTCTAAACTGACCGAGTTGCTCAACTTATTCGAGTATATATTTGATGTCTTCCTATTTTTCTATACTGGTTGGGCATGTGCCAATGGGTTTTTTTCTAATCCTGTATACATAAACAGGAACATTACTAATCAATTAAAAAAACTCACCCAATTAGCCATTAAGTATTGGGATCTATCTGATTAGGGTCTTTCACCAGACAGAGTGTGGACCTTCGTGATTAGCATCTTTCACCAGACCAGAGTGTGGACCTACGTGATTAGCGTCTTTCACCCGACAGAATGTGGATCTACCTGATTAGCGTCTTTCACCAGACAGAGTGTGGACCTACGTGATTAGCGTCTTTCACCCGACAGAATGTGGATCTACCTGATTAGCGTCTTTCACCAGACAGAGTGTGGACCTACGTGATTAGCGTCTTTCACCAGACAGAGTGTGGACCTACGTGATTAGCGCCTTTCACCAGACAGAGTGTGGACCTACGTGATTAGCGTCTTTCACCAGACAGAGTGTGGACCTACGTGATTAGCGTCTTTCACCCGACAGAATGTGGATCTACCTGATTAGCGTCTTTCACCAGACAGAGTGTGGACCTACGTGATTAGCGTCTTTCACCAGACAGAGTGTGGACCTACGTGGTAAGCGTCTTTCACCAGACAGAGTATGGACCTACGTGATTAGTGTCTTTCACCAGACAAAAAGTGGACCTACCTGCACATTGATCTCACAGTTGGGGATGTCGAGTAGCGTCTTCACACACTCGATGTGACCTCCGTGTGCCGCCCAGTGGAGGGGCGTCGACCCAGCCTTGTCAAGGCCATTCACCGACACCTGCATGACAAGCACACACATTTCTGTAATTTTGCGTATGATCCTTCTTTGTTCTATTGCGTTGACGATCAGGAGTTTTTTTTAGACTTTTATTACAATCAATCGTGAACAATTACTCTTCCATGCAATACATATTTCCGGTTAACATGGTGTAACGACAATCCATGGTAAGTACAATGATTTCTTGTTTCCGAGTAATGTTTGCCTTTTGTTTTAACATAGCATAACACGACATAATATAACACGTGGCAAGGACTTTCAGCTCCTATACATCTATGATACTTCATCATTCATATTTACAAATACCTGAACTTATTTACATTTTGGCCTGTTTTAGACCTTTGTCCTACTTACTTAAGGTTCTGTCTAGGGGTAGGGGGTAACAAATTCGGAATTTCTGCGTGCATAATTTATGGATGGCCCCTAATCATTATCTGATTTATTTTTCAACAAATTTAAATTATACAAACAACAGGTTCTGTCTTTATCAAAGTAGCCTCGCCTATGTAAAGAGTCGACTGGCTCTTACAACTTAAACTTACAGATTTCACTACCTCTGATGGTGAATCTGATTATGAATTCACCTCGTAACACAGAAAAATCATTGTCAAGAAAATACAATAACGTACATGTTCGGGTCATTTTCCATAAACGCTACATATGGAGTGTGTTAAAGACAAATGCTGGTACTTGGGTGATTTCTAAATTCTATTGAGATTTGCAAATAACTCAGGATAATATAAGTTCTATATATCAGCAAATAGAAAATGCAAGAAAAATTGGCATGTCACCATGCTAACTTCTATGGGAGGGCCATCTAAAAATGTATGCGCTTAACTATTGATGTCTATGGGAAAATGCAATATTTTTACTTTGTTGCTAAATGACACTGATGTTCTATTGCTATCTTCAAATAATTCTGGATTATGATAGTTGGGAGCATGTACAAATAAGAATTGCCAAAAAAAAATACCATGTCACCATGCTAATTTCTATGGAAAGGCCATCTGAAGAAGGTAAGTGCTTATCTATTGGTGTCTATGAGAAACTGCTATATTTTCATGGCCCAGATGGCAGCACCAGTGTTAAACCAGGGGGCGTTTCGATACCTACCCGCATTTGTCTTTAATGTATATAAGGTTCAAATAAATGTGCAGCGTTCATAAGGTTTTATTATCCACCTGATACGAAGTTGTCATCAACACTCTTTATTACCCACCTAATAAACAGTGTCCATAGAAATCACATAGAGAGCATGTATGATCTACATACCCGGCGCATACGGACATGTCGTATACACACCTTATTATTCAAACACTCCCTGAGGAAGTCCAAGTTCCCTCGTTTGCAGGCCTCGTGCATTGGGTTGTCTATACTTTCTGTGTTCTCTTCAACTGTAAAGGTCAAGAACATGCAGTTTAAAACACAAATTAATATAATCTATACATATTTATAGTATCTTTGTATAACTATAATATATGTATGTATTGAGTTAATCCAGTCTTTCTAATGGAAAAAAAAACCTCTTCACTGAACGAATTTTCTGTTAAACGTAGATCTGAGGAAACTTTTTTTTCTTTTTCTTTTTTTGCATCGGCTTGCCATAGAGGTGTTCTCGTCACGTCTTCTTAATCTAGATCTGAGGAAACGGCTTACCATAATTACTAGGAATGAGTCCCTGTTTTCCGTTGCATCTCGCTTTCCACCAATTACTGTCTTCTTGACTTAGGATGTAGAGTGTATCCCCTTCGTCAAATGTGAGTTCGTCCTCCTATAAAACAATATAGAAAAGGAAGAGATTGGAGATCATTAATAACTTAGTTCAGTAAATGCAGTGCAAACCCAGTATGTCAAGACTTTAAAAAGCTACTCCGTTAGTGACGGAGTAAAATGCTTTCAGTGGGACCAATGACTTGCTTCTCAACTCCTAAAATCCTCCTAATTTCGTAAAAAAAATAAATTTAAAAAGCGGGATCGAGGTGAGTCACTGCCGAGTGGTTTTACCGCGAGGAAGCCACTGCTGGTACCCGGCGAGAACCATATCTCTGTTGGTCTCCGACCGACCAGTAACAAAAAGTAGACCTTATAGATTATTCAGACCTATACATGTATTACATAATGTGAAGGTGCCACAAATTACCAAAATGACCTTAGATTGATGGCCATAAGTTTATATGATATGATTCCCGTGGCCATATGTTTATATAATACGATTCCCATGGACGTATAAATGATAAAGAAAATACAACAGAGCATGCAGTGTCCATAACTAAGGACAAAAAACATTTCGCCATATGTGTTTTAAAGGATTTCTGCACAAAAATAGAAGGCAAGGTAAAATATTTCCTTTATAAAGTATCAAACAATGACAAAAGAAGTAGAGGTCTGAGAACTGTATTTAATCGCATCATGATTTATGTGCATCAGAAAATGGCCAACCATTATCCTTATCTTCGAGGTTTGTACAATATTCTGTGAGAATGTGAGTGTTAATAGGATTCCACCTTGGCCCGTCTGCTATTTTGACCCTGGAATGGAAACATTGAAAACTGGCATCTCTGAGGGGAGGCGGTAACTTTAAGAAGACGGTCCCTAGTAAGGTGCTGGCGGTTTCACCGACCGATAGTTGTAATTTTTCATCAGAAGATGTACGCATGTACGCTAAAAGTATGCATGAGACTGGTGAGATACTTACATGCTGTGCTTCATAACGATACAAGGCTCGAACCACTTTGATTTTGCCTGTAAAAAGAAATGAAGATATTAATAAAGTATTCATAAAAAGCGCGCTTGATGCTAAGCCTGACTGTGGTTGGCTAATGTAATCAAGGGGCCGTGAAGTTGAGTACCAGTTCTCTGATAGTGTCTTTTTTCCCTCTGATGATTCTAGATATTGAAGGCGGTGTCCTAGACTGACTGAAAGTAAAAAATTCCCATTAATTCAATCCCACCACAGATCATTGACTTTTTTCTGATCAAAGTCTGCTTATGGTCCGGTCCAATGATTTTGATAGAGGGAATAAAGGTAAGTGCAGTAAGGGTCGGTCCACGTCCTAATCTGGACACTAAATTTCATTGCCCTGGAGGGGTGGGGGTGATAAATGGACACTACACTCTTTTGTACCACCCCTTCTATTTTATGTCAGAACTCTGTCTAGAATGGACATAGAGACTCAAAATAAAAAGCTAACAAAGTGGCAGTTCCTAGATCAGGTTTTTCATGCCGGTTTGATTGCCACAAGGCCATAAACATGGCATTAAAACAAAATGCATTGTCCAAGGCCACCATCAGGCAATCTGTGAAAACAAATTGTAGCATCCAATTCACAAAGTGTAGTTTCCCAAGCATGATGGCTACGAAGTGTACTATCTTGGATTCTCCATATCTGACTAGATCTAGGTGGAATCAGCTTTTAGTAGTAATACACATGTAGGATTATGGGGCTGTTCCACCAACTAGGCCTTTAACCGGTGGGCAGGCTGGCCAGCCCCGCGCGTGCTGGGCGACTGGCAGGCCAGCTGGAATTGTGAACAATTCTCCAAGCTCTTCCACCGAACACTTTATTTGAGCCAGCTGACTACTATAAGGGGGCCACACGGTGCCCAACAGGCACCCACCGACTGCTTTTACTAAGCCAGACGGATGACTGGCACCGGTGGTGCGATGCTAGCACCGCGCCGTCTGGTGGATGTTGGTCACATGTATGTGCTTGGTGAGCTTCCTATTTACTCCCTATTTACTCTAGGGGGCAGAGATCGAGCGAGGCATTGTGCTGCCTGCATTTTGACAGTGTCAATGGTGACAGGATTTGTACAGGTGATGATGGTTGGTTAATTCTTCGGTGAATAATGCGACTAAAGATAGAATGAAGTTAAAAGAAAAGAAGCTTTGATGTTATGTATGTTTATAGCACACTCTGGTGCTAAAATTCTGCGCAGACTACTGAAACTCCCTGAATTTTTGGTTTCTGCTCACAGGTTAGCGCATTGCAGGTGGCGCCTGTTCATGTTGACTGCACCCCTTGAGGTGTAGACGGGGATTAGTCAATACCGATGCCATACTTGCATCAAACCTACCAGCTGGCTGTGTATTCCAAGTGGCAAAAGCTATTTTAACAGCTTTTCCCAGTGGTCCTTTGTTGGCAGCCCTGAATGATTTTGTGTGGACATGATCTCATAATTGTATGCCGGCATGCTGACTGGTTCAGTGGGGGGAGCAGGGTTTGTGGGCTGTAGGCCAGGTCACCGCTAGGCACCTGGCGACAGTATATATATCAGGGTTGCCAGTTGGGGTCAGAAAAAAACCATTAAAATATTTTATTGCAATACAGGGTCTACGCATTACATATGCATTACAGTGGGGAACCAAAGAAAAGCTCTAGTTTTTACATGGATCAGTGGAGAGGTTCAGTGAGAGATCCTAGGCTGTGGCTGAATTGGGTAATTTAGCAGTTGCTATATCAATATAACACGAGGAATTATTTTTTATTTTGAAAATACAAACATTGAATTTCAATGGAAACATTGAAAACTGGCATCCCTCATATTCTACCCGAAATGAGGAACTTGCACAACCGGCCTGGGGACCAGCACTGCTAGGTGCACCTTCCGTGCTCTTCCACTGAGCCGGTCGTTGCCTGCAACAAGCCAAAACTGCCGGCGATCCCCATACAGGCCCTGGCTTGGGGGCCAACGCCTGGTTGGTGGAACAGCCCCTTTAGTCATACAAACCAGTGAGTTCAAACATTATTGGTGTTAGAGAACGGAACAGAGGCCATGTCTATCGGTATCAGACTATCACTGTATGACACTAGTAATATTTCAATTATAATTTATATTTATAGTGCATCAATCAGTACCAACACTCATTCACTGGCATAAAACCACTGGCATCACTGTCAGGACAGATCCCTCGGGTTTCAGACTCGAGTGGGAGACGTGGACTATAATCTTGACTTGTGGGTTAAAATGCAACCCGAGCAATACAACCAGTGGCATGGCAATTCGTTTTTCATGAAGGGTTTCAACTTCTATCATATCATATATTAGCCAGTGAACCCGGCCCTGTCTCAAACAGGGCCGGGTTCCTCTGCCATAGAGCTCTTCACCGAGTCGTCATTTCATACTGGCCGCACTCTGACATACATGAGAAAAAAATCGAATCGATAAATATATACCCATTTGTCTTCGCCAACCTTCAAAAGAGCTGTCGCTTACTTTATAACTGTGTTTTAGAGGTAGTTTTCCGTTAGATCTTGGCTGGTTCTTACATCCTGCCATTTTGTTCAGTCTTCCTCGCTGGTTGCCTAACTGCAAAGGGCCTCGCCTATTTACATAGAACAGCTGTTCACCCCTGAATGGAGATCAGGGGTGAATACTTTACCTAATCATATATGAACATGGTCGTGACGCGGAAGTGAGGGAGTTGATTCGACCAATGGCTGTCACAGATTGTCGCGTTATACTCTCATATGGTAACGACTCGAGGTATATCTACCCCAGGACAGACTTTGTAGTTAAGAGAGTTAAGAGACACTAATTATATACCTGGTTTGGGCCTTGGTGGAGGCGGACACCGCGGTCGAGCTGACATGTTTATATTTCTCCGAGTGTTTTTCCGCGCCGGAAGTGAAGTTTATTTGGTAGGTACTTTGAGTAGCTAACTCCAAAATATACACTGGTATCCCGTCTCCTACCAACGTACTCTACTGAAAATAGACATTATATACTCGGTTTTTTTCTAATTCAACGCATTGAAAAAAAATCAAAAATTAAATAATAACGACATATAGTTGATCACGGACTTGTATAAATGGTTGGTAAAGCCAAAGAGAATGCAACAGACACTGAGTGACGGTTCCCCAGTTATCCGCTGGGAGGACTGGGAATGAGACGTTGTCTGAGGCGGGTCAGAGCGACGGACACCTTTAAACAACTCAACTCTACACTAAATGACGCCTGAATTACGCCATAATAAAACTATTACATGTTTGGAACGAGGGGATGAAGGCAGTCGAGACTTCGAGAGTAGAGGGTATCAAATGGAGACTCGGAGAGGAGATCCACGTTGGCTGGTACCCGCCTGTATCAATTCCGCCGTGCCCCCTAGCGGATGACCGGGGAACCAGCGTAAGATCCACGGAACACGACTGGTCTCCCGCCTCATACTTCTCCGCCGTGCCACCTAGCGGATTATCGGGCAACAAGTTGGCCATAGAATGTGTTTGGAGAACGGAAGAGGCCACACTGCACCGCTCATCCTAATTGGCGTAGGTAGGCTGGAGCGGCGCAGTATGGCTCAAAAGGCTGGAGAGTGTAAATGTCAAGGACGGTCACCGCATGACTTTGTTGATGAACTCGGGACACAGGGAACACAGGGAAGTGTTGAGTTTGGAGGCAGATCAGATCAATTGACCTCCGATATTACGGTAAGCTGGTTACGAGAAGCAAGGCTAGCACTACATTCATTTTCAGTTAGGACGGGTACTCGTTACTCTGGTTAACCATGTCGGGTCCTCAGTCGGGCGAGTAGAATTTGAACTTACGAGTCCACTACTAGTAGTAGTAGTACTACTAGTAGTACTAATACTAGGGAACGTACTGTCTGGGTCGCCCACGACTAGGTGCTTACAACAACTACTACGACTACTAGTACTAGCCAGTAGAACCAGCCAGTATACCCGGCCCTGTCCCCAAACAGCAGTGAATACTTTACCTAGGTGTTTACCTCTTGACGATAGTGCATAGAGCTGTACTGTGACTAGTCAACTTACAGCTCTATCAGTATCACTATCAGTCTATGACTATGCTCTTGACATGTGTACCTTCCAAAGAACCAGACATTCACATTGAAAATTTAAACTAGTTGTTACTGTTAGCTTTCTAACAATGTTCTGTTTATAAAAAGCGCCCTGTTATTCTCGACACAACAGCAATTTGCCTTTTTCAAGTTAGAAAAAACTAGTTTTTGTCCCACATTAAACGCTTAGGACTATAGTCTCCTCTGGTGAGTTACTATTAAATTAACATCTTCTTCATTGTGGTACTTGTGTAAAATACATTCATTAACTCACCTTGCAGTGGCAAGCCTAGCTATAAGAATAATATGCCTATCTTTTTCTGAGTTAAACTCAAGACAATTATCAAATATAAAGTTTAGATAGTTCAGACTCGTTGATACAATACCCTAGTTTGTTCCAGCAATTCAATCTGTCAAAAAAAAACACTCCTGCGATCACACCCACCGTTCATACTCTAGCTGGGAATGCTGTATCTATACATATATATGTGGGCAGACTCGGCTGTATTTGTCTGAGCGCCGGCCTAACAAAGAAACTCACCTTGGACGCCTTGAGCCCACCCAGCGGACGCCTTGAGCCTATCCCTATTTTAGTTCCAACTGGTGGGTTAGGGTTAGAATAGGGATGGGTTAGGGTTGTGTATATCTGACTATAAACCCTTTTAACTACACTTTTCAAAGTCTTTACACCTAAAAACTCAAGGCCACCAAAAGGGGGTAGGCTCACTGCGTCCACAGGGTAGGCTCAAGGCGTCCAAAGAAAGGCTCAAGGCGTCCAGGGCCCAAGTCCTCCCGGGCTCAAAGCGTCTATAAACCCTCTTATTTAATTTGTACTTCAGAATGACGGTGGAGGTTTCCCTAATATGAAGTAAACCAGTCAACACCATGCGGGAAACGGGTCCAGGCGGGAAAATACCGCTCTTGACGGATCAGGACAACCTTTACTCGAGAGAGGATCCACTCAACAGACTACATGATGGAAGCAGCCATGGCGATGTGCCAGCAGACCCAGAGAAGGACGTTTACGTGGATCCAGTCTCGCGTAGCTTCACACGAGTCAGTGTGCTCACTCTGACTTTACTGGTCGCCTTATTCGGTGGAGCTGTCTGGATGGGCTGCAGTCTCTGGACAACTTCTGTAGAGCTACCATCATCCGGAGGGGAGGTCCCCAAAGGCAAGAGGCCACACCAAGGGGACTTTTCTGCAATGTGCGATATAGAGGACGACAACCATAAGTTTGACTGCCATCCGGGACCAGGGGCTTCACAGGTACTTATATAGCACCATACTTATATAGCACGACCTGACCATGCTGTACATGCTACAAAACGAGATGGGGAATTGTTGTTTTTTACTGAACAAGGCCCCAGGCCAAGTTCTGTAAAAACATCCATTCTCTTTGAGATTTGTAGCATGTACAAGCATGATAGGTCATTCTATATTTATCATATACCCAAAAATTATAAAATCTTACTGTATATTGGCAAAGAAAACATGTCTAGTGAAAGCCCACACACAGCTGATGTTTCAACGTGTTCAGTATAACAGTGTACTGCCCAGGGTTCAGTATACAATTTATACTGCACAGGGAGCAGCAGTATATAATTATCAAATATACTGCATGGGTATATAATGATAGAGAGGAAACCTATGAAAGTTTAGGGTCAGAGCTCGTATCTCATCCAATTTGAATAGCTGATGCATGCTCGTAATTTTTATTTATTTATCTTTTTATAACGTCTTTATTGCTTTCGGTCAAGTTGACCGTTCTTCCAGGCAACATAACAAGACAATACAAAGCAATGCAATAACAACAGGTATGATACACACAATGATAGTTGTGCATTCTGCGATCGTTATTTTCGTTAACAAAGGGGTTCGCCTCCCGGTGTTTATTATGTAGAACCAGCTTGGTCAGCTAGGCCAAGGGATAGAATCTGTATGTTTCACATACCGATGTTTTGGATCGTAACAACACGTATACTACACCATGTGAGACTGCACGATTATGTTTCACCAGGCTGTGTGTGCGGAGAGAGGCTGTTGTTGGAGAGGCGTGCAGTCTGAAGTGAACAACACCTTGAGGAGAAGCACCAACGTGCCCTACTGTTACTTCCCGACCGACTATCCGAGCTACGTGGCCACTGGTGTCGAGCCGACCCCGTACGGCTACAGAGCGCGACTCGAGAACGTGCGGAATGCCAGCGACTGGCCGGGAAACCTGCGGGAACTCTACCTGGACGTGACAGAGGAGACGGACAACACTCTGCACTTCAAGGTTTGTCTACTTCCCTATAGAATATATTGGACGTTAAACTAAACAAACCTGTTGCTATCTTATCCCTGGTATTTTTTTGTGCATCATTCTTTATGTCATTCTCCTTGGATGAATTAAAACCAGAAATTGGTATATTATATGGGTATGTCATTAGGGACTATATTTTTTCTCTCCAACCATAGGCATTGTGTTGTACATACAAAAAAACAGACTAGATATCTGATTGAAGTATTTTACATACTGATACACAATGGTTTTATATTCCATATACTATTGATTTGATACCCTATGCAATGGTTGTGCTATCTTACAGTTTTTAAACAGTGTGCATATATTGTGGTTTACTGAGTCCCTATACCTTCTAAATGGGGACTCTGTATACGAAGGATAATAAATGTAGTTCTGTCACTGCTACATCTGCCATACCTCTTTCGGTTTCATGGACGCCTTGAGCCCGGGACAATTCGAGCCCTGAACGCCTTGAGCCTTTCTGTGGACGGCTTGAGCCTACCCTGTGGACGCCTTGAGTCTACCCCATTTTGGTTTCCTTGAGCATCTACATTTAAAAAAAATTGAAAAGTGTATGTATACTGGTTTATAGTCATATATACTCAACCCTAACCCTTACCCAACCCTTTTCTAACCCTAACCCGCTAATCGGAACTAAATTGAGGTAGGCTCAAGGCGTCCACGGGGTAGGCTCAAGGCGTCCACGTTTTCGCGCTGACAGGAGGCTCAAACGGTAAAAGGCTCAAGGCGTCCAATTCCCCCTCTTTCGTCTGGTTGAGAAATATCGGATTATGAACCTTTATGTCCTTTGTAATCATCTGTTGATGTGAAATTTTACAGATTTATGACCCGAAGGTGGCCCGGTACGAAGTGCCGATAGACACGCCGAAGGTGACCCGCAAAGCGACACATCCTCAATATGTGTTCCTCATCAAGAGTCGGCCTTTCGGGTTTATTGTCAAGAGGAAGGCTACAGGCGCAGTCATGTAAGTCAATGTCAGGTTTTGTCATCAGATTCAGTGGTTCTTTGACCTCACAAGAAGGTTTATAAACTTTTTGTAAGACGAGATGTTTTATTATATACCCATGCTGTATATTTGATAATTACGTACTGCTGCTCCCTATGCAGTATAAATTGTATACTGAACGCTGTGCAGTACATTGTTATACTGAACACGTTGAAACATCAGCAGTGTGTGGGCTTTCACGCTGACATATCTTCTATGCCAATATATGGTAAGATTTGATTATTTTGGGGTATAAGATAAATATATAAAGACCTACCATGCTTGCACATGGTACAAAACTAGATAGGGAATTGCTGCTTTTTACAGAACGAGGCCTATGGCCACGTTTCCATGTGTTCGTTCCGTAAAAAACACAGCAATTCCCCATCTCGTTTTGTAGCAAGTACAGCATGATCAGGTCGTTCAATATAAATATTTCACTGTCCCTGAAAAAAATACAACCCAAACTCTCGAAATAAAATTACAAATAGCTGAGGAATTAGCGATTTTGCCATATACAGTCATATACATTTATTTACAGTCATATGAATATACATGTTGCAGTTTTGACTCGACCATGGCGCCACTGCTGTACGCCGACCAGTACCTACAGCTGACTACAGCCGTGCCGTCCGGCTTCCTGTACGGTCTCGGTGAGCATCGCAGCGCCTTCCGCCGCAACGCCACCCTCTGGCACCAGATGACGCTCTGGGCTCGGGATCAGGGGCCAGCGGTATGTGGACATGCGCCTTTATCTCACCCCTGGTATTTATTCTCCATAGACTTAACATTGGGAACTCGTATCTAATGCCCATGAGATATTTAGGAAAAATATCCAATAGGGGATTATGTTATAAAAGATAGCCCATTAGTCAATGTGAATTGTGAGATGAATTCAGAAACCTCTTTAAGTTTGGGGTTAGACCTCGATCCTATCTCTATTGAATCACTACATTATTGACACGGCTTCGCCTTGTGAATTACTATGGGATTCAAACTGGGTGGGATATGAGCTCTTACCCTAAATTTTCATAGGTTTCCCCTATAGTATTTGTCTATGCACATTTTTTTATTACGCTTATTTTATGGCTTGCCATAGAGCCGTATTAGCCATGTCTTTATATCAATATTTTTTTATTATGCTGCAACCTAGAAAAGTGCTTAGAAAGCCAAAACCATGGTGTGTTTGTAGAGTGAGGACTGGGTCTATAATCCGTTTCCATGGTTGGGCTTGGGATAGTAGGATCATGGAGACACTAAAGCAACATGGTTAAAAAACTGACAGGAAGTTGTCACATTCAAGGTAGCATCGGCTTGTCATAGAGGTGTTTTTGCCACGTCTTGTTAAGACTTCTCAATAAACAAACCCTTGACATGACCTATCTATAGGTCAATATCACAATATTTCATTCACCAAAACCTAGTGATTCTAAACCACTACCAATATTTAACTGTGGTATCTCAATTTTGAAAACCAGAAGTATTAGATAAACTGTCTTAAATATTTAGGATTTTTTTTAAACCTGCTGAAAACTATGCAAATACATATGTAAGTGTTTCTTCAATATATTGATCTGGTAGATAATATCTTGATCAAATTGTGTTGTAAGTAGGATTTTGACTAATAATCAACTCAAACTGTATTGTTTTGTTTCTGTACATCAGCTGAATTCAAATCTTTATGGCGTTCATCCATTCTTCATGTCGTTGGAGAAAGACGGGAGTGCGTATGGAGTCTTCCTCTTAAACAGTAATGCCATGGGTAAGTCAAATAAGTCACATATCTCTCCATAAGTCAATAGAAGGAAACCCACGAGATGAAAATAGCTTGGTCCGTACTCCACCGAGTTTGACCGCAGAGTAATTCCTGAAGCCAAACTAAGTGCATTACTCTGTGGTCAAACGGGTGGAGTGTGGACCAAGTTATTTTCGTCGAGTGGGTTTCTGATAAGGTATTTGATAATACAAAAACAGGTAAACTGTGGCTGTATGTGATAAATACTTGGGAAAATTGACGATGAGATGAATATCTGCCTTAGGCATTGGATCATCTCATCATCAATTTTACCGCATATTTACCACATACAGCCACAGTAAAGGGGTTTGTGTATAACTTTGTCTGCGTGTTGGTTGTAGATGTGGACGTGCAGCCCTACGCAAGCCTGATGTACCGGACAGTGGGTGGCATACTGGACATGTACATCCGTTTGTGTATAACTCTGTCTACCCGTTGGTTGTAGATGTGGACATGCAGCCCTACCCGAGCCTGACATTCCGCATAGTGGGTGGCGTGCTCGACCTATACGTCTGTTTGCATATAACTCCCTCTACCCGTTGGTTGTAGATGTGGACATGCAGCCCTACCCGAGCCTGACATTCTGCATAGTGGGCAGCATGCTCGACCTATACGTCTGTTTGCATATAACTCCCTCTACCCGTTGGTTGTAGATGTGGACATGCAGCCCTACCCGAGCCTGACATTCTGCATAGTGGGCGGCATGCTCGACCTATACGTCTGTTTGCATATAACTCCCTCTACCCGTTGGTTGTAGATGTGGACATGCAGCCCTACCCGAGCCTGACATTCTGCATAGTGGGCGGCATGCTCGACCTATACGTCTGTTTGCATATAACTCTGTCTACCCGTTGGTTGTAGATGTGGACGTGCAGCCCTACCCAAGCCTGACATTCCGCTCGGTGGGCGGCGTGCTCGACCTGTATGTCTTCACAGGGCCGTCGCCGGCGGCCGTTATACAGCAGTACGCTGCAGTCATCGGGCGCCCCGCCATGCCACCATACTGGGCGCTCGGCTTCCACCTTTGCCGCTGGGGATACAATGGGACGGAGGGCCTCCAGAAAGTCATCAGTCGAATGAGGAAGGGCGCCTTCCCTTATGTACGTATCCACAGTCTAGAGACTTCACCTTTTCAGTGGATTTTCCACCTTTTCGCTCATGTCAAGGCAATGTCCTTAACTTTTTCAATAAATTCAGAAGATTTAAATAGGTAATCAAACAGAAATAATTGCCTCATTATCTTTGTAAATAGGAACTAGCCTATCTCCGAGTTAGTGGGAATATTTTTTCCAATATCTATAAATAGTTAAGTTAAGATTTTATTAATAAAGTAAACAATCTTATCCAAATATTCCAGAAACCTGTTATGCCACCTTAAACATATCTATAAAATCACCCAAACCAGTCACACCAGGCTGATACATGGGTACCTCTTGAGAGGTGAATTAACACCTGTGCGCCAACCATGCAATACTCCGTTCAGTGTTAAACATCTCAAGTTACTTCATGTGGTAACAAAGAAATACAGGGAAAGATTAATGAAAAATGCAGCATCAATGCACTGTGTGTTCCACAACCCCGGCAAGAAATTCCTTAGGGAGTGCCGAGATTTTCGAAAAGGGATAAACACCAGTCCATTGCCTGGTCCTTCCAAGCAGAAGACCCTACACTGCAGGTAAAAGCTTTATTGCTGGTGTTACTGCAATGTGCTACCTAGTTGCACTGATGAGAGTACATCAAGATAAAGGTTATATGCTGGCTCCGTGTTTTCCACATGGGAGCGACTGTGTTGATCGTAACTAAGGGTCACCTCCAGCAGCCTGTTATGTAGAGCCAGCATGTTCAGTTAGGCCAAGGGATAGAGCCTGTATGCTTCACAAATGAATATTTGGGAATGTAACACTGATAAGCTCAGCAGTTAATAACAGTTACTACTTGACGTTGTAGGATGCCCAGTGGACGGACATTGACTACATGGACAGACATCTCGACTGGACATACGACAAACACAAGTACTCCGGACTGCCGAGTGTCGTCAAGGACCTTCACGACCACGGTCAGCACTATGTTATCATAGTGGTGAGTAAATATCCACTACTTATAGAGTTGTACATTATATATTTTTTAGCAATTTTTATTAGGGGAATATTGTGTTACACAAAACCGAATTCGGCTGTACAGCCATTCTTCCACTCGTGCCCTAGCCCCCTACTTCTCATCCTAGTGTCAGGTGTTAAGCCGAATGGGCAGTGGGTACCATTTTTGTTTAAGTCTTTGGTATGACCCGGCCAGGGTTTGAGCCCATGACCTCCCATGCTCGAGGGTAACACCCTCATCATCTAGCCACCGAGCTTGGTATATATAAAGATTATATACAGAGAGAAAATAATTATTGATCTGGTTTATAATCATGCGACCAAACGTCTAGATTTCGGCTCGGAACGGTTCCCTCTATTAGACGTTTATTCCAACACTGTGTAAGCGGCAACTTGGTATTAGAATAAGTCAAAGAAATTGGTTTCAATTGATAATCTCCAGTATTTTAAAATCACCAGATGGCACCACTTTGTATTGGAGCCTACCCAACCACCCTGTTGCCGACTGAGACCAGCGTGTGCAGGGGTTAATCAAATATTCAGGAATCATGAATAATTGTCCGCGGCCAATTAGTTATTACGTTTTGCACGGGGCGCGCCACTCGCGAGTAGGCGGTCATTGAACCGTAACGGATTCGCGCCGCGTCTGGCGCCGGGGGGGTGGGGTGCTATTTTTGTATTGGTCATTATAAATTACTTGCTAAAACCGAAATTATGGCAATGCCATAACAGCTATTTATCCTTGTTTTCGGGGTTTGCAAGTTAGAGATGACCATTGAATATAATCAGGTTTCTGATATTTTCCGTGTGTTTTCCAGACATCACTGGTATCTCTGATCATTGTTTACCATAAAGGTTGCTCCACAACATAATGTCCTAATCACGATAAATACATGAACTGCATGTTTGAGTGTATCGTCTTTAAATGTCTCGAGATAGAAATAAAGCTTTCTTATCATTATATACCTGTGTCTGCATGACCTACGTATACTCCCGCTGCTACCCATGGCGTATTTATACTTGTACGTCACACTGTGGCCTACGGGGTATGTGATCACGTGACTAGGTAAAATTTCGCCATTTTTAGGTATATAATAATACAAAAACAAGCTGACTGTCTTCGTACGTCAGAATACTTAGTAAAATTATTGAACACATACATTCCTCTGCCTATTGCATCGGGATGTATCTGGTCAATAATTTTACTGCGTATATTTGATGTATGAAGACAGTAAGCCAGTATCCATATAATATACTAAGTACGGACATGAGAATATTCCATTGAGTTATCAATGATAAACGTTGGATCACAGCTTCTTACATATAATATTTTATTTGCAGGACCCTGGAATCAGTTCTTTGTTTCCAGGGAAGTACCCACCCTACGACACCGGCCTGAAGCAAGATGTCTTTGTTAAAGACTACAAGGGAAAGCCTATAGAAGGACAGGTAAGAGATCACTACATCTCATGTTGATCCGTAAGGAGTGTATGATGTTTAATAGTCTAAAAACAGTCTTTCTAGTTAGAATCCAGTTCATTAAATAAGACATGCGTACTCTCAGGAAACGTTCTTATTGTGGTTGAACAAGTGCCTTTTTATATATATTAGGTAACAATTATCAGTCCTAATGTCTCGCTGTGATATATCCTAATGCCATTGAGGTTAACATGTGACATTTTCTCTAGATTAACCTCAGCAATAGGTAAAAAAAAAAGTTAGATTATAGAGGAAAGATAATAGAGGAAACCTATGAAAGTTTAGGGTCAGAGCTTGTACCCCATTGAGGTTGAATCACGCAGTAATTCAAAAGTTAATTACGTAGCGATTCAAACGAGATGGGATCAAGCCCTGACCCTAATCTTGAATGGGTTTCTGAATTTATCTCACCCTTCACATTGACTAATGGGCTGACATTTGTGACATAATCCACCATTGGATATTTTTCCTAAATATCTCATGGGTGTTGGATTCCCAATGTTAAGTCTATGGGGAAAAAATACCAGGGGTGAGATAAAGTCAGGTATGCCTCTACAGTTAATCTGTTATCTCCTACCAGGTGTGGCCGGGACCGACCGTGTTCCCGGACTTCTCTAAGCCGGAGACCGAGGACTGGTGGTTCAGTTCAGCCAAGTCCTTCCACGACCAGATTCCATTCGACGGCCTGTGGACGGTAAGTGACATATTAGACATGATCGAGACATGAGCTGTACTACCACGTACAGTAAATATAAAAAGTCTCCAATCTGTAACCCATTCATTTTGAACAGAACTTATCATTTGCTTCTTTTTTTTTTTCTTCGAAACGAAACGATCGTCTTCACGCCTGTTTCTGGTAGAATGCAGCCTGATGATTCTCATAGACGAAACCGCCGGTTCAAATTAGCCCCCCTGTGGTCTAATTACTCTTTTTGTGCCCCAATCCATTTATTGACACAGTTGTCAACGTTTCGCCAGCCCTAACTACTGAACGCAAACAAATGTTGTCCGGATAACATCTGTGTTCTGATTGGCCGAGAGAGGTCACATGGTACAAAACTATAAAAGGGATGACAGTTCCAAACTGTCACTCATTTAGCGGTTACTGCTACTTCGTTGTCAGATCTAGCCATGTTCACATTGAGAAGTTATCATTTGCGCAAAAGTTTTATTTCTATGAATATTCATTAGAAACTGTTCGTTGTAATTCTTTTTTTTTTTTACATATTTTTACAGGATATGAATGAACCCTCCAACTTCGTTTATGGATCTCGAAGTGGATGCTCTAATAACTCTCTCGATAACCCACCTTACACACCAGGTATGTGGTATGCAAGATACATGAATACTGCTATCATGTTACTCAAATCATGGACAGTAGACTCTAATGATACACCGTCCATGGTCCAATAAATCAAACCCTTCAGAATGAGATTTTAATTTGATAATCTGAAGTCATTATACTGACTGATGTATTATTATATACCTGTGGCCGTTTGTCCTACATATACCCCCGCTCCTACCCATGTCATATCTATGGCCGTACAACAAGTGCATGGTGTACGGGGTATGTACATGGCTTATGGGTTATGTATGGTGGAGAAAACCAACAAACCATCGATTAGCCAAGGTAAAAAGTGGCGATTTTAAGGAATATAACAATATGAAAACAGGTATACTGTGTCTGTATGTGATGAATACTGGGTAAAATTGATGATAAAGATGAACCTCCGCCATAGGCATCGGTTCAACGGATCGTCAATTTAACACAGTATTCATCTCGTACAGACAGAGTATCCCTGTTTCTGTATACTACATGTATTAAAGGTGGCCTTGATTCCTGAGCTAGCTTTTGTTTGGAGAGTAATTGGTTTTATTATATATCGGTGGTAGTATATCCTACACATACGGCCCGCTCCTACCCATGTCGTATTTATATCCGTACGACACCTAGGTAAGTGATAAGTGAAAAAGCGTGATAATTATTTTCTTCTTTATGAATATCTAATCAGCTGATCAAACACGACTGTGTCCAAGTCGAATTTTCACATTAGATTTTACAACTATCGGATGTTAAATCATCCAAAGAGTCCGTTGCAGCTGACAGGAAAGTGTGTTTTCGTTGACCGGCAGGTATTACAGGGGGCCGCCTGGCTGACAAGACGCTGTGCCCATCAGCGCAGCACCACCTCGGCACCCACTATAACCTACACAGTCTCTACGGACACTTGGAGGCACGTGCCTCCCACAGGTATCTACTCACTCATTCACAGTTTATATACACCTTATAAACTCACCCACTATAATGTACACAGTGTTATGATCCAAAATATCAGTATGTGAAACATACAGATTCTATCCCTTGGCCTAACTGACCAAGCTGGCTGTGTTACACGCCGCTGGAGGCGACCTCTTGGTTACAATCAACACAGTCACCCCTACATGGAAAACATGGAGCCAGCATATAACGACAAAGACGAAGCCTTGGAGTCATTCATTCAGCATTCAGTACCGAAATAACTGTCCCCTTAAGCGGTGTATCCCCATACATGGAGTGGCCTCTTAATCAGGGTTAAAATACTTCTTAATAGATGGAAGAATTTCCGTCACAAGCAAATTTTCCTTTTATGCAGGGTTTCCCCTTGGGTGTTATGTCCCGAAAGCAGGGTTTTACTGTATTTACCACATATTCTCCATATAATTTTGTTTCTGACTCCAACTAGCATTCCTGTAATTATGTAAAAGAAAATTACAACATAAATCTGTCACATGTAAGACAAAATGATTCGCGTCGCAGTTAGACTCCGCTTTCCCGGGGGGGAGGGGGGGTGGGACGTGTACTGTTTCGCAAAAAATTGGTCGGTCCCCCCCCCAGTCAGTGTCAACAAACACTGATGAACCATGACAAATGATTGGCCTCACATGTTTCCCACCTCTCTTTGTCTCAATCTGCACCAATCGTGTGCAAATTACACCACCATGTGACTGAAGGGAACCAGTGTGGGCCATGCTTTGAAAGTGACCGGAATAAATTAACTCACAAGCCGCTGGACGGCCGAGTGAACGCCGCCACATACCAGCAGTCGCTTAAGCCGATCGCACGTCCTGTCACACTTAATAAATCTGTCACATGCTAACACAGCACTTACAGTTCATCTCGTTGCTGTTCAGGGTTCTGGAGAGACTACGCGGGAAGCGCTCACTGGTGATTACACGGTCAACGTTCGCCAGCACCGGGCGTTACGCAGGTCACTGGACCGGAGACAACACTGCCACGTGGGATGCACTCTATTACAGCATCCCCGGTAAGGCCTCGTCCCACAGACCGCATAGCAGTGTGGAGTGGTTTTGGGGTGTTTTTCTTGTTTATTGTTGAACATAAATACAGGGATGGCAGTTCTCCTCTTTCCCAAGAAAATCCTTGTTTTCATTTTCAGTTTATAAGATTCTTGTTGTAAAACAAAGAAGGAATAAATTTGGCCTTATTCATACCAATAAACGAACCTCCACACATGCGAAGCATAGTGTCCCAAGTGTGCTGGTCACAAAGTGTTGTGCCCCGAGTGTGCTGGTCATGAAGCGTTGTGCCCTGAGTGTGCTGGTCATGAAGTGTAGTGTCCCAAGTGTGCTTGCAATAAAGTGTAGTGTCTTGGATTCCTGTAAGACCATACAGTAAGTTTAAACATGTTCTTCCAGTGATACTGAGGTTCCAGATGTTCGGGGTTCCCTTGGTCGGCGCTGATGTCTGCGGATTCTCTGGGGACACCACGGAGGAGTTGTGTACGCGATGGATGCAGCTCGGAGCCTTCTACCCCTTCATGCGCAACCACAACATGCTCCAAGCCAAGGTTAGACTGGTTCCCTGCCCAAATGAAATACACACAGAAACAGAGTTTCATTTTAGGGAGCGTAAACACACTGATTATGGAAGTATATCTGTGCAAAAATATACACAAAGGCTGCGCTGCATCTAATGCCACACCACAGCCTGCAGCATCTGTAATTAATCAAATGGGATGTAAATGCTGAGCTCATGAACTTGGATATGTAAGTCCCTAATGGTCTGCATAAAACGTTATGCAATGGCTACAAAGTGGGTTTGCCAATTTTTAAACAGATATACTTTCAAAGTTTGTTTACGCTACCTTTTCAAGTGCCAAACCACTTTGCATATGACCATATATGGCAAACTATGTTTCCGTGTATTTGGGACTGGTAACGCCATCCCACGTAATACTAGTGTATGACTTTGAACTTTCACTGGTTCCCCGCTTATTTGCCGTTGCAAGGATAACCAGCACAACCTCTCTCCTTCATGAGGTTCCCCAAATAACTTACTAATACTTGTTTATGATGTACGGTGATACAAAATAAAGTAATGTCAACCTTTCAAAAGATGAAAGATAACTTATAAGAATGTTTCTTTAAAGATATAACAGATTTCGCCACGCCCTTTGATAAATAGAAGAGGTGGTAACTAAATATGGATATAGTTAGGGAGAGCGATAAAGAATTTTGAGTAGCATTAAAGACAAATGCTGGTAGTTGGTTGGTTTCTAAATTCTATTGATTTTTGCGAATAACTCTAGATAATATAAGTTTCATATATCAGCAAATAGAAAATGAAAAAGAGGCATATCACAGTGTTAACTTCTATGGGAAGGCCATCTGAAGAAGGTAAGTGCTTAACTATTGGTGTCTATGGGAAACTGCCATATCTTCATAAAACCAGTTGGCAGCACCCATGTCAAATATAGATCTGAGCGCAGACAAACAAGACACTATGATACCTACCAGCATTTGTCTTTAATACTTATAGTATATATAAAAAATGAATAATCAAATATAAAAATCATTCGAACAACGAAACAGACCACAAGGTCATGCAATCCTTTCACTGATGATTCTCGGAGATGTTTATAAGCTGTGTAGAATGTGAAGTGTCTGATATAAACATAATGTCTGTAATTTCCTATAGAGGAAACCTATGAAAGTTTCGAGTCTGAGTCTGTATCCCACCCCTAATATAAAATCCCATAGGCTTAACATGGAGATTCCGTATGCCACGCTGACTGGCATACGGATGTTTGTATGCTACTAGGGGCATACGGAATTTTGATGATTTTCATTGATGATTTTAATATTAAAATATTGTAGAGAGGGGTAGGATAAAATCAAAACCTGATTCGTTTTAATCTTGGCTCCCGTATGCCACTCCTGGAGTTTGGTCCCGGATACCACTCGGCTCCGCCTCGTGATATCACTACGCCAAACGCCAGGAGTGGCATACGGGAGCCAAGATTAAAACTCATCCGGTTTTACGATAGTATCCCATCGAGTTTGAATCACGTAGTAATTCACAATGCAAAGCCGCATAAATTACATAGTGATTCAAACGAGATGGGATCGAGCTCTGACCCTAAACTTGAATGGGTTTCTAAATTTATCTCACCCTTCACATTGACTAATGGACTGACATTTGTGACATAATCCCCCATAGACCGCATTAGTCCTGACGTCATTTTGGTGCCAAACAAATCCAAACTCCGAGAAGCACTGCATAAACGTAACATCATGGCATAGTAGAGTTAAATATACTGTAGAATAAAAAAAATCGAGATGTCTAGATGCCGACTGCTGCACTTATGAAGGGATATCGCCTGGGATATCCCAATGTTTGGCACCAGAACGTAGGGAAACCCCAGTCAAATGACGTCACACTAATGCGGTCTATGGGAAATTTTTTCTAATTATCTCAAGGGCGTTGGACACGAGTTCCCAATGATAAGTCTATGGAGAAAAAATACCAGGCGTGAGATAAAGGCTCAGGACCCGGCATCGTTCAGCACTGAGGCACATAGAGGTGTTATTGCCACGTTTCATTAATCACAAATGTTTATAAGTTGTGTAGAATGTGAAGTATCTGATGTAAACTGAATGTCTCTAATTTCCAGGCTCAGGACCCGGCATCGTTCAGCACTGAGGCACATAGAGGTGTTATTGCCACGTTTCATTAATCACAAATGTTTATAAGTTGTGTAGAATGTGAAGTATCTGATGTAAACTGAATGTCTCTAATTTCCAGGCTCAGGACCCGGCTTCGTTCAGCACGTATGCTCAGTCCCGGATGAGGGCAGCGCTCGTTCAGCGTTACGCACTCCTCCCTCACCTCTACACACTCTTCTACGGAGCGCACCTCCATGGTCGCGCTGTGCTCAATGCACTATCCTTCGTGTAAGTCATCATTCTCATCAGTTAGATGATCCCCTAAACTGGGCTAATAGGCAAGAAAATGATTTCAAAATTTTCCTTGAAAGATCACTGGCTGTCAGGGATTTGGGTTTGATTCCCCTTTGATTTCTGAAGAATTTTTTTTTATATAGACATGGGAAAACTGAAAAAAGGTCTCAAAGTCCCAAGTGGACTAAACAGTAAAGTAGGGTCTTTTTTCAAGGGCCACTGACATCCCTAATACCAGACTTAACATTGGGAACTCGTATCTAACGCCCATGAGATATTAAGGAAAAATATCCAATGGGGTATTATGTCACATATGTTAATCCATTAGTCAATGTGAAGGATGAGATAGATTCAGAAACCCATTCAAGTTTAGTGTCAGAGCTCGATCCCATCTCGTTTGAATAGCTACGTAATTCACGCGGCTTCACCTTGTGAATTACTATGCCATTCAAACTCGATTGGATACGAGCTCAGACCATAAACTTTCATAGGTTTCCTCTATATTATCCCTGCTAAGATGACATATAACCGGTGTCCGCTACATTTGTGAAACTCTGGATTTAACGTGAATGAATAAAATCAAAAGCCATGCCCATTTTCCATCCACGTATACAATATATTTTCAGGTATCCTCTGGACGCGACGACTTACAGCATTGACCAGCAGTTTATGTGGGGAGACACACTTTTAATATCACCTGTTCTGCAACAGGTAAGCAGACATAGCTTCAAAATAAAATCAGGCCATTATAAAGAAAGATTGTTTATTAATATCTAAATGAGTTAGAATGTATCTCATTTGGCATTCCCTCAAAACCACTGGTGTAACTTCAGCCGTTCTTACTCACTGAGTGGTATCCACTTTTTGTGTTTATTCCGAGATCTTTGATACTAGTTACATGAAGTATTCCTTAGTGCTGGTGCAATTTCTATCAGTCCCAAACGAAGTTCTCATGGTATGAATAGATATATTGTGCCCAACTGCAACGCCATCCATATTTCTGTTGATTTTTTAAAATCGTATTTTATATATGTGAACCATTATGTGAAAAGATGGTGAAAGTTCACATATTATCTCACCCCTGGTATTTTTTCTCCAGAGACTTAACATTGGGAACCCGTATCCAACGCCCGTGGAGTATTTAGAAGAAAAAAAAACTCAAATTGGGATTATGTCACAAATGTTAGCCCATAAGTCAATGCTAAGGGTGAGATAAATTCAGAAACCTTTTTCCCCACAATTAACCCAAAAAGGTTATCCCACACTGAATTGACCAGCACATCGGTCAATTCAAACCAGGCAGAAAATTACAATATATAAATTCAGGAACCTATGGTCAGCTCGATAGCTCATTTGAATTGCTACGTAATTCATGCGGCTTCGCCTTGTGAATTACACCGTTAAAACTCGATGGTATACAAAATCTGATTGTACACCTTCATAGGTTTCCTCTGTGATAAAAGTTTATTTCCCTAAGTAAAGATTAATTCAATGATTGTATTACCATTACAGGGGCATACCTCTGTCCTTGCCGATGCTACCTTGAAAATGGCAATTACTCAACAAATGCAAACCATTGCTATGCGATTTCTAGGTGAATGGTGTCATAAAGAAAACCAAGCATAACAACCACCCTTCACTACAGTGACATCACACTATTGTGGGCGCTATCTGAAGTTATATTTAGACCACTAGAAAACTTTCAACTGGCCCATAAAAAAGCTGTGTCACTAGTCTGGTAACATAAAAAAAGATGAAAGATTAATGTAAACATGGTAATGACGTTACAGGGGCATACCTCCGTCCTTGCCTACCTGCCTCAGGACACCTGGTACTCGCTGGGCAGCGGGGCGCGGGTGCTGCCCACTGGGCAGTGGGTCAGGCTGGATGCCCCGCTCGACACGATCAACGTGCATGTGAGGGGAGGGTCGGTCATCCCCCAGCAACACCCACTCACCGCCACCACCACCGTCAAAGCGTGAGTCACACTCTATATCCAGCAGTGGTAGATTTGCTGCTATATCAAAGGCCAGTCCTTATCATACCATGTCTATGTGGTGTGGGAAGTAAGAGAGCTCTCACCTCGGTAAACATGTAGGGGTGAGATTTTTACCTGAATTCATCACACAGATTCGACCACCACCCTCGTGGTGTAAAAGAACCTTGAGAAAGTCTGGTAAGGACCTATAATGGCCGACTGGACGTTAAATCAAACCAAACAAACACTCTATATCAATGATGGTAAACGGTTTTTATAGACGGAATTTATTGACGGAATTCCGATATTTCCTACACACCGACAGCACCATCAGTGTTACAGTGGCATTTCTTGTTCAGTTTCACATTTATATCTCTTCAAATACTAAGAGTAATTCAGATTGATCAAAAGAAAATATAATATATCGATTCATAACCAGTTTGTTCTAAAATGATGATTTAAATGCTTCTATTTTTTTAAGGGTTCTGTAGGCTTAGTCCTTTTAAATGTGTAAGGAGTAGCAGTAGAATCAGATTGGCATGGCTATATTAACGGCTTCTGTAATACCAGGATACATGATATTATTACTCCAATGATCTTATCATTGATTCAATAAACATAATCGCTAGTTTAAGTGTGATAAACATAATGTTACATGGCAATATTTACCCTTTAAATTCAGTATCCAAACAGAGGGTAAATACGTACTTCATTCATTGTATTTTCAGTCGTGAGAATCCCTTTGGATTCCTTGTCGCATTAGACTCCAAAGGTGAAGCCAAGGGGAGCCTCTATTGGGATGATGGTGAAACAATCAGTAAGTTCATTATGTACCTTTATATATTAGGACTGTGTAGGCAGTGGATGAGGTGTTTTGAATGTTGGTCAGGTGTAGAACACAGAGCCTTGTTTCCCTTTCAGCTTTTACATAACTTGTTCATATATATGTATATATATTGTACTAAAGTACATAGAACAATGGAAATAGGTAATATGTTACGATCTTTACATATAACTAGGTCATATCAATATATTGTACTGAAGCGCCATAGAACAATGGAGACAGGTAGTATGTTACGATCTTTACATAACTAGGTCATAACAATATATCGTGCTGAAGCGTCATAAAACAATGGAGATAGGTAGTATGTTACGATCTTTACATAACTAGATCATATCAATATATTGTACTGAAGCACCATAGGGCAATGGAGACAGGTAGTATACATGTTACAATATGCACTATTAAATATGCCTTATATTCATACGTGGGCTTATACTAAAGGTCTGGTGATAAACGCAGCTAATGGTTGCTGAGTGGGGCTGACGAGAAGGCAGTCACGCTGGAAGATTAAACTCAGCTGAGCCGCTCACTCGATGATAGATTATACTTCACTCCCATTTACAGTGGCTTCTTGAGTCACGTCCGCAGCAGTATGTATCAGAGACCTTTTTTAGACGGGATAATCGTTAATAACGATTATTAAAGATATCTTGAGTTTCCAAGATAAATACAACGACCATTGGCCCCAATGGTTCGATAATAATCGCCAAATGTATGATAATTACAAAACGATCGCTATTAACGAGTATCGCGTCTAAAAAAAACCTCCCTGGTTTCAAACAAATCTTACGTGTTTCTGTATGTAAAGGGACCGGGCGGAAGAACGGCTTGCCGAGCCCGTGTATATCTGTAAGATGTTTTGAACCCTAATAGAAATAATATAAAAAAAAATCGTGAATCTGTTTGTATGATGGATATTTATTTCTATAATTTCAACCATACATTCTTTTTTTTTCTGTTACTCAACAGATGCCACTGAGAGTGGAGAGTTCATCTTCATAAAGCTGACTGTTGCACCGGTAAGTTGTTGAGTTGACATGGAAAGACAAATGGTAAATGGCAGTAGCTTGGTATCACTATTTATCTTAGACTGGTATAAACGTCCATAGGCTTAACATTACGAAACTCGTACTCAACAGGCTTGCGAGTACGGTAACTCGTACTCAATGGGAGATACTCAATGGGAGATAAATAGATGAATATTTCACCATCTCATTTGGAGTGCTTCAGAATATTCACTCGGCTATCGCCTCGTTCATATTACTGTGCACTCTAAACTCGATGGCGAACGAGGACACGGCCCAAACACTCATCAATTTCTTTCTTGATATATGACCATCCTGTTTTTATGGTTTCAATGAATCAGTGTATGTACCTTAAAAGGGGACACCGCTAGAATTAATTGTTGTTCCTATTCCCATTTACACAATATTTGTTAACTTGCTAGCTGTATTAAGGTTTTCATCTAAAATCGAGGTAAAATCCCATCCTGCTCTTCCTCCTCAGGGTCTTCTGACTACAGAAGTGGTCCATGCAGGATATAAACCCACGACAGACATGGTGCTGGGAGAAGTCACTGTCATGGGGCTCGCCAGTCGGCCAACTAACGTCACTCTAAACAAAACGTCGGTGCAGTTTGAGTGGAATTCCGAAGATAAGGTAAGTCTCCTCACGACGTTTGTTTAGGACGGCCGCCTGTGATTAGGCGATGTTTTATTTGTATCTTCTTTTTTTTTATATGTAACGACTGGTGCTTGTTTGAGTTTATCCTGCCATAAACCGTGTAACCATATACATGTAGGAAACTGAAAAGTACCTGTTCCTGACATGGTATACAAAGATTCTCATAACTTAGGCTGTAAACAAGATACAGATTTCCAACAGATACCGAATTAAAACTAAGAATATGGGCTCTATTATCATATTTATATATATGTATATATATGGAATAGCGGATGGATGGTTGATCTTTAGGTTATGGCTATAGCCTACTGTAGTAAACCTGCTTGTAGAGTCACTAGGCGACCTGACCACATTTTTGCTTTTTATAGCTAAGTCCAGGTAGGAATATGATTTCGGGTGTGAAAATTCATCCTGTGAGATGGGCCACCGCCATCAACTCTGCGAGTTTATGTGGACGGTATCATTCCCTCAGAAAAAATTCATGATTTCGGATTTGGACAGAAGGTTTTATGGCCATACAAAATCTTACAGTTTTACTATTTGATATTTTGACATGAATCTAAAAAAAAAAAAAAAAAGAGAGAGAGATTTCAGTTGTTTTTTTCTTTTTTTGGAGGGGGTGACTTTTTGAGTCACATCTTTAAGAACTCATTTATGGGCATATTTCTACCCCTAAAACTGGTTGAATCATAGTATGATATGCCTCATTTGAAAGAGAATAAGAATAGTAGTTTCTAGGAAGTGGAATTTCCAAGGTAGATTCTATATTTACTGAGATATTCAAGTATTTGTTGAAAGGGGGGGGGGGGGGATTTGAGTGAAATGGGCATACTAAAACAGATGTTTACTCAATATTGATTTACAGTGAGCATTGGTGTAACATTTACCATCTCCATAAGTGGCACGGACAGTTGCTTACGTCCCAGGAAGTGTCATTATTTAGGTGAAACAAAAAGAGCAAAAAAACCTGAATCGCCAAATAACGACTTTCGTATCAGAACGACATAGAAATGACATGCTACTGTAAAATTTGTAAATCATACACTTGTAGAAAACTTGTTATAAACTTGTCTTTCTATTTGCAGGTGTTGAAAGTTACCAACTTGAAGGTTACCTTGACGGAGCCGTTCACCATGAAATGGATCTTCTAGAGTAGGATAGGATTTAAAGAATGCACCGATTAGAAATCACAATAAAGCATGCACGTTTACGTATGATAGGGTGCTAGAGACTATATTGCAATTTAAAAAGAGGAAATTATTTTGCCCACAAAGTACATATATTTTCAAATCATGCATTTTGCATCCAATGTTATTCCACGCCTCTTCGAAATGGTGCTCATTACATTGTCCACAAGAATCTGATCTATAGAAATCTAAGCCATTTACCACGTTAAAAATGTGATTTAATTATTTTCTTTTTTACTGTGATTGGAACTACAATAAAACCCCGCTTAAGGGAGCACCCTCCGTTCCAAGCAAACTGTCTCCTTAAGCAGGGTTTTCAGTCAGTTGATGGATATGTTGAAAATGTGTATACAGGTTGCAATATGGTATAGAGTCACTGATATAATCACACAGACAGCCCAAAGACGCCTACCGGATGCCTACAGGGGCCTACATAGGCCGTTGCCTCTAGATAGCAGTCTACCCGCCTTGCACACACACCATAAACAAGTCATCAGGATAAATAGGAGTCCCCACACTGTCCCGTCAGATTTGATAAGGTATCACTCCAACATGACCCCTTAAGCGGGGTTAAGAAGCATTCTGTACCGAAATAACTGGCCTGTGAAGCGTGGTGGCTCCCTAAAGCGGGGGTTAAAAGTAAAGGAAAAATTTCCGTTCCAAGGAAATTGTCCCCTTTAGCAGGGTTTTACTGTAATTAGCACATTCGTGTGGCCTTTTCGCTCCTCGTAGGCATTAATCAGTGTCCTGTTAAACCTGACTCTACATTGTTAATCTTGATGTAATTATATGGTGGCTTTATTCGTCAAATCTGTGTTTTGTCCTGTACGGACCTGTGATACAATTTTAATAGATTTAAGTGTATAATAAGCCAGTGTCATGTTTTATTATGTAATTTGGATAATATAGAGATGGCAGATTTCCGCTTATCCATGGAAATCATTTTTATTTCCAGTTTATAAAATTATTTTTCTTGTATAAAACATTTATAGTAGAGGTTGAGCCTCATTCATGCCAATAATTAGCTCCCTCATTCCATGGCTAACACATGTTTTAAGTCTCTTTTATGCTAATGTTACGTTTACACCAACACCCCTACAGTCCCGAGTGATTTTTGCAGAAATTGTAATTCACAGCCCTATTGTTGTAATATCAATTGCCTAGACAAACTGTCAAATAATTTGAACTCGTGAGAAATACCATGATTTAAGTGAAGCAAGAAACAAGTCGTTTTGTAAATTATTTATTTTCAAAACTGAATGTACTCACATGAAGTTATGGGATAAATAAGATGAGGTACTCACTAAATTCCTCATGTAGCCAAAGCAGGAATGAATCTTAAGCTGAATTGTTAATTTGGGCGAAAACAAATGGGAAGTTGTATAAATAGAGGATTAAAATACACTCGATGCCAGTTTAGCTATGAATTACAGTAATACATCACTAAAAATAATAGCATATTGGAAAAATTAGCTAATTATATACTGCACCGACTGAATTTTGTTGTCAATTGGTAGTTTTTCAAGCACCACTGTTCATGAAAGACTTACGGTCATGTAATAATTTCTGAACACAAACATAACATTGTTTTCTCATTTATTATACCATGGACAGATCTTGAAATGGAAATGAGATTGAAGACGGGATGTCGTAAAATGTTGTCATCTTGCCTTTACTTCATGCCGGAAAGCAGTTTCTCAACCTGGTCTTCCTGGTTACATAGGTTAACAAAACATACCTAGTCATGGGGGATAATTTCTTGATGATCACACGGGGAACAGGAACAAATAACAACCAGAGTATCTGAGCGTCAAACAACCTTTAGCGATTCACAATGAAATGACCAATGTCCTCTTCACAAATGAACACGCCATTTTCATTCCAATCATGACAATTTTTTTAAAATAATTTCACCCTTCCCCTGAATTGCCGAATAACAAGCAGGTAGTAAAACTGATGGTATTATGCATTGGCCACACTCTCCGATGACTACAACATTTTCTTGGCCAGGTCAAATGAGGCGTTCGCGGCACAGCGGTCGAGCCATTTTTTGACGTTGGGTGGCGCAGACTCTGCCTGTTTGCTCTGGTGCACCGAAGACCACAGGACGATGTCGGCCAGAGAGAGCTGACCCCCTACAAGGTACACCTCCTTCCCGAGCCGACCGTTCAGAGTCCGGAGCACACCCGCCTTCTCCTTGTTGTTACCGCTGAGCAAAGTTCCAGCCAGGTCGACAAAATGGTCGATCTCGGTGGCCGAGACGATGTCCCCCGAGTCGTAGGCGGGGTCCAGGAGGCGAGCGATGTAGCGCGCCACCGGGCCTTCTCCCTGGATCTCTGTCTGGATACCCGGACTCTCCATCAGTGTGGGTCCGTGCTTCACTGAAAAAAAAACAAAAAACGAGGGATGTCAGTTAGGCAGGCATGGAAGTTGGGGTTTAAACTTATAAAATAGATGGAAGTTGGGGTCAGGGAAAAAAGTAGGAATATTTCTCATGTCGATTTTTCTGCCTCAGAGAGACTAGGGAAACTGGAAAATGTATCCTTGTCGGCCATGGTATGGGGGCTTAGGATCTGTGAGGAGGTTTAGACATTTTATTGGATTAAATGAGGCTAAATCAATATTATCTTTCTTTAACGTAAGGAAAAGTAATTATATATACTGAATATGAAAAAGTGGATTTCCACGGAAAATGGAAAAGTGCTATTGGTGAATGAAGCTAAATCTATAGTATCTTTCCTTCTACATAAGGAAAATAATTTTATAAACTAGAAATGAAAATAAGGATCTCCATACAAAAGTGGATAACAGCTATCCTTGGAGTATAAATAAAGAATAGAGCGGTAAGTCAGAAAGATGACCAAATTGTCAGATATGCTATTAATCAAACCACAAAGGAGCATGAGTGGCCAACTAAGCAATTCCCTCTCACAAAACTGAACCCGAGCTTACCGTCTTTCCATATTAGTGTGAGAGCCAGTTCAGCATTCCCCCGGTTATGCGTAGCCCCGTTGGTGCCCAGCGCGTGTTTGAGTTGGGTGGTGAGTTGTTGGCGCACAGAGGAGTGCGTGTGGCAGGCCGAGATGACGCTGTACTGCTGACTCAGCAGGTTGTACAGGACGGCGATGGACAGCGGCGGGCACGACGGGTTCGCGTTAATCACCAAGTCCCGAATAACGCCACCCTGAAATATCACAAAGTATCATTCTAAATAAATGAAATCTATCTCAGAAGTGTATGACAAATCGCCAGCTCATAATATATAAATTGTATAACCAGGGATGTCATTTGGGGTCAGGGAAAAAAGTGGAAACTTTTTCATGTCGATTTTTCTGACTGAGAAAGACCAGGCAAAAATTGATAATATGTCAGTGTCGGCCATGGCATGGGGCTCAGGGTCTATGGGAATGTTTAAACCACTGTTCTATTGGAGTAAATGAGGCTAAAATCAATATTATCTTTATTTGAGCCAAGGAAAAGAAATTACATATACTGAATATGAAAAAAGTAGATTTCAAAGGGAAAAAGGGAAAACGGACATCTCTGTATAACAGAAAGTCAACATTTTTCCCCCAAATTAGTTTTTCCTAATAAAGGAAAATAAATCAAAAACACCCCATAAAGTGTAAAGTATATTCGTCTTACATAAAAAATAAAAGAGAAAAATAAAACATAAATTATATAACAGGTCTGAACCAGAGCAAAATGAAAAGGACGTTTTCTAAAGAAAGACTCCATAAAATTTGAGAGCACAAACTGGCAAACTATTGATGACTTCAAGGGATAATGATTATCATCACACCGCAAGTTTATCATATCAATTTCTCAGTCTTAACTAGAGATAACAACACATATATACAGGGATAAATAGAAAATTATAATAATAAATAAATAGAAAATCTAAAACCCGTAAAAGAGGAAGCGTTTTGTAATATTATATTGGAACAGAATGGCTATGAATCGATATTTACATAAATATATATACATGTACATTCTAATCTCTCTAAGAGTTTTGTAACTTTTAGTATTTAAGGAAAGATAAATGTGAAACTAAACAGGAAATGCCAAACTAGTATTGAGGGTTAACCATTGCAGATTCTTTTACACCACGAAGGTGGTGATCGAATCTATGTAATTGATCTCAGGTAGAAATCTCACCACTACACATTTACCGAGATTAGAGTTCTTTTACTTCCCACACTACATAGACATGGTATGAGGAGGACTGGTATAGCAGCAAGTCTACCACTGCTGGGGATGAAGGAAAAAGGTAGTTGTACACCATACCAAATAGAGATGGTATGATATCGCAGTAAAGGCCGTGCTCAATTGCGCCGATCTACTGGAGATTGATTTGGTCACCGACCGATCGGCTCCCAGTCGCTGATAGTGGAGCTGTAGTGGAGCTAGAGTCCCGATACCCCGACGGTCGGTGCTCAAACTCCTAGCGGTGCTCCATACCGGATTCACTGGGGACTGCCACTGGGGACTGGGAAAACCCCGGTCTCCAGCTGGTCGCCGGAGTGGAGCAGCAGCGCCGACCGAGGTAAGATCAAGGGAACAACCAAGGGCAAGAACTATCAGAAAACGGGAGGAGATTGGGTACCATCAATCTCCAATGGATCGGTGCAATGGAGCACGGCCTTTAGTCTACCACTGCTGGGAATGAAGGAGAAGAGTGGCTGCAGTGGGACTTGAACTCGCAAACTTGCATCCCTGTATATATATGTTTCTCAAAACAATAACAAACACCTTGGACCACAACCATTATGCATGACATTTGAGCGTTAATCAAGGCCTACCTTCGGAAGTTTCCTTGTCGTACTTTGTGTGGCGGTATTTCCTGAAGACATTTTTTGTGGAGGTGGCGACCCGGACTTCTGGGCCAGCTCATTGACCTTTGACCTCAAAGTCTCCAGCTTGACGAGGATTGCCTCCTGTCGCTTCTCGAGCTCTGCAAACGCCGAGTCGGTGCAACTTGCCTCTGACTGTAAGTGAACAATCAAGAGTTATCAGGTGGGCTGTTTAAGGCGGTTAGGTACCAGTGATCAAACAAAAACATAGTACCACACAATATATACTTTTAAACGTGGACATGTACACTAGAAGAATCGATAATATACTACAGCGCTGTATGCGAATATCATGAAGGATATCCAACGAAAACCAGCATAGGGATACCTGCAGCTGAGACGATTTCTTTTATTGGTTGACGTATAATATGACTCGATTTGTACAACCTGGAAATTTTGGGCCAATAAAAGATTTAAAACAAAACAAACAAAAAATAACCTCGACACGCCCCGTGTAACTGTAAGGGATCACTCTGGCTAGGAAATGTTCCCTCTATTAGATTGTTTGACTTTTACCCCGTGTAATGCGCACCCCGCATTGGCGAACATTTTTTGCTCGGAGTGGATGGTGACCCCTTTTGCAGGGTTCTAATGTAAAAGGTTTGGGATTTTCCTATTCTCCAATTAATTCACAAGATACCATCTCATAACTAAGCTCCAAACTTTCACTTTGAAATAGTAATATTGTCCTTAAAAGGCCAATCTAGCAGATGGACTGCTAAATACTGGAAGGGGCGGAAATGGAAATATCTCCTATTCATATTTATGGAACATGCCCCACAAAGCTCTAGCCTGGCCACACCACTGGCTATATATAGACATAAAACGTATCCACAGGGGCAGCGAGGAGAGGGGTGGGGTGTTAAGCAGAGGACTAGGTTCTGAAGTCAATCTACTGGTCAGTCATCCAGGACTGGCAGGTGGTTGGGAAAGGCCTGCATAAATTGAAAACTTGAATGGTGACCTTGCAGGGGATAAATCTATTTCAGTTCTGGTTTCTTTTAGATATGGCTATAACCATATATCACAACCTTACCTTTTTAGAGGATTCCTCACTTAATCCTTTACAGCATAGTAAAGTAACTTTCACCATGTAGATAGCAATCCTGTTAGTAATCTTCCTGTTATATGTAACAATAACCCACTGTTTTTTTCCTTTCAAATGAGCATTCTACCAGTTTATAAACCACACATCAGATAAAAGTTTAAAGGATAACCCTTTCCTTACCAATGATGCCTCAAGCCACTCCCATGGCTAATGCAAATGATGCCTGAAGGCATCATTTTTTATTGTTTTTGTTAAATGTCATTTCTCTCAGCTTATTCAACATGGATCTTGATAATTCTTTAAGAGATTGTGTAAAATGCCTCAATAGTGATAATTACCAACTTATTTTATAGCTATCACTATGACAGACATTAACTTTAAATACGGTGGAAAAGATCAATTTTTTAAACAAATTGTAACACAGGGTTGCCCTATAGCTGAACCTGCGACCAGGTCTGGTAAGGAAAGGGTTAATCTTTATCGACACATTATTTCTTTAGGCCTTCAGTATTTAGTGGTAATTGCATTTCCAATTGTATAAACTATCAAAGAAACACGTCTCATTCAAAAACTGGTCATACCTTGAAAGGTAGAAATGATGAATGTGTATAAGGTTTTGATATACCGTGTATCATTACAAAGTCCTGTTATTTCCCCTAGAATGAGTCACTGACCCTCTGGCAGGAGGAGGAGGGCACAGGATCAGGGACCGACCTGCCAACTTCAGTATCGTTACCTCGATGAAAGACATTTGGGGGTTGTTTGTTTGTTTGTGGTTTAAAGTCACAGGGGACCGTGCGGGTATACAGGGATTAAGACATTTGGGGAATTTCTAACGTTCTTTATTGTTGGGAAACTGAGGAGCATGGTATTGAGCTGTGATCTGTTTGTTTGGGTAGTATAACGTCCAATTTGTTCAACTAGACTTACTATTTGTCCAGTTGTAGTGTTGAGATAAGGTAAAATGTTTACGCCCTCATCTCCATTGAGGACAGTGTAACACTGCCGACAGTGTAACCAGCCCTGTCCACACTGGCTATGTTGAACTCTACTATTACTAGAGAGAATAGTGTGTGTGCAGATTGGGGTATCAATGATGTCCTCATTAATGAGAATATCTATCTTGTTAATATCCTGAATTATTATTAGGTATAGCCTTCACGCAGGCATCTTCTTGGACTACAATATCATAGCCCGTTAATAGGCGTTATAGCTTTAGGCAAGCTCGAGCCTCTTTCAGCCTCTAGACTAGTTATAACTTAGCAAGCTCGAGCCTCTTCCAGACGAAGGCTCTTGTTCTGGTAATTAACTGGATCAAGCGTACATCATAACTCACTGGATCAAACATAACGTGGGATCTTTAACTAGATAGTACTCTAGTTTGTACACATCAGTCTTAGTGGCCTGCATTTGCTCAAAATAACAATCAGTGACACTGACAGTCCTAATCAGTCACTTGGAATTGTTGGATCATCAAGGCAGCCAGCGGACACGTCAACAGTACCAATGGATGTTAAAACCTAATAACGCACCTGTTCTGACATTTGAAATTGATCATGGTGATTCTTCATGGCGTACATACATGTTGGCAGCTCAATTTTACCAGTAGTATCGAAGAAAGATTTGCATTTATACATGCCGGTCGGCCCATTGACTTGTGAAGCCATGCTGTTAAACTTTAACTGATGCAATGCCGGTCACACTCTCCTAACATAGGTCCTGGGCTTTGTTTCCAACGCCCGCTTGTATAGCGCCGCAACAAATCTGTACGGAGAGTGATGCCGGCAACGAGAAAGAACGTGATTCGGCGAGACTTGGCGAGACTTAACGCCAAACCTCCGGAAAGACGGAGCATCTGATTGGACGGGTCATACTTCCGGTACGCCAATTTCTATGCACTGATTGCCACATAAAACGCAGACATGACAAACCCCTTAGTTTTGATAATATTGTGAATGTACGTACTGGTTTTATCCATGTCATACTAACATTCAGTAGTGTTGTTCAATCCAAGAATCCGTGCTGTATGCCCAAAAATTCATGAGAAACACCGTTTCTGGCCGTCCAATAAACAGGCAGTGCACATCGCTTTCACAACACGGCCAGTGATTTCAAGAGAAAGGCCCTGTGGTGAGACGAGCTCATTTGATCGGGTTTGTAATCGTTCAATCTTACCATATTCGTGATGGTATGAATCCCTTTCAATCCAAATTACTCCACGATAGAAGAGAGCATCGAGAAAAGCGTGTCAAGCTGGAGAAATGAGGTCAAGAACAAGGTCAGCGCTTGGGTCACGTGACCGTTTTTAGGTAAAATGGCGGCTGGCGAAAATTTTCAACATGGGCCCTAAAAATAATGAGGTTGATTACTTATGTGACAATGGATACCGCGTGAGTGATTAGCAGACGATCAAGGTACCTGGGAAGCATTTGTAAGGTGTAAAAATGTCGACCCGGTCCAGGCGTGGACGCGGTCGCCCGCCAAAAAGTTCATTCACTTCATTGTCAGGGAGATCGCACTTTCTCAAGAAGCCCAAGTCGAAGTCAGCGACACAAGTGCATGAATCGGATAGCGGCAACTCTGGAGGTAACTCCCGCTCTAGTACACCAGTAAGCACCACCTCCAGCACCCCAACAGGCCGCAGCAATGCTCGAGGAAGGGGTCGGGAGTCTGCATTCAGGAGCAGGGCTTTCTTTCAGTCCGTCTTGCGGGATGACGATGAAATTAGCGACGATGAGGATCTGCAGAGAAGTGTCAGCGACTTTGAAGATCTGGATGGGGATGGAGTGGATTCTGACTTCACTATGGACGATGATGCTGCCTCTGTTTACAGTGAAGCTAGTGCCAGTACGTTCAGTAGCACTCCAGGTAAAAGAAAATACACTCCACGTCGACCAAGAACACCAGAATTCATTGATGAAAAGGATATCCCGCCTCTGGTTCTGCCAACCAGTTCTACAGATATATTGCTGGAGAACGAGTATATATTGCAAGCAGTTGGAATCTATGAAGTGTTGCGGCATTTCAGAGTTATCCTCCGATTATCACCTTATAGGTTTGAAGACTTTTGTGCCGCTCTTGTAAGTGAGGAACAAAATTGCCTGCTTGCTGAAACTCACATGTGTCTCTTGCGAGCTCTGCAACGGGCAGATGAAGCAAGTTGTACAGTGTTTGGCGCCAATGATCTCAAAGACAGTATCAATGTGTGTTTCTTTTTCCTAGAAGCAATGACTTGGCCAGAAATCGCCCGTATATTCTTAGAGAGTGATAAGTCATATGAATTCAGAAATGCAATGCCAAGTATTGAGAAACCTGACTATTGCAGTACATCAGTAAAGGAGCGATTACAAATTCTCCAGACTATGACAGACTTGTTCTTGAGTACAAATCAAGCAAGAGAAGAAATAACAAACGAAGGAAATATTAAGTACGATGACCATTGCCGGAATTGCCATAGGTGGGTATTTATCACTAAGATGCTCCTGAAGAATAGCCATTTAGTCGGTAGCAAATATTGTATCAGGGAAATATGTTTTAATGTTTTTGGTATTGAATATGGCTTTTTGATGGTAAGCTATTTCGTATTCACTTAGCTAAGTTTTTGGATGCCAGTCTTGAGGGTTCTGTTGACGCCAAAAGTATTTAATATCTTTATGTTAATGTCCTGATTGAAGTTTTTTAGTTTAAAAATAAGGTAACAAAAAGCTATATACTTTATTATAGAGTCCCTACTCAGAGATGGTAGTTTTCCTATTTTCCATAATTCATTCCTGTTTTTGGTCTACGGCTAGCATTTCTTGTCGGAAAGTTCCTCAGCATTATCAACACCGTAATCTGTCACCTACCCAGTAGCCTCCTTGCTGGGGATGCTTTCCTCTTTTTAGACCTCACTGGCATTCCTATGATTAGTATATGTATGTATTGAATTTTCATGGAGTTGTTAGTTAATTATGAATAGAAGTGTCTTTTGCAAGTAGCCTATAACTCGTATATTTTATACGTATACCAAAAAAAGACAGATATTTGACTTTAATTACAAGTTGGAGACGAGGCTGTCATCTCCCACTAGCTAGAGTATAATTGTGTTCCTTTCTTATGATATTTTGATTTTTTCTCTAAGAGTAATGTACATTGTAAGCTTTATAAGAATGGCTATTACCATAACCTTCCTAGATCACGATAGCCATATAACATAAATCCAATTAGAGAAGTTTATCAAATTGCAGTAAACTTGACGCTCATGAACGCTGGTACACTGGACTCCCAAGACCCTTTTGGTTCCAACTTTTACACTATATGCTATTTCAAATTTGACATGTTACCTGGTTAAGCGTTCCCCAATTGTTTGCTTGATATTGCCAATGTTGTGCTTACATTCAAATGTTTCTTGTAACCTGTCTTGTATGATTTGTGTTCAGTAGAAAAGGTGTTAGTGCATGTTTTGAAGATAGACAGCGCTTGGAAGCCAGCATGCTTAGGACACTACGCTTCCTGAATTTGGACACTTTGCTTTGTGTTCACAATACAGTGCAATGGTCGCTGTGTACAGTACGCTTTGTTTTTATGCCGTGTTTATGTCCTTGTGACAATCAAACCAGCCTGAAAACCAGGTTCTTCTAACTGCCACCTTGTTAGTTGCAAGATAGTTTCTATATGAAGTTTCTACGTCAAATCTAGACAAGGTTCTGATATAAAATTAAAATGGTAACGTCTGTCACTCCCCGAAGCATGCTGAGAATGACGCGTAGTGTCCAGATATCCAGTCAACTACACTTTATGCCAATGCTGACTCTAAGGCCTATATTAAGCATAAAAATTGGGATGAAAAACAACTAGATGCTAGAAACCCAAGATGATCAATGATTTCTTTTGTTGAGTGATTTCTGACGCAGACTAGCTTTAGATCATTCAGTACTGTTATATACGTCAGTTTGGGAATAGGTCAATATTGTACCATTTGAGCATTATGTGACCCAAACTTGGCCAACTTGGCCCAAGTGGTTATACCTTAACATCTAACCAAAGGAGCTATATAGAAAATGGTACTGGGACTTTGAAACCGTTTATCAGTCTTGCCTTGTCTATTCGCCAAGTTTGGGGGTTATTTTAAATTATCACTAAAAAATGGTAATTCATCAATGCACGCAAAGAGAATTTAGAGGTTGGCTGACACTGTAGAAGGTTTCATATTCATGAAGGTTAGCTCATTGGATGTTACTCAACTTTTATGAAACCTCTTGATCGCCATCCCGTCATTCTACAGTTGTATTTACTACCAAAGAACAGCCTTTCTTTTAAACGTAACAACAAACCTTCTGGAAAGTCAAGTGATTCACCCACTTTATTTGATTGAACCATGTCTCTCTGGTCAAAGCTGTAGTAGTCAGTCTTTTTTTAAAAGATCTTTATTTGTTTCAATGTTTTTACATTGCTCTTCCATACAAATGTTTGATCGTTTTTATAACATGTACAATGTTTTATACTCGCGATTTGTGCATATTTTACTAAAATATTAAAAAAATAAAATTGTGTGGAAGAGCAATGTTAAAACATTGAAACAAATAAAGATATTTGAAAGAAAAAATGCAGTGGACATGAGCAATGCCGTGCTTACTTGTTCACGGTATTTGTCATCAAGAATACCACCTCAATCCTTTTGGAAGAAGTATATATCATGATATGTGTGTCTAAGGTATTCGTTTGTTGCATGTATCGCGATTTATGTGTCATCGGTCAGGTAGTAGTCAATGCCTCTTAAAGATTTTAGTGGGGTGAAGGAAAGGAATGTAAGACAATGAATTGGAAAGAGCAAACAAGGCAAAGCAGCCGAACAACCACATTTAAGTTGACCCACACAGAACAGGGTTCTGTGATTTCCAGTACGCAACCCTGTTACATACTGTATTCTTACTTTATATGGTGAAACGGTGCATATTTACGGTATATACGTGATGGGTACATAAGAATAATTTGAAATTGATAATCCAGGGCAGGCTGAGTTTTCAGTCTGAATATTAAAAAGATCGACATAATTAAACAGCACAAATGCTAAAAAACATAAATTTTCAAGCTCAGTTCCATGCTTGGTCATGGGTACGAATAATTTGAAATTGATAATCCAGGGCAGACTGAGTTTTCAGTCTAAATATTAAAAAATATTAACATAACTAAACAGCACAAATGCTAAAAAAACATAAATGTTCAATCTCAGTCCCATGCTTTTCTAAATTTACCTAAGCTTTGTGATCTTAGATTGCAAGACCTGGTGAAAACACATCCTGATAAACTTGATGTTACCTTGTAAATGACAAGTGCTTGTCAGTTTGAACCAAGTTGCTAAGAAGTTTTCAGGTATTCATTGTTCTGGGTTCAACAGCGGATCCTACCATGGAAACGGATCGTAAGACCTATTCTCACCCTCAAACCCTAGTTAGTATATTGGGGGTGTTGGACCGAGCCAGCTTCTTGGTGATATCCTAATAAGGTGATATCAGTGATGGTTGAGTAAACTGAGTTTCATCCGATTAAGACTCGTCAGGTATCTTTAGCTAAAACAAAGCGTGTGATATTGTCAAGTTTTGAGAAAACTAAATTTGGATTTCGGCCTATACCTTACCGTCTTTCATAATGTAGAAACTTTTAAATGGTAGATAAAAGACAACAACACAGAATTTACAAGAGGAGATAACCCCAGATTGATTTTTAAATGCATGAGCGGAACATGAAAGTACATGCCCTCAGTGTTGTAGGTTATAACTGGAATACGAATTACATGAGTGGTCCTATCTTAAAACTGGATTAGTTTTAATCTTGGCCACTGTATGCCACTCCTGGAGTTTTGGCTCCGGACTTCATGAGGCGGAGCCAAGTGAAGTCCGGAGCCAAAACTCCAGGGGTGGCATGCAGTGGCCAAGATTAAAGCGAATCAGGTTTTGATTTTATCCTATCCTGTCTCCTCAATTTTGGAATATTATGTGATAACAATTCTGTATGCCACTAGTGGCATATAAACCTATGTATGCCAGTCAGCATGGCATACAGAAACTCAATGTTAAGCCTATGGGATTTTATATTAGGGGTAGGATAATACCCCTTGCTGCCCCCTTAGGAGAATCAGACCCATTTCGCTTTCAATAGGCTTATATTTGCATGCGCATTGTTAGCATAAGCGACTAATGATTGGTTGTTAAGGCTAGTTTGATTGCATGCCCTTTTGCCTACTAACATGCCTAATTTTGCGTGTTACCATCTCAAGTAGGCTGGGTGACCTTCTATGCTGCGAGACCTGCTCCGCCGTCTACCACCTGGCCTGTGTGGAGCCGGCCATGGAGGAGGTGCCGGAGGACGACTGGCACTGCAGTGTCTGTGTTGCGCACCAGGTAAGTCACACACATCTACCCACTATAGGTCTATTTCCATTGGCTGACGAAAAGGGTGAAGATTTTTTCAGTTACCCAGAAAGTCTGTCAGTGGTGCCACTCACTGTGCGTCTATATAGAATTGTAGGAAATTTCACTCAGTGACTGACCTTTCACTCGGTGGTGAGTGGTGCCACATTGCATAATCTAAGCAGAAAAAGTTGTGGGTCATTTCACGAGCTGGGTTGTTTCTATTGACCGATTCTGGGTCAGCAGTGCCAAAAGTCCGTCAGTGGTTCCTGACTGTAAATCAGTGAAGGGAGATTGACCAATGGAAACGGGCCTTATGTCGCACAGTGCAAATATGGACTGGGTATCTCATCTGATCATTGTTACCAACTCCCGGATCAGCAAATACTTACCCCGAAGCCGTTAAGGGGGAGAGGTGTGATTTCGAATCTGGGAGTAAGTAACAATTATCAGATCAAATGCCTGGTCGGGTTTCCCTTTATCATACATCTTCAAATGTTTTAGATTATTAAGAAATTACCTCTAGTTGCCATTCGAAATCCAGTTTGGTAACGCAGAGCTAGTCTGTATAACACTGTACGGCACATCATTTTTAAGATATAGAGAGTAGAAGTCAGTAATAATAAGAACAATGTGCACAGGTCTATAATAAATGATCACATGTACACATCGTTCACAATTTGAAAAGTGACCTCTTAGTTTTTGAAGCCAGATCGAAAACCGAATAGCGATGGACGTATTGTCAAGCAAATTGTCGATTGATTAACATAAAACTTGGTTATTCAACTAAGAAGAGTTGATATCGAAATTGGGTTTAAAGATGTCACTTAATTACAGTGAGCCATAATTAGTTGATTACCATCAATTCGTTGCTGGCTTACATTTTTATCAGAGTTGTTTTTAATTCATAGGACCAGTTCTGCGAGTATCCCTATTTAGGCAGCAGGCGATAGTTCAAGTTATGATAAGTAGAGTAACTAACTTATAACAGCTCGTATATATTCTACACAGCCGAAATACGTAATGCAAGTCGATAAATGTTCGAGGGTAGAGCAGCACCCAATATAGTTACTTAATGATATGAAGGTGTAGCCCAAACATGACTATATTTGGTTGTGAATTGAATGTATTTTTTATATGCTCCCAGGTAAAAGGGGTGACGGACTGCCTGTCTGAATCAGAGAGGAATGGCCCCATGTGCCGACAGGAGCCCATCGGACATGACCGACACAACCGCAAGTTCTGGTTCCTCGCTCGACGAATTATCGTGTAAGATTTCAACTCAGATTCTTCTTGAAATGATAGCAATATCTGGATAATGTACTCAAAAAAGTATTCTTTTGAAACACTTCAGCCTGCGACAAGGCAATATACTATCAATCCATAACATAGAGATTACGTAGAGATGAGTTTATAAAAATCCTACTATTAAATTCCACCGTATGATCTAAACAGACATTGGTAATAAGAAAGAAACTGATGAGTATTTGGACTGTCTCCCAATTTGCTATCGAGTTTGAAGCATGCAGGAATATGAACGAGGTGATAGCCAAGTGAGTATTCCAAAGCACCTAAAACAAGATGGGGAACATGGACTCAGACCAAGCACGAATATGTTCTTGATTTTATCTTTTATCTGTTTGACGACCATTAAGTATGAGTTACCATACTCACAAGCCTGTTGAGTATGAGTTCCTAATGTTACCAGGCTAAGATAATAAAGTGTTAAATATTTAATGCTACATCTCCAACATGTTTTCAGTGAGGGAGAGAACGAGGTGTGGTATTACAGTACGCCGGGACAGATCGAGGAGCTCCTCGAGGTGCTAGACCGCGACCGGTGGGAAACTCACATCTACCTCGCCCTACAGGATATGAGGGAAGAAATCACGAAACACATGGAGTTAACCGAAGACCTGACCATGGAAAACAAAGGCAGCAAAAAGGCTACCATCGAACTAGAATTAGGTGAGTCTCAGCTTCAGTCGAAGGTATGCATGTAATGAAGACCGCACGGAAGAATGATTGTATAATTGAAAGAAATAAAGGCATTTTTGTGATTTTATGCATAGTAGAAGAGATTTGGCACACATGGTAAGCCTCAAAACAAAGGTTGCCATCGGCAGCAGATACTCCCACCGGGTTACAGTAGTGCGTGTGATTGTTGTCATACAGAAGTGTTCTGATCAATGTCTCGGTCCTTGCATCAATCCAGCATAGCGCATCACAGTCATACCTTCACACGTAATACAAAATTATATGACCCAGTATTATACAGACAAAGGATTTCCAGGGATTTTCCTGGAATTCCAGACTTGACGCCCTGAGAGTCATTCTTGAGAGCAATGTAATTCCAAGGAGAAAATACAGAAAATTAGGGGCGGGGGTGTCAAATGCTCATGGCTTTGTTATATGCTGTAAAATCAGCAGGTTTACAAAAAAAACTTTAAAAAAAAACCCATTTCAGTTTTCATCAGCGTAAAATTTCATCTCTTGAGATGGGTTTTCTCCCGTCAACTCTCTGTGAGTTTGTTGGGGAGATGTCATTCTCTTTAGAAATTTTTTTCACGTACTCGCTAGTCAAGCTCCATTTCAGTTTTCAACTTATGCAAAAGAAATTCGCTTAGAATAGCTGGAACTGCAGAGACCTTTGGGAGCTTTTTTTCAATTATATACCTATAGTTCTGACATGGTGGTTTGATATTCCACTGCTTCACCTCTCAGCCCCACGGGGACTATGCCCATGACCCTGTAGGTGACTTGTACGACCCCAAAACCTCCAGTATTCTGTCCAGATTTATTTTGTCAATTACAAACCCTCGTCTGAGTATAACCACTAAGAAGCTTCGTATAACCATCTTCAGTGGGCGGACTAAGCACATATTTCTCAGGAGAATGGATTCATACAGATATCCATGCCTTCATGGTGCAACGTTCTTGTGAGCATTGTATGTGTAACCATAAATGTCATTAAAGGTGCAGAATGTTTATTCAATGATATACACACAAATTTAATGATATACACAAAAATGTATTTTATTTTCACTGTTCTAGCCTTGTGTAAATAAATGTCACCTTACAGCCACTAACTGCTCTTCATGTTTTAAGCGTCCCTGGCGAAAATTCAAGACGAACGAGCCAAAAAGAGGGAAAAGGAGTTGTTAGAACGGAAAGCAAAAGAAGAAGAGGATCGGAAAAAAAGAGAGGAGGAGGAGAAACGAAGGCGAGAAGAGCTCGCTCGTCTCGAAGAACAAGAAGAACAAAGGAAACTGGCGGCAGCCGGATGGATCGACGAATCCAAAACAGTAAGCCTTTATTACCGAAAAGTCAGACATAACACTAGCATATTAACATGAGCTACAGGTTGAAGATTGGTAGGTTCAGCAAATATGTTTTGTATTTTATAATACCAGCGACCATTATTTCATAAATGTACCCCACAGAAAGGACAAGAAACTGTTATATTGGAATATTATAGGATATTATATACAGTAAAACCCCGCTTGAGGGAATACCCTCCGTTCGGAGCAAAATGTCCTCTTAAGCAGGGTGTATCCTTAAGCGGGGTATCCCTCAAGAGGGGTTCAAGTTAACTAAATTAAAAATTCTGTTCCGAGCAAACTGTCTCCTTAAGCGGTGTGACCCCTTAAGCGAGGTGTCCCAGAAGCGGGTTTTACTGTATAGCACTTTTGTTGATGTTCACAAACCCTGGGAGTTGGCCGCTCCAGTCTGTTTCTTTGTGTTCATTAAGAGAGTAGTAGTTGATTATATACATGAGTCTCTCTTCGTGATTTATTGCTTCCAATTCAACCAAAAATGGCATTTCATCTTCTTTGATAGGAAACCACTACAACTGTGACGGAAACCATGGTCACCACAGAAAACACATCTTTGACATCAGAAACAAAAACAATGACAACAACAACCACAACAACCACAATGGAGACCAAAGACACAGTAGTCGTAAAGCATGAGGGCGACGGGGACGGGCTGGCCCCCGCTAAAGACGAACCTACAGCGGAGGACCCGGTCACAACCACAACCTCCTCTACCTCCTCCAGCACAGAAAAGCCAGGCGAGTCCACCACACCAGCATCCGAGACAACAGGCCAGGACGCGAAACCCACCATCATGAACATCCAGTCCTTATCGCCCAGCGCTGAGGCCAACGCCACCACCGAAGCTACACCGACACCGACCACCAAGACGACGGTGCTCATCACGAAGGACGGTAACAAGGTGATGCTGGCCATGGTGAAGCCGGAGACGCCAGCCGAGGGCAGCAGCACCACGACCACCATTTCCAGCACGTCAACCAGCACCACCACGTGTGAGTAACCCAGGCTGCGCATGTCTTTTTTTCTTTTTAAAATTTTTTATTATCACACAAATTTTCTGGTCTTCCATTTATGCTATTTTTGATTTATATCTAGATTTCATGTTGTGTTCAGCTGAACCACACACGGCTATAGTATCTCATATGGAACTACAATAAATTTATGTATAGGGATTGGTATACAAAAAGTATTCCTACAGATGATAAAGAACACAAACCACCATTTTGACCATATATTGGGATGAAGATGATGAAAGAAAAAGGGTCCGATGTATGGCTGATTAGGGGAGGGATGATTAGCATATTTGACAACAGCACAAATTTTTACATTGCCTTTTTGCCCAATACAAACCTCGCTGCTTGAGATAATTAATCCGATAAAGTAATAGATTTGCGTGTCTCTAACAAAACATAATCGGCTATAGTTATCATTATCATACATGTGCCACCATTTTGTCAGGGAGGGTAGGCTTTTGAGTCTATTTCTAAAGGAGCCTTTGCTTTGACACCGCTTGGTCTCTATATCCAGAATGGCTTCCAAGTCAATATAAAGTTTGTGTGGATTTCTGTTTTGCATTTCACTCTCTACTCCAACAGTAGGTTTAGTTTTTGCTTTGGTGCCATACCAACATAATTTCGTTTTCTTGAGTGGGGAGTTATCTTGGTGGTAAAGAGCACTGGACTTTGTTGATTTGAGCCCCGCTGCAGCCACTTTTCTCCTTCACCCCCAGCAGTAGATTTGCTGCTATATCAAAGCCCAGTCCTTCACATACCATGTCTATGTGGTGTGGTGTACAGTTACCTTTTTCCTTCATCCCCAGCAGTGGTAGACTTACTGCTATATCAAAGCCCAATCCTTCTCATACCATGTCTATGTGGTGTGGTGTCAAGCCACTTTTCTCCATCCCCAGCAGTGGTAGATTTACTGCTATATTAAAGGCCGATCCTTCTCATACTATGCCTATGTGGTGTGGAAAATAAAAGAACTCTCACCTCAGAAAATGTGTAGGATGAGATTTCTACCTTGATTCACTTATAGATTCAATCAACACCAAACCAAAGTAAGTCAAATAGAATATATTGGATGTTAAACTATAGACAAACAGAAATTCAAAGACGTAGTGAGAAGTGAACCAGTAATGACACTTTGACGATGTGTCTTGCAGCTTCCCAGGAAACACGGCGGATCCTGACTCGTTCACGGACAGGGTCCTTGACACCCAAACTGTTCACCGACTCGGTCGTCTCGACGACAGGCAACTTCAAGTTCTCCACCAAGACCTCGCAGGACGATGTGCTCGTCATCAACAAAGATGGCGACATCAGCACTGTGCATAAAAACAAAACCGTGGCTGCCGTCTTCACACAGAAGTTCTTCAAACTAGGTGAGTTCCTTATTGGCCTATAATTAGTAATATTCAGTGCGTAAGACCTCATCAGGGTCGTTTGGGAAATATTTATCCATGATTGCACATATCCATGGCAGATCGTAAACTCAGGGATGTCGTTTGAGATGTCTTTGGAAGAAACTCATACTTGATCTCCCGAGATCTAATGTTCTCAATATATCGTCGAATGATGAGATCGGATGGGCCTTAAATAGACTGACCTTACAATCACCCATATACTGCTAGAAAGTAACTGTAGCATAAAAAATTCTGTCTCAGTTGTCTTACTTAATCTCCTTGTATTAAGCTTTTTCTTATTCATTATGTATGATTGCTTTTCCTTATACCAAGCAAAGAGGATGTTGATTTAGCCTTATTTACACCAATAAAACAGGTTTGTACCTCCCCAAAGACTCAGCCCCATGTCATGGCCGACAAGGACACATTATCCAAATTTTCTCAGTCTCTCTGAGGCACAAAAATCTACATGGAAACTGTTTCCACTTTTTCCCCTGACTGACATCCCTGTTCATACCAGACAAAGATAATCTTCACACTGTTGCTGTTGATTATGCAGGCATGGAGGCTTCTTACAAACAGTGGGTCAACCAGTACTCCACCAACACGTTGGCCCTCAACAAACACCAACACAACGAAGACCGCGACCGGCGTCGCTTCCTCAGCCACAAGTTCAGCCTCACGCCGCTGTCCGAGTTCAAGTGGAACGGCGGTGTGTATGGCAACAATCCAGTGACGGTGGCCACGCTACGGGCCAGCATCACTCAACTGGAGAGCGCCATCCCGACCCCGTTCCTCCACACCAACTGGCCCATGCATCGCACCAACTGGATCAAGGCGGTCAACATGTGTCAGTCGCCTGGAGACTTCGCGCTGGCACTGGCCATCCTCGAAGCCTGCATCAAGCCCGTTCTCTTTAATCCCGTGTGGAATGATTCGCTTGGTAAGGATAATGTTGACTGGTTCTCTTATGATGCAATTATTGATATTTATTTTAGGTATCTGTGGATGTGAAGTCAGTATTTTCAACAGATCAAATAGTCATTTTCCTTTAGCCTAATAAGTGTTTTCCGAATCCTTTATACAAATTAATGAGTGCAAATAATTAGGCTAGATATAACAACTACAATATTATAAATACAAAAACGAATATACATTTCCTGTAACTTACATTGATTTATGCCTCTTGACTTGTCTTGCTGGCTTGATATGGTTTGGTAGTTTGACTGATTGCACCTGGTTCAACTAATCAGAAGGTGTGATAGGTCAAATACCCAAAATCATTCATCTCACTGACCTGTTATGTTAAGGATTTCAAATGCTCAAGCTGGGTAAATATTGCAACCTACAGAATAGAGTAGGAGTATACTAAATGAGTGCACTGTAGTACAGTGTGAAGATATCATCATGTTTTTGAAAGAGACAAATCTCTTTGATCGTATATAAAATATTTGAAAACTTAGAAAAGAATTGACTAAAATAAGTCTATGAAAGTGAAAAGCTAAATCATTGATGGCCTCTATATACCCTCAGGGTCCCCTGGGACGTTTAACCACAAACAAACAAACTTGTATTGCAGGGCATGTTCGCCTACAGCGGATAACAGCCTCCGAACGAGAAGACATGAAGAAGAGGGAGAAAGACGCACGACGACAACAGGATACAGAGGAGGAGCGAGAAAAGATGACCTGGATCAAGTACACACTCGGTCTCAAACATCAGGTTAGTTCCCAGCCCTCCCGCTGAGGGTGCTGTGATGTTGGGGATGCGCGTAGCTGCATTAGGGTCCTGAAGTTGGGATGTATAAAGAGGCGAAGCTCCCTGAGAAATGATATTTAAATATGGTATCCAATCATTCTTTTGTGAATTCAATGTGAATAACTTGAGTTTTTTGCTTAAAGTTTGTGCACTTCTTAGTGAGTAAAATAAATCTATATGCTTTCTCCGACAATTAAGCACATCCTTTTGGACTGTCAAAGAAAACAAGAAAAATACTTGAATTACCTTTATTCAGGTGTTACAAAGAGGGATACTTTTATGGAACTGGATCAAGAATTATATAAATTGACAATACTCCACTCGTTTGGATGCGCAACCATCGTCATCGAGGCAAAGCGAGCCGAGTGACAATTACAGCACATCCAAACGAGTGGAGTATTGTTTATTTTATGATCCGATTTCGGTTCTGGATTTATCTCACCCCTTTCACAGACTTTAGAATATTATCATAATATCCGAGTAATTCAAATTCCTTTGCTAATCCAGTTAAAAATCTTTAAATTTCTATTTTGATGTCTCGCCTGCTATCTGAAATCTTGCCCGCTGATTGGTCAATCACATATGTCATCATTCCACATCACTCTGCCAGGACCATGACATAGTATAGTCACTTTACTTGGACTCTTGTTGTTTATGATTTTCTTATGTTTTGCCGGAGGTGAGATAAAATCACTTTCTTGAAAGAAACTTGTCTTATTCAGATATAAAATTGTTTTTACACCGAACTAGGTCTATGTCCGTGAAAACCTGAAACCTTTGATAGTTTCCTTTACACCCTCATGGTCACATGGTGTCTCAAAGAATGAAAAAAAACCAACCAAATAGAGGACATGTAAGCTTTCTTAGGTAAATAGAAAGTATGAACCAGGGAGAGAATTCACTTTTCATAAGGTTTATTGTCTATATTGTTTTTGTGCATCATTTTGTAATTCGTCAACTCAAAACTAAATCCAATTGTAAGCTGAGACATTTGATCTTTGCTCCAGGTGTACAAGCAGAAAGGAGAGGAGTATCGCGTGCATGGCAATGGCGGATGGTTATGGCTCAGTTCAATCCGCTTTTACAAGCTTGTGCCACAGGACTCTGTCGGTCTACGCCGGCTTGCTAAACGACTCTACTCCAAACGACGAAAGATGAACGAAGACTCCAAGCCGGAATCGCCACAAACCACACGCGTGAAGGAGGAACCCATGGAGGAACCCATGAAGGAAGACCAACCGCAGGAAGAGAATGTCAAACACGAGAAGATGGACAATAGTGAATCTGAAAAGGCAGCTGAGTCAAATGAAACCAAAGATGACAAAGAAGAGGATAAAGAAGAGGCAGCTACAGTGAAGAATGAAGTGATGGAGGTTAAAGAATCAGAAAAAGACAGCAAAAAGGGTGACACAGAACCCGCAGAAACAGACGAGCTGGGAAAAGATGACCCGTTGGAGGAAGAGCTAGAGGCAGCTGTGAAAATGTTGGCGGACGTTCCCCCCACGGAGTTGATTGATGTCTCCAAGGCGCTTCTAACGCGCTCCCACTACCCGAAGTTACGCAAATCACAGGCCAAGATGGACAGTCTGCTCGACAGGCGCACCAAACAGTTTGAGCTGGAGCAGAAGCAGAAAGTGGCCATCGAGTCGGTGATCAACAAGTACAAGACGCAGGAGGAGAGTAAGCGCAAGATGTTGGCGGCCACTCAGGCCAAGCGGGAGGAGCCCGATGTGGATGTTGTCAACGTCAAGACAGAGCCAAAGCCCGAGACCAAAGCCGACATGCCCAATGGCGATATCAAGATGGAGGTGGAGGACAAGGTGGAGGAGACTGAGGAGAGTCGCACCAAGGAGGCCTTCAGTGGCTATGGGTGTTACTCGCCAGCCTGCTGCAAGGGCAAAGAGTGGCAGTGTTATTCTGTGTCCTGCCTGGCCAAGACGAGCAGTGAGAGTATCAAACAGGAGAATGGGTCTGAGTCACAGTCGCTGACCAGTGAGAACAGTATGGAGAAGATGGACGAGACACCGACACCGCCCACGCCGGTCAGTCAGACAGGCTCAGAGACGAGCAGCTCCACCACCACCACCACCACCACCACCGCAACCTCATCTGCATCCACCACCTCCGCCACATCCACCACCACTACCACCACAGCCACATCTACGGCAACCTCCATTCTCAAGAGCAACACCAGCACAGCGGCCTCAGCGGCCTCCAAGAGCACAACAACGGTGACGACGCTGGCCAACACAGCGGTAGGGCAGACCATCGCCTCGCTCATCCAGGGCGGCAAGATCCAGCTGACGGCCTCCAACGTGGCCGACCTTGAGGGCAAACTGGCCCAAGTGGGCAAGGCGCAGTTTGGGGTGTCGCTGGGCAAGCTGGTACGCGGCCTCAAACCCAAGTCGCGGCAGGGCAAGAAGGGCAGCCTGCCCGTGTGTCAGAAGTTCACAACGCGCTCCAACAAGCGCAGCCTCTTCATCCTGGAGAAGCACTGCCTCAAGCAGCTGGCCCGTAAAGCCGGCATGCGCGAGGCCAAGGGCTTCAACTACAACTGCAAAATGAACAATGTCAACTGGTCGTACCCGTGCCCGCGCCCACGCTTCAAGACGACGTGGCGGTACCGCACACAGAACCTGGTGACGCTGGCTGGCGCAGCACTGCAGCTGCGCATCGTCTGGGCCTGCATCCGCTGGGATGACTTGTCGGTGAAGCCACCCGCAGGCGGCACTAATACGGTAACAACTGAAACTGATATCACCACCAAAGAACTGCTAAAGAGGCGTGATATCGGGCCGTATGGTCTGCAGTCTGAGTTCCTAGTGCGCAGAATCATCGTTCCCATCGGTGTGCCCACACAGCCAAGAGGTGAGTTCGGCGACCAGTGGTCCCTACAAATTCTCCTGTAAGTGTGTTTCCCACAGATAACAATTTTCCTCTTCTCCAAGGAAATCCTTGTTTTCATATTCTGTTTATAAAATTCAATTTTCTTGTGTAAAGCGGAGAGAATAAATTGGGCCATATTCATACCAATGTACAATGGTTCAGACGTTCCCCACACACCCAGCCCCATTCCATGGAAAATAACGATGTGTTTTCTATGTTTTCTCAGTCTCTTTGAGGCAGTTAATTCCACATGAAAGATATTTCCTCATTTTTTCTATGACCAACTGACATCCCTGATTTATTCCATTTGTCTGCGACTGCAGGTTACTATCGCGTTTCACTGCTTATTGTTTCATGAATTCTTATTAACTGTGATTTAAATAGAATTATACAGCAACAACGTACATTCTGCTGGGATTGGTGTACAGTTATATCTTAAATGGTTTAGAAGAACCAACACAGAAAGATTGCATATGTGAATGATGAATTGTCTTTAAAAAAACCAAAATGAAGCTGAAAACGAAAATTTGTAAATATTTATAGAGCATGTGGTTAAATATGATAATGAAAACTAGACATGTTGAATTAAAAAAAATATGATATTAAGCCTGCTGAGGTTAGGAGAAGTTTAATAAGCGGAATGAGATACCATTATAATCAGTGTTTACAGACTCTGAAGTTACATCCCGCTACAGTGAAAATTCCACACACGGATATGACAGCTCCAATGAAGGCATTGACAATGAACGAATGACTAGAACAAGCAAATAAGAAACAAACTGCATGCCATTCATTCAACTGTGAATGGGAAGAGAAACTGTGGGGGATTAAGTCGTAGTGAACAGGTGAAGTTGACCTGTCTGAAAGTAAGTCACTCCAGACACGAATACCTCCTGAAAGGGGAAAATCACCCATTATGCTAGGCATGCAATGTATCCATAACTCTTTAGCATGTCCTGCTACTTGAAAAACAATAACAACATGAAAATGTTGTTTGAAACGATTCCAAAGAAAGTAATGTTTTTTGAAAGAGACAGATCTCTTTGGTTGTATATAAAATATTTGAGAAGAATTGACTGAAAAAGTAAATTATCAACTAAAGGGAAAAGCCAAAATCATCGATGGTCCCTGTATACCCTCAGGGTCCCCTGGGATGTTAAACCACAAACAAACAAACCTTTTTAGCGGGGTTGAAATAAAGTTTCAATAGACAGGACAGATTTCCCTTCTTACCAAATTCGTCCCTTAAGCAGGGTATCCGGGAAGCAAGTTTTTACTGTATATGGCGTTACACCGCATGATGTCCGAACTGAGTTGTTAACAGCCTCTTGCCTTGATTCATGCAGAGAAGTACACACCTCAACGGAGCGGTCTCCGGGAACGTAAACGACCGGAGTCGCCACGGATCAAGGAGCCAAGCGTGACCGAGTCGTGGATGCCGGAGGAGGATCTGGACCTGTGGGAGATCAAAGTCTTCGGTGAAAAGTGAGTTCTTGACCAGATGTTGTGTTGATTTATTGACTTCTGATTGACAGTCGATGACTTGTATTATTGGTTGGTATTCGCATCAGTGAGTTGCTCAACGCAATAAATACTCTGATTGCTCAGTGAGACGCGTTAGCTGCTTGAACCAGGGATGGCCCAATAGGACTGGTACATGGTATCTGGCCGACCTATTTTGTCAACTGTGACTTGGATCCTTAAAGTATTCATCACCATCAATGATTTTATTATCTCTACCGTGACTATGAAAATTCTGACATGTTATAACTAACTTTACTATGACTGTATGAATAATTCAGTTTGTACCCACTTCTGCTGAAGAGGGCCCAAACGGAAAACCGGCTCCAAGCCAAGTTCGGTGATTTGTGTATAAATTAGACCCCACCTAAGTAAATCCCACCTAAGAATCTTTTACAATAATTGATTTCATTTTCCCTTCAGAGTTGAGAAGCAACGCGCAGCTCTGCAAGAGAAAATCGCTGCAGCTCAGCAGCAACAGAAAGTGGCCAACTCGGCCACGGCTACCGTGTCTGCCACCAGCGGCAAGTCCACTGAGGAGCTCAAAGCGCAGATGGAGGCGCAGCTGAAGCAGCAGCGGTTAGCGATGCAGCAGAAGCGACTGGCAGAGGCACAGCAAGCTTCAGGGCAGCAGCCGACGACGACAGCGTCACGGGCCTTCATCGCCACGCCGTCAGGTGGCTCGGACTCGAAGAACACCACCGTCATCCAGCTCTCGTCGCTACAGCCGCAGCAGAAAACCATGCTCATCACCTCCGGAAACTCCAAGACTCCGGTATGTTTAATCACGGTTTACAGGGCGACACTTTTCAGTTGGTTTTCAACCTTTCGCCAGTGGCCAAAGCATTATCCTCAACTTTATGGACAAATTTGGAAAATTTATATAGTTAAGGTAAATAATAAATGATCATTTTTGTCTCGTTAAGGAAAATATCTGCCTGCTCCCGGTTCAGATTCAGCCGATACCATAATTAAAATGGAGTGTGATTTCGGGGGTTTTACGATACTTACCAGATCTGCTCCTGGTACAGATTCAGCTGATGCCATAATTAAAATGGTGTGTGATGTAGGGGGGTTTACGATACTTACCTGATCTTCTGGTTCAGATTCAGCCGATGCGCGTCATTACCACTGGAGCCACGCTGGGGTCGGCCACGTCCGGGGTGAAGGTCACACCCATCAAACCAGCCACTCCGCTCGCGGGCCAAAAGGTTCACATCACACCCAAGACAATACTCACAGGTAAAAACAGGGCTTTCTATTCCTCAGTTGATGTCTCTCAGATAAAACGATGTTACTTTTTTAATTAGTGATATGACAAATCAAAAGGAAGAGACAGTGGATATTGTGTATTGCTACCAGAAGCTGGAAGATTTACAAAGTAAGACCATATGAAAGAAGTACCTGCAATATACAAAGATATACGCATGTTGTCATTGTCGGTACCTACATGTCATCTTCTGGTCAGTGCAGGAATATCAATAATTTTGCTTTCAACGCCTGGAATTATTTGCTGAGCTATATATACTTTTCACTTAAAGTACACCCATATATTAGTTACTACAGCGTGTTAGCTCGTGCTATATACGGTGCCTAAAGGTTTGAGTGGTCACATAGACTTGCTGCAAAAAAAGTATCCCTTCACTATCTGCGTGCTATTCATTGTGATATTGGGAAAGGTCACTGTCTCAGGGTCTTTGAGGTGTGCCCAGCTGACCATGACCAGTCACTTTTAAAGACTGAAATACCTTAAGACCCAAAGGTGTTTGATATGTTTGCATCCTAGAGTCTCAGGCAGTTCTAGAAATGGCAAGTTGACTGAGTGCAAGTGGGTTACAGAAAAATTCCACGCTTATTCATCAATGATGAATCATTTGCTCCAAGTTATTAACATGGCTATGATGATGGCTTTTCTTCTTAAGGTACTGGTGGCCGCTATGGAGGACAAATTCAGTTGCCTTCCACAACGATCACTGTACGCCCCAAGGTAACGCCCACCACGGCAGGCGGGGTGACAGCGCCATCTCTGACCACGGTGCGCAACATTGCACCCAGCACAGCCGTGCCCGCTACGCAGACTGTGCGCCTCGCCAACAACACCACGGTGCAGGTGAGGCCCCCGCCTGTGGCAGCCTCACCCGCACCTGCCGCCCCGTCAGGCCAGGTCCAGAACCTGAGAATCATCCAAGGTCCCAACGGTCAGATCCAGGTTCAAGGGCTTCTTCCAGGTCAGTCTTGTTCACTTTCATCTGTGTCACCGATTTATTTCCTATTGAAATTAAAGAAATATTCCCACTAACTCGGCTAAACCCATTTTATGCTAAGTTATAAATCAATACCAGGATTTTCTGATAGATATACACAAAATTTTCATTGAGTATTTCTATAGTAAACTCTTTAACGGTGAATCCATGGCTGATGTGGTTATGGATAAAATAGCAATTAGAAGTCTGCGTGCTCATGACTATAGATAAAGATTCTTTTAAAAGAAATGAAAACATCAAATTGTTTTTGTTCATATATATAGTATTTCATCTCCATAGAAAAAACAGTTTGCAGATTTCCTCATCATAAATATACCACAGTGTGATGATTCTAGGTTTGATAATATTCGAAAGTTGCTTTGCCATTTATCATTTATATTTTGAAAACCTAGTAAGTAGCAATCGTGGCAGAGTGATTTTAAGGAGATGGACTGGCATTCGATAAAACCTTACAATTAAAGAAAAAAATGGACATATATACTCTTTATTTTCTAGGTCAACAAATAATTCGCCTGCCCGATGGACGCCTACAATTATTAACCATGCCAACGGCCCAAGCACAGGCTCAGGCCCAGGTCCAAGCCCAGGCGCAGGCCCAGGTCCAACAACAGCAGCAGCAACAACAGCAGGTGACAACTCCGACCCCTGTGGTCGTGTCGCCAGCCGTGCCCCAGAAACAAATCCAACTCGTACAAAACCAGGTGCAGCTACGGCCTCAAGTGACTGTTGTCCAGCAGCCGGCGGCCGCCGCTCCAATGGCCATTGCTGCCCCAACCCTGTCGGCCGCATCAGCCGCACCCACCATCATCGTCACCAGCTCGCTGACGGCAGCTACGCAGGTGGCAGCAGCAACAACCACGCCCACAGGCCAGCTGCGCATGCCTGTGTCAACGATGGCGGGTGGCCCGAAGCTGGTCACGGTGCCAGGGATGGGCGGTACCACGCGGCTCGTGCTCGCCTCCCCGCAGGTGGCCGGGGCAACGCCCACGCTGGTGAGGACCCCGAGTGGACAGGTCATTCTCAGGTCAGTGTCCACCATCTCACAGAGATGGCAGTTATCCTTTTTAGGGCCATCTATAAAGTATGCACGCAGAATTTCCGAAATTTTGTACCTCCCCATCCCCCTCCCTATTTCGTACGCAATAGAACAAAGAAGGAGCATATGCAAAATTTTACAAATGTTTGCCCCCCACCCCACCCCCGTTTGTGCGTGTGTACTTTATGGATGGCCCCTTTTCCAAGGATTTTGTCCTTTTTCTTGTGCAAAAAAAGAGAGAAGAAATTGGGCCTCATATTTGAGAAGATTCCTGGTAAAGAGAAAAGGATTTGATGCACATAAAATCCTTATTCACATCAGAACATATTTTATAAAAGTATATGCTTTAATACAGCTGCTCATCAGTATTCTCGGTGGTATCGAAATGGTCAACTCATCTCCCACGTTGTTTTCTTTCACCACAGGCCCCAGATTCAAGTATCTCAACAACCCACGCAGGTGACGTCGGTGGTGACCGCCAACCCGGCGCCTGTGGTGGTGCCCGCCTCCCTGGCCTCCAGTGTCATGGTGCCCAAACCTGCCATCTCCACCGCCAAGGTGGCCGTGTCTTCCATCGCGCCTGTGATCACGCCGGCCGCCACCGCCGCCATCAAAGTGGCCGCCCCGGCCGCCGTGCCCGCTGCGCCCGCCGCTACAGCGCCCGCCCCGACCCCTGTCAAGGTGACCTCAGCGCTGTCCGGAACGGTCGCCTCCACCGCAGCCACGGCCACCACGCCCACTCCCTCTGGGGGCCTGCTGCCGGTCGGCGCCGGGGCAGGAGGGCGCTACGCACTCACTCCACAGGTCGTACAACAAGGTAAATGGATGAGTGATGTACCAGGGTACATGTGTGACATAGGAGGGGGGTCAGTGTCGTACAGGTCGTACAACAAGGTAAAGGGATGAGTGATGTACTGTCTCGTACATGTGTGACATAGGAGGGGGGTCAATCTAGTTTAGGTCGTACAACAAGGTAAAGGGATCAGCAATATGCTGTCTGGTACATGTGTGACATAGGAGGGGGGTCAGTGTCGTACAGGTCGTACAACAAGGTAAAGGGATGAGTGATGTACCGTCTGGTACATGTGTGACATAGGAGAGGGGGATCAATCTAGTACAGATCATACTATAGAGGAAACCTATGAGAGTTTAGGGTTTGAGCTTGTACCACATCGAGTTTGAATCACACAGTAATTTTGAGTCAGTCTCAAAAGGACGTAACTAGCCTACCGAAGTGTAAAATTACACAAACAAACAAACGTAGTAATTCACAAGGCGAAGCCGCGTGAATTATGTAGTGATTATGTAGTGGTTCATTTATGGCGTAATCCCCCAATGGATATTTTTCCCTAAATATCTAATGGGCGGTGGATACGAGTTCCCAACGTTAAGTCTATGGAGAAAAAATACCAGGGGTGAGATAAAACAAGGTAAAATGATGAGCAATATACTGTCTAGTATATGTGTTACATAGAGGGGGGGGGGGGGGGTCAGTGTATTACCACTCAAGATCTGCACTAAAGTTTCTGCAAATGTTAAATCTGGTATCTTTATGATGAACATATTGTGTGGAATGTCAGCATTATATTTTAAATTCCGGATAATATATGGAGACACGGTTGGTGTGCCTGAATGAAATCTGTTCCGAGTTGTCTTGGTCTGAAATATTCACCAAGTTTGAAAAACAAGATGAATATTTCCGACCAAAACAACAAGGACCATATGTAATTCAGACTCTCCTCATACCTGGAAATCATTAAAAACGCCTTTCTATCCAAGTCACATTGTACGGAGGGACGTACGATTATTTCGTAACTCAGTGACAAATGGATTCCGTACTCCTGGTCAGTAAAAGTGAGACATTCGTGTGTAAGTATATGATAATAGTTGTTTGCTGTGAAGATGGATTGATAACTTTCTGTGATTGTGAAGAGAATACTGAGAGTCATTCTCTCGTTGACAGTGGTGAGGCAGGCGATGATGCAGAACCAGGATCCAGAGATTCAGGCCAAGCTGTTGGCCATGCAGCGACAGATGGCTGCCAAGAAGGCGGAGCCCGCTACGTCTGGCACGCAGGCCACGGTCACTGCCACGCCCAACTTGGCCGAAGCCGCGAAGCCCAAGTCGAAACCACTTACAGCGGAACAGCGCGAAGAGCAAACCAGGTCAGAGATCCCTCAACTGAGGTTCAATTTACATTTAGATCCTTGTCACCTAAAAGAAAATACATGTCAAGAAAGAATTTGATGAGATCACTGGGTGGTATTGTCTTGGGGTTTGACAGAGAGGGGAAAAAATCCAAAAGGGATAATTGCTGAAAGACGAATTACTGATAAGTATAGTCCCAATAAGTGAATTTAAAAATAACCATATAATGAGAGAATGCCTAGGTTTGAAAAAAGGTGAATTTAAAAAACAAAATTAACAAACAGCAAACCAACAAACCAACCGCCAAACTGCACCCACTGTATAATGAGAGTAGGAGTGACGGGGATGGCTGTCATTTCAGGATGGGCGTATGCGTACAAGTGATGAAGAACATGCTCGACAAGTTGGAGCGCGAGGAGCGACAGGAGCAGAAGCGACAGCGGAAGGCGGAGAGCGCCGACGAGAAGCAGAAACGACTGGCGGCCACCAAGCTGCAGAACCTGCTCTTCAAACACAAAGAGGCGCTTAAGAAGGAGATGATGAAGAAACGTGCCCTCATGGAGAAGGCCATCTCCACCGAGATCCAGGTGAGGAGCTGCTCCAGCGCATTCTATTGGCGGTTTTTTTAATTATTATCATTTATTCATATATATATATATATATATATATCAAAAAAATTATGAAAATTTTTTTTTTTTTTTTTTGAATATTCACAGTATTTAGACTGCCAAGCCTTCAGCATTTTGTGGTTTGAATTGGCGAGACAGTTTTATAGTCAAGGCACACTGTATCTTTGTCCCCCATATACCCTCAGGGTCCCCTGGGACGTTAAACCACAAACTTCTTTTTTGTTAGATTTTATTGCATCACTCAAACATACATTTTAATTATTCTACGACAACTAATTCGGTACAGGATTACAGAGTAGAAGATTGACTACACCAAGTTGTATAAAGAGGGGTGGGTAAAAATGAGTTGAACAATACTGAGGGTGAGTTTTAGGCGTTCAATCCAATTAGTGTGTTCACAAGTGTTTTGAAGTTCTCATCAGTGTCACTTTGTTAGGTCCCGTGGTGGTAGGTCATTCCAAAACCTTGCACCTGTAAGATGGCTTCATGTGATAGATATTTACGTAGATACCTGTCAGTTGACATAAATATGGAGGTCTTTTCTCCTGCAGGCGGAGGTGACAGAGGTCCTGAAGGCACAGCGTAAGAAGACTCCGAAGAAGAGACGTGAGGAAACTTCCTTCACGTCGGGCTCTGACTCCGAGTTCGACGCCCCGAAGGCCAAGAAGAAGAAGCAGCGAGTCATCACGACAGGCAAGGGACTCAACCCACGAGAGAAGCTCTACTGTGTGTGCAGGAAACCCTACGACGACACTAAGTAAGTAACCATTTTTATCATTCACCACCATACAAGGATGATAAGGAAATACTTGTTTTCATTTCCAGTTTGTAAACCCTCTTTTTCTTGTGTAAAACAAAGATTGTATCAATCAGAGATGTCAGTTTTCCACTTTTCCGTGGAAATCCACTTTTACATATTCAGTATATGTAATTGTTTTTCCTTACGTTAAACAGAGATAACATTGACTTCGCCTCATTTATGCCAATAGAACAGTGGTTTTGACCTTCCCACAGACCCCCAGTCCCATGCCATGGCCGACAAGGACATATTATCCAAGTTTTCCCGGTCTCTCTGAGGCAGAAAAATCCACATGAAAAATATTTCCACTTTTTTCCCTGACTCAAACTGACATCCCTTCAATTTAGCCTCATTGACACCAATAAACAGTGGTTAAAACCTCCCCATACTCCCCCAGCCCCTTGTGGTTTCATGTCTTCTCAGTATCTCTGAGGCAGTAAATTCCATATAAAAATATTTCCCTTTTTTTTAATTAACCCAACTGACATCCCCGATTGTCCATATAACCGCACTGGTTTGTCTGTAGGAGGTGGGCTTCAGCAGTTCATGAACACTTTGATAATTGTAATACCCTGGTCATACTGGCGTCAGTTTTAGTGTATTTTCTATGCATTAAAAACTCACGGGCGGAAATAGGCGTAAATTCAACGTGTGTACCCCCCATTGCGTAATTCCAGTCACACTTACGTACGTTCTGACGGTTTTGCGGCGTATTTGAAACGGTGGGTACCGTGTAATAGCTTCGTATTATGAACGTTTCATTATCTTACGCTTCTCAACGTTCGTTAACGTCTCTTAACGTTTCTGTACGTATTTTGACTTACTTCAACGTTCGTTTGCGCATTAATTATACAGAGATGTAAGTTTTCCATTTTTCCGTGGAAATCCACTTTTTCATATTCAGTATTTGTAAAAAAAAAAATCACGTCAAACAAAGATAACATTAATGTAGCCTCATTTGCACCAATAAAACAGTGGTTGAACATCCCAACACACAATCACCCCCATGCCGTGGCCCACAAGGACATATTATAACAGTTTTCCCGGTACCTTTGAGGCAGACGAATCTACATGAAAAATGTTTCCACTTTTTTCCCTGACCCCAACTGACATCCCAGTTAATAATGTATAGAGAAAAGCCGCCCCGCCCCCCCCCCCCCCCCCCCCCACACACACACACACACATACACACCCCACCCCCTTTCGCCGAAACTTGAGCACATGGAACTTGTTGGTCATTTCCCTTCGTTGTGTAGAGGAAAGTTAGGAATTTAAAAAAAAAAAGGAACTCTTTTTCATATTCGTTTAAGCATTCCTACTTTCATTTACCCTACTCTGCGTTTGCTGCGAATTACGACGTATTTGTAGAATTAATGAAACGTTAAGAAATTTAGATTAGACGGGAAAATGCCGTTTTTACGCCAGTGTGACTGGGGTGTCAATTATCATCGTGATGAAATGAATAAAAAAGACAACATTTTAACTACAAGAATATATGACTGTTAAAGAAGTGCAAACACATGTGGGAGAAGAAGGGAGACACTAAGATGATACTTTATTGACAGGTTCTACATCGGGTGTGATCTCTGCTCCAACTGGTTCCATGGATCGTGTGTGGGCATTAACCAGGAGCGGGCGCGTCGCATCGACTCGTACATCTGTGACACATGCAAGAAGCAGCAGGAGTCGGCCTCCGAGGAGCTCTACTGTCTGTGCCGGACACCTTACAACGAGACACAGTGAGTTTTTGTTTGTTTGGGTAGTTTAACGTCCAATATGTTCTATTAGACTAACATTGGGTTTGGCTAAAAAATGTGTGAACAAATGCTAGACTGGAGATACATGGAAACCAGTAATATTATTATTGAGTACCTTCAGTATAAATAAACGATTTAAAAAAAAAAAAAAACCTCTCCGCACACCCCAGCCCTATTCCATGATCATTAACGATGTGTATAGCATGTTTTCTTATTCTCAGGCCTCCCAGTGAAACCTATAAAATCTATATAACCTATAAAAACCTATATTTCGATTCTTAAGCCTTTATTTTTCTAAAGTAACCTATATAACCTATAATAACCTATGTTTTTTCCCTGCCATGTAGATTGATGTGTACAGGAAATTTTAGAAGTTAACAAATCCACATTAATAGTGTATTTAAGAGATCTTTAAAGTGTTTAAGAATCAACAGTTTGTATGACTTCTTGCCAGTCTGGTTTGCCTGTTGGAAACTTGGCACGCACATGTATATAACCTGATGAGCCAGACATCCTGATGTCCTGCAGATTAGCACTAGGTATATTTTTTAGAAATCAAGAACTGAAATTAACGATTCACTATATTTTGACTCCATCATGCTGAATATGTTAACCCTAAAAAACTATTAAAGCCTATGTTTTTGGCCTTGAAAAACCTGTAAAAACCTATATTTTGATTTTCAAAACCTATGAAAAAACCTATATTGAGGAAGTGGGCTACTGGGAGGCCTGCCCTTTCCTGTACCTCGTACAAAGGTTATCGTATGATAATATACAAGTCTGTTTGCTAAGACAGTCTTAGCCATCCTTAAGGTCTTCCATAAGTGTTAAATGAAGTTGACCATCATTGTCCCTGAGTCTCCATGGCATACAGAAAAAGGTCTACATGTATGATCCTAGATTATTAAACGACCCCCCAAAACGTATTTTAAATTTTCCTTGTTCCGTCAGGTGTTTTTTTGTGGGAAAAATTCCATGGTTGGAAAAAAACCATTTTCGTGATCGCAAAGCAGTGGGTAAGGACGTGCCAGCTAAGCCTCGTTACTCAACATTGACACCCAAAACGTAATGTGCAAGGTATTTTATTTTGATAAGGCCTGCAGTCTCTCTGAGGCAGTACATTCCACCAGAAGATTACTATCCTATGTGTTTTTGATCATCCCCACTGACATACCTGGTACCATATTCCCGCTGACAGGTTCTACATCGGCTGTGACCAGTGTCAGGACTGGTTCCACGGGCGGTGTGTGGGTGTGACCAAGGCGGAGGCCGACCACCTGGACAGCTACATCTGTCCCAACTGTCAGAACGCCAACAACGAGACGGCCACGGCCGAGGTGGCCGTCAGCGACCACAGCTTCGAGGAGCTGCGCCGCATCCTCAACTTACTCAAGGTACGTTCAACGACTACCGCCAGAGATTTTTTTTTTTTTTTTTTTTTAGATCATTTTATTTACCCTGGGTACGATAAGGCAGTGGCTGCCTGTTTACAATCAATAACCAGCTTTTGTAAGTCATTTGTTATTCTTATATCAACGGATCCCTAACTGGCTGAAGGTGAGGTGAAAATAATACATCACATACAAAATTTCATACAAAGCAATTATACAATCACGACTTCATAATGCTTTCATGTTGAAACAAAGTAACTTCTAGCACCAGTAAATGCCCGACTCTATTATCCATGGTATTCAAGGGCCCCATTGAAAATGTATTATTATTATCATTTCACCCCTTTTGTTTTGGCTTTAAAAGACTTTGATCTTGATGTATTTTGTTCAAGAATCTGATGTTAAGATAAGCTCAGAATCCGACATTGTATCTGAAAAATTCGGCTCCGACGAGAGATGCATTTTCTAATTTAAAAAAAAATATAGGTACTCGGTAAACCACGGCCCATATATAAAACCTGTCAGAAACCATAACTGTGGTATATGGATTCACATATGTGGTATACGTGAAAATAGTCCCTTTTTGCTGTAGAGAAAAGAAAAAGTCCCTATTGTTATATCCTTGAATATGGTAATTACTGGGTTTAATTTATTTATTTAGTTTATTCGGAAAGATGGATAATAAATGCAACAACTGATGGTTCTGTAGATAGGCGGCTCTTTAAACCACTCGAGGTTGACGTTATAACACACTCGCTAACACTTTTGTATTACTACGTGTCAACCTAGCGCTCGTGTATTACTACGCGTTAACCACTCGTGGGTTACAGTCGCCTGTCCACATGCACTCGGACCCGTTCTTTCAAGTTGTAAATTTAACAAGTCGAGGACTGTCTTGTCCAGGTCTGGCTGTGGGGTGTGGTTGACAGGTGTTTGTGGTACGTACAAGTCTTAACCATGGGAGAAAACTGGAAGTGCTGCTCTTGCCATATGTATTTATATCATCCTAAGTTGGCCCGAGAGTATACGGCATTTAGCCTATGAGCCATGGGAGCGGCCATTACGCCCCCCGAGTAGGTGTTCTTCACTAAAGGAGGTGATAATGTAGGTGTTCTTCATTAAAGGAGGTGTGAAAGAAGTGAGTGATAATTGGGAAGTGTCACAACTCTAGCCTTATATATGTATATAAAGTGTTTCATGTGAAAAACCTCGTGTTCTGGTTTAATCATTATGTCATCCTGCTCTAGGATGGGTGTAGAGAGTCTAGGGAACCATGGCAAAACATTGAAAGGCAGTTGAATTTCGTAAGAACAAAGAGCCAGAATACAGGTTCTGTCCCCCCAAAGGGGCCTGCCATACTGCTGGCCACCTAGTGACTCCTTCATGATCTAACAATGGCTCTGTCCCCTATACACATTTTTTTGTTAAGAAATGGTTTATTGTGTAGTTCATGTACTGATTCAGATAATGCTCTCCTTTTGACAGACACACAAAATGGCCTGGCCTTTCCTACAGCCTGTTGATCCAAACGAAGTGCCGGACTACTACAAGGTCATAAAGGAACCCATGGGTACGTCATTCACATGTTGTTTTTACCGGTCCTTAGCTGGGGAATATCTCACTACAGTCTGTCCCAATTGACCTTCAAGCACGACCTCAATCGCGTTTTATGTTCAGCTGGATTCTCAGTCCTTGAACAACAGTACGTTTGATCTGTTACTATATACCTATGGCTGAACGTCTATGAAATACTACTTGCTGCTAGGGGTGTAGTATAAATAATGTTCACGCCGCCGTGACAGTGGGCCGTAGTGAATGGCATAGGCTTTTAAAAGTTAATAAAACGGTGTTTTAAACGAATTGGAGGTATTCAGTAATAAGAAAACATAGTGACTGAGCCTGTATGGTATCCGTTCTCGGTCATTTGATAAAAAAAAAACTGCCCTCCCACCTGTGGCGTTGGGCCATATTTTTTCAGTAAATGACCTCGATCGGCCACCCGTTCAGGCTCACTAACCACGTTTTCTCATATTACTATATACACATGGCCGAACCTCTATGAAATACTACCCGCTGCTAGGGGTACAATATAAATAATATGTGGGCGCAGTGTCCTACTATGGTCAACGTTTGGCTCATTAACGAAATTTAGCGCGTTGCCCAAAAGACATTGGGGCCATCCGTAAAGTATGTACGCTCTGAGGCGGGATGTGGTGAGAGTAGTGGGGTCAACAATTTTGGAAATTTTGCTAGTTAGTTAGCATCTTGTAAGCTAGAATAGAGCTTACTACGCTTTACGTCTTTAGACAAAGAAATAATCACAGAGCGAAAGAATGACCAAAATGAATGGACCGCTTTGTTGCATATAAACTCCTAGAAGGTGGAATCAATCGAATATTTCATGGAAATATGGTAAATAAAGGCTTGCTCATTCAAAAAGAAAGGTGTGGTGTTCTTCCAGATTGAGCAAAGCAACCCCTTACATTTTGTTTGCGATAACATCAAGTCTTATAGAATAGCAAGACTGGATTTCAAATGGGTTTGGTTTAGTATTTATCCTACCCCGTCTCCATGACTTTTTGATATTAGGAAAGTCCGACTCGATTTGGTCCATGTTTGAGAGCTGTCAGAATTTCTGCTGTGCAGCCGGAACTATTTACACAGGTGAATAATTCCTGATCGCTGATTGGTCAATTTTTTTTTTAATTTCTCTAGGTACATCAATTTTACTTAATGTCATGGCACGCCACATAAAATTTGCCTATGTTAAATCAATGACGTTTTTTTATTAGGGGTAGCATAAAAGACATATCCTTATTTTTCCCTTCAGATCTTGCAACAGTGGAGCGTCGACTGTTGAGCCGGGAGTATACCGTCCTCGGCGACTACATCAAAGACGTGACCAAAATCTTCGACAACTGCCGCTACTACAACCCCACCGACTCGCCCTTCTACCGGTGTGCCGAGGTGCTCGAAACCATCTTCGTCCAGAAGCTGAAGGCCCTCAAAGACCGGCTATGAACGTCAAACACCTTAACGCAACACACACACAGTTAGAGGAGTATAAGATCTGGACCCAGTCGTGGGGGAAGGACGATGGGGACTGACTCTACGGGGAACCCCAACGGCCGGTCGTGGCGTAGTCAGACTGTATAGCTGTAAATAGAGCTAATATCTATTTTTAAACGGACACAGAAAAAAGAGATTTTGCAAGCCCTCTGTATCAAAATGTAGACTATTTGTCTGTGTGTTATTTATGTGTTCAAAGCCTCTCAAACGTTACGTCTTTATCGTCTACAGGATCTTGTGTAGATACTTAGCTGAAAGGAGTACGACTTAGTGGATATTTTTACCAGCGTCTGTGTCACATGTAGATATAATTGTCAAATAGATTTTCCAGTACCTGTCGACTGCCATTGGAAATTACCAACTTCAAGTCCTGCTTAGAAGTTACGTTATTTTTCAGACATCTGCAATATCTGGTGAGGAGTTAATATTGTCAGAGGACTGCAGAGTGTGTGTAAATGTTTAAAAAGGGAGAGAAAAAACCACGAAAACGTTTCTCATATCGACTGTTTTAGTCGTCGTTTTATTTTTTACAAAACTGAAAGCTTGAAGGGCGAGGAGGGTAAACTGTTGTATTTTCTTTCTGCGAAAAAGGATGCAGTAACAACGACGAGTAAATGAATTTGTCAGCTCTAACCCGCACAGGTGAAGCGTCATTGTAAATAGTTAAACAAATCTTGCAAAATGTTTTTTTCTTTTTAATAATTTTTTTTTTTTAATAATTATTATTATTATTGCGATGACCATGGTCCTGCATGAATGTTCCTTTTCTCGAGCCAAGGGAAAATGAACTACTTAAATGATCTGCCCGCTGGTCTTATTGGGACACACATTTGGATGAATTGAGGTTTCAAACTTTATGCAAGTTAAGACAATCCCGTTTTCTTGGTACAGCGCCTCTGTTCAGTGCTGATCTACGTGATCCGACATAACGCCCTGGATGAAATGTTAGGGCTCAGATGGTCGGATTTAAAACCATTTTATAGACATTTTTTGTTGACTCGCCGCTTATGTAACCATGCGTTTGATAGTATTGCATGTGACTGGGAACATCCGCAAAGACTTGTGTGACTGAATGATTTTACAATTATTCTTTGTAGACTGGTAATAAAGCTGATGATATAGAATCATGTGGTCACACTTAGTTTATTATCCATTATATACAAAGTAGCCATTGAGAAGGTATGGAGAATACAATAACCCCAACAGGTTTTACCTTCAATGAATTTTATTTCTCCACTGACGGAGCAATAGTTTGTTCAATACACGTGCATATTTCAGTATAGACCCTATTGAGGTAGCCCATAATTCAGTCTGTTTACAGGATCCCGTGTTTGCTGGTTGCTGTCGTTGTATGGTGATAGATCCTTGACCCATAACCCACAATTACAGCAGTTTAACAGTTTTTATATATCTTCAAATTGGAAATAGAAATTTCAGTTATCTTTACATATACATTTCAAATCGTATTCGGTTTCTCCAGTTAGAAACTAAAAAATGATTGTTCATCGGAAGACAGGTGGCTGAGGTGCGGCCAGCAAGGCGGGAGTGGATCCTGTACTTACCCCGGGCAATATTAGGGAGTTTAGTAATGTCTGGAGGCTCCGAGGGTCTATGTAGTTCATATAATGGATCTTATATCCTACAGTTCAAATAAATAGGTTATATTAATTATTACCAGGAAGAGCGATTGTAAAAATCGGAGGCAATAAAAAAACCATAGAAAAAAGGATAAGTTATAAAAAGTATCTTCCAATGCATAGTGATCCCACCCCCACCCCCACCCCTTAATATCACTAAACTTAGTTCGTGAATTTTCATGACTGTCCATTGACAATGATTAATCTACAATGTAGCGCACATTTAGACGAAATGTCCATCAAATATACTTGGAGAGTTATAAAATCTGATGCAGTGAAAACTGAGCAGGTTATCGTTCCCTACATTAGTATCAACAGATTCTTATCCGCACATGTTTTTAAAATGACTTCATGGAATGTCCGTATTCTCCCCTAATCTAACGGAAATTATCTGTAAATATGCATTTCTCTTATTAAGACAGAGGGACCAGGCGGAAGACGAGCCAAGCCGAGCCTGAATTACTGTTCAATGATTTTGTACTCAGAACCCTAAGAAAATCTATAAAAAAATAAACAAAACCAGACAATACACAATCACTCCACACATACACATTACACTCACATATGGCACATTTTTCTCTACACGCAGTTCAGTCTTGATTTACAATTCACAGGGAATGCATACAATCCTTACATATACAGCATCATATTCTACATCTACATTCTGCCGCATAATGTAACCAGTCTCTTGACTGATATATTTTTGTCAGGATAATAAAAAGATATATATATATATATAATATATATATCTGGCCTGAGAGTCACACCTGAATTTTAGTTAAAAAAAAGACCACTATTCTAGTGTAGATTAGCAATTTCAATGTGAAAACACTTGTTCCCTCAGACACTTATACAGGACCAATACTGTATTTCTCACATGTGAATATCATCGTCATTGGGTGACTAACGTCAAGGTCCAACTCTGAGCGCAACAATCCACTCTTTATGAAGCTGGGGGCCGTTTAATAATCTAGGATCTAATCTAATCCGTTTAATAACCTAGGATCGTACATGAAGACCCTTTTCTCTACCTCGTACAAGGGTTTTCGTTTGATTATATTTGAATCTGTTTGCTAAGACAGTATTAGCTGTCCCTAAGGTCGTCCATATGTGTTGAATAAAGTTGGCCCACATTGTCACTGGGTCTCTATGGCGTACAGAAAAGGGTCTACATGTACAATCTAAGATCGTTCAACGGGCTCCTGGTTCTACAAGACTGGGTAACGACTCAGTCTGTCTTGAATTCAACTCAGTGTCTGAATATTATTGTCCTGTATGTTGTGGCGGATATCTGATCATGGTATGCAGTATGCTGAGAGCTCCGATTATGGCTACGGAGGTGGTGCCCCAGAGAACCATGGTGGTGTGTGGCTTGAGGCCAACTGGGACAGTGAACGCCTGAAGTGCACCTTCCTGAAAAGACAAAGTTGTGTTTTTGTAATTTTGCGCCAGAAATTTAAAATGAATAACACAAGTGCTGCACTTTGGACGGCATGAGGCGATAATCAGATGATACAAGTAGGAATACGGACATGTGGAGTGGAATATTTTTATTGAAAGAAACAAGGTATGCGAGTAATGTAATACATTTTCATTTTATTATATACCTTCAAATATAGACGATTTGCCTTGCAGTATGAAGACAAAGGCAGGATTTACCTATGATTTGATATAAATTAATATATTTCTAATTATGAAATATGCACCTTTTAGGTGGTACACGTAAGTAAAATATTGCAACCTTGATGGGATTTTTGCCTACTGGTGTCTAAAGTAACAGGATAAGATATGATAAATTATGTATTTCCTAAAGGTCCTAGGTTGAGGGCATGCAATAGATTATAAGTCAAACGTTTTTAAGCCCTGTAGACGATTTTTCATCAATACAAGAGAAAAACACAGAATTGTGGTCAAATTTTGGGATTTGCCCAGACCTGTATTGATGAATTACATATTGAAATGTGATGATGTCCGAGCTGGATTCATAGTGTGCTGGTTTACCTGTTTACATCTTACTGGAAGTTGAGCGTGGAATACTCTCCAAGCACATTTTTTACCTCCCCCCCCCCCCCCCCCTTCAACTCCCATAATCCTTTGTGAGCATAAATTAGCGGAGTGCTGCAAGTGACGGCCAATATGTCATAGGTAGGTTAGTGAGATTTTTTTCAGCAAATCAGATTGTGTTTTCAGAGTAGGGTGGTACATCATTTTATACCACCATACTCTGCTGGTATATATTTAATACCAATACCCTAACAGAGATTGGTATTTGTGTAACATACTGGCACAGGTATATGATATGAGAAAATGTGGTTACTGATCCGGTACGGTTGGCTGTTCGAGGTTATTTGATGAAAAAATATGGCTCGATGCTGCAAACTCGAGGGCCATATTTTTTCATCAAATAACCGAGAACGGACACCGTACGGGCTCAGTCACTATGTTTTCTTATTACTATATACCTCCTACTCGTTTAAAAACCCGTTTTATAAACTTTTCTGTTCCACAAAAAGCCACTGCCATTCACTACGGCCATGAACAGCGGGCATGAACATTATTTATAGTACACCCCTAGCAGTGGGCAATATTTCATAAATATACGCACACAGGTATATAGTAATATTACTTATTGATTACTCTGCATACGGCTCACCTTGATTTCGTATTGTAGATCTGTCCAGGTACATGCGCTGCTATTAGTAAAGTCGCAGGGCGCCTTCACCTCCACCCCTGGAGACAGCTCTACACCTGTAAAAACAATTATGGCCTTCATAAAACACAAGACAATGAGCTAACTGCACTGACATTCAGATCTCAAACACTCCTCGCAGTCATGATGAGAAGGTTGAAGAATTTCACGAAGCCCAGGTACCCAAATACAAGGACTTCTAGATATTCACGGCTATCACGGCTATAACGGCTGTAATTGTGTTTGTAAAAATTCTCCTTGAGAATGCGTCCTAATCAGTGTGTCTAACCGGGAATTAGAAGCCTTGAGGCTTTTACCGTTTGAGTCCCTGTCAGCGCGAAAACGTGAACGCCTTGAGCCCACTCGCTGGACGCCTTGAACCCACCCTGTGGATGCCTTGAGTCCTTACCCAATTTAGGAACATGTTCAAGAATCATTGTGGGGATTATAAAGGCGTCCACGGAGTGGGCTCAAGGCGTCCAGGGCTCAGAGCTCAAGGCATCCACAGGGTGGGTTCAAGGCATCCACAGGGTGGGCTCAAGGCATCCACAAGGTGGGCTCAAGGCGTCCACAGGGTGGGTTCAAGGCATCCACAGGGTGGGCTCAAGGCATCCACAGGGTGGGCTCAATGCGTCCTGGGCTCAACTCGTCCTGGGCTCAAGGCGTCTATAAACCTATTTGACCTACCTGAGCATCGCGCGAGAAGCCTGGGACGACGCAGAATGATCTTCGCCTGGTCCATGCGGTCGGAGGGTGGGTGGTATCGGAGGTGCATGGGTATCGTGACTTCTGCCTTCAGAACACCGTTCTTTACTCTCCCTCCAGCATAAATATACAATGTGTGTGGTGGAGAAGTTTGTTTCGGCTTTTCGATGTCTATTCTATTCTCAGATAAAACCTGAAGAAAAATTGTGCAATTATGTTTAATATAGAATAAGATAATTCGTGGAATATATCTGACCCTGGGGTTAGCTAGTATATTTCACTGTGTACCTTCAACAAGCAGTTCAAAATATGACTATAGAGTTGACAACAATCCAGCCCTCCAACACTGTCTAGTGCGTATTTCGGCTTACAATAGTCTGGTTCGTATGGCACAGAGTAAAGACATAGGTCTGTGATGGTCAAAGAGAGCACGACTGATATTGACGACTTGGATTTCCTAGCTGAATGGTGAAACAGATAACATATGGTTTGTCCCGAGGCTTAGCTGGTCAGAGCTCCTTTCCCACCATGTGGGAAAATCTTTTCTAACCACAGAATCCTACGTGGAATCCATTGGATAGAAAAGGTTACACCAAAGGGATAACATAGTTCGTTGTTCAATTTATAGCATCAGTTTGACAAGATTTGATTGGTTCTGACGAATATGCACTAGACAGCCCTCTAAGTTTGATAACCACAGAATTCACTTACACGTGGACCGCCCCAATTGACTAACGCCTTTAGCTCGTCCATATCTGCATACATGCCACTCGGTAATTTCTCCTCAACCAGGAATACACAGTCCTCATCTGCTGCTCCGTTGTGAACGTCCATTTGAATTTCAGTTGTTAGCTTTCTGTAGATAAGAAAATGGCAATATTATGGAACTTAAGCTTTATATTACAACTCTTAATAAAAGCACGGACTTAGCTTAATATACAGGTCTGCGTGAAATATCAGATCAGCTCGTACAGTTTAATTTGAATTTCTTTAAAATACCCGGCATGAAAATGCCCAAGAGATAAGCCATAATGTAATGAGTCATACAGGGCTGAGACACTGGAAAGGGATAAATGCAGCCTCATTTCCAAGTTACAGCTGATCCAGGGTCAACAAATGAGAGTACCCAAAAACTGGCAGCATAACCAGTCCTGCTAACTACCGGTAGTAGTCAGATGTAGTCCGACTCTGTTCGCTCCTCACTAGAGTCGGACTTGAGGACATAGGCAAACTATTGATGGTAACCATCTCAATTTAATATTCAAGGAATAAAGATGGCGGATGGTTGATTGAGGAGCTCCCCATTCAGGGATTAAAAGGAGGATTTTATAAAGAAAAGGATAACATCTGATGCTCATATGTCATGATGTGAGACTCAAGATTATGATGTAAATTGTTGAATTCAATTGTTTTTTTATTTCATGACACTTCCTTTACAAACGTGATTGTGGGAACCATTTTGGTTCTCAAAATGACTTTGTCAAAGAATCTCAAAGTTTGCCTGTGTCCTTAAGTACCGGTACAACGTATGTGGGGAGTGACAGCAGACACAGCGTTGTGCTACGTATACCGTAACTACTTAAACTAGCTAAATAGGGGGTGAATGGTGAAGATTTCACCTACTGGGAAGCGGTCCGCATCAAAGAATGCAATATAAATCTAGAGAAGTGGTTGTCTATTGTATTCCTGGACAGAAACCCCCGGAGTTTTGTAGTCAGACAGGTCCGACCTTATACCCCTAATACGGGAACCGTACAGTTAGGGTCGCCCACGACTAGGTGTTTTGTTGTTGCTGAGTGATTCACTGATTGTCAATCGACCTACCGGTGGAAACCTATGTGTTTGTGCCATCGACGAATCATAACATTTGACTGTCGGGCCTTCGCATTTGTCTTGACAGTACATCCGGTCTCGGAAAATATGACTATCAGAAGAAAAGTAGAAAAGATACCGCATGTCAAATCCATACTTCAGTCTCGTTCGTTCACCAAGTGTGTACAAATGGCTGGTTACTGGCTGTGATGCTGACACTCGCGGAACCCAGTTTAGTGAACTGAAGCTGGTTGCTCAGTGCAGTCTCCTTGTGTCTGTGGTAGTAGGAAGTAAAACCAGCACAACTTCCGGAAAGGGGATTTTCAGTGCATTCAGTCACTAAGTAGGCAACTGGGCCTTGCTAGATAAATCCGCCCAAGTATTTCTGTGTTATTAGACTATTGTAGAGTGAAAATATAAACATAATAGAACATGGGTGGGCTTTTCTCGAAGAAAAAGGCACCCTCACGGGTCACAGAACAGGACAGGGCTGTTTTGGTAAGTAAATTTAGTGGTTTGCCTTACTTCATGACTGAACTGAAGTGAAAGAAATACACCGTCGCCTGAGTCTTCTAGTGATCTGACACTGTAACACCCTAGATCTTGTTTCCGAGTAGGTTGGCAGAAGTCCACATTTAACTAGGTTTAATATTATGATGGTTATTTAGCAATCTATTTGTGTATTCACTTACAGTGTATGAATTGCTGTTGGTACGAGTAGATCTAGTTTACATCTCAGACAAGGACCTCTATACCATGTCTATGTGGTGTGGTGTACAGCCACCTTTCTCCTTTATCCCCAGCAGTGGTAGACTTACGGTACTATATCAAAGACCAGTCCATCTCATACCATTTCTTTGTGGGGTGGTGTAGAGCCACCTTTCTCCTTCATGCCCAGCAGTGGGAGACTTACTATATCGAAGACCAGTCCTTTTCGCACCATGTATTTGTAGTGTTAGAAGTGTAAGATCTCTCCACTCTGTAAATGTGTCGGGTGAGATTCCAGCCATAAAATTTAAACTGGGCTGACCTTTCAATTTTAGGCTTTAAAACACCCACCCCCAATTTCACAATTTGGTGTTTCAGTCGAACTACAGAGTTGGGAAATAAAGATAAAAGGTATTACACCTGTTATTAAAGGGCTTGTGATTGATTTCTTCTATTGAAAATATGATCATTTCACGTTCTTCTCGCAGCAACTCAAACAACAACGTGACAAGTTGAAGATGTACCAGAAGAAGATCCAAGTTGGTCTGGAAAAGGAGCGTCAATTAGCCAAGGAACTCTTACGTGATGGGAAAAAAGAGTGTGTATATCTTGAGAATACAATTGTATGGGATACTTCTGATACGTGATAGTTATATAAATCTCTTATTCATTTGAGAAGTGGCTAAGAAGTTGATCCTTAGGCTGCTCTGTGGTTAGGAAATGCCTTTAAAAAAATCTCTTATTTACATAAGCACATGGTAGCACACCAAATTCTTAGATAAAAGAAATATTTTTTAAATCAACGTAATAAATAACATTTTAAGGGGGTAATAAAAGAAAGGAACAATTCAGGAAAGTTCACCTTAAAACTGAGCAACCATGATAGAAGAAACCCATTTTCAAATCATTATTTAGCATAACTTTAAGAAGTATCAGATAGTTGCAAGTGCATTATGTATTGTATTATTAGTTGTTATAGCTCAGGTTGAATATGTCCTGACCATGCTGTATAAGCTACAAACGAGATGACAATTTATGGTTCTTTATTTTTATTACACAAAAACAAGGACAAATTAATTCAAAGAAAAGGCAAAGTACAATCGCCTTATTGGTTGTTCTTCCTTATACAATACCATGACATAAATAATATCACATTTAAACATTCAAGTGTAGCATTTCACGATCTTTTGCCATTCGATTTCTTAATGATACTGGTCATATGACTCGGTATCCTTTGATCTTATACTCTATTAAAACTACAAATGTTGTGAAAATTGTCTTTTCAGAAAAGCAAAGCTGTTGCTACGGAAAAAGCGATTCCAGGAGAATATGATAGAAAAAACAGACGGTCAACTTGAAAGTATTGAAAGGATGGTAAATAATCTAATTCTTTCTTATAATCTGTTTCCATTTTTTACCAATGCGAGGCCAGAAAACACTCATCACACCGAGGCAGCTTAACAAAACAAGGCCAAATTTTTTTTATTTCATTTCAATTCATTTCAAGAAATGCTCATAATTCACAGACATTTTCGTTTGATTACGGCCTTATGTTGGTGATTTCCTGTTTCATGACTTTCTATTTTTTTGTGAATTTTAAATAGTCTTTCTCTAACATTTTTAACCTAGTATGAGATTTAACTACATATTGAAACTTCCTAATTATCTATTTCGATTTAGCTCTTACGGATAACTCTAATATGTAAATATTCAATTTTTAACATGACAGCGTGTCTAACATGTGATGACTCACTTCTTCAGGTCCACGATATAGAATTTGCCCAAATAGAAGCAAAGGTCGTCGAGGGTCTGAAAACTGGAAACGAATCGCTGAAGAAAATGCACGAGGTAATTTGATTTTCTTTTTAAATCTATCTGTAATTAAGTCAGAGAGGGTATAGGAATCCGTCAGCCAATATGTCTCCTATGTCCGATTCTCCAGCTTGCAAAGCTGCCCTCTTATGCAGGGACAATAGTAACGACCGACTCTGCAAACCTTCATAGTAACATGCCTCTCTGCCACTGAAATATGATTTATTACGAATGACTTTCTGTATTTGGGGGTAAAAGGTAGTTATTGCACTTAAAGGCAGAAGATGGGTGCATCCGAGTTTTTTTAATTTATTGGGGGGTGGGGAGTTAGCTCAGAAGTTAGTGCACCAGAATTGTAACCCTAAGGTTGTAGGACTTTGTGGGTTCGAGTCCCACCCCCAGTAGTGGTAGATTTACTGCTATATCAAAGGCCAATCCTTCTCATGCGATGTCTATGTGGTGTAGGAAGTAAAAGAACTCTCACTTCAGTAAATGTGTAGGGGTGAGATTTCTACCTGAATTCATCTCACAGATTTGATTACCACGATTGTGGTGAAAAAGAACCTTGAGAAAGTCTGGTACCTCGTATCTTAAATCCAAGATCCAATCACTAGGAGTCCTCTGTTAGGCCATTGATTTTAATCCATTGCCATCTCCAGTCTCATCAGCACATTTGATTGTTGTAAGTCTTTACCTTGCGATGATGGTTCCACTCTGGAAGTGGTAGTTGAAGCAAGAGTGAATGTCTTTCTATTCTATGTAAACTGATGTGACTGACTTCAAGATTGACTGAACATAAACTGCACATGTTCAGAATACAAACATCTCACGTACACTTTTGTTTGTGTCCTTCTTTCTATGAAGATATAAAGGACAGTATGACCAACAGAAATCTAGTCAGATATAAAGTCAGTCCCAGAAACACCACACTGTTAAACTGTGTCATCATCTCATTGTAGATGCTGTCGATAGAAGACGTAGAAAAAATAATGGATGAAACTGAGGCAGGAATCGAATATCAAAGGGTAAGTTGCTATTTGGTAGAATTTTTATTTCACCAAAAAATTTCTGTAAAGGATAAAACGTTGTATTCATATAAATATTACTGTCTGTTTCCAACTATATATCTATATGTCTATATGTTTAATGTCCATTGCCTAGTTATGTCTTTACTTGTTTATCTCAACATATCTGATGGTAAGCGCTTGTTTAAGTCTATACCTCTGTAGATCTACCCGTCCATAGGAAAGTACAGTTAATGAAAACCAATTTTCATTTGTAGGAGATTGACGATCTACTTGCTGGTGGTCTAACACAGCAAGATGAGGATGATGTACTCGCCGAACTGGATGAGATCGTTAAGGTAGGTCGACGCCACGAATAGAAATCTGTAGTACTGCACCCTACTTACCTAGTAAAGCAGTCTAAGATTATATAGAGACATAGTTAGTGTGACTGAATGGAATCTGTCCCAAGATATTTTGATCAGAAATACTCCCCGAGTTTGAGGAACGAGGTGAGTATTTCTGACCAAAATATCGAGGAGGCGATGGAATTCAGTCTCTCTATTGTTATATACCTAGAAATAATTAAAAAAGCCTTTCTACAACTCACTAAATAGTAGAATGAGTGGTCATGTGGTATGGAGGGACGTATGGATATTCAGAATTTGCACTACTGGTCAGTAAAAGTGAGACATTCGCCTATAGGTATATAGATTTATCTCGAAGTATGCAGCACTGTGCCCTTCTTACCTAGTAAAGGTAGTCTAGGATTATTAGCAGGTGGAAGGTTGGTCTTTAGGTTATGGCTATAGCCTACTGTAGTACACTTGCTTGTAGAGTCACTCGGCAACCTGATCACATTTTTCACGCTTTTTATAGCTCACTAATTACTGATAGGAATATGATTTCTGTTTTGGACAAGGTTTTATGGTGGTACAATGCCTCACAGTTTTTAAAATTTAGTATTTTGGAATGGATTTGAAATAAAAGTGATTCAGTTTGGGGGGGGGGGGGGACTTTAGTAGTCACAGGTCCATTTTTAAGAAATCCTTTATGGACATATTTCTACCCCTTAAACTGGGTAGATTTATATAGATTCTATATTTACAGAGATATTCAAGTATTTGTTGAAAGCTGGGGGGGGGGGGGGGTCATTGAAATGGGCATGCTCAAACAGATGTTTACTCAATATTGATTTCCAGTGAGCATTAGTGTAACATTTACCATCTCCATAAGTGGCACTGACAGTTGCTTACACCCTAGAAAGTGTCATTATTTAGGTGAAATGTATATTTGATGTGCTATTCATGTATTTTTGCCAAATCTCATAATAGGAGGGGGGGGGGGGGGCATCAGGTGTATGAGAAGATATTTTATTCATCATATTTACACATAAACAGAAGTCAAACTGGTTCATAACTTTGTTCTAGGAATCAGTCAAGACCCAGTCAAATTGGTTTGGTCAAATTGGTTTGTAAAATTATTTTCAATATCATTTACCACCAGATATTAGCTTGACCTACTTTATTTGTGTACATAGAAACAAAGTTGTGTCCCCCACATGGCTAGGGAGCATGCAGACAGGTTTGTGTGCACTCATCCATGAAGGATCACCATGAAGCAAAACGATTTATATATAGGTATGGCATTGGGGATTGCCAATGAATCCCCTACAGGTAGCTAAATATATGTGTGCACTGATCCATGAATTCACAGAGGAGTAGGGCTTTAAATAGCCAATCAATGCAGGCCCTTCCCTATTCATGGACTCCCTCCCTCCCCTCCCCTCCCTCATTCCCTCCCTCCTCTCCTCTACCTACCCTCCCTACCCGCCCTCCTGGTCTGGGGGCTTCCTTGTTATCATAGTAATTAATTACTGGTAGACCTTTGAACCTTATTGAGTTTTAAATGCAACCTTATTGAGCTTTAAATGTGTCCACCTGCTAATTTGGTCTTCAAAGGCCAATATTTCTATTTTTAAATGCACACTTAGCTCTTGTTATCACATTGCAATGGAATATGTAAAAGTGATGACTTAAAGTTTACACGTAGAATCTACTTTAAATATATTCATTCAGGATGCCCACAGCACAGGGAAATCGTCAAAAACGTTTTCCCTGCAGTGAAAAGACAGGGGATTTGAGAAACACAGTGAAAACTCTTCACCAATTAAGGGAAATTATAAAGATTTCACGGGAAAACACGCTGCATATTACATGAAGAAAATATCTCTCTGAAATTTTGTGCAGTGAAACATTTATGTCAGTTTTATCAAAATATCAAAAGGTATCCACTCATAATGCCATGGGACACGTAGGGGTGAGATTTCTACCATAGATTCGACCACCACCCTTGTGTAAAAGAACCTTGACTAAGTCTGGTGAGGACCTATAATGGTTGACTGGACAATAGGGAAAGCACAGGGAATTTGAAAATGAAATCTGTGCGGACACCCAGATATATACAATTTGCGTCAGCGGCTTGATGGTTCAATGCCTCTTAATTTGTTGACACTTTCAACATTAACGTATAACACCCAATGAAGGCAGCCTTACACTTCGTTACTAAATGTAGAAACAGAAGTATGAATTTCATCTATAAAACTTGAAACTCACTTACTGATATTGTTGGTTTTGTGAGTGATTGTCTGTAGAATTAACATATATTTTATTTTCTTCATCAGAATACACTCCCAGACGTGCCCCAAGAAGCAGCGGACATTGACGACAATATTGAGCTTCCAGATGTTCCGACGGACAAGATAAAAGGTACTTTATCTATTTTTTTTATATAACCTGGATGTATGTGATCAATTTTACCGCGTATTTTTGACGTACGAAGACAGTAAGCCTGTTTTCGTATTATTATATTCCTAAAAATGGCGGAACTTTACCTAGTCACGTGATCACATACCCTGTACGTCACAGTGTGGCGTACGGGTATAAATACGCCATGGGTAGGAGCGGGCAGTATACGTAGTTCATACAGCCACAAGTATATAATAAAAAAAATTATATAACCTGGAAACTAAAAAGTATTCATGAAAACCTCATTGTTTGTACAGTGCTGCCCTTTTCCTTACCAAATTATGTGTAAATATAAACATTTTCATAGAGGTTGATAGATAAAAAAATATCAACCTGTATCTGCGACTTATCAGATTTATGACTTTCTCTAATTTGACTTATATGAATTCTATTAATGCAAACCACGGATCACTCAATGTATGTGTTGATGTAAATAATGATAACACTAGAGCCAAATCATGAAAATCCACTATTTGGATGTATGCTTTCAAATGGATCCTATCACTGGAGAGAGTGGAAGATAGACTGCTCGTCAGTCTAACTCAACCTCCACTATGAATGAGACCTTAAAAAACATACATACTTGTATAAAACTAACTGAAAAACCTCAACAAGCAACCCTGTACAGTGAGAAAACTATGCCACGGTCGTGGCGGAGTGACTAAGAGATGACATCATAGGCGACTGACCAATCAGCAGCCAGGATTTCAGAGAGAAAACAAAACTTCAACATAGAGATTTAAACGTGGAATATTGACTATTTTACGATTAGAGTGCGGTTCTGGATTTATCTCACCCATTTCTATGATGTTAGATAGTATCAGAATATCAGAACAGCTCGAATATACCTAGCGAATCCATATGACGTCATCTCAAATTCACTACGCCACGGCCGTGGAGTACTATCGTCACTTTACGGGGGTGATCGTTGAGTATTTTTTCCTAATGTTATTTCTATGGCGAAGCTTGTACCAGGGGTGAGATAATAAACATTACTCCACTCATTTGGATGCACCGTAATCGTCACTTGGCTTCGCCTCCATGACAATTGCGGAGCAGCCAAATTCGTGGAGTATTGTCTATTCATACGATTCTCGATGCAGTTCGACATAAGTGTTCGTACAGCTATTTTACGGCATACGGCGAAACAGTGTGTATTTACAGTAAATAGGTAATGGGTATACAGTAATTGATGCGGGTTTTCTTTCAACAGATAAAGAGCGTGACTCCGCAAAGCAAACTCCTCTGCTTGCTGCATAGTGGCCTCCAGACCGGACATCGGGAAATACCCTCGACATCAACTGACACGAAGCATTTGTCACGTGATGACTAAGTCCAAGGAGGGTGCATGACGTCATTGGCATAATTCATGTAATTTGAAATATCTCTATTTATGTTAATCTGTATAAAACTATTTATATTCACAAAACAATGCAATAGTGTCATAGATTTATTATTGTACCTTGAAATAACACTTAAGACATCATCCGAAACACTCACAGGTCACAAGTTTCCAGTTTGTGCATTATAAAACAAGATGGCACTCAATCTAGAGCAAAATCCTGTTAGTTTTCATAGAAACTTTACAGTTTCCCCAACACACACTCCTAGTTTTCACTTGGCATAATCGATGTGATTGTTTACACAATGTTTAATACCTGCTTGGATGATATGGCTTGTAGACTTTAGGTAAGTGTTTAAATGATTGCATGTTGATGGCCAGTCACATGAAGTTTACTAATATCCATGAAATACTGGATGTGAGAAACTGTAGAAAGACTTGCACTAGAGGGCTGTATAGTGCGTATTCGTCTGAACCAATCAGATCTTGTCAAACTGATGCTATAAATAGAACCACGAACCACATTATCCCTTTCACCACCCAGCTAGGAAATCCAGGTCGTCAATATCAGCCGTGCTCTCTTTGACCATCACAGACCTATCTCTTTACTCTGTGCTGTACGAACCGGACTATTGTAAGCTGCACTGTGATTGGTTCCGACGAATACGCAGTAGACAGTGGTGGAGGGTTGAATTCAAATTGGGTGATTATTCCTGCGTTAAATTCTGTGCCTTGCTTTTATATCAGCCATTGAACTGGAAATGTCATTGGACAGTAACATTAACATATGCCATTTGACGTGATGCACCGCTGAATTCAGCAGGTTCGTGAAAGCTGATATTTTTACTCATGATTGTTCAAATGATTTCCATTGATGAATGATTGAAGCTTTGTATAAAGATTAATGTATATAGACACAATTTTGTACAAATGGTGATGATCATACTTTGTATCGCGCACACTTCAACGATGTCTCTAGAATCCAACTTGAACATTCTAGATTGTAAATGTGCATGTGAAAGATTCTCACGCGTGATGCTGTATTTATCAAAGTAGATGCTAGTATACGAGATTATAACGTGCGCTACTGAAACATAATATTTTATCAAGAACAAAAAGATAATTTGTATGTACGATTATAAACTACAAGGTGTATGGGCCTTTACGGAACCGGCCAAGTCCGGCACACATACATGATCTTAACAATTTTGTTAAAAATCACAGGACATTGGGTTGTGACTTAGAATATATACATATGCTCTCAAATTTAGTCCCCTCAACATTCATTTATAAACAATTAAGTGAATGTAAACGCGAACTTAACATCTGGATTTCATTTCGGAAAACATGTTAAAATGTGTAGACAACTGACAACATTGCCTGTAAATCTATCTGATAAGCTTTAATCCTTAAGATATATCCTCCATTGCTTTTTCAGTAAAGATAATACCTCTGTATGCTTATTCACTGTATTATTGGGTATATTTTCGTGGGTTATACGTTTGATATTTTCAAGTAATGGCTGTTATGTGAAGGTATTTCAGCATCCCTTCATACCTGTGACTTATTTGATTTACTGTATATAAACTGTGACCTCGGAAATGGAATAAATTATATTTTCACATCCTCCTTTTCCCCTATCATTTGAGTATTCATTGTAGCCTACTTTAGTACTTAGGCTCGTAAGAACAGCAATTCCTCACAAGTGTTTGGTAAGTATCATTATCTCACCCTGGTATTTTTCTCCTTAGGCTTAAAGTCGTACTCCATGGCCGTGAAGTTCGTGTACCCAATATTCAATGGCTAATTGGATGATTCATTTTATCAATAAATAACGTTATACAGGGTGAGATAAAATTAGAAACCCACTCGATGAAAATAACTCGTTTGACCGTATAGTAATTCATTCAGCTTCGCTTTTTGAATTAGCCTATTCTGCAGTCAAACGGACCAAGCTATTTTTATCATGATACCGATTGGCTGTGTGTTCTGATTCAATACTTCAGTTTGTCAATATCCTGTCTTTTAGCTCCAATAGATTCTCCTGTCCCAGGACAATGTCTATTCACCCTTAAAATGTGTCTTTCCCATTTTCTTGTCCTTGAAATGTATGTTTTTGAAATATTGTGATTATCAGCTTTCCTTATCAGTTCTCCGATGGATTTGGAAGAAACCTGCCTCAAATTGAGCCACAATCAATACATCTATCTAAGAGGAAGTCATTTATATCTTGAAAATTGATTTTGAAAGAAATTTCTGGGTTTTTTTCAAATTTTTGACCTAAGGGGGATAGCCCAGGTTGGCCCAGGACAATATATATCCACCCTTAAAATGTGTTTTTCCAATTTTTTAATTTTTTTTTGTGATTATCAGCCTTCCTTATCAGTTCTGGGGTGGATTTGGAAGAAAATTGCCTCAAATCGAGCCATAATCAATTCATCTAGCCAAGGGGAAGTCCCAGGTTTCAATTTTGGGTTGCTCCGGCTTCGGATTAGAACTGCATCGGTTTGTAATTCAATAGACTCTCCTGGCTAAGGACAATGTCTATCCACTCTTAGAATGTGTAATCATAATTGAGATAAACACATTTTGAAACAATAGAACTATTGGCACCTTTCAATGGCAATTGGTTATTTCAGCAATGAAAACCAATCCAATTGCCTGGGGTAGACCAGAGGTAGTTCACAATAATTAAACATAATAAATTTCTGAATCTCCACAATTGAATGGAATTTGCATACTTCGAAAGAAAGCAGGCATAGTGCACTACTGGAGATTGTTTAAATTGAGATTATTGTAATATATATATACATAGCTTGATGAAATAACCTAAGTCACTTAGACATGTATAAAAAGGTCTTATTGATAACAATTTCACACCTCTAAAGAACTACAGAACAATATATACCGAGGCATAGTGAGATAAGTGTATTACAGTACTTTCAAATTCAAGTAATTTAAGTCTGTAATTTCACTAATCATCAAATGAAGATAAATGCATTACAAAGTTTTATGGGATTCTGTACATTGCTTTTAAGGCTGTCCATGCAAAAGTAGGATTATATATAAATAAAAAAAGATATGACTACGGTACAACAAAATGCTTTCCCTGGTCCCTAGAACTTTGTTGTAACAAAGTTTATTGTAGATCATTAGATGTTATGTGGTGGTAGGAGTTTTTCCTCAAACTTCCACTAGACAGCATTAGTTAGCCTAGACTCTAGTACAGCTCAGCGCAGACAAGGGTGGATGTAAAGATCTTTGGGTGGGTGGCCAATCTATTTGGGAGCTTGAGCGCCATGGCCCTGGCGACAACGGGACGAACTACATACTCCAGACACCTAGCGGGGCACTGAGGAACCAGTGAGTACGCACATGCGCATCGCCGACTTCCGGGTGATAATAGGCGAATAACAATCGACCACAGAAGGAAGAGGTTCTTTCAACTTGGTAATTATGACAAACTGTTTGCTATTTTGACCCTATCCTTTGAATCAGCTATACTACCAGTAGTACAATACCACAGTTGAATTTAGTAAATATCACGGAAAGATTGAACCAATTCATAATATATCTCAGTCAGTTTTAAAAGTGAGAGAACTGACGCCCAGTGACGGCGTTTTGTCACTCTGTCTCTGGTCATCTGCGGTGAAGGAGTGTATTTCCCAGTCTGTGACATCGACTGTGTGAGTGATTAACAAGTCACATATTTAACCCCGGGTCAGTTCTCCCTTTATTACACACCTTGAAATATTTCCAAATGATAATAATTTACTTTTAATCGTCATTCAAGTACAACCACCCATCCCTTCCGCGCCACACACTAGCCAGTGTGTGAATACTTTACCTTATTAAAGTTACACACACTGGACATCTTTCTACCTTAATTACACTCCTTTAATAATCATAATACCCACCAAATTGCACAGATGACATTTCAAATTCTCAGAGTCGTCTTGGCACTTCCGGTTCAAAATACCTCCAAATTCCCCTGACCAGGGGTCAGTCCGCCATCTTGCTGGTGACAACAAATCACTGTCAGAGTGTAAAATGGTGTAAAACTCTACTAATCTACTTTCTATTGTGTAATTTACACATGTAAACTTGACTTGATTAAATTATATTTTGAATGTTATGTTTTACAGAAGAGGACTTAGGCATCGACGATGTCGGAGCCTGTGAGTCAGGAGGTGGATAGCAGTGACCCGGCCGACAAGTCTCCCACGTCTGAGACTGCGCCGTCTGAACCGTCAAGTGCCACAGCCAGCCCCTCCGTACAACCCAAAACCAAAAGTAAGCACCTGACTGCATGATAGTCCATGAGCCAGCCCCTCCGTACAACCCAAAACCAAAAGTAAGCACCTGACTGCATGATAGTCCATGAGCCAGCCCCTCCGTACAACCCAAAACCAAAAGTAAGCACCTGACTGCATGATAGTCCATGAGCCAGCCCCTCCGTACAACCCAAAACCAAAAGTAAGCACCTGACTGCATGATAGTCCATGAGCCAGCCCCTCCGTACAACCCAAAACCAAAAGTAAGCACCTGACTGCATGATAGTCCATGAGCCAGCCCCTCCGTACAACCCAAAACCAAAAGTAAGCACCTGACGGCATGATAGTCCATGAGCCAGCCCCTCCGTACAACCCAAAACCAAAAGTAAGCACCTGACTGCATGATAGTCCATGAGCCAGCCCCTCCGTACAACCCAAAACCAAAAGTAAGCACCTGACTGCATGATAGTCCATGAGCCAGCCCCTCTGTACAACCCAAATCCAAAAGTCTGCACCTGACCGCGTGAACCACGGTCTACACACTTCCACCTTTCAGTAGATTTTCAACCTTTTAGCCCATGACAAGTCAATGTCCTAATCTTGTTTAACAAATATAGAACAATTATATGGCAGATTTTATTGATAAAGTATCCATTGTTATCCAAATATTCCAGAAATGTTCATATGTCACCTTAAATATCCATAAATTGATACACTGTGGGTTGTTGAGTCTCAGTAGAGACCTGCTCTGTTCAACCTCAACTTTCAGCTGATAGGTTGAGAATGTTCTCATCTCAGCTAGTCCACTCTTCCCACTGAATATTTCCAGCCATATGATTGGTTAGAATGGGGAAAATCTGGGTTGACTGGTACCTCACCTCTGACTTTTGAGTGGCTCAGCTAATTCTAAACTTTTTTGCTCTACCTTTCTTGTAAACCCTGTGAAGAACACATTAATGATGATTTATAAAATGAATGCTAATTTGAAAAACTTAACACATTTCAATGACCATTTATAATATGAATGAAAGATAATACCATTGTGAGGTATGTTGGGCGTTTCTCTCCATATTACGCGTTATGCCATCAATAAAATAAGGTTTACTACAATGTATAATCCCGGTCTTCCATGATTTACACAAAAATGTGGGGTATAAATGAAACCTGGTACAGACTATGTGATAACAATTCTGTATGCCACTAGTGGCATATACAACTCTGTATGCCAGTCAGCGTGGCATACGGAAACTCAATGTTAAGCCTATGGGATTTTATATTAGGGGTAGGATAATGACTGAGATTGAGTGTTGTTGAGGCGTCAATGCAGAACAAAAAATGGTTATTACACACATGTATCTACCTGAGTTTAAGTAACTGGTTATTATCACAAAAACGTCTTATAGTTGATGTGATACTCCTGGTGCTTCTAAGAAAACGTTCACAATGGAGGTAACATTCAGTTATCCGAGGAGCTCCGGGATTTGATACATTCTCTATTTTCTTGTCTTCCAGTCGACATTTTGTTGAAAGCTACTGGCGATGCTCCTATAATGAAAAAACGAAAATGGGCAGTGGACCCGACAAAGAAAGTGGGCGGTATAATTGACTTTATACGGAAATATTTAAAGTACGAGGCAGCAGAATCTCTGGTGAGTGGTTTCCCTCCTCTTCTTCTTTGTATACTTTCTCCTCTTTGGGGGACTTTTGAGTATGTAGGGTCCTTCAACAAACATGTTTCACACGTTAGACCAGGAACCATTATTCCTATATACCCATTATTGAACTAACTAGAGTTACATACCGCTGATGGGGGGTGCATTAAAAATAAGTAACTTTGAACTTTTGCTCACCGGAACGTAGTTTCCCTCTTATTCCTATATACCTATGACCAAACACTCTATGATTGCATCCCTCTACTGGGGGTTGAATAACACGCGTATACTGCCCTAGGTTGACGTTTACTGCCCTACGTTGACTTTTAGACCAATCCGATTATCTCTTACAAAATTCATATGAAAAGCGCAAGTTAGTTGATAAAGTTTGATCTGGCTTTACATTTTATGGTGGGTTAACAAATAATGCTATTTATCGTTATTAGACTACATTTAAAGGTATATAGGAATAAGGAAACCAAGTTCCCGGTGAGAGAAAGTCAAGGTTACTCGGTAAGGCTTGGGAAAATTACTGCCCGCGGCCAATGCCTTGGGTAGTAATTTATCCGAACCTTACCTCGTAACTTCGACTTTCTCTTACTGGAACATAGTTTCCCTCTATTGTGTCATAAAAATGCGAAAATACACATGATGTGACTGAATCCCCATCGCACCTAAACAAGGTCAGGCCTTCTCTGGAGATCCTATACTCGGGTTCTCCACCAGTGTTACTATCGTATGTGTGGATAGTTATCTAAATGAGTGACTCCAAGACTTTGTCTCGTTACAAGCTTTAGTGCTGGTTTTATTGCAATGACCGCTAACTTCAGACTCACCTGCGATACATCTAGATGCTGCTCTAAGACGTAGCTCTGTGTTTAAATGTGGGGGCGATCGTGTTGATTGTAACCAAGAGATGCCCTTACGTAGTGGTATGCATAGGAAATAATCGATGGTTTTGTAGACAGGCGGCCGTAAACCACGAGAGGTTGACGCGTTGTAATACACGAGCGCTAGCGAGTGTGTTACAACTTCAACCCCGAGTGGTTCTCAGTTTTAATCTCTAAATCAAAATCTAGCACGGTGAACCCCATTTTTTTTAATTAGCTTTATGTTCTATTAACACTTGGAGATCACAATCGGCAATTTCCAAGGTTTTAATTTGCATGGTGAATTGTCCTATAGGCCTGTATGCACATGAATAGTTATGCATATATCAAATCTTTTTCAGTTTCTCTATGTAAATCAATCCTTCGCACCATCACCCGACGTCGAACTGGGAGCATTATACGAGGTATGTGTTATTAGACTATTGGGTTTTATATACGTGTACATGTCATGGTGAAAAAATCCCATTGCCCGCTCACACAATCAGCTGTCGTTCAGTGTTTGATTGTCACTTTTTTTAATAAGCAATTCCTTTATTTCATTTCTTATTTTTCAATACTAGTAAACTCCGTGGTTCTCTGTTACATTGTCTTCGTTTTCTTTACTTTACATTTATTTCATTTGCTTGAGGTCTCCAGGTTGATCTGTTTTTTGTTTGTTTTTTGTTTATTTTTTATTTTAAAAAAGTAACGGACCTTTCATTCTCTAATGCCTTACTGATTTCTACTCTAACACAAGTTGCCACTCTTTGATCTTTTTCCATCTTTACCTTCTCCTCTCAAGAGGTCTTGCTTCTCGAGTTCATCTTTTATTGCGGCATTCAACATTTACCATACAGGAATCAAAGTCCATGCACACGGTCCATATACACTTCACTTTAACCATGAATCTTTCTGTTTTTGAGTTCATCTATTATTTTGGCATTTAACATTTGCCATACAAGGTCTAAAGTATATTTACAAACGTGAACCTCCTGGTCACTTTGTTTACATATCTGAGGGATCAGGAAAAAAATATTTACGATCTTCAAATCATATAATAAATAATGAAAAAAATTCCTGCCCCATCACATATTGCTTTCTAATGTTATTATGAAAAACTATTTTCAATTAGATAAATGGTCATGACTATGGATATTAATAAAAGCAACAACTATCATTAAAATTCACCTTCAATTTAGAATCAGGAGTTGTTGATATGAATAGATGGAAGTTTACTGTAAATCTAATCATTTAAATTAGATGACAATCGTTGGTCTCTTGTTTATCGAGAACTGGTTTTTGTTTTCAGTGTTTCGGTAGTGATGGCAAACTGGTCCTTCACTACTGTAGAACGCAGGCGTGGGGTTGACGACCCCATAGACAATTAGAAATTCAAATTCACAAATAATAGAGTATATAATACCCCAGTATGTATGTCTGCTGCTGTTGCCGGATTATAAGTTAATGATATTAATCACAGATGTACATGGTAGTGTATAGTCCAGTAATGTCTCTGAGATGTCAGTTTGCTCGCCAGTCGATCGATTCCCTAATTATGTATGTAAAAACCTGCTTCGCTGTAACTCGACTAAAATGTTTAAATGAACCATTGTAAAAGGGTGATCTCTGGTATGTGATGGGTAGTTCTGTATATAATATAGGATTTATCAGAATAAACTCTTGTACATAGCAAGTGGATGTGTTCCTTTCATGAAAAATAAATATGTTTACATTCTATTGAAAAAGAAAATACAACAAAAAAAAAAAAAAAAATACTGACACAGCATGCGACTTACGGCTGTGATGATCGTGCTATAGATATTTTTTTTTATTTAGGAAAATGCATCTTTCGGAAAATAGCCGAGTTTTTCAGATACAATGTCGGATTCAGAAATAGCTATGCAGATGATTCCTGTTTACAATACATATAGAATGATTATTGAATAGCGACTGCCTCAGGGAAGCTCGTATGAACAAATAGCTGTTCTAAACCAGTCAATGTTGCTTTGAGGTGTAGGCTAAATAATAGACTGGTCCCAGTCCCTGTATCCCTCCGCCTACCCCACCCCTCCTCTCCTTAATACAGGGACTGGTCAAATCGGTAATGGTGTCCGATTTCTGGCGCTGTTTAATGCCATGCTTGTCCAGCACTCTCCATGCAAAGTTCCTTGTTACTGGTCAGGATATTTGCTTGGAGATTGATATCTGGGTTCGTCTAGGTTTACCTCTGGCTTCAGTCCCTCTACCCCTCTACCTACTCCTCACGGGGGTTTAATTGTTAACCCAGTCCAAAGGTCGACCATAGGCGGGATTTATTGCTCTGACAACGTACTGCAGGAGGAAGAGTAGACTGTAGTATGTCCCATTGTCGCTAGGTGCCAGGGCGCTCATAGACCCCTGTACGGTATCCCAGAATTCTTGCGCGCAGTTAGTTTCCGGTAGCCAGCGTGATTTCTTCGAAAATGTAAACAATGGCCGCATTCTCCGAGTCATCTGGTGACTTCCTGTTTAAAATACCCTCCAATATATGCAAATTTCCCTGACAACGAACAAGGTCTGCCATATTGCTGGTGAATACAAAGCGCTGTCAGAGTGTTAAATGGTGAAAAAATATTGTTTCGGACATTCTAATGTGCAATCTGTACATGTAATCGTTTAAATAGGAGTGTATCCAACATCTAGACATGATTTAAACGTGCCAACTCGAAGTAAATCGGCCGTTTCAACGATTTGTTGACATCGCGTTCGGAGGCTGAACTGAGGCCATCACGTAATCATTTGATCTTAAACTGCCAGGGAGGTCTGGTTTTGTCAAAAGATTGACTTGGGGGTTACATAACACGACCCCACATATTAAATACTATCAGAAATGAACGTTTGAATTCTCCATAGGCTTAGCACTGGATAGATCCCTTGCCGAAATGGCCGCGGAGGTGGTTCGAAGCGCCACCTACTTCCAGGTTGACTCGACGAATCCCCCCAGTTTTTCCGACCTCTAAGATCTAGTCATGACCAAAGTAATGACACTGGTATCAGCTGACCACATTAATATGTGAATAACCTGAGGAATATGTCTATACCATTGATTTCTATGGATGATTAATGAATTATGGAGAAAATAGGAAACTACATAGAGGTTGCCTGTCTAAAGAGATTGTCACTTGGTTATGGCTTCCGAGTTCGAGTCTACAATAGTTTTCTGACTAACCATTGAAACTGCCTGTAATTTGGGATTATTGAGTAAAATTCCCTAAATTTTCTGTTTCTATCATTGGATTCCTAATCTTAATGGATATAAAAGCAGAAATCGGCTGATATATGAGGTGTTCTTAACGTCCGCCGACGCTTTGATGCGGACATGTTACACTGTCACTCTGTCAATGTCACAGTTACAGTAGCAATTATTCAGATGAGTCTGACCCTATACACTATAGGTCAGGAAGGCATGTTAGGGATTATGGTAGAATGTGAATTCAAATAGTGTTTCCTCAAAGATCTTATAGATTAACTTGTGCTGCATATCTAATTAGTTTAAGTAAGCAGGATAGTTATGCACGAACGTTTTAAGGGCATGAATATAGATTACAACATGCTTTTAATAATTTGTAAGGCTTGAAATAGCTGAGAACTGCACATATGAACGCAACCCACAGGGTGGTACTTTGACTTTGATTTAGGTGGTACTTTGACTCAGGGTGGTACTTTGACTGGTAGTGGTAACCCTATCGAGGGATGCCATTTCAAAACTGATGTGTTGCTAAACACATGGGCATTAAGTTTTAGTATGTCAGGGTTCGTTTGTTTGTGTTTTGATTTCCAAAGCTAATTATCTTGTTTATAGTGCAAAACGTCCGGTACGAATCATCTGCCTATGCCAATCGTCTGATATCCGCTTCCCACTAGATTCTAGATCTAGATCTAGTAGTAGTACAGGCAGCTAACAAATATAGTCGAAACATATAGACTGACAGCCCTGGTGTGAAACCTTCCGTTTTCACTCAAAACAGGATAAATGAACACTCATTTTGTAACCAACAAATAAAGTTTACATTCCTTCCCGAAATGCGATCAATTTCGACTGTTGACAAACAATGGCGTCCGCTGGGTCCGAAACAGGAAACTAATGCGTGGCCGCCATTTTGCCATGCGCTGGGGAATGAGTCAAGGGTCTATGCTCCCAAACTGGGACTGTGAAAGGCTGCCATTTTAGGTTGGAATTCCCTTCGGTGTATCCCAGCATGCAGCGCGATAATGTCAGATCGCTGGTTTCAGCTTCCAGCGCTAGCTTGCCAGCAACCAGTGTATCACGCATGCGCAATTACATGTAAAGAATACACGGACAGTGGTAACTGTCAAGTCACAAATCTGTATGACAATAATGTAGAGACTCCAAATAAAACTGTTATGGTGCGAACAAGATGGGACAAACACTGGCGTTTCGATGGTCGCTAGCTCCTGAAGCCTCCACGAATAGCCGCGGGATATAAACGCCCAACGAGTTAAGGGCATATTCCACCAACAAGACAAAAACGTTGTACAGCGCCCGTATGGCAGTTGCTGGGGTTGCTGGCATATCTGCTCAATTTTAAATCATCTGTCGGGTTGGTGGAAGCACACACCAGACGTTTCAGCAGTTGAAATTGACGTCTGTTGGAGGATATTGGGGTTGTTGGGACGTCGCCTGACGGTTGCTGAGCGTCTGGCAGGAGAGCCAGTTGAAATGTGCTTCCACCAACCAGATTTTTTCAGGAGATATCCCAACCGATACTCCAATAACTCTCCAAGAGACAGAATTTGCCCATCTGGTGAAAAACTGATTGATTAGAATTTTATAGGATGGAATTGGGCATCTGGCCGATGTATTTGAAGAGGAACGACACTCGCCCGCGGGCTCTGCCGGGAGATGCAGCGAGGGAACGCCGCCAACATAGTGTGAGCGATACCGGCGATACCAGAATCCGCGAACGGGCATCGAAAACTCCGAACCTTCGGCAAAATTCTAGCACAATAGCGTGCCATACATACTCATAACATCAATCCTTATCTTTATTTACCTTCATTGTTCGATTTAATGTGTATTTCCGCGGTTATTTGACGAGCTATGGGCGCTCCCGTACATTTCCCGACACGGCGATACACTGCTCCGCTCAATATGCGGCTTTCCCGGGTTCGGAGCGTCGCAGTGTATCGCCGCATGCCGCGCCGCCTATCGGAAAACTTGATTACCACGGCAGGGGCGTCGGATAGGATCTGCTGGAATTTTGAACCCACCAGACGCTCGTATGGCGCCCAAATGAACGTCTGTTGGGGGTTTCGGTGGAGCAGCGACGCATTTTGAGGCCATTTTTCCAGACGTTTCAACCGACGTCGGCTGAAAGGTCAGCTGGAACATCTGTTGAGCGGTTGTTTGGTGGAATAGAGGCTTAATGTCGGGCCTCCCGCACATGGCCGCCTGCAATGTTGGCGGAGGGAGGCGGCGGGTAGTCCCCTCCCGTCCTCCGCACGCCCCCTAGACGTCCGGGTTCCTACATGCAACGGCATTAGGTCCACCACAGTACTAGGCGTCCTAGCGCATCACTTAATCATGATGAACACAACACCACGTCATCATGACGGAATATCCTATGGGGGGAAGCGAAAAGCCTCCTGCGGGCCCGGGCCCCCGTCTCCAGTCGACGCACCTATGTACACAACCACCGGAGTGGCTCCGGGCTCCACCGTGCAACTGCACGGCATCAGGTCAACATAGCATCTATCAACTACAAAGAACAGTCCCAGGTGAGGCGGGGTGCCTCTCGCGCAACGGCCCGACATCCACACATGCACATTACAAAAGAAAGTACATTGACAATATCCTAAGGGGAGCTGAAGTTCTCCGGTGAGGCCGAGTGCCCCTCGTGCAACGGCACGTATCATTTAACGTAACAGAACTGTCCACCTTCTAGGTGTCTCTCGTGTCTCGTGTCTCAACGGCACGGTATCTGCGAACGGCATCAGGGCGCCGTCCCTCTCCCGGTCCGCCTCCGTTCCAGTCCGCCCACCTGGGGGGGGGGGGGGGGGGAACAAGGGTCTTCCCCCTTCGTCGCCCGTACTACTCGGAGGGCTGCCTGCCCGCTCCGGCTATGACCGAGGTCCCGTCCTCCTGCGCCTGTGACTCCCCGTGACGAGCTCCTCCCGTCCCTCCTCACTGAGGGGCCGAGGGCCCACCCTCCGACCCCTGCTGGCTCGCCGCCACCTAGGACCAAAACACAACCATGTTACTCCGCCATCAATTTCTCCCTTGTGGTCCCTCCCGCCCACGTCCTGACATCCGAAGCCTCCGCCCTCCCTCCAACATCGACTCAACCCCCAAAGTGACATAAATCGAGCAATCATGAAGAAATTTAGGCTGTACTCACTGGAGCAGGTCGCTCTCGTCGGTAGACAGTGACTGTGGTGGTTATTACTCGGTAGAGATCCTCGTCGAGTATCTCCACCCGGGAGTCTCGGTGTCCCCCCACTGTGCGGTATCCTCTCCCCAGCTCTGGCGCCTGCATGTACACCACCCATCTTCCCAGTTTATCCAAGGCGGGTCCCGGAGCCCACGGCGCCCAGGCGGGTCGCCCTCGGTGGCAGTACCGGAGAAGGCTGTAGGAGCAAGTCGCCCCCTCCGTCTAGGTTTCCCACCAGGGCCACCGGGGTCCCGACGGGCATGGCTAGTCCTTCTTTTATAGAGAGCGACGTTACCGCTTGGGCCTCACCCGGGGTTGCTCCTGACTGACCCAGGAGGGGGTCCTCCTCCATGGCGGGGAGGGGCTGGGGCGCACCACCTGGTCCGGACTCCCAGGGTGCTGTTCCTTCCTCCTCCTCTTGCCTTGGGCCTTCTCTACACCCGCTGCTGGCGGGGGGGTCCGACCCCTCCGGCCCTCTTGCCTGGCCCTCGGAGGCTCCTTGCCGGCGGCTGCTACCCTCGGGGACCTCCGCTTCACCACGGGAGGCGACTCTACCAGACCTTGTAGTACTCGCGCTGCCTCCTCGGTCTCCTGGTCCTCGTTGTCCTGCTCCTCCCCCACACTCAGCCCGGGAGTCAACAAAGGGGAGAACTCGGCGGCCGTCGGAGCCCCGTCGTCACCCTCCAACACGATATGTTGTGCCTCCGGGATCTCCACGGGGTGTGTGCACCAGCGGTGTGTAGGGTGTTTGGTCTGTGTGGACCATCAGGTCGTACCTCCGGACCTTTGGGTAAGACCGACCGCAGCCTCCCACCGGGCAGAACCAGCCGAGCCCGGTTCGTGTGGCGTGGGTCCTCCGGTGCCTCTCCATGTTGTCCCTCCTGGAAAACGCCAGGGGACACAGATCGCAGCCAAATCGCTTTCCCTCAGCCTTGGGCATGTTGTCTTCCTCACCGAAGGATGGCCCGAACAACTCCTCTTTGATCCGCTCTCGTTCCAATAAGCGCTGGGTATCTTCTGAGTGGGGGGAGGTCCTCGGAGCTCCTGCGGACCATCTTGGTCCCAGTCTTGCCTGTATTCCCCACCCTCTCTTCCGATTCCTCGCTCTCCGAGCTTCCCCAGATCTGGCCGTCAGTCGCCCGAACCTCCATTCTCTCTGGTCTTTTTTTCTCTCTTCCACCCTCTGGGTATCTGTACTCCCAGGCTCCCTTAACTCTACGCTTTGGCCTCCCTTCATCTTGCTGGTGTGGTGATATGACAGCCGCGATCTACGGTCTAGCCGGTCAGCGACGTAACTCCGAGCTATCGCACGCCAGAACCAGCTCCGGTCTGGCTGTTCTTTCCCCCTCCCTCCGTAGCGACGCGGATCTAACGAGTGCTGCTGTGGTTGCCCCTCCTTCACGGAACTTCCTCCGCCTTCTCCAACTGGTTCATTTTTAATCTCCCGAACTCTCTGTCTGTCCTTCAGAAAATCCTCCGAGGGGTTATAAGGCCGTCTTCGCAGCCGACACGGCATTGACAGCTCTTTGTTATGGCTATTCCGTCTTGCGGAAACACGTTCGACGGCACGCCAGAACCAGCTCCGGTGCGGCTGTTCCATCCTCCTCCTCCTGACGTAACCCCCCTTACTCTCTGGCTGCTCTTGTGTGCCGTCTGTCTCGCCTCCTGCGCCCCAGCTATGGCTCCCACTCCGGGTAGGGTTTTCCTTAGTTATGCTAGTCCTTCCGTCCTGGTTTCCCTGACTTAATCGTGTACTGTCCCCCTTGCGTCCCCCCGACTCTGTCCGTTTGATGGATAGGGCTGTTCTTTCGGCTGGAGGCCCCCCCCCCCCCCCCCCCGTAACGTTTCTGGCGGCCCAGCGAGGTCCCATCTCCTCCTCCTTCGAGGCCGAGATGGCCCTCCCCCCTTTCCTCTCCCCCCACCTTGCGTGGCTCCGGAGGAGGTCTTCCCCGACCCCGGGGGAAGGGGGGGGCGCGGTCACCCCCTACAGCTGCTACTCCTCTGGCGGAGCCACCTCTCCGGTACCATACAGGCGGTCATACACGGCCGCATTGTCCATTCACTTAGTACAGTCCGTAAGCGTATAATTTTATTAACGTTTGTCTCTGCCGAGTTCCGCGCTCGCCAGTCACCCAGCGGAGGCGTATACCCATCGGGGACAGCTTTCAGGGCGTCCCCGTGCACAATACGGGTCTTTCTTCCCTACTTGATCTGGTACACAACCCCCCCCTATGCGGGCTGTGACTTCCCACGGGCCAGTCCAAAATCGTTGCAATTTGGGACACCTGCCCACCTTCCGTTTGGGGTGGAAGAAGTACACAGCTTGTCCCACAACAAAGGGTTTCCCGAGGAGTCGAGCGTCGTAGTTCCTCCTCTGGCGTCTTACACACCCTGAAGCATGTACCCGGACGTAATCATGCCCTTGTGCCAGCCTAAATCTCAAGGTCTCCACATACCCCTCCGGATCCTGGAGGGGTTCCACCGGGTACAAGGTACCGAGCGGCCCGGCTACCTCCCTTCCCATCATCATGGCGTTGGGCGTCTGATCTGTCGTCCGATGCACCGAGCTGCGATATGCCGACATCACATAGGGTAAGAGCTGGTCCCAATCTTTTTGGTCTTCTCGCACTACCATGGTCAGCAGGTTCTTGATAGTACGGTTCAGCCGCTCCACTAGCCCGTCACTTTTTGGGTTGAAGGGGCAAGTCCGGGTCTTGGCTGTCCCCAGCAGACTCAGTACCTCTTTAAATAGCAGACTTTCGAAATTTCGGCCCTGGTCGGAGAGTACGGTCAGGGGGTACCCGTACCTACAGACAAACTCCTCCACGAAAGCTCGGGCCACCCTGACGGCCTCCTGGTTGGGGAGGGCGTAAGCCTCTGCCCATCGGGTGAAATAATCTGCTATCACTAGTATATAACGGTTCCCCCTATCACTCCGGGGAAGTGGGCCCATGATGTCCATGGCCACACGCTCGAGCGTTGCGCCTACCTCCACATGTCCCATGGGACTCCTCCGCCGGCGTGGAGGATCTTTCGCCTGTAGGCACGTCGGGCAGGAGGCGCACCAGCGGATGACCTCGTTCTCGCAGGTCAGTCGCCGCTTCCCGGAGGTGTCCTTCACCGAGTCTCAGTCCAGACTGACTGCCAGAGGGTCAGTGGTCACTTTTATAGGAGGCTCGCCCCAGCTCGCCCTGACGTCACTACCGGTCGGGGCGACCCCTAGCGGCCCCGGGAGGAGGCTCCGCGCTCCTCCTCCGGCATCTCCGCCGGCACCTCCGGCCAGCCGGAGGCAGAGGTCCCTCCTCCTGGAGTACCAAACTTATTAGTACCACAGTATATATGTTTAACCTGTCTCTTATCCCTTCTCCTACACTTGCTGTTCTACTGTCCCCGGCTGCCGCCCAATCCCCTCGGCCGGCTGGAGGGCGCCCGGACCACTACCGACTTTAACACGGCCATTGACACTTCTCGCGTACCTGGGCGGGTAGCAAATGATAGGCTATATGTGTAGTTTCCAGTTCTGGGACCTTTATTGCGCTGGATTTTACCGTTTGGTTCGAAAATAACAAACATGGTGGGACGAATGTCATCGGGTCGCTCATATTCCCCCTTGTCAAACTGATGCTATAAATAGAACAACGAACCACGACATTGCTTCCGCGCGTAGGGGACTGGCCAATGATAACCATGCACACTGTACACTCTTATGTACCATAACCCGAAGGCGGCGCGGTGCGTGGACGGACTAGAGGAAGAGGGGGAAGTGTAGGAGGAGGTGAAAGGTTACAGGGAGCGGTTAGGATTGCAATCTACAGGAAGTTTCGGTTTTTTTTCTGATCAACTAGCAGCTTAATCCCACACAATTCATGCAGCCGACAGATGGATATTTTGAACGTGGGTTTACGATATGCAACTTTTCCGGAACTAGCTGATCTTTTCTTAACATACTTTCAAACCCAAATGAGCAGTACTCCCATTGTGGACATAGATTATAACAGATGAAGATGTCTTAACATCAATATTGTAATGATTACCACACATAAGGAAGACTCTAACAGTCAATATGGTGCACACGTGTGAAAGTCTGTTTAAATAAATCGTAAGGGGGTAGGGAGTTAGCTCAGCAGTTAGGGTACTGGACTTGTAACCCCAAAGTTGCAGGACTTTGTGGTTTCGAGTCCCACTCCCAGCAGTGGTAGATTGACTTCTATATCAAAGGCCAATCCTTCTCATACTATGTCAATGTGGTGTGGGAAGTAAAAAGAAATCTCACCTAGGTAAATGTGTAGGGGTGATCTTTGCACAAAATATTATACGGAAACAGGGTTACTGTGGCTGTACGTGATAAATATGGGGCAGAGGTTCATTTTATCGTCAATTTTACCAAGTATTTATCATGTACAGACACAGTATTCCTGTTTTCGTATTATCATATACCTTAAAATATCAAATTTTTACCTTTGCTTCTGGGCAAGTTTTTGAATTTCGCTGCCGTACATGCCCTATACGACACATACATACTCTGTACATCACCTAGGTGTCGTACAGATATAAATACGGCATGGGTAGCAGTGGGCCGTATGTGTAGGATATACTACCACAGGTATATAATAATTAATGTTATTAGCAGGTGGATGGTTGGTCTTGAACTTGTATTTGGCATGATATCCATGTATTTTTCCCTAATTTCATTGCATGGGGGGGGGGGGGGTATCAGCCATCTTTGAATTGTAATGCAGTCATGTTCCCCTAGAGGACTCTGTGGTTCATATCACTCTCCAAGCATATTGGCAAATGCCCTATACCTATATCCTTATAAGAACTCTGAGTATCTGGTTGAAGCTCAGCCTCACTTTGACCATGGAGCCTGTAGTATGGTCAACAACACCAGATGGTGCTATAAGTGAGTGCAGATAGATTTCTTTTTTTTTTTGGACAAGTTTTATGGCAATGCAATATCTTAGTTTTATTATTTTTCGGTTTGACCTTGGGTTAATTTGATATTCAAGAATCACAAATAATTATACAGAGGATACAATGCATGTCTCTGAGCCTAGTATAGCCGACCACATGCCTTACCCTTCCCCCTGCACCTAACTATTGGCCTCAGTCCCTGTATCTTATCCCTCCCCACCTACCGTCACCATTACCGCCTCCCGGGATTAATTGAATATTCAAGAATCGTGCATAATTATACAGCGGATACACTGCATGTCTCTGACCACTCGCACCACCCATTGGCGGTAGGGAGATGTGTGAATGTTACATACTTCTTCAAACAGTTATACATAACTTTGTAAGACTGACACAAGACTGTTGCAAGACTGCAGTAAGACTGATACAAGACTTGTAAGACTGTTGTAAGGCTAATATGAGACTGTTGTATGACTGTTGAAAGACTGTTGTAAGGCTGATACGAGACTGTCACAAGACTGTTTGAAAGCTTCTACAAGACTGTTGCAAGACTGTTGTAAGACTGTTGCACAACTGTTGTAAGACTGCTGTAAGACTGTTGTAAAACTGTTACAAGACTGTTGTAAAGTTGATACAAGACTGTTGCGAGACTGTTGTAAGACTTGTAAGATTGTTGCAAGACTGGTCTAAGACTGTTCTAAGACTGTTCTAAGACTGTTGCAAGACTGATACAGGACTGTTGCAAGACTGTTGTACGGCTGATACAAGACTGTGGCAAGACTTTTAAGACTGTTGTAAGACTGATGCAAGACTGTTATGTGACTGTTGTAAGGCCAATATGAGACTGGTAAGACTGTAATAAGCCTGATGCAAGTCTGTTGTAAGACTGTTGCAATAATTCTGTAAGACTGATACAAGACTGTTGTAAGACTGATACAAGACTGTTGCAAGAATTTTGTAAGACTGATACAAGGCTGTTGCAAGACTGTTGTAAGGCTAATACAAGACTTGTAAGACTGTTGTAAGGCTAATATGAGACCGTTGTAAAGCTGATACTTGTAAGACTTGTAAGACTTGTAAGACTTTTGCAAGATTGTTGTAAAGCTGATACACGACTGTTACAAGATTGTTGTATGACTGTTGTAAGACTGTTGTATGGCTGATATGAGACTGTTGCGAGCCTGATGTACGGCTGCTACAAGATTGTTGCACAACTTGTTACTGTTACAAGACTTTTGTAAGACTACTGTAAGACTTGTAAGACTGATGCAAGACTGTTGTTAGACTGTTGTACGGCTGATAAAAGACTGTTTCAAGACTAATTTCAGACTGTTACAAAACTGTGTAAGACTGATGCAAGACTATTGCAAGACTGTTGTATGACTGTTGTATGACTATTGTAAGGCTGATATGAGACTGTTGCGAGCCTGTTGTACGGCTGCTACAAGATTGTTGCACAACTTGTAAGACTGCTACAAGACTGTTGTATGAGTGAAACAAGACTGTTGCAAGATTTATAAAACTTGTAATGACTATTGTAAGACTGATACAAGACTGTTGCAAGACTGTTTTAGTGCTGATACAAGACTGTTGCAAGACTTTTAAGACTGTTGGAACACTGATGCAAGACTTATATGATTGTTGTAAGACTGTTGTATTGCTGATACAAGACTGTTACAAGACTGTTGTAAGACAACTGCAAGACTGTTGTAAGACTGTTTTACAGCTGATACGAGACTGTTGCAAAACTGTTGTAAGGCTGATGCAAGACTGTTGCAAGACACTTGTAAGACTGTTGTATGACTGTTGAAAGACTGTTGTAAGGCTGATGCGAGACTGTCGCAAGACTGATGTAAGGCTGCCTCAAGACTGTTGCAAGACTGTTGTAAGACTGTTGCACAACTGTTGTAGGTCTGCTGTAGGACTGTTGTAAAACTGCTACAAGACTATTGTAAAACTGCTACAAGACCGTTGTAAGACTGCTACAAGACTGTTGTAAGACTGTTGTATGACTGCTACAACACTGTTGCAAGACTGCTGCAAGACTTGTAAGACCTGTCAGACTGTTGTAAGACTGATGCAAGACTGTTGCAAGACTGTTTTATGGCTGATGCAAGACTGCTCTGCTTGGAGATTACAAACTGTAGTACAAGTTCTAACACCAGGAAATACAGTTTTTATGTTTTTGAGTTCCCAAAAAGCATTGTAGTCTGGTGGGGGAGGGGGGGGGGGCGGGGTTCGTCCCAGCAAATAATTTCAGAGATTTTTCTCAGGTGCTGCTGATATCCCCGACTGTTGCAAGACTGCTTTAAGACCGTTGTAAGGCTGATACAAGACTGTTGTAAGACTGTGGAAAGACTGTTGTTATGCTGATACGAGACTGTTGCAGGACAAGTGTAAGGTTGCTACAAGACTGTTGCAAGACTGTTGTAAGACTGTTTTACAGCTGATACGAGACTGTTGCAAAACTGTGTAAGACTGACACAAGACTGTTGCAAGACTACAGTAAGACTGATTCAAGACTTGTAAGACTGTTGTAAGGCTAATATAAGACTGTTGTAAGGCTGATGCAAGACTGTTGCAAGACACTTGTAAGACTGTTGTATGACTGTTGAAAGACTGTTGTAAGGCTGATGTGAGACTGTCACAAGACTGATGTAAGGCTGCCTCAAGACTGTTGCAAGACTGTTGTAAGACTGTTGCACAACTGTTGTAGGTCTGCTGTAGGACTGTTGTAAAACTGCTACAAGACTATTGTAAAACTGCTACCAGACCGTTGTAAGACTGCTACAAGACTGTTGTAAGACTGTTGTATGACTGCTACAAGACTGTTGCAAGACTGCGGCAAGACTTGTAAGACCTCTCAGACTGTTGTAAGACTGATGCAAGACTGTTGCAAGACTATTTAATGGCTGATGCAAGACTGCTCTGCTTGGAGATTACAAACTGTAGTACAAGTTCAAATACCAGGAAATACAGTTTTTATGTTTTTGAGTTCCCAAAAAGCATTGTAGTCTGGTGGGGGAGGGGGGGGGGGGGGTTTGTCCCAGCAAATAATTTCAGAGATTTTTCTCAGGTGCTGCTGATATCCCCGACTGTTGCAAGACTGCTTTAAGACCGTTGTAAGGCTGATACAAGACTGTTGTAAGACTGTTGCAAGACTGTTGTTATGCTAATACAAGACTGTTGCAGGACTGGTGTAAGGTTGCTACAAGACTGTTGCAAGACTGTTGTAAGAGTGTTGCACAACTGTTGCAAGACTATTGGAAAACTGGTGCAAGACCATTGTAAGACTACTACAAGACTGTTGTAAGACTGCTACAAGACTTGTATGACTGATACAAGACTGTTGCAAGATTTATAAGGCTGTTGTAACGACTGTTGCAAGACTGTTGTAAGACTGTTGGAAGAATTTTGTAAGACTAGTACAAGACTGTTGCAAGACTGTTGTAACGTTGATACAAGACTGTTGCTAGACTGTTGTAAGACTTGTAAGATTGTTGCAAGACTGTTACAAGACTGTTGCAAGACTGTTGTAAGGCTGATACAAGACTTGTAAGACTGTTGTAAGGCTAATAATATGAGACCGTTGTAAGGCTGATGCATGACTGTTGCAAGACACTTGTAAGACTTGTAAGACTTTTACAAGACTGCTGTAAGGCTGATACGAGAATGTTGCAAGACTGGTGTAAGGTTGCTACAAGACTGTTGCACAACTGTTGTAAGACTGCTGTAAGACTATTGTAAAAACTGCTACAAGACCATTGTAAGACTGCTACAAGACTGTTGCAAGACTAACAAGACTGTAGTATGACTGATACAAGACTGTTGCAAGATTAATGAGACTGTTCTAATGACTGTTGTAGGGCTAATATGAGACTGGTAAGACTATTGTAAGCCTGATACATGACTGTTGCAAGACTGCTGTAATGCTGATACAAGATTGTTGCAAGACTGTTACAAGACTGTTGTAAGACTACTGTAAGACTTGTAAGAGCATTGTAAGACTGATGCAAAACTGCTGATACAAGACTGTTCCAAGACTAATTTAAGACTGTTACAAAACTGTGTAAGACTGATGCAAGACTGCTGCTAGACTGTTGTAAGGCTGATACAAGACTGTTGTAAGACTGTTACAAGACTGTTGTATGAGTGAAACAAGACTGTTGCAAGACCTTTAAGAATGTTGGAACACAAATGCAAGACGTTTATATGACTGTTGTATTGCTGATACAAGACTTACAAGGCTGTTGTAAGACAACTGCAAGACTGTTGTAAGACTGTTTTACAGCTGATACGAGACTGTTGCAAAACTGTGTAAGACTGACACAAGACTGTTGCAAGACTACAGTAAGACGTATTCAAGACTTGTAAGACTGTTGTAAGGCTAATATAAGACTGTTGTAAGGCTGATGCAAGACTGTTGCAAGACACTTGTAAGACTGTTGTATGACTGTTGAAAGACTGTTGTAAGGCTGATGCGAGACTGTCGCAAGACTGATGTAAGGCTGCCTCAAGACTGTTGCAAGACTGTTGTAAGACTGTTGCACAACTGTTGTAGGTCTGCTGTAGGACTGTTGTAAAACTGCTACAAGACTATTGTAAAACTGCTACAAGACCGTTATAAGACTGCTACAAGACTGTTGTAAGACTGTTGTATGACTGCTACAAGACTGTTGCAAGACTGCTGCAAGACTTGTAAGACCTGTCAGACTGTTGTAAGACTGATGCAAGACTGTTGCAAGACTGTTTTATGGCTGATGCAAGACTGCTTTGCTTGGAGATTACAAACTGTAGTACAAGTTCTAATACCAGGAAATACAGTTTTTATGTTTTTGAGTTCCCAAAAAGCATTGTAGTCTGGTGGGGGAGGGAGGGGGGGGGGTTCGTCCCAGCAAATAATTTCAGAGATTTTTCTCAGGTGTTGCTGATATCCCCGACTGTTGCAAGACTGCTTTAAGACCGTTGTAAGGCTGATACAAGACTGTTGTAAGACTGTGGAAAGACTGTTGTTATGCTGATATGAGACTGTTGCAGGACTGGTGTAAGGTTGCTACAAGACTGTTGCAAGACTGTTGTAAGAGTGTTGCACAACTGTTATAAGACTATTTGAAAACTGGTACAAGACCATTGTAAGACTACTAAAAGACTGTTGTAAGACTGCTACAAGACTTGTATGACTGATACACGACTGTTGCAAGATTTATAAGGCTGTTGTAACGACTGTTGCAAGACTGTTGTAAGGCTGATACAAGACTTGTAAGACTGTTGTAAGGCTAATAATATGAGACCGTTGTAAGGCTGATACATGACTGTTGCGAGACACTTGTAAGACTTGTAAGACTGCTGTAAGGTTGCTACAAGACTGTTGCACAACTGTTGTAAGACTGCTGTAAGACTATTGTAAAACTGCTACAAGACCATGCTGATACAAGATTGTTGCAAGACTGTTGTAAGACTGATGCAAAACTGCTGATACAAGACTGTTCCAAGACTAATTCAAGACTGTTACAAAACTGTGTAAGACTGATGCAAGACTGCTGCTAGACTGTGGTAAGACTGTTACAAGACTGTTGTATGAGTGAAACAAGACCTTTAAGAATGTTGGAACACAAATGCAATACGTTTATATGACTGTTGTATTGCTGATACAAGACTTACAAGGCTGTTGTAAGACAACTGCAAGACTGTTGTAAGACTGTTTTACAGCTAATATGAGACTGTGACAAGAGATTGTTCTAAGACTTGTGACTGTTGTAAGACTGCTACAAGAATGTTGTATGGGTGTTGCTAGACTGCAATGAGACTGTTGCAAGATTTGTAATGACTTTTGGAAGACTGTTATACCATATCAACCTTTTTATCCTTGTTTAGTATTTTGATATTGAATTTTGATATTGAATTTTTTAACAAATTTGCAGTACTCTAAATTTGATTTATGCTTTAAAACAAGGACATAGGCCCCTCATTTTTAAATTAGATATGTGTTTTGGAGGAAAAAAGACGAATCGTCACCAATATAGCAAAACATTTATTGATAAATTATTATTTAATCATCGCACATTGTCAGCTGATCTACAGTGCCTCGATACAACAACATTCAGCTTATCAAGTCCAATAGAATAAATCTTTTAATATACAAATAACACAAATAACATGGAAACGTTTTTCTAACTCCAATTTTCGATCACTATGTACATTGAAAAAAGACCAAGAGTGCCACTTTAGCAAACACATTTTAACAACCCTCAATAAAGGTAATAATTATGAGAAGCCTTACATACTATTTTTTTTGTTATTTTATTTTTACACATGTATGGTTTACAATAATTAATAAGTATGAACAATACAAGAAAGGGAAACACAATATAAGTGGTACCAGTCTTCACCACTAATAACTTGAAATTGTTTGTTCTCCTACTATCTAAAAGGTGTACGAGAAAATTCAGAATAGATGTTGCAGATGATTTTAGGTGACTTTAGATCTTCCATCAAAAAAAAAATTTCATATGATGTGATCTGCTTTAATGCATGTTTGAAAGACCTGCGATGGGGAACAACCAAAGTGAGTGTAAATATTGTCTTTATTCCTCTCTATTTTTGAAGTGTATATATCACAATAACCGAAGCCTTCGAAGCTCCTGTTTTCTATCCTGCTTCTCATTGGTTTCACATTAGTGCGAACATGCACATTGGAATTCTGTTTCTATGATGCTCTGCGGTACTCTCCACCTGAGGATGGCGCCGTCGGTGCTGACGGAGAGGATGTACTTGCCATCCGGGCTGATCTTCACACGTGTGATGCCTGCACCATGACCCAGGCCGATGTGGGTCGTCACGCCCTGGTCGTAAAGCCACACCTGTGTACAGCCAAAATACAAAAGTCAAAATTTTTCCAGCCAATAAGTTTTTTAATGAACCTCGAAGGAACAAAAGAAATTACATAACAACCACAAAAAAACGCATTCACGCAATAAAGACTGAGGTAAGCAAGGTTTGTAGATTTCCTACTTTTTCCCATAAATGTAGTCTCCTCAGGGGCCGCATTATCCCCTGCCCCTCTCCCCTCCGGGGGCAGGGGCGGGCCCGCCTCTCCCAGAGAGGGGGTAGGGGCGGGCCCGCCTCTCCCCAAGAGGGGGCAGGGGCATGCCCGCCTCTCCCCTCCGGAGGCAGGGGCGGGCCCGCCTCTCCCCTCCAGGGGGCAGGGGCGGGCCCGCCTCTCCCCTCCAGGGGGGCAGGGGCGGGCCCGCCTCTCCCCTCCAGGGGGCAGGGGCGGGCCCGCCTCTCCCCTCCGCGGGCAGGGGCGGGCCCGCCTCTCCCCTCAGGGGGGCAGGGGCTGGCCCGCCTCTCCCCTCAGAGGGGTAGGGGCGGGCCCGCCTCTCCCCTCCGCGGGCAGGGGCGGGCCCGCCTCTCCCCTCAGGGGGGCAGGGGCTGGCCCGCCTCTCCCCTCAGAGGGGTAGGGGCTGGCCCGCCTCTCCCCTCAGGGGGGTAGGGGCTGGCCCGCCTCTCCCCTCAGGGGGGTAGGGGCTGGCCCGCCTCTCCCCTCAGGGGGGTAGGGGCTGGCCCGCCTCTCCCCGAGAGGGGGCAGGGGCTGGCCCGCCTCTCCCCGAGAGGGGGCAGGGGCTGGCCCGCCTCTCCCCGAGAGGGGGCAGGGGCTGGCCCGCCTCTCCCCGAGAGGGGGCAGGGGCTGGCCCGCCTCTCCCCGAGAGGGGGCAGGGGCAGGCCCGCCTCTCCCCGAAAGGGGGCAGGGGCAGGCCCGCCTCTCCCCGAGAGGGGGCAGGGGCAGGCCTGCAGGCCCGCCTCTCCCCGAGAGGGGGCAGGGGCAGGCCCGCAGGCCCGCCTCTCCCCGAGAGGGGGCAGGGGCAGGCTCGCCTCTCCCCGAGAGGGGGCAGGGGCAGGCCCGCCTCTCCCCGAGAGGGGGCAGGGGCAGGCCCGCCTCTCCCCGAGAGGGGGCAGGGGCAGGCCCGCCTCTCCCCGAGAGGGGGCAGGGGCAGGCCCGCCTCTCCCCGAGAGGGGGCAGGGGCAGGCCCGCCTCTCCCCGAGAGGGGGCAGGGGCAGGCCCGCCTCTCCCCGAGAGGGGGCAGGGGCAGGCCCGCCTCTCCCCGAGAGGGGGCAGGGGCAGGCCCGCCTCTCCCCGAGAGGGGGCAGGGGCAGGCCCGCCTCTCCCCGAGAGGGGGCAGGGGCAGGCCCGCCTCTCCCCGAGAGGGGGCAGGGGCAGGCCCGCCTCTCCCCGAGAGGGGGCAGGGGCAGGCCCGCCTCTCCCTTCCGGGGGCAGGGGCGGACCCGCCTCTCCCCGAGAGGGGGCAGGGGCGGGCCCGCCTCTCCCCGAGAGGGGGCAGGCCCGCCTCTCCCCTCCGGAGGCAGGCCTCTCCCCTTGGGGGGCAGGGGCATGCCCGCCTCTCCCTTCCGGGGGCAGGGGCGGGCCCGCCTCTCCCCGAGAGGGGGCAGGGGCGAGCCCGCCTCTCCCCGAGAGGGAGCAGGGGCAGGCCCGCCTCTCCCCCAGGGGGGGGCCGCCTCTCCCCTCCGGAGGCAGGCCTCTCCCCTCGGGGGGCAGGGGCTGGCCCGCCTCTCCCCTCGGGGGGCAGGGGCTGGCCCGCCTCTCCCCTCGGGGGGCAGGGGCTGGCCCGCCTCTCCCCTCGGGGGGCAGGGGCTGGCCCGCCTCTCCCCGAGAGGGGGCAGGGGCTGGCCCGCCTCTCCCCGAGAGGGGGCAGGGGCTGGCCCGCCTCTCCCCGAGAGGGGGCAGGGGCAGGCCCGCCTCTCCCCGAGAGGGGGCAGGGGCAGGCCCGCCTCTCCCCGAGAGGGGGCAGGGGCAGGCCCGCCTCTCCCCGAGAGGGGGCAGGGGCAGGCCCGCCTCTCCCCGAGAGGGGGCAGGGGCAGGCCCGCCTCTCCCCGAGAGGGGGCAGGGGCAGGCCCGCAGGCCCGCCTCTCCCCGAGAGGGGGCAGGGGCAGGCCCGCCTCTCCCCGAGAGGGGGCAGGGGCAGGCCCGCCTCTCCCCGAGAGGGGGCAGGGGCAGGCCCGCCTCTCCCCGAGAGGGGGCAGGGGCAGGCCCGCCTCTCCCCGAGAGGGGGCAGGGGCAGGCCCGCCTCTCCCCGAGAGGGGGCAGGGGCAGGCCCGCCTCTCCCCGAGAGGGGGCAGGGGCAGGCCCGCCTCTCCCCGAGAGGGGGCAGGGGCAGGCCCGCCTCTCCCCGAGAGGGGGCAGGGGCAGGCCCGCCTCTCCCCGAGAGGGGGCAGGGGCAGGCCCGCCTCTCCCCGAGAGGGGGCAGGGGCAGGCCCGCCTCTCCCTTCCGGGGGCAGGGGCGGACCCGCCTCTCCCCGAGAGGGGGCAGGGGCGGGCCCGCCTCTCCCCGAGAGGGGGCAGGCCCGCCTCTCCCCTCCGGAGGCAGGCCTCTCCCCTTGGGGGGCAGGGGCATGCCCGCCTCTCCCTTCCGGGGGCAGGGGCGGGCCCGCCTCTCCCCGAGAGGGGGCAGGGGCGAGCCCGCCTCTCCCCGAGAGGGAGCAGGGGCAGGCCCGCCTCTCCCCCAGGGGGGGGCCGCCTCTCCCCTCCGGAGGCAGGCCTCTCCCCTCGGGGGGCAGGGGCTGGCCCGCCTCTCCCCGAGAGGGGGCAGGGGCTGGCCCGCCTCTCCCCGAGAGGGGGCAGGGGCTGGCCCGCCTCTCCCCGAGAGGGGGCAGGGGCTGGCCCGCCTCTCCCCGAGAGGGGGCAGGGGCTGGCCCGCCTCTCCCCGAGAGGGGGCAGGGGCTGGCCCGCCTCTCCCCGAGAGGGGGCAGGGGCAGGCCCGCCTCTCCCCGAGAGGGGGCAGGGGCAGGCCCGCCTCTCCCCGAGAGGGGGCAGGGGCAGGCCCGCCTCTCCCCGAGAGGGGGCAGGGGCAGGCCCGCCTCTCCCCGAGAGGGGGCAGGGGCAGGCCCGCCTCTCCCCGAGAGGGGGCAGGGGCAGGCCCGCCTCTCCCCGAGAGGGGGCAGGGGCAGGCCCGCCTCTCCCCGAGAGGGGGCAGGGGCAGGCCCGCCTCTCCCTTCCGGGGGCAGGGGCGGACCCGCCTCTCCCCGAGAGGGGGCAGGGGCGGGCCCGCCTCTCCCCGAGAGGGGGCAGGCCCGCCTCTCCCCTCCGGAGGCAGGCCTCTCCCCTTGGGGGGCAGGGGCATGCCCGCCTCTCCCTTCCGGGGGCAGGGGCGGGCCCGCCTCTCCCCGAGAGGGGGCAGGGGCGAGCCCGCCTCTCCCCGAGAGGGAGCAGGGGCAGGCCCGCCTCTCCCCCAGGGGGGGGCCGCCTCTCCCCTCCGGAGGCAGGCCTCTCCCCTCGGGGGGCAGGGGCTGGCCCGCCTCTCCCCTCGGGGGGCAGGGGCTGGCCCGCCTCTCCCCTCGGGGGGCAGGGGCTGGCCCGCCTCTCCCCTCGGGGGGCAGGGGCTGGCCCGCCTCTCCCCTCGGGGGGCAGGGGCTGGCCCGCCTCTCCCCGAGAGGGGGCAGGGGCAGGCCCGCCTCTCCCCGAGAGGGGGCAGGGGCAGGCCCGCCTCTCCCCGAGAGGGGGCAGGGGCAGGCCCGCAGGCCCGCCTCTCCCCGAGAGGGGGCAGGGGCAGGCCCGCCTCTCCCCGAGAGGGGGCAGGGGCAGGCCCGCCTCTCCCCGAGAGGGGGCAGGGGCAGGCCCGCCTCTCCCCGAGAGGGGGCAGGGGCAGGCCCGCCTCTCCCCGAGAGGGGGCAGGGGCAGGCCCGCCTCTCCCCGAGAGGGGGCAGGGGCAGGCCCGCCTCTCCCTTCCGGGGGCAGGGGCGGACCCGCCTCTCCCCGAGAGGGGGCAGGGGCGGGCCCGCCTCTCCCCGAGAGGGGGCAGGCCCGCCTCTCCCCTCCGGAGGCAGGCCTCTCCCCTTGGGGGGCAGGGGCATGCCCGCCTCTCCCTTCCGGGGGCAGGGGCGGGCCCGCCTCTCCCCGAGAGGGGGCAGGGGCGAGCCCGCCTCTCCCCGAGAGGGAGCAGGGGCAGGCCCGCCTCTCCCCCAGGGGGGGGCCGCCTCTCCCCGAGAGGGGCAGGGGCAGGCCCGCCTCTCCCCTCCGGAGGCAGGCCTCTCCCCTCGGGGGGCAGGGGCGGGCCCGCCTCTCCCCTGCAGGGGCAGGCCTGCCTCTCCCCTCCGGAGGCAGGGGCGGGCCCGCCTTTCCCCGAGAGGGGCAGGGGCAGGCCCGCCTCTCCCCTGCAGGGGCAGGCCCGCCTCTCCCCTCCGGAGGCAGGCCCCTCCCCTCGGGGGGGGGGGGGGGGGGGGGGGGGGGGGGCAGGGGCTGGCCCGCCTCTCCCCTCCGGGGGCAGCTGGCCCGCCTCTCCCCTCCGGGGGCAGGGGCTGGCCCGCCTCTCCCCGAGAGGGGGCAGGGGCAGGCCCGCCTCGGGGGGAGAGGGGCAGGCCTGCCCCGGGTCCGCCTCTACCCTCGGGGGGGGCAGGGGCGGGCCGGCCTCTCCCCTCGGGGGGGGGGCAGGGGCGGGCCGGCCTCTCCCCTCGGGGGGCAGGGGCCTGTTTTAGCAAGGGATATCAGTTGGGGTACGAAAAAGAATATATAAATAAGATAATAATTATTCCTATTTAAGGTCATCATTTTCTAATATATAAGACAGCAATGTCTTACCTTGATGAGGCGATCGTCTCCTCCAGACACAAAGTAGGTGCCTTCTTTGGAGATGTCCATGCCGTTGATTGAACCCGACTTGGAGCCCTCCAGTTCGCGGATGGTGGATCCGTCGAAGGACTCGAAGTAGCCCACCTTGCGGTCGGTGCCGGTGGTGATGATCTGGTGCTCCTGGGGGTGGTAGCACACGTACTTGAAGAGTGTGTTGACGCGGATCATCTGACATCTGCACTGCTTTCTGAAATGTTAGACAGATATTGGATCAGAGAGTGTGTGGTGCTTTACAAGGTGATGCCCTACTGTATTCATGGATTAGAGAGTGTGTGGTGTGTTACTATCCATCGAGTTTGAATTACGTAGTGATTCAAACAAGATGGGATCGAGCTCTGACACTAAACTTGAATGGGTTTCTGAATTTATCTCACCCTTAATATTGACTAATGGGCTAAGATTTGTGACATAATCCCCCATTGGATATTTTTCCTAAATATCTAATGGGCGTTTGATACGAGTTTCCAATGATAAGTCTATGGAGAAAAAATACTAGGGGTGAGATAAAAGGTGATGCCCTACTGTAGTCATGGATCAGAGTGTGTGGTGCGTTACAATGCCCTACTGTAGTCATGGCTTGATCTCAAGATATTAAGAGAAAATGTAGTTAGTGAGCCTGTAGCAATTGGCATTCAAGGTCTTCACTTCCTAAGTCATTGAAACATAGCTGATTCACTATGTCTAACTGAGCCTGAACATTATCAATACTGCACCTTTAGTGGTTTTTCACAGACGTTCGGCCCTAGGTATATAATATCACTATATACAGCACTACTTTAATAATAGAAATAAATATCTCAATTAATGAGTTTTTACTATTCTAGACTGTCGTCCGAGAGAGCTTTCCCCAAAAAAGGAGGGTGGTTGTGGCCCATTAGATTGTAGGTCAACTCTCGACTGAAGAAGCGTCCCAAGGCGCTAGAAAATATCATGTAAGGAGGTCAGGGTCAAGGTCAGGGTTTGCTGCGAATGCAGTCATTGGATACTGGGTCTACTCTATTCCTTATATGGACTTAGTGTAATGGGACAACTCCATGGTGGGAGGAGATACTGAGGGATAACTATACCCACCAGAGGCCCACCCCTCTAAGAATTGGGAAAAGGAAGTTTTTTTTTCTTTTATATTCTTAATTTCTACTGTCCTGAAATTCAGGGCTTGATTATCAGAGAAGTGTGTGTAATAAACGGAATTAAAAATATAGATATTTTGCTTATTAAATACTCATCATGTCAGAGATTAACTTACTATCTAACGAACACATAGAGGTGTTCAAATTCCCCCCAAACCTCACAGACATCGCATACTTGTTCTGGGCTATTTATGTACAATGATTATACACCTATGACAAAAATCTATTTAATACTACACGCTGCTAGGGGTGCAGTATAAATAATACCCCGGTGCACTGTGACTATAGCGAATGTTCAGGTGCACTCTGTAGTGTACTTCGTAAGTACATCAGATGCTGTTTTTTTCATAATATATTAGGTATATGATAATAATCAAACATAATGACTAAACAGTAGGGATGCCATTCTCTGCCTTTCATCTCAGAAAATTTCCCTCCGGCTCTGAATTTGGTATGTATTTCATGACACAAAAGACCTGGAACGACCGTCACCACATTCTCTCTTATAATCATTAAAATGGAGTTTCTTCATAGATTTTAGGTACATAATAATCAACAAACGTGCTGACTGGACAAAACAGATCTCCCATTTGGCCAGTCATCAATTTCATACTGCCTTCTGCATATGGCATCAGGCAATATGAAATCGACGACTGACCTTGAACAGGAACCGTTTCGTCCACACTAAGGACGTTTCCTAATAATAATGTTGATCCAGACAATAAAACGCACTGAGGTGGAGGGACACTTACGCGAGATCCCAGATGATGCAGGAGCCGTCGGTGCTGGAGGTGACGCACTCCGTGTTGCTTTGCTTCACCTTGATGGAGGTGACCGAGGCCTTGTGCTCCTTGAGTGTGAAGAGCAGCTTGGTGGTGAAGGTGTAGCCCTTCGGCACAATCTTGCACTGCACCTGCCAGACGCGTACGTCTCCATGCTGCCCACCGCTGACGATGTGACAGCAGTCGGTGTAGTAGGCGAGTGCTGTCACGCCCAGCTTGTGGGCATCCTCGATGGTGTACATGGGTTTGCCGGACTCCGGGTAGTAAACGCGGATACGTCCGTCATCCCAGCCTGGAATACAACCAAGACATGTTACACTCACAGGGATATAAACCAAGCGTGTTACACTCACAGGGATATAAACTAAGCCATGTTACACTCACAGGGAAATAAACCTAGCCATGTTACACTCACAGGGAAATAAACCTAGCCATATTACACTCACAGGGATATAAACCAAGGTGCGTTACACTCACAGGGCTATAAACTAAGGCATGTTACACTCACAGGGATATAAACTAAGACATGTTACACTCACAGGGAAATAAACCTAGCCATGTTACACTCACAGGGATATAAACTAATGCATGTTACACTCACAGGGATATAAACTAAGGCATGTCACACTCACAGGGATATAAACTAAGACATGTTACACTCACAGGGAAATAAACCTAGCCATGTTACACTCACAGGGAAATAAACCTAACAACAAATAAATCAAAGGATCAAAGACTGAGCAGAAAACCAGAAATTTAAAACACTTCTAGGAAAGAAACCTAGCCATGTTACACTGACAGGATCAAAGACTGAGGATCATTTACCACCATATTCAAAGTTTTCTGCCAATGTTTCCATGGTGATAACTAAAAAGTTATTTATCAATTATCACTTTAAAGACATTTTACATAATCTCAGAAAAAAGGATCCATGTTGAATCAGGTGAGATAAATGACATTTTAACAGAAAATAGAAAATCATGCCTTAAGGCATCTTTTGCACTAGCTACGGGAGTGCCTTGAGGCATAATTGGTAAAGAAAGGGTTAAGGAATTCTGCATATACTTGTAGGAGAAATACAAATAGTAAAACTCACCAGTAATGATGCTTTTCCCGTCGGGCATGATCTCCAGGGCATGGCAGGTCATGTTGGGGTTGGTGATGCGCAGAAGTTCCTTATTCTTGCTTGCATGCCACATACGAATTTCTTGTTTCGAAGCAGTGCCATAAATGTCTGATGAATTTCTGGATGAGAAATAACATTTGTTGAGTTTGTTTGTTTAGAAGAAGTCGAGGTTGCAATCAATCAACTTGAGCTGGTTGAGTTTAACGTCAAATTTGTTCAATTAGACTTATTTGTAAAGTGATATTCAAGAGAAAGTATTTGTACATATGAAGCATAACTACCGTTTTTTTATGATTTACCTCCACATCTATCAACTAAATCCCCTGGTCCTTTCAAAGAAAAGAATTAAATTAAAAGCTCGACTGATTTGATCCTAAAAATCTTTCTTCAGATCATGACTTTCCTAAAGTGGTGATTTGACCAACACACAAGATATAGCAAGATCAGTCCCGATCTAGTTGTCTTGCTAAATCGTACTAGGTTTTGAATAATCGCGTGTTTATTTGTCGCGATGTATCTTGAGGTGTCATGGTGGTGGAGCACCAAAATAGACACACGACATCGCGTGCTACGTTTCAAGACGACAAAGGTACAACACATCGTGACACAGTAAGATATATCAATATATACCACAGCAAATCCATCGTGTTGGTGGAACCAGCCCTGAACACACTACTCTAAATGATCTATATAGACAATAATCGATGGTTTTGTGGACAGGCTGCTGTAAACCACGAGTGGTTGATGCGTAGTAATACATGAGCACAAGCAAGTGTATTATGATGTCAACCTCGAGTGGTTTACAGAGCCGCCTGTCCAGAAAATCATCGTTTGTTGCATTTATTATCCATCTTTTCGAATAAAATAAACCCAGTTATTGCCATATTAAAGGGTCTAACAATAGGGACTATTTCTTTGCTCTCTAGCAGAAAGGGACTATACCATGGTTTTGAGGCCGTATACCACAGGTGTGAATCCGCATACCACAGTTATGGTATCTGACAGGTTTTATACAATGGGTTGTGGTTTATGGAGTCCCCATACATTTTCAATGGGGGCTTTGTATACGATTGATAATAAAGAGCGAGTTGTGAAGAAGTCTGCAACTCACAGTGGGAAGGCGATGTCGTTGATGGTCTCGTTGTGGCAGGTTCCTATCAGTTCATGGCAAAAGTCATGGAGAGCAAAACGGTAGATACTGGACTCGACAGTTCCCACGAAGAACTACAAATAACGAAAAAGGAATAACATCTGTCAGAAACAAATAACAAATCTTTCATACAAAGCATAATAAAATAACTCTCTTGAATTTCCTTGCATCTTGATAAAAATTAATCTCTTGACACGTGAAAATAATATAAAATATGGAACTGTCACAATCAAGAACGGAGAAACAGTACGTTGACTCAATTATCAATTAGATAAAATAAGAAAACTGCATGCGAAGCACTCGAGTAGGAAAATACAGAGGATCACTGACGGTTTAAGCTCAATATATTTTTGTGCTTGAGAAAAGTTGAACCTTCATATAGAAAAAAAAAAAAGCAGTTCATGAATTGAAGCTGGAACATCTAGTGCAAATAATGGAAAGCAATAAATCCCATATTCAGGGAATAAAAAAATCAGTCTGTGAAAAACAGATTTGAGGTCATACTGAGAGACAGACACGAATAGGTTGTCCATTTGATTCAACCATGGATGATTAAGTAGAAACTTAAGAACCTGTCATTTACCTGCTATATTTTAGTAGACCTATCGAAGTAAAATATAACAAGAGTTGTCAAAAAACGAATTTAAAGTAACGGCCACTTACAAATTATATAAACCGCATTATTACCTATGTAATGCATCTCATCTAACATACAAGGTATCACAACGGAACTTTGAATTATGAATTATTTAAAAAAAAATCATTAAGGGGATTAATTTAAGGAATTAGAAGCCTATCCAATGATGGCATTGTTTTTATATTGTAAATTACCTGGTGTCCCGCTCCTCTCAAGCCGATAGAAGAGATCGCTCCTTGAATTTTAGTACAGTTCCTGGAATAAAGAGATGTGTTGTCAGTGAATAACTATACAATTCTCTTTATAGATGACACAAATGACAAACTCTAAACCTTTGAGAAATGGATATTAATACCGTCTGAAATTGATCACGCTTTCAATTGTGAAAATGTCCAGGTATGCCAGTTAGGGTCAGAAAAAAAACATTAAAATATTTTTTTTATTGCAATACAAGGTTTACACATTCCATACGCATTCCAGAAGGAATTAAGAAATCAAGGGAAAGCTCAGGATTTGAAATGGTTCAGTTGGGGATTATAAAAATGAAAACATGAATTTCAATGGAAACATAGAAAACTGGCATACAAGTTTACTAAACTGGTATTTGAGGCTGACCAGTTTACTAAACTGGTATTTGAGGCTGACCAGTTTACTGAACTGGTATTTGAGGCTGACCAGTTTACTGAACTGGTATTTGAGGCTTACCCGATGCAGACAGAAGGATGTGGTACTCACGATGTTCTCTTGAAGTTCTGCTCCTTGCCTTCGGTGACGCAGACTGTGCCGTCGCCTGCCCCAACGAGCAGCTGGCCCGTCTTGAGGAGGGTGAGGCAGGTGACGCCGCAGCTAAACAGCTCCTTCGGGCCGCAGTACTGGAAGTGGTTGGACGAGAGGTTGACTCCGATGATGTCGCCTGTGTCGGTACCGCTGTACAGGTATGAGTCACACTCGTCAAACTGAAACATGACACGAGAAATAACATCAGTACATAAATGACATGAATGAAATAAACCAACAAGTTTTGGTCAAAGTTGTTGTTTTCCACAAGTTTGATGTGGAGTGATATGAATGAGGGTGACAGCCGAGTGAATATCGTGTAGCATTCAAACGAGTTGAAGAATGACTTCTTTGACCAAAACGAGTTGCTTTCTGTATTTATCTCACCCCTGTACACACTAAAAGAATGAACGACAGATATAGACCATGGAGAATGGGATGTAATACGTGTAAGGGCATGAAGAACGAGTTCCCAATGTTTAACCTAAGGGACAAAAATACCAGAGGTGAGATAAACATCAGTACATGTACACCTGTACTATCATACCCATCATGGAAATCGTCACCCACGGTTATACCATATAATTATGTTTCGGGCTTGACATGAAGTTAAAAACCTTTGACATGGAAGGATAAAATCTAAACGTCACTCAATTTCATATAATAGTTTACATTATGTTTGTTGTCTTCCACCACAGATATCACTCGGCTCTGCTCCGTGATATCATTCCAGGAAGACAACTCACGCCATATAAACAATCATTGAAAGCACATCGTTATTCTCCATGGGATTGGGTTGGGGTGTGTTGAGAGGTTTGAACCACTATGTATTGGTATGAATGAGGCCCAATATATTCTCTCTTTGTTAGTGTAGAAGTGACTGATCAAAATTCCTATATACCCATTTCCGAACACTATAATTACATACTGCTGCTGGGGGTGCAGTAATTATGAGTTATGTAGTAAGGGTGATGTTTTCGTCTCGGGCTGACGATGTGATATAAAGAGCGCCGGGATGAAAACATAGCTGTTGCAGTTACTCGATAAGGGTGGCCATTTTTCTTGGGGCTATCATAGGTAAAGAAATAACCATTTTTTATTAATATTTGAAGGTATATAGGAATAGGGAAACCAAGTACCGGTAAGCAAAAGTCAAAGTTACAAGGTGACGCCTCGGGCAGTAATTTTTCCGGTCCTCACCTGGTAACTTTGAACTTTTGCTCACTGGAAGATAGTTTCCCTCTATTATGCTACCACAATGAATGACTAAGAAAATAAATCACATGTGAACTTTACCTCCAGACATTTGAACTGTCTACGTTTGTTGCTCATCTTGACGTCACGGGGCCAAATTTTTCGGTTCTCCACATCAAGTTTCCATACCCGAAGTGTGTTGCTAAGGGAAATAAATGAAAACAAAAAAAATGTACACCATAGAAACAGTAAGTGTTTAAAAGAAATGCTCAAATACGATCAGGTGTTATTTCACGTTTTGTTTTATTCCCTATTGGTGATTCATTGATTGTTATCAATTCTTAATGAAGACTTCATCCAGAAGATCTACGGTACTGACGTGTGGACAGAACATCGATAGATCTTGGGCATACACCAACCTTAAAAGGTACACATTTCAAGAGGCTTATATATACACATGTATAACCCCTGGGCCTACATAGGACTCCTCTGAACAAGCCAACCTAATAAAAATATGAATTCCTATTTTATCCTACCCCTAATAAAAAACTACATAGGCTTAACGTGGGATTTGTTTATGTCATGGGTGTGACATAAAGTGTTGTTTATGTCACTACTCTCTGATGCTGAAAAAAATTGGAAACAGGGTAGGATAAAATCTAGATGCCACTCGTTTGAGTTAATTTATGTCACTCATTTTTTTTGGCTTCGTAATGTCACTCGTCTCCGACTTGTGAAATTACGGAGCGAACAAAATGTGTGACATAAATAAACTCAGACTCAGGGTTGGGCCCTGCATGTAAGTGCCCTGCATGTAAGTGCCATGACTTCGCCCTTATTACACAACCCGCCAGGTATAAAAGGCTGGGTCTGCAACAGGTCGCTCACTGTGCTCCTCCTTTGAAGAAGGAACCATGTGGGATCTCACTTCTTGTGCAGTCTTGTTTGTTTGTGTAGTTTTACGTCTCGGTAGGCTAGTTACATGCTTTTGAGACTCATTGGTTGACCTATCTGGTTCTTGAAATGTACATTAACTCAACTTTGGTCTGCTTGTAGCAGTGGGACACTATGCCTGTTTTATAGTGCTGCCTCACTGAAGGGCTGTGCTGCCACGGACATATTATACTGATAATGACAAACCAGTCGCTCCACCATACCAATCGGGTCAGCAAGCTGACGAGTATGAAGCTGCTCCCTGTAATTGGCAACAGGTTGAGCTGGCTGACAGTTTATTTGCCAACCTCCCGTATGGGACTGTTTTGGCCAAGAAATTTCTCTTTTGTTATATTCTATAGCTTTTCGAAAATCTTTGTTTCCCGAAGAAACTTCAGAATTTCTTTCTTCCTTTATTTTCCTTCCATACCGTCTCGGTGGTTGAGCTGGGGCTTATTTAAGTTAACCTTTGTTAACCGTGTCCGGCTCCCCTGTGTTGCTTACTAGCACTTTGTGCTAGGGTACAACTGTAGATCTCAGATGCCACATATTGAATGGTAAATAAAACTCGTTTTTTATGAAACTCTTTGTGTTTGGTCTTGGTGTGAATAGGAGTTACCATATCAACCGGCTTACTCAGTATTCGAACCAACCTACTGGTCTAATAAATCTGCAGGGTAGCTCTTAATGCCAGAAGGTAATCCTTACGATTATCTGGACTCGAGGCAGATACATCCGGCAACCATTACAACATGATAAAGACTTCTACTACGATTAAAAATAACCAACTAGGAATATATAAACTCAGCTGAGGATAACATACTCTCCTCCTGTGGCGAAGACCAGATCTTCGTTGTTGGCGAAGGCCACGGTGTGTGTGATGCCGGCACTCTGACACTGCGCCGGGCTGCCACAAATCGCCTCCATCGTGCACATGTCCCATACGACCACGCTACAAAGAATACATTACAACATGTTATAGGACCGCTTGGTTGGAAAATACAATTATGATTTGTGAATCAAAATAGTGAAAAGTATACATAATACCAGTCATTGGTTTGACATTCTTGGATAAAATGAAACAATTGTGAAATATAACAATGTATTATATTATGTCAGACAGGTCAGATTTAAACTTCATCAGGCATCTTCCAAACATGCTTATAGGGAGGCCCATCCGCCGCCGGGGCCCGTACGGCGGCCGTGCGGGCGCCGCCGGCGGGTAACAAAGGTTATTTCATCAGCTTTTAGCACGTTTTGACCTACAGCAGCCGTACAGCCGCCAGTGGTGAGCAAATATCCTGCTCCACCACACAGAGATATGACCTTTAAGCAGCATTCATTTCTCCTATTTTAATAAGAACGTTATCTACCGAGAAAAAGTGTTGAACGTATCATCAGACTGATCACTGATTGAAGGTAGACTGACTTAATTTATTTGTATGAATTAAAGTTAGACAGTAAAAATATGTTGTACAAGGCAGGTGAAGAAAAAATTGAAGATTATGAAACATGTATCACATAAAGAAGACCTACTTTCCATCATCACGTCCGCCAAGTGAGACGAGGAACTTTTCATTGGGAGAAAAGGCGAGCGCTTGGATCATCACCTTGTGAAGCGTCAACTTGGCCATCAGTTTCTTCTCGGCATAATTCCATACGATGACATCAGCCTTGATAAAAGGTAAACACAGGACAACCAGTGAGCATTTTTCATTATTAATTCAGTTTAGAATACGAGGCAGAGACACTTCCATACACAGCCGATGCTACCTTGAGAATGACAACTACATGTCAGAACCAAACCGTTGCTATGCAATCTCCCCGGAGGCATTGTTGAAAGAACAAGGGGGCATAACAACCACCCTTCATGACAGTGACATCACACTGGCGTGGCCATTTTCCCAGCATATATTCCGAGTGAAGGGATATAGAACCAAGCAGGTTTTTGGTTGGGAACACTGTCGAAATGACAGAGTAATAGTCTAAAAATTGTATGTATGTGGTAGATCAATAAAGCCCACACAATAGGGGCGTTCATGTGATCAATTCCCACAACAATGGGAACTTGTAACCTCTGCAACTACACCAACATTTCCAAACAGTAGTATTGGGAGCATTCCCATCCAACACAGTATAATACTGCTAAAAATGTTGGTTAAGGCCACTAAAAAAAACCAAACTTATTTCTCCTCACCAAGCCATGAAAAATATGACGAGGGCACTTTTTTTTAGCTATATCAAAAATAGCTTTTAAAGTGTCATAAAATGGGCTTCAGACATACAGTAAAACCTCGCATAAGCAGACACCCTCGAATCCGGGCCAAAGTGACCACTTACATGGGGTGTCTGCTTATGCAGGGTATCCAGATTTTTATTGGCTATACATTTAATGCATCCTTGACATCAGGAGCTTTAATTTGATACTAAATACACATACGTTTTATAATTTCTATCAAGGTTCATCTATTTCTTTAAAAAATCTTCTAAAATGTTTTTTTCTGATGCACGCAGTGATGAGAAACAAGTTTTTTTTTCGAGTGGCCTAACCAAGCTCAGACTCTAACAAAACAGATTCTGTCTGATCACCTTGACAACCACAAAGATTAATAGGATACCTGACTAGCTGTTTCCAGCGAAACCTTGCTAACTATCCCACTCACAAGGGTCCTACAGTCCCTCTGACAATTAATTGCACAATATATTAACACTGACTAATGAGACTCTACATATCACTGTAGAGACTCCAGGGATATAGTTGTTGACACTATGATGTCACAGCTGACAATGCACTATGGTTACAGTGGTTAGGGGCAGTTCTAATAACTGTCATTCAAGGTAGCATCGCTCAGGGAGAAGGACGTTGCCTCGTCTTGTATTGTTTATAACTCTCCCAATAAGTAACCCATATTAATACAACGTCCACTAACAAATATACAAAGCGTCAAACTGCAGTGTTTTTTTTATTTAAGAATAAATATGGCTGCCTTTTCTATTCAAAGAAACTAATTGCATTTTTCTATTCAGTAGGAATATCTCTTTTCTATTCAAGTGACTGCTTTGCATTCCTTCATAAGTTATTTCTAGACAAGACAATGTGTTTCTTGGGAGGCAGCTACCCAATGGCATTAACGGTATTAAACACTCCTGGAGTGTTGGCACCAGACTTCACTCGGCTTCGCCTCATGAAGTTACTATGCCAAACTCCAGTCGTGGCATACAGGGGCCAAGTTTAAAACTCATCCAGTTTTACGATAGTTCTGTATTGGATGCTTGCAATCTCAATCTGTGCATAACCATAACTACATGCATATTCAAATATCACATTTAATTCCTGGTGCACAATTTCAATGCAAAATTAACATGCCCGTAGAGCATTTCAGCTCGAACATGCTCATGATTTACTAACTATAGAGCCATCTGCCTCAAAGGAGTCTTTGTATCCACAATACAACATTACACAAAAATCGATCCTATGTATAATTTATCTAGACCTTTAAAGGCAAAGTTAAATTAATCATAACTGTCCCTGTGAAGAGAATTAAAATTTGAAGAGGCGAGACACCCGTGAGGCTAACACAGGTTAATATAGAATAAAGACCAATCAGTGCTTAAATACCGTTAACAGGAAAGACTGATACCTTTAGTTATAACCAGAGAGGGAGAAAGTGGATAAAATATTCATGAATACGAATTCAAATGTAGATGCATTTGAGAAAATAGCTATTTCAAATTAAAAGTTAGTTTGTAAAGAAACTAGAATAAATGAACATTGAATTTGAAAGGAATACTAACCTTGAATCCCATGTGGGTTTGCTGTCCCGACGCAATCAAACTGCCCCCTTTGGACACAGCGAGTGAAGTGATAGAGTTTGTGTGGCCAGTCAAAAAGAACTGCTTGTGCGTGTTGATGTTTTCAACGACTACTGTGCAGCCAACAGGGTAGATGAGGTGTTCTTTGTCAGGATGGACCTTAAGACCGAAGGGAACCTTGCCTGTAATTCAAAGCACATTAAAAATAAGAGACGCGATCAAGATCATGGTCTTCCTTACAAACATGTAGCTGGATACAAATGCAGGAACTCATTTTTAATAGAATTGCTTCTAGTTAAATCCGGAACTTGCATATTATTATAACTTATAAATTACACATGCATATTATTATTAACGTTCTCAAAGAATGCAATGTTATACTTTAAAGGTGTGGACCATTATCATCTGAAATGTATAGCCTCTAGCTCTAGATCTACCAATACCAACAACAGGGACTTTGATAACAATCCGTTTTACTTATACCACATTTGTTAGTTTTATTTCTAAAGATTCATACGTGCTACTCCCGTAAAATAGAACCTATGTGTACGAAAGATACTCTCAAATTCTTATATGTTTTAGCAGCAATGTATCTAGATCTAGATCTATCCAGCCTTCAACCTAGATCTATCAAACTACAAAGAATTTTCTGGATGGAAATAGGGTAGTTAATAATTTATGATACCGTTACATATGAAGTTAGTCCACTCATCAGACCCATTGAATCCACAATACACCCACTTGTTTCGTGTAATTGGCAATTTTTAAATATTGCCCATGCATAAATCAACAAGGCAAAGGGATTTGCAGTTGTAACGTGAAGTTGTACAACTTAAACAAATTCACCGAGGTCCACAACTCTAGAAACTCTGGTGGTACATTTCCACATTACCTGGGATCATTTAACACACTGCAACCCTGAATTACGGTACATCGTGATATATAACTGATATACCGAAATAAGGAACACTTGACGTTTTTATATGTTGACAACAGGATCTCTGTTTATGAAAATGGTTGCGATGTGAATGTGATATTGTGCCGGTGAGTAGGGACTCGATGGCAACTCCAATTGACGTGATTTGACACACACCGACAGTAACTGAACTACAACTGACACAGGTAATAACACAAAAAATTACTCACCATCAAAGCCTATCATAGACTCCAGCTCCAGCTGGGGCTCCTGAATTGGTGATTCACACATCTTTTGGCGTTTTAGAATAGAGGAACACAGTGAATAAGCCCGTAGTGGGAGCGAAACACAACAACAGTGAGAAGTACACACGTTCTGTGGCCAGGATTCCGCGTCGTCAATGACAACTACGACACAGCGCAGGCGCGGGCAGGGACTTCCGGGGAAGTGTCAGATCATGTTCACAGAGGGCGCCACCAGCGCTCGCCTCTCTCTTCATCGCTAGGGGGCGGCTCGACACGCCGAGCATCGGGTGGAACCTGAAACCCACTCCAGTTTACAATTCAGTGGACGGACTTCTAAAGACCTGAAACCCACTCCAGTTTACATTTCAGTGGACGGACTTTTTTTTCCTTCAAAGTTGTCTTTATTGATGTTAAAACATACACATAGGTAGTAGGCCTACAGAGTATCAGTAAATCCAGTTGCATCAAATAAAGTGGCCTGAAACCCACTCCAGTTTACATTTCAATGGACGGACTTCTAAAGACCTGAAATCCACTCCAGTTTACAATTCAGGGGACAGACTTGTATACGGTCATCTAATTCCGTGATTTTTTTTAAACAAACAACATACACTGTCGTCCGTAGACGTTCTTCCCAGATATGGCTGGATGGCTTGATTTCAGTCCTAGAGTTATAGCCACAGCCTCTGTGACCCTAGATCCTCACCCTCTTTCCATTCCACTAGACATTCCCTTTAGATTGTTTATCAACTAGCTTGTATCTCCACTTGTAAAAAACAAAATAAAAAAAATGAAGCAGTAGCAATATTACAATAGCACGAGGCCTACTCAAAATAATCTTCGATCGTGTGGTAGAAATTCTGAAGAAATCCATAGCTTGACTTCCGAGTCAAATCGACTTTCAGATTTTTGTGTGTCCCATGTGTCAAAAGATGAGAAATGGGTCACAAATGTAGCATGCATGTTTTCGTAGATTGATACGGAACGAGTTGAACACGCTCATCGACACAAATGGAAAGCAAGACATGGACTTTGTCGGTTAATTCTGGCATGTAATAAGATTTCAGAAGTGGCTTGATAATCAAGCCACTTATTACGCAAGTAAAAATATTTCAAATGTTTCCAGCGTTGGTTGGATGGGTTATGACCCGAGCTCATCTGATGATTTTTAAATATTTTCAATTATCAGATAAAAATGGTTTCTGATTCACTCTGGTACTAAATGAATATATTCAATGTTTTGTCCAGTTTATCCAATTTTAATGGGTAAAATAGACCAATTTACATTTATTTGTTTACATAAGAAATGCAATGAAAATTGTGGTTTTCTTCAATTCTTTCAAAAACAAGGACAGTGACTTATGGTTTTCAAAAACTTCAATACTTAGTATCATACATCTACTATATTCTGTGAAAGTTTGAGGAAAATGACTTGGGTTTTACTATGTAAAAAGAAACTTCTTAGAACTTCGATATATTCTATTATAAAATTATCATTTAATATTGATCTCTGAATCAAAAACTAGCACGGTGACTCCCGATTTTTATATCATCTATGTGTTCTACAACACTTATAGATTATTATATTTAAATTTGAGGGAAATGACATGGGTTTCTATGTTCAAGCCAAATTGTCCGATATGCCTTTAAAGGATGAAGCCATCATGGATTAGCCACCCATATTAAAGAAGCTCTAACTGGTTTAACACCTTGTGTAATGAAAACGTGTATACTTTGTCACAAATTGATCATCTCGAGAGGTATCATATATCCCTCCACCTGCTCAATTATCGGGTGATATGTTTAATGTTTGTAAAGCAGCTGGTCCACCAAGCCGGCGTTAGTCCCGGCCAAGGGTTCCGGAGGGTCTGAGAGGCTCCTGAGGGTGTGGGAGGGGTGTGATAGGGTGTGCGAGGGTGTGGGAGGGTGTGAGAGGGAGTGTGAGGGTGTGAGAGGATATGAGAGTGTGTGGGAGGGATGTGAGAGGGTGTGAGAGGGAGAGAAAGGGTGTGGTAAGGTGTGAGAGGGGTGTGATAGGGTGTGGGAGGGTGTAAGAAGGGTGTGAGAGGGAGTGTGAGGGTGTGAGAGGATATGAGAGTGTGTGGGAGGGATGTGAGAGGGTGTGAGAGGGCGTGAGAGGGAGAGAAAGGGTGTGAGAGGGTGTGAGAGGGGTCTGGTAGGGTGTGAGAGGGTATGATTGGGTGTGGGAGGGTGTAAGAAGGGTGTGAGAGGGTGTGAGAGGATGTGAGAGTGTGTGGGAGGGGTGTGAGAGGGTGTGGGAGGAGTGTGTGAGGGTGTGAGAGGGGTGTGAGAGGTAGTGGGAGGGTGTGAGAGGGTCTGTGAGGGTGTGAGAGGATGTGAGAGAGACTGAGAGGGTGTGAGAGGGGTGTGAGAGGGGTGTGAGAGGGTGTGAAAAGGTGTGAGAGGATATGAGAGGGAATGAGAGGGATATGACAGAGTGTGACAGAATGTGAGAGGGTCTGCGAGAGTGTGAGAGGGTGTGAGAGGGGTGTGAGAGAGACTGAGAGGGTGTGGGAGCGTGTGAGAGGATGTGGGAGGGTGTGAGAGGATGTGAGAGGGGTGAGATGGTGTGAGAAGGTGTGATATGGTGTGGTAGGGTGTGAGTGGGGTGTGATAGGGTGTGAGAGGATGTGAGAGGGTATGGGAGGGTGTGAAAGGGTGTGATCTCGAGGGGTGTGAGAGAGAGAAAGGGTGTGAGAGGGTGTGAGAGGGTATGGGAGGGGTGTGAAAGAGTGTGGACGGGCGTGAGAGGGTATGGGAGGGTGTTAGAGCGTGTGAGAAGGCGTGAGAGGGTCTGAGAGTTGTGTGAGAGGGTGTGGAAGAGTGTGAGAGGGTGTGAGAGGGAATGAGAGTTGTGTGAAAGGGTGTGTGAGGGTGTGAGGGGGGTTTGAGAGGGTGTGTGAGGGTGTGAGAGGGGTGTGAGAGGGTGTGAGAGGGGTGTGTGGGGGCTCCGGAGACTGCTAGTACACTGGCCACCAGAGCAGACGTTTGCTTCGCACGTTAACTCTGGTACGCTCCGATTGGCATTAGTCTTGACCCGACGTAGTAACAGGTATCTTACATCATTGCAACTGGTCTACAACGAATATCAGGAATCACAATTTGAAAATCAATAGCTAATACACCTAAGTTTATTATTAAAAACAATTTTGACTACTGGGTAACATCCAATATAACAATATATATATATAAAATGAAAATTAAACTTAAAAAACCTAGAAAGACCCTTGAGCAAAGCCACACTTCAATGTTACAATTTTCTTTTGTGTTTCTTTGAATGAAACAATCATAAAGCTGGACGTTATTGTTATTATGTTTGATAATGGATGTTTCATTTTCGCTTTTTCTACATGATAAACGCAGACTGAATAATACATTGTGCTTCAAGAGAAGATACTCGGAGATACTCCAGATTGGACTGTGCCAGCCCCTAAGTTGCAGCGCAGCGCCGACAGGGGTTGGTGGCCAATCCAGGATGCCTCTGGAGCCCTCCAGGGAGCGCCGTAGTCCCGGAAGTGACGTCAAAGGGGGTTTGGATCACCTCCAGATGGCTACCTGGACCTCAACACTCCCTAGTGCGTTTACCGACCGCGCGGCCTTCGGGTTACGTTAGGTCTAACAGAGCATGGCTCTGATTGGTCAATCCCGTGTGGGCCCCATATGAGGAGGGAATATCGTGACTGGTTGTTCTAATTATAGCCTCAGTTTGACAATTAGAAATCCCATGTTTTACCCCTTAACTGTTTATTATTTTTTTGAAATAATGTTTTATTCCATAATCTGTTACATTAACAGTTCTTCCGTGTGGAACACCAGTGATAGTACTCCAGGTTAAAATTCTGATGTATGGTATAATTGGATTACATGTTTCTATCATGTAATCTACTTATTCATACTTTTTGTTTTATATATCCTTCTACACACATCAATGTTATTGTGGTGATAGAGACAAACGTCATACTCACATACAGCTAGTCTATAGAGATTCATCTAGAAACACCAATAATATTCTCATCTGGTGACTTCTGGTTTAAAATACCCTCCAAATTATGCAAATTTGCCTGACAACGGATCAGTTTGCCATCTTGCTGGTGACCACAAAGCGCTGTCAGAGTCTAGAATATTGAAAAACTAAATCATTTGACTTCCTCATGTGCAATTACTACATGTAATGGTTTAGATATGACTATTTACACCATCCGGGCATGATTCAAACGTCCAAACTCGAAGAAAATTGGTGTTTCGACAATCTACGGTCCAAACTGGGGCAATCACATTATCATTTGATCTGAAATTGTCAGGGAAGTCAGATTTGATCAAGAGAAGTGACTCAGAAGTACTTTAAACATCCTCCTATATTAGATAGTATCATAAATGAACGTCCGAATGGTACCATAGGCTTAGCATTGCGTAGGTGCTTCTCCAAGATGGCCATCCTCGTGCCTAGAGGCGGGTTCGTAGCGTCACCTACCCCCAGGCTGACTCGACAAATGGAATATAAGGGTCATCCCTTTATCACTCTGATACCTAATACTTGGAAAATAGATGTGTTGAACATTGAAGTGTACCAGAGAAGCTGTACATGCGTAGACAAGATGTATTGAACTTTCTACGAGAGTTAAGAGAAGTATAAGGCCACTAAAAAAACCTTGTTTCTCATCACCAAGCCATGAAAAATATGACGAAGGTGCTTTTTTTTTTTGCTATATCAAAGATGGCTTTTGAAGTGTCATAAAATGGGCCTTAGACATACAGTACTATCGTAAAACTGGATGAGGTTTAATCTTGTCCACCGTATTCCACGACTGGAGTTTGGCAAAGTGACTTCATGAGGCGAAGCCGAGTGAAGTCCGGAGCCAAAACTTCAGGAGTGGAATGCGGTGGCCAAGATTAAAACGAATCAGGTTTTGATTTTATCCTACCGTATCTCCTCGAATTTGGAATATCATGTGATAACAATGCTGTATGCCACTAGTGGCATATAAAACTCCGTATGCCAGTCAGCGTGGCATACGGAAACCCAATGTTAAACCTATGGCATTTTATATTAGGGGTAGGATAATATCGTAAAACCGGATGAGTTTTAATCTTGGCTCCCGTATGCCACGACTGGCGTTTGGCGTAGTGATATCACGAGGCGGAGCCGAGTGGTATCCGGAACCAAACGTCAGGAGTGGCATTCGGGAGCCAAGATTAAATCGAATCAGGTTTTGATTTTATCCTACCCCTCCCTACAGTATTTTAATATCAAAATCGTGAATGAAAATCATCAAAATTCCGTATGCCCCTAGTAGCATACAAACGTCCGTATGCCAGTCAGCGTGGCATACGGAATCTCAATGTTAAGCCTATGGAATTTTATATTAGGGGTAGGATAAAACCCTGCATAAGCAGACACTGTCCGATCCGGGCCAAAAAATTCCCCTTACGCGGGGTGTCTGCTTACGCGGGGTTTCAAGATTCTTACTGGCTATACATCTAATGCATCCCTGACATCAGGAGCTTTAATTTGATACTAAACAGATTCTTTCCCCAGTTGTTTACCTCAATTTCATATAGATATGTAGAGCACAGAAGTGTTTCGGTAAACAATCCGTCAGGTTAAGACATATTTTCTAAAATATTTTTCAATTTCTCAAATCGATGAGGCAAATGCGAATTCACTAGTAAACACTGTCCAAGACAGTGTTTGATGTGATCTTCAGACATTCTTAAGATATAAAAGGACTATTATAATACTGCTGAATCAACTCTAGACTTCTTCAATTCTTTGATTATAAACGTTCATTAAATGATTGAACACAATCAGAATAAAGTTAATTATATTATGTATCCTTCTCTGACTGGCCCATCGAGTCTTTGATTATGAACATTATTAAATGATTAAACATAATCAGAATAAAGTTCATTATATTATGTATCCTTCTCTGGCCCATGAATCTAAGACTTGTCCAGTAGGAACAGAACCTCCTGTATATGTCCCCCCTATTCGCTCCCTGTAAACCTACACCTCCTACCCCCTTCCCCCCTCCTCCAGTTCTCTGGCCGCCTGTGTTGTAATAGTAATAAATTTCACCTGCTCCTGACTGTGACTCGATTCAGATCAAAGTGAAAGGCTATCAATCTCCCAGCAGATATCCTGACCAGTAGCCAGGATATCTGTATGGAGAATGTCGGGAATACTGGAGCTAAACAGCGCAAGAAATCCAACATAATTGCCGATTGTCCCAGTCCCTGTACCCCAGCGAGGAGGGATAGGGTAGGTGGAGGGGTAGCCATAGGACGCAGGGACTGAAGCCAGTCTAAATCAACTCGTGCACATACCACTGTCAATGTGTACTGTAAGGGCAGTTCACACTCAAGTCCTTGTAGTCTGAATACAGAATATTTAAAATATTGCAGTGATCATAGGTATTTGAAACAGATTTGTTGTCATCCTTGAGCATGGAAATCAATTAAATCTTCATGATATGGCAGGTGAAAGTGAGTACTAAAGACAGCAAACGATACTCGTTTTGTGGGAGCTGACTCTCTAAACCACTCATTGAGGGCCGCGTCACAAGAGAAAACGTGGTTATTCAGTGAATAGGGCTGGCCTTTCTAGGTCATTTGTCCCATAAATATGAGGGACGTATTTTACGGGACAAAGGGCCAAGAATAGTATCCCTATGGACTCAGTCACAACGTTGTCTTCTTATCATACACCTTAATATCATGACGCCATTTTATGTACACTACAGGTACAGTGCGCCCGAGCATTCATTACGAGCTCAGGGCACCCTAAAGCCCATAAGACAGCGATATTTTCCACAGATTCTCACCGATCCGATCACCGATTATAATCGGGAACATAAATGTCGCTGTCTTATACAATGATTCACGATCACACCTTTCCATTTTATGACCTTGTACAGCGACCCAATTGAGATCAAAGAGAGCCGCCGGGAGCCGAGCCGGGGTAAGCCACAGGCCGGTGGTGTGGAATCATAGAAAATAATTCAAAGTTTAATAACTTCGGATCCAATTAACAAATCGGGAAACGGTTTTCAGATTTATCTTTGCCCCTCTCTACCCTACAAATCGATATAAGGCACTTGTAAATCGGACTAGGGGATAGGTAGCATCGCTATTCAATTGGCCTGCTCAGAATCGGGAACAGTCGGTGAAGTGCGTGCAGCGACACGATTAAGGTCGGGCAGAGTCGGTCATTACCCCCACGCTAGTAATGCCCGACCCGATTAAAATCGGGTCTGTGAAGTGCGTACAGCGACCCGATTCTGACCGACCCGACGGATTCGTCGGGCAAAGGTGTGATCGGGCACAATGGTCGGGTCGCTGTCTTATAGGCTTATATATCTATACCGCACCCCTAGCATCGGGTAGTATTTCAATAACGAACCATTGATTATTGTGTATTGTGACTTTAGGGAATAGAATAATTAAATCCAATGTGTATGTTTGCCGATGAGAAGTAACTGCGTGTCCTGTGCCATCCCAGTGACCTTCAGGGAGACAAATGAAGGTGCCCACCAAACCCAAGGTCGTGGTGCGGGGGTGCGGACTTGTACCCCGGAGACTACACAGATCGTCCTGTACATGGTGTACACAGTATCAGGGGCCTCCTAACAGCCGTGTATCATCCATCACACAGCGAATTAGCCGTGACAAATCGCGGGGTTTATAGACCATGCCTCGGGCCTGCTTGTGCTAATGTTATTGCCTATTACGGATCGTCTTTGGAGACTGCTGTAGCTCGGATCCCCAGTTAGGGGTGCTTATCTGGGCTCTGGCCGCCTGTGGTACACCGTGCTGTGTAAGGGTGGGTACAGATGCCCTCTAAAGCCCATAAGACAGCGACATTTTCCACAGATTCTCACCGATCTGATCACCGATTATAATCGGCAACAAGAATGTCACTGTCTTATAGCCTGATATAGCAACAGACCAGTGCTTGCCGATCACACCTCCCGGGTTTATGGCCTTGTACAGCGACCCGAGTGAGATCAAAGTGAGCCGCCGGGAGCTGAGCCGGGGTGAGCCAAGGGCTACTGGTGTGGAGTCATAGAAAATAATTCAAAGATCAATAACTTCGGATTCAATTATGATATCGGAAAACCGTTTTCAGATTCAGCATCGCCTCTGTCTCCCCTACAAATCGATATAAGGCGCTTGTAAATTGGACTGGGGGATAGGTAGCATCGCTGTTCAAACGACCTTCTCAGAATCGGGAACAGTCGGTGAAGTGCGTACAGCGAAAAGATTAAGTTCGGGCAGAGTTGGTCATCACCCAAGGTAAGTAATGCCCGACCCGATTAATATCGGGTCTGTGAAGTGCGTAGGGTGACACGATTCTGACTAAAGGTTGTAGCTGTCTTATAGTCTTTAGGGTAGACTGGCTCTAGTCCCTGCATCTTATGGCTACCCTGCTCGTTGGGATACAGGGACTGGTACAATCAGTAATGGTGTTGGATTACTGGCACTGTTTAGCTCTAGTATTCCCAACACTCTCCATACAGATATCCTGGCTGCTGGTCAGGATATCTGCTGGGAGATTGATACCCTCTCACTTTGATCTCAATCGGGTCACAGTCAGGAGCAGGCAAAAGTTATTGCTATGACAACACAGGTGGCCAGGTAACTGGAGGAGAGGAGGGGGAGGGGTAGGAGGAGGTATAGGGTTACAGGGAGCAACTTAGGGCCATAAACAGGAGATTCTGTTCATAGTGGACAAGTCTTTGATTCATGGGCAAGTCAGTACATACCAGTACTATAATGAATTTTATTATGATTGTGTTTAATCATTTTGATGAATGTTCATAATCAAAGACTTGAGCAAGTCTAGCTTTAGGGCTGTCTTTCTGGGCTCTGGCCGCCTGTGGTACGCCGTGCTGTGTGGAAGTGGGTGCTGGAGATGGCCACTATTGATCCCTTTAAAGACCTAATCCCTGAAGTCCATTCTTATCTCGCAGCCATGTATCTCTGTTTCCCGAATGTTCCATAGGGTGCCCTGAGATCATCGTTAATGGAGAATGATGTGTACGTAGAAAACAGGATCAATAAACCCACAGCACGTCGAAAGTATCGGCTTTATCATCCATCGTATACATTGACCCCGTTGAAAATGTATGGAGACTTAATAAACTACGACCCAATATATAAACCCTGTCTGATACCATAACTGTGGTATACGGATTGATATATGTGGTATATTTGTGCTGTAGAGCAAAGAAATAGTCCTTATTGTTATACCCTTTATATTAGTGGGATTAATTTATTCGAAAAGATGGATAATAAATGCAAGAAACGATGGTTATGTGGACAGCCGGCTCTTTAAACCACTCTAGGTTGACGTTGTAACACACTTGCTAGGACTCGTGTATTACTAAGTGTCAACCTCTCATGGTTTACGGCCGCCTGTCCACAAAACCATAGATTATTGTCTATGTACTCCACATCACACACGCGGAACTTCTGACCACATCTCCCTGTGCCACCCAATCACCATGGCACAAGAGGGATATAGGGACTGTGATGCCAGTTGGGGCACACCACGCTTTGGCCTTTCCATTTCAGGGTCTGTTGAATAACTAATGACTTACCCGGCGTTTACATTAGACGATTCCTGACGACTTTCAGCAGTAAAATGACAGAAATCGTTTAATGTAAACGCCAAGCGCGTGGCGACTGCAGATCATCTGGTGATATCAGATTATACAATTAGGCACCACCTGACTACTATTGGACATGCTCTAATGCCAGCGACTATTTGAAGCGGCCTTGAATTAGTCGTCTACACAGGCGACGATTCTGTGAAAACTTAAAGTCGCCAGTGTAAACGCTCGGGTACATTCTCAGGTCGACGACTTTTGGGGTGGACACTACCACCACTGGCCTAACAATCTACAGTCGCCATGTATTTAGTCGTCTAATGTAAACGCTTGGTGAGGACTACTGGCTAGATGATCTACAGTCGTCTCGTATTTAGTCGTCCAGTGTTTACACCGGGTATGAAAGCACAGGGTACAAGGAGGTGTTGTTCGAGGGTTATCGTTTGATGGTATTCAAGCTCGTTTGCTAAAGTCCAGTGCATAGAGTATTGCACGATTAGTTCCCAAATCGTAAACTCGTCTCAAATCTTATCTCAGGCAAAATGTACTTTACGCAAACCATCACAGGGGATAGCCGAGAGGAGGTGGTGGGAGTTAGTACTAATGTCAAATTCCCACCTACCGATTTCGGAACATAGATGTTCCTTTTTCAGCGACAAAGGAACAGCATTTTGTCTCAGGCGACAAACAACATACAACAAACTAAGGATCATTTTTATCGCTATTCTCATAAGTTAATGATTGCATTTGCTTTACCGACTGTGTATCCTAAAGTGGAATTCACATAGTGGAATTCATGTACCTTATAGGTGTTGGTTACAAATCATGCTGAGATTCTATACTGGAATATAATCTCTTCGTCTGAATTGAAGGTCCTATTTCTCAAGGAAAAATTACCCCTAACCGGGTACAGAATCCCATGGGATTTTGATTCTGAACACGTTTAAGATCCGTAGGAACATTATAGTAAGATAAATGGACCCACTGCTGAGATGCTGACTAAGGACCTAATCTAGCTAATAGGAGGCTGGCAAGCAGGGTCACATGTTTTTCACACCCCTCATCTCCTTGAGTGAGTGTTCACTGTGACAATGTCTGAAACTATGTACAAGATGTGTCTTTCCATGTGAAACAAATTCACTATTTTCCATGAGAAAATAGTGCCATTAGAATTGTGTCTAAGAGTAGGGGAAAAGGTTTGAAGTACACCCATCTCAGGTACATTAGTCTCCATGTGTGAATCTACTTTAGACTGTTAAGTGTGAAGTACATGTTTACCCGTCCCAGGGACATTAATTTCTATTCGCCAGTCAACCTCGAAGTAGGTGGCGCTACGAACCCCCTTCGCGGCCACCTTGGCAAGGCACCTACGTAGTGTTAAGCCTATGACAAATCCAAAGGTTCATTTCTGATAGTTTTTAATGTATGGGGATGTACTCAGTAACTCTGAAGCCTTTCACCTGACAAAACCAGACCACCCTGGCAGTTTCAGATCAAATGATTATGTGATGGCCTCAGTTGAGCCTCCGAATGCGATGTCAACAAATTGTCGAAACAACCTATTTTCAATGAATTGAAATGTTTGAATCATGCCTGGATGGTGTAAATAGTTAAATCTTAACTATTACATGTAACGATTGTACATGAAGAAGTCAATTAGTTTAGTTCTTCATTATTTTATAGTCTGACAGCTCTTTGTGGTCACCAGCAAGATGGCGGACTGTGTCCGTTGTCAGGTAAATTTGCATAATTCGGAGGGGATTATGAACCGGAAGTCACCAGATGACTCGGAGAATCTGTTCCCCACTTTGGACTGGGGAAAGGTATGAAGTACGCCTGTCTCAGGTACATTAATCTCTTCGTGTGAATCCCGCTTTAGACTAGGGGAAAAGTATGAAATACACCCGTCTCAGGTACATTAGCCTCTATGTGTGAATCCAGCTTTAGACTAGGGGAAAGGTGTGAAGTACATCTGTCTCAGGTACATCAATCTCTACATGTGAATCCTCCTTTAGAGAGGGAACAATACTACATATGGCAGAGGCATTGTGATAACAACAACTTTTTTCACATCGGTTTAATCCCCTGTTTTACAAAAAAGATTAATTCCCCTTCTCTAGTGGAGGAAGACATTTATAGATAACGTACTGCTTCACTCTCAGTAATTCATAATAACTAGACCTGTTGCCTAGCCTGGAATAGGGTGTTTTTGCTGCCGATGTTTATTTGCTCCAACATCAAATCACCTCTGCCAGATATAAAGCTATAGAAGCGGTGCCCAGCAGGGATTCCTACCTCTGAGGTAATTAAACTGAATTGATATATCAGCTCCAGATGTTACATTCACTGCATTAACGTTTGTTCGCAAACAGCACGATTAAAACTAATTGAAATACGTCAGTGTTGGGATTGAATAGCTAGAGTTATTGGACGTAGGATTTTATTTTATAGCTATGTACGTATATACTGTAAATTACATATACGCACCATTTCGCCATATAAGGTAAAAATACTGTATGGAACGCTGTTCCGAACAACAAAATATGGAACGCTTTTCCATACGCGTCGACTAAAATCGGGTTTTCATCCTAAGGTCCTACATATAGCCACTTCGATTTGGGTTGATATTCAAAAGCATATCGTACAATTTGCCTTGAAAATTATAACCTGTGTCAATTTCCTGAAGATTGAATATGATGATCTCAAAGTATTGCACAACACTTACCTATCTTACAAAGTAGGGGTCACAATGCTAGTTTTTGATCTATAGGTTGATATCATGATTATATCATAGTAGAATAAAGAGTAATTTAAATATAGAATATATTGAATATCACATAGTAAAACCTATGCCATTTTCTTCAAACTTTCACAGGATATAGCAAATGTGGAGTATTATAGATTTAGGTTTTAAAAACTATACTTTTCAGTATATATCCTATGTAAATCAAACAAAAGATAATAAGCCTATCATACCAGTAGGTAAGGTCAAACTCGAGAAAATATACCCATTTGGCATTAGAATGGATAACAACAAAACAGATTAAACTGACAATTATCAATAATAAAAATCACCAGTGAAATGTAGGATATGTCTTCAATATAATCATTCAGGATTTCTTACAGACAAAGGCAAATAACTGCACGATAGCCTCAGGTTCGGTAATTAAGAAGAAGAACTATTTGTATCATCCCCCTGGGACGTTGAAAAACAGCCTGCAGGTCCATCATCCTGAGCTCCCTTTGGATTATTAAAGATGATGCGACAAATGGGGCATCGACATCCTGACAACCTGACATCCCGTTAGTTCTGAGATAACCAGGGGCCTGTTTAATAACTTATACCAGTGAAGTTAAGGGCACAAGGAGGCCTCGTGTGAGGGATATTGTTTAACAATATTCAAGATCATTCGCTAAAAAGCCTCTTCCACCAACACATAAGATATAACAAGATCTGTCACGATTTGGGTATCTTGATAACTCTTTCTAGGTTTTGAGTAATCGCTTTCAAATTTGCCGCAAAACATTGGTGCGGTGAAGCACCTTTGCAATTCTTGTCACGATAGATCGCAGTACGCCAAGGTATGTTGGGCAATAGATCATCGCAGTGGTGGAGCACCAAAATATACACATAGTATTGCAAAAAAGGCCACACATCATCGCGCACGCTGTATCGTGGCAAAGGAGGTAAGACATATCGCGATACTATAAAGCCTATAAGACACCAAATTATTTGCCCGATTCATCCCAACCATTTGGCTCCCTGAGAGTCGGGAATAAAATGTTGATGTCTTATACCTATAAGACACCGACATATAGACTCTTCCCGATCACACCTCCTCCCTTTATAACCTTCTAAAACAACACGATTGAGATCAAAGAGGGCGGCCAGGAGCCTGGCCCGGCTGGGCCCCGGGCCGGGTGAAAGGTCTATATAGGTAATACAAAGTTTAATAACTTCTGTTCTTTTTAAGATATCAGAAAACAAGTTTCAGATCTATAATTGTCTCAGTTTCACCTGCAAATCGATATAAGGAACTTCTAAATCGGACTAGGGGATAGGTAGCATCGCTATTCAAACGGCCAACTCAGAATCGGTAACAATCGGTGAAAGTGCGTACATCGAAATCTTAAGGTCGGGGAGAGTCGGTCATATCTGACATGGTAGTAATGCCCGATGCGTTGGGAAAAGCAATAAAATTGGGTCGGTGAAGTGCGTACATCGACCTGATTGACGCAGATTGTCACAGACCCGATGGATCTGAAGGGCAAAGGTACAATCGGGCACAGCCGTCGGGTCGATGTCTATAGGCTTTAGACATAACAAGACATACCAAGACATAACACGACAAGTCCTTCGTGCTCGTGGAATCAGCCCTTTAAACCTTTAACTGCAGCATGATGCCTACAGGCATTCCCCTGGCTATGGCAGAAAGGTGCCTCCAGGCATCTTAGAGGCATCATTGATACTTAAATACAAAATTCAATTAAAAAAAAAAAATTTGTAATAAAAGAAATCTAACAAAGTATAACAGCCATATTAACCTTTGATTTGGTAGAAACAAAATATCATAAGTTACAAAGGTAAATTACTCAAATCCCATGACACATCATGTGACATTGCTATCTTCCCAAAAAAGGTGCCTGCCATAGTTGGACGTTGGAAGGTCTTCCATAAGTGTAAAATGAAGTTGATCCACATGGGTCTTATGGGCTTACAGTGAAAGGTCTTCATGTTATAGGAACATCTAATAACAGCAGCAGTGGGCATCAAACTAATGATATCATCAAACTAATGATATCATCAAAAAAGAGACCCCTTCCGTTCGCTACCTCCTCAGGTAACAGGTGGGGACTGTATGGATCTACAGGAATAGAAGGAAACTAGTTTCCGGGGAGAGAAAGTCAGAGATACGAGGTAATTGGTAGATAACATGATTGTGCAGACTGAAGATGACAACTGAAACCTACGATCAAGGGATTCATTCCAGTTAACGTTAGAAAGACCACGCACTGAATTCTATAAAAAAATAAACAAACTATAGAAATAAAAGTCCAGCCGTAAAATCAGCATATTGTAAGGTGTGGTTCAACGCTAGACTGAAAGACAGCTGTAATATAACAAAGATAGCATATGTTTGGTGACTCAATGAGTCACCGCAATTGGTGTAGAAACATAACGTGATATGGATCTATCACTCAGTAAATTATTATCATCACATGGTCATTTTTCATCATCCTCAAAAAGGTGGTGGAGAAATTGTATTAATGTCTCTTGCTATTGACAACATTATTATATAATTCTGTATTGTTTATTACACCAGACTTTTTCATGAACTCAACCTCGCTCAGCGTTACTATCACGAATCCTTATACACAAAAAGTAGACCGGGGATTGTCATACAGTGTTTTTAATCAATGCTATGAATATATAATGCAGAAACCGTCCGATAATAACCATGAGAAGAAAAAAACTCTGTGGCAGTTTTTTTGGTGAGCGAGTGATGGCGGCTGTAGGTAGGAGTTCTCAATACGCCTCCTCATAAATCATGCACCACGTCGGGGTAAAGGACGGGCCTGCAAGACGAGTCAGGCGAGAATCAGTCGCTCAAGTAACTAGGAGCAAATAGGATGCCTCTAAAACCCTGAGACACTGGCACCCTGCTCCTTTCCCACTGTGACAGTGAAGAACACGCAGATAGTGAAGGGATAGTTTTCTGGAAGCACGCTGAAAGCTAGACTTGCTCAAGTCTTTGATAATGAACATTCACTAAATTATTAAACACAATAAGAATAAAGTTCATTGAAGTATGTATCGTTCTCTGAATGGCCCATGAATCAAATCCTGTATCCCAACAAGGAGGGTAGCCATAGGATGCGGGGACTGGAGCCTAGCTGAAAGCCTACATGTGACCACCCTAAAGGCCCGGCTCCACTGGTACGATGCGATCGTCACACATGTTTTATAGCCCCATATTCGCCCCCTCGGCGGAGTTTATGACTCCCATTGCGATAAATTCATCGCACTCAATCGCAAGAAAAGTCCAGGGTATGCCCCACGGATGCGATGGAATCGTCGCATCACTTCTGGCATAACCTATTTATATAGGCCTTGGTAGAGAACTTAATTTCTAATATTTATAAAGTACTCACATCTAATTATGATTATATCAATTCTCAACACTCACGCTTTAGAAGGTATCAGAATAACACCTAGGCTATCGCCACTGCCTGCTGTTTTCTCTGCTTTCACACCTCCAGAGAGGAGGCTGGCATGTGTTCCGTATTTTGCCTTACGGAACACTGTTCCGTACGGTATTTTTACGTTATATGGCGAACCAATTCGTATTTACGGGATATACGGCATGGGTATATATATAGTAAAGGAACAAGTACTATAATGACCGGATAGACAGCCTAGAACGGCGCACTCCCTCGGGAGACAAAATTAACTTCCTGACAGAAAGAAGTCATAACTCAGTAGTTCTGAATTCACCATATTACCGTGGAAGCAGACATTCGAACGAACTGGCTGCTTCAGTGCAACTTTTACATTCCAAAAACGAGTAGCACTTATTGATAAACAACTGTGAATAGTGGCTCGGTAGATACCTGTCAGCGTCATTCTCGTCCCTCATCCTTGTGGCTTAAAGGCAAATGCTGGTAGTTGGGGGATTTCTAAATTCTATTGATTTTTCCAAAAACTCTGGATAATATAAATTCCATATATCAGCAAATAGAAAATGCAAAAAAATGGCATGTCACCATGCTAACAAGTTTTCACCCAGTGACCAAGCTTTCACTCAGTGGTGGGTGGTGCCACATTGCATAATCTAAGCAGAAAAGGTTGTGGGTCATTTCACGAGCTGTGCCCTTGCCGCCTACATATCTCTACCACCTCAGTCCCACCGCCTACGTACCTCTACCACCTCAGTTCCGCTGCCTACTAACCTCTACCACCTCAGTCCTGCTGCCTAGAAACCTCTACCACCTCAGTCCTGATGCCTACTAACCTCTACCCCCACAGTTCCTCCACCTACTGACCTCTACCACCTCAATTCCGCTGCCTACTAACCTCTACCACCTCAGTCCCGCTGCCTACTAACTTCTACCACCTCAGTCCCACCGCCTATCAATCTCTACCACCTGAGTCCAGTCTTCACATACGTGTTTCAAGATAATCATATCAAATTGAGATAGTCCTGTACAAAGAATTATTTTCCATTAAAATCAGATTGCTTCAACAGTATTATCACTTTTTAATAGCACAACCATAAGGAGACCCTTCCCAGTATCGCCTATATGTGAATATAAATCGTAGTTATTCTTTCAGTATTGATCTTTCTATTAAAAACACACCTTACGAAGATGATTATGTAATCCTGAACTGATACTGCAATTTCGCTTTTGTTGAAAATATTAGAATAACATTCGATAAATTGTTTATTTCAAATTGAATGTCAATAAAATCCCATAACTTGACTTCAATATTATGTCTCTGTGTGAAATAGAAGCAGATTTATTGCCGTCAATATGATTGATGATCATTTTAAGTGACACTTAAGTTATTGTTTTCTTAATAGAAGAAGCCAACCTTGTTTGATAAAGAGGTTTAACCCTCCAAACTACAGCAGATCACATTTTATAGTTCTTCTCTTATTTGTGTGCTTGTAATTACACTTTTAGGCAAATATTCCTCGCTGTATTTAAATTTCGGCTGAAAATCCAATCGATGGAAATTGATGTTATTCACGGAATTAGAGAATTTGGCAAACCCGGGCGCCGACCCTGAGAACAGAGTCGGGAGCAACCCAATACTAGTGAATATGTCAAGTAAGGTTCTAACAAAAGATGAAGAGTCAATCTTAACGAAGGGCCTGAACTTCTGCCCAGTACCCCTTACTACAAACGAAGGGGACATAAAGATAGAGCTAGATGAATTCCACCAAAAATTACGAACTACACAGTTCTTTTCTAAGGAGGGTCCCAGTACAGGAACCCTAGGTACTCCCACCCAAGGCAATAATCTGTCATACGAGAACAACGAGATAATACAGAAACTTAGGGGTAAATCTAAGTGGAAACTGTCTTTGGGGTCTCAAAACCTGGAAAGTTTTATCTCTATCAACGAGATAAACCTGGCCAAGTCAGCAGACGACAAATCTAGACCTAGGCAGAATACGAGTCAAAAAGAACGACTAGCACTAAGAGGCCTAAGCAGAGATAACAGTATAGTAATCAAACCTGCAGATAAGGGAGGGGCTCTAGTCATACAAGATACCTCGCAGTATATAGCAGAGGCACACAGGCAGCTACATGACGAGACCACCTATACGAAACTCGACAGAGACCCGACAACGAAACTGTACGGTAAGGTTGAGGAAAAGATCAACGAAATGGCGGCAAAAGGCGAGATAGGTAATCGGATGGCAGGAGCGCTAAAAACTGAAAAGGTAAGAGCACCTCAGATATATTTCCTACCAAAAATCCATAAAAAAGAGCGACCACCCCCAGGCAGACCAGTCGTATCGGCAAACGGTTGCGCCACGGAAAAGATATCGGCTTTTGTCGATAACTTTATAAAACCATGGGTCCCAGATGTGAAGTCATACATCAAGGACACAAACGATTTTGTGAACAAAATCTAATACCTAGGTGAATGGGGTCCAAACACAGTGATAGGAACTCTAGACGTGAGCTCCCTATACACAAACATCCCAAATACAGAAGGGATAGAAGTGATCGCAAAGAAGCTAGAGGAGAAACGTAAGGGGAATATAAGACCCACAAACGAATCCTTGATAAGCCTCCTAGAAATGGTGTTGACACAGAACAACATGGTTTTCAATGGAGAACATTACCTACAAAAAAGAGGAACGGCAATGGGGACAAGACTGGCCCCCTCCTATGCCAACCTATACATGGAACACATAGAGGAAACACTCCTAGGGTCCCATAGTCTCCAACCAAGTGTGTGGTGGAGATATATAGATGACATTTTCTATATATGGGAACACGGTGAAAAAGAGTTGGAAGCGTGGCTTTCACACCTGAATTCTTCTCACCAATCGATCAAGTTCACGAACGAAAAATCCAAAAATGAGATATCCTTTTTGGACACCAAGGTGAAACTGAAAGACGGGAAACTGCACACAGATCTGTACTGTAAACCCACAGATGCCAACACGTACCTAAGGTACGACTCGGCACACCCACCGGCAACCAAAAAAAGCCTACCATACTCGCAACTGCTACGCATAAAAAGAATATGCAGCAAAACGGAGGACTACGAGAAACACGCATCAGAAAAGATGGCACAATTCTCGGAGAAAGGCTATCCTTTAGAAGTTCTACGGGAAAGCAAAAACAAGGTAGACAGTACGAGCCTAGAGGAGATCCTCAAAGGCAAAATGGACGAAAGAGAGAAAAAGGAAGAAAAGAAAACCTTCCTTATCTCAACGCACCGACCTGGCAACAATTGACTAGGGAAAATAGTAGAGAGGAATTGGGAACTCCTAGGCCGGTCGATGACGACAAAAGAAATCTACAGAACCAAACTAGTAAAGGGCTTCCGTAGACCCAAAAACCTCAGGGATACACTGGTCAGAGCAAGGCTCGACTATCACTCAGAGAAAAGGGCGGATGGAAAACGAGAAGAGAAAGAGAAAAATCGCAACGACTGCAATAAGAAAAACTGCAAGTACTGCACGAAAATCTGCACAAATGGGAAGATAACTTCCCACAGCACTGGGCAAAAACATGAAACAAAGTGGAATGTCACATGCAATAGCTCAAACATCATATATTGTCTAGAATGCAAACAATGTGGACTACAATATGTAGGCCAGACCAAGCGAAAGCTGAAAGAAAGACTCTATGAGCACCTACGAAATATCTCGAAAGGGATAAATCAAAATGAGGTGCCAGTCCACTTCAACAGCTGTGACCATAACGGGGGCGACGATGTGAAAATCCATGTGTTGGATTTCATATTTCGTCACCCAAACAGCGACAGGGCGAAAATCCTACGAAACAAGATTGAATTCAACTGGATCCACCGCCTAAAAAGTCAATCCCCCTGGGGTTTGAACACAATGGACAACCGATATGGTTGAAGGATACCACCAACGCCACGTCAAATTTTTTTTCTGGTGAAATCGGGACCCGATTTATTTTTCCACATGAAAGAATTCCCACACTATATCTGTACAACGGTATCCGGAAACCAGACCAAAAACGAGAACTCCCACAAAAAAAATTCAACCCACAACTCACCGAGGTGAAAATTATCCCCGAAACAAAAATCGGCAAAAGTTGGAAGGAGAGATCCCTTTCCACCACATACAAAAAAACTCCACAGAAATGTACAGCAGTACATCGAGGAGCAAAACCCCACAATGCAGTAGCAAAAGGCCTGATGAGATTAAAGTTACTATCGAAACCACGAGGACAAATTTCCCGACAAGGGGATGGCATAGAAACCAGTCTAGAAAAGTTTTGGTCTACTATGAAACCAGCCCCATGTAGAGAGTCAGCTGTTCCAGCTAACTCCCACACGCACAAACCGACCGCCGATGCGGAAGGCGTCCCACGCTCACCGACCCACCTTCCCTCCCAGTCAGGGGGGACCAGCGCAAACGCCGACTGCGCAACCGGGTTGCTAGGCTACGAGTAACGCAGCCGAGAGCGCATTCCGCACAACCAATGAGAGCAGACGATACACACGGAATGAACCAATAGCGTGAGGGGACGGGAAAACGGCAGAAGCCAATACCGGGTTGAAAATTTTACCGGGAGTTCACTCGTGGTCGCCAAACTCGAGCTACCTCTACGTCTCATACCATATCTTATGATATTCTCTTACTTTTATTTCATGAAGTAATCTAGGTATACCGTGGTCATCCATTGTAAATGGAAATTACATTAGCCCCTAGTTTTAGTTTATCCGGTAGCTGACATTACAAACACGTACATCTTTTTTTTCCAAAATAATTTTATTGACTACAGATTTTTCATCGAATACAAGGCACTGAGTTCCCCGTACCTCTTACAAATGGGAAATATCACAACGGACAACAAGGGAAACTTTTGTCTGATCCTCTTAAACATTCTTTGATCGGTCATGTATATGTACATCAGTATCTCCTAGAGAGTGATTCAAGCATTCAGAGTTAAACTCCAACCACCCGTAACCTACTGAAGCGTGTATTGACATGCGTGTAGAGCGGCATGAGTCGCAAACCCTGCTACAATCAAAGGGCTAAAGCCCAATACACATCCACCGATTTCGGAACATTTATGTACCTTTGTCAGCGACAAATGGAGGGTAATTTGTCTCAGGCGAGGCATCCTAACGGAGTCGGCCCTAGTCGGTAGATGTAGCACAGCTAGGCAAGGGCCAAGCAACGATTAGTAAACCACCTCCTTCGGATGTTATTTTGTCGGCGGCAAGTTGCGGTTTCTATGTTCCTAAATTGGTGGCCAAAGGTTTATCAACATGTTGATAAATCTTGTCCCCGACAACGGAATGTTGGTAAATGGCGTTTGATTGGGTGGCCAACACAGGTCGAGGTATTATGTAATTCTCCTGGGACAAGTTCACAGACTCCTAAACGATTTGGGAACCAATTGTTCAATCCTGAATCAGTAGATGTGTATCAGACTTTATTGATTACAAATCGTTCAAAAAGGAATTTGGGTCTTTTGCTCAACGTTATATTACACCTGACGTGGAGCAAATGGAGCAAACGGATACCCAGGTCTCTGCAAATGTCCAGCTACTTTGTGTGTTAAGCACCAGAGGTCTGTTTAATAGTCTATGAACGATAATTAGGCTGGACAATAGGATAGCCTACCATTAACAGCTTTCATTAATAGAGACCTAGCGATATTCTGGCTTTTGTATCCTAAATGGATCTTGGATGTATTATATGAACCTTTATTGAACAAAACCTGCACTAGGTCCATCTTAGACACCTTTTTATTATCGTTCGTAGAATATCAAACATCCCCAGATCCACTAAGGCGACTGAATTCACATGGGAATTCTCGTGCCATGAGACAACGCGTTGATGCGTATAGTATGCTTACTAAGAAACACATTGAACAATATCAGAAGGTTTTGATATTGCCGCATACCAGTCTCATGAGAATTCACATGAGACATGCGACTCCCATGTGAACACCATACGAATGCAAAGCATACGCCTGATCCACTGAAGTGAATTTTGTTGCGACTATTGATGAAACCGAGAGAACACCGGCTGAAGTGTGCAATGCAAATTCACAAAAAAATCACCTTAGTGGATCTAGCTCTTAAGGGTAGGCTTACAAGGAAGTCGCCAGATAACTCATGTTATGTAGTTGGTTTCTTTATCACATACACTTAAAGGCATATCGAATAATTTGCCTTGAAAATTAAAACCCATGTAAATTTCCTGAAAGTTGAATATGATGATCTCAAAGTGTTGTAGAACACATACCTATCTCAGAAAGTCAGGGTCACATGCTAGTTTTTGATCGAGAGATTGATATTATGATAATATTATAATAGAGTATAGGAATTATAGGAATTTAAAAAGGTTGAATCTCATATAGTAAAAACCAAATCAAATAAAAGATAATAAGCCTATTGTACCAATGGATAAGGTCAAACTCGATAAAATGTTATATTTTACCCATTTGGCATTAGAATAAATCACAACGAAACAGTTTTGATTGACAATTATCAATATTTAAAAACCACCAGGTGGCGCCACTGTGAATTGTAGGATATGCCTTTAAAGTTGTTGCTCCCCAGCACTTTGAACAAAATATCATCCTTCCACTGATCGTTCTGAGCTGATCCACGTTGCCAGTTTGGTTAAAACTTTCTCCAGCCCCAAGGCAGGATCAGCACAAACCTACCACTCCTGACATGTTCTATAAAAGTGCTGCCACGTATCTGAAACATGGTGAACTCGGGGAGAAGTATCAGTCAACACGGTGTGATAACCTTGACACTCCGGAGGCCACGTCAGGCCGGGCAGTTGTATTTATCTCACCCCTGGTACAAGTTTAGCCATAGAAATAACATTAGGAAAAAATACTCAATGATCATCCCCGTAAAGTGACAATACTACGCCATGGCCACGGCATAGTGAATGTGAGATGACGTCATATGGATTTGCAAAGAATATTCTAATTATTCTGATATTGTGATGCTATCTAATGTCACAGAAAGGGGTGAGATATATCCAGAACTGCACTCGAATCATAAAATACACAATATTCCACTTGTTTGGATGTGCCATAATCGTCACTCGGGTTCGCCTCGATGATGATTGGGGCACATCCAAACTTGTGGCGCATTATATATTTATATGATTCTTGATGCAGTTCTGTATAATTATCTGTTGGAGGTGATTGGTTTCATCGTCCTGAGCAGTGAACATCAATGAATGACAAACTGACTACAAGAGCTTGCAGGTAGAGTAGAGGCTGACAAAAAGACTCTCCTTTCTGTTCCTCCACAATATAGGCCCGTTTCCATTGGCCGATGAAAACAGTGTAGATTTTTTGTGTTCTCCTAATAGCCTATTTCCATTGGCCATCACCGATATACAATCAGGGACTATTGACGGACCTTCAGCACTGCTAACTCATAATGGAAATAGGCTATTAGGAGAACACCAAAAAAAATCTACACTTTTCGTTGGCCGATGGAAACGGGCCTTATCAATGTCTGTGAAGCGATTCAGTCCAAGGAACTAATATGTATACAAGGTCTACAGATGAATGAACCATGTCGAGAATCATCATTACCCAGTCAGAGGTAGCCTGATCCAACTGTCAGACAGTAACAGAATGGAAAAAATACTGATATACAGGATAATTAATAAACAGTTAATGTTTAACTTAAAGAAACAGCAGAAATCCTATCAATACCGATTGAGTATGTGCCACGGATATGAGTGTGAACATACTTCAGATAAACAACCACCTTATTCGGATATCAGAATAAAATTCATATCATATCTATCTGAAGGCGAGTGCACAGACGAAAAACAATATAAAGGTAAACGAATATAAGAGAGACTTAATACAATTATCCAGTAGCAATGAATATATTTCGTCAAATTAACATAGTCACTATATCATAAATAGACGTATGGGAATATAAATATGACCGTGCATGTAAGGCAGCAAATTGAAGCAGAGCATAGAGTGTCTCTGTAGGCAATGCAGTGTTCATTGTTAGTACAGTCCTAAAACACTGAAGATGATATGAAGTCCTTAAGTCTAACCTTGGGGCACTTTCTTAGCGCCAGACTCTGCAATATATCTAGTCGAAGCTAGACAAGACTCTACATAATGATTCAAGGTATTTCAAATACAAACTATCAGAAAGATCAACTTGAGTCTTTACATCTAGAGAATGCCGACACAGAGACTTCAATGAAAGCTGATTAAAAGATCCGAGCTCATTATTTTAATGCTAAGGCCATTTATTTCTTTGGGACTACAAGATGGGATTACCTAGAAGAACTACATAAATCTGAGCAAATCTGAGGAAGGAATAATCTTCAACCACTACGACCTGCACTGGTTGAAGTATGCGTGAGAAGGTAAGAGCACTAACGGCAGCACTCGCCAGCGTATTCTGAAAGCATTTCTCCAATCGATCTAGAGCATTACAAACGTAAACAAATATTGTACACTTATCCTGAAGCAGGAATGGTCAAGACATAGTCAGCTATTTGGTAAAATACTAAAAAAAGAAACTGATGAGTGTTTGGTTTGTGTCCTTGTTCTCCATCGAGTTTGGAGTGCGCATGAATATTAACGAGTCGATAGCCGAGTGAATATTCTGAAGCGCTCCAAACGAGATGGCGAATGGGGGCTCAGACCAAGCACGAAAATGTTTATGATTTTATCTTAGCCTGGAAATATATATTTGTTTATCACCTGTTGAGAATGAGTTACCTTACTCGCAAGCCTGTTGAGAACGAGTTCCCAATGTTAAGCTTATGGACGTTTATTCCAGGCTGAGATAAAAACAGTTAAAAGAAGAGACAGCAAAGTTATTAGAGGGAAACTATGTTCCAGTGAGCAAAAGTTCAAAGTTACGAGGTGAGGATCGGGAAAATTACTGCCCAAGGCGTCAGCCGCGGGCAGTAATTTTCCCGATCCTCACCGAGTAACTTTGACTTTTGCTTACTGGTACTTGGTTTCCCTATTCCTATATACCTTTAAATATTGATAAAAATGCTTAATTTTTTTACCTAAAACACTTCCGAAGAAAATGGCGACCCTTATCGAGTAACCACAACAGCTATTGTTTCGTCCCGCTGCTGTATTGTATCACGTGATCAGAGCGGGACGAAAACGTCAGAGCGGGACGAAAACATGAGAGCAGGACGAAAACGTCAACCTCGACACATAACTTATTTCTAATGCACCCCCCAGCAGCAGTATGTAACTCTAGTTAGTTCGCTAATAGGTATATAGGAATTGGTTATATGGAGCATTTTATCATTCGGATCCATGTTCTTACATTAGACCACATAATGTCTATGGTATCCTTCTATTCCATTTACAACTAGTGAGCAGAACCTATAGAATTTTCCATCAGATGTGTTTCTGATGTAGACAAGTAAAGGACGGTCGGAAAGACATGACCATCTCAATGACTCAGCTCTAACAGCTCTGCGACAGTTCACACGCTATTGTTCCACTCTTCCATACACCCCTCACATTTATAGCCTTTACCAATTTTGTCAATCGCAGTTTTCCTTTCCACCAGCATGTTGGGTTTGAAAAGGAAAGGGATTCTAATCTCAGAATCTGTTACTTCTACTTACACCTACCACTGGAATGGACCATGAAACATATTTATTCATTTTCTTTTCACATGCATATCTTCCATTCTCCTCCATGCTCAGGGAATGTCTAGGACTGGTCACGTCTAAAAGAACAGTAACGTGTACAAATAAAAGAGAGCAAGGCGACCAAATATCAATATGTCAATTTGCGTAATGCAGAGAGCAGAAAAGACTAGTTTTAGATTCCTGTTGAGCATCAGGAGCGTTGCCACATGAGCATTGCCTCACGAACATTGCCTCATGAGCATTGCCTTACAAGCATTGCATCAGGAGCATTACTTCATGAGCATTGCATCACAAGCATCGCATCACAAGCAATGCCTTACCAGCATTACATCACGAGCATTGCATCACAAGCATTGCCTCATGAGCATTGCCTCATGAGCATCAACTCAGGAGCATCAACTCACGAGCATTGCCTCACAAGCATTGCCACAGGAGCAATGCCACAGGAGCATTGCCTTGTGAGTATTGCCTCACGAGCATTGCCTTGTGAGCATTGCCTCATGAGCATTGCCACATGAGCATTGCCTCACAAACATTGGATCACGATCATTGCATCCCGAGCATTGCCTCTCGAGCATTGCCTTGTGATCATTGCCTCATGAGCCTTGCCACACGAGCATTGCCTCACAAACATTGAATCATGATCATTGCATCCCGAGCATTGCCTCATGAGCATTGCCTCACGAGCATTGCCACAAGAGCATTTCCGCATGAACATCACATAACGAGCATTGCATCACGAGCATTGCCTCACCAGCATTGCTTCATGAGCATTGCCTCACGAGCATTGTCTCACGAGCGCTGCATCCTGTGTTGCATGAAGTATCAGACCTTGTTGTACAACAATGTATCATTAGAGCAGGTGCTAGTGCAGTGTCTGACTCAGGCACGATAAATAACAATCAGCAGCCCGCTGAACCGGGGGCCATAACTCTGCAGTGGCGAGCTGTACGCTTGCCTGATGGATCTAACCCTGAACCAGACCGAGGTCAATGCTGTATACGGACCGGTGGTGGCGGGCAGACAGGCCGGGGGCGCGGCCGACATTATGAACCTCGTTTCCACTGGCCGACAAAAAGCGCTGAGACTTTTTTTGAGTTACCCTAAAAGTCTGTCGGTGGTGCCACCGACTGTATATCGGTGTCAATTTATCGGTGAGGGTGCAGTGTATGCACTGTTTCTACAGTATTTTCCAGGTACCCACAGATTTTCTGTGAGATAATCCATCGGTGGTGTCCTTGTTACATAATCCATACCACATTAATCTGGGAGCATAGACCCAAGAGCTATTCCGTGGTCGCAAGTGGTGGGAGACGGTTTTGGAAATTGATAAGCCTCGTTACTTCACACATAGACCCAAGGGTTATTGTATAATACTATTTAAGTCTGTTCACCAAGACAGTATTACATGTCCTTAAGGTGGTGAATGAAGTTGACCCACATCGTCTCTGGGTCTCTATGGCACACAATGGAGGGTCTACATGTGCGATCCTAGATTATTAAACGGGCCCCTGTGGTTCTCAGACTCAGATGAGCAGGTACCTCTCGAACCTCTCCTTATTGCCTCTGCCCGAGGCCACGTGAGGCGGCGTCAGTTTCCTCGCTATCATCTTCTCGGGGGTCTTTTGGCGCTTCTCGCCGCTGCCGATACACACGTAGCTGTCAAGATGGCGTCTGTCAAGATGGCGGCCGAGACGCGCGGCCTCCGTGACGTCAATCTTGTCAGACGAGTCGACCACGTGATCTCTGACGTCAGACGAGACGTCGTTCTGCGAACTCCCGGGGTGGGGCGCCACCATCAGTGACGAGGGCGGGAGTACGCCTGCGCCGCAGACGACAGGCACTTCCGCCGACGCATGCGCAGGACAACAACACCGGAAGCACTTCCTGAGCTCGCGTGTAATGGTGCGAGCGTACGTGCCTGGAAGAGAAGAAGACAGTGGGAGATCAGGTTGGACGTTCTGCTGCTGCATCTCCACCTCCCACCCTCCCGTCCGGCGTCTATAACCACATGACCCACAAGGTCATGTGACGTCCCGTCCGTATCGCCTCTATCTTGTTTATTAAACGTCTAGCTATGTGTTTGAGAGGAGAGTCACAGTCTCCGGGGGCCCGTGTATGGATCGAGCCACAATCACAAACTGATTGAGCGCGGGTCAGGTTCTAGTGTCAACCACACTCCCCAGACGGCGCTGTGAGAGAACGCAGCCATCCTGAAGGCTGCGCGCGCACAGGTGGTGTTCACTTCCGGTTTGGAATGGATGTACCAGTCAAGACCCTGAGTGGAGTTTCTCTGCCAGCCAGCCAGTCAGTCAGGCAGGCAGCAAGCAGCAGCCAATAGGACATCTATCACCGTGGTAGCACGTTGCTTGTTTTATATATCTGTTCTTAGGAAGGCAGTCTACTTGTCTGAGTAAGAGGCTACTTGTGGCGGAGGATAGTCATTTCGAGGCGGGCCGGCGGGGAGTCTTTAGGGTGGTAAACGCGCGTGCGCGACCTGTCCTGGCCGCACATGGCCACACGCTTCACGCAGGCGCACCAGGAGCGCAGTTCTCTCTGAATGATGGTGGTAAACAGGCCTGCAAAAAGAAAAGCGTGCCTTAACTAATACCGCCTTCACCAAGCCTGACCGCCAGTACCCGCAGCCAACGTCAACCGCCAGGAAATAAAACTATTTATTATCCATGGTAGACAAAGTACCAATTGAGAATGTATGGGGATTCAGTAAACCACTACCCATTGTTTATTATCCATCGAATACAAAGTACCAATTGAGAATGTATGGGGATTCAGTAAACCACTACCCATTGTTTATTATCCATCGAATACAAAGTACCAATTGAAAATGTATGGGGATTCAGTAAACCACTACCCATTGTTTATTATCCATCGAATACAAAGTACCAATTGAGAATGTATGGGGATTCAGTAAACCGCTACCCATTGTTTGTTATCCATGGAATAAAAAGTACCAATTGAGAATGCATGGGGATTCAGTAAACCGCTACCCATTGTTTATTATCCATGGAATACAAAGTACCAATTGAGAATGTATGGGGATTCAGTAAACTGCTACCCTTGTTTATTATCCATGGAATACAAAGTCATAATTGAGAATGCATGGGGATTCAGTAAACCGCTACCCATTGTTTATTATCCATGGAATACAAAGTACCAATTGAGAATGTATGGGGATTCAGTAAACTGCTACCCTTGTTTATTATCCATGGAATACAAAGTCATAATTGAGAATGCATGGGGATTCAGTAAACCACTACCCATTGTTTAAAAATTGTCAGATTTCAAACCCATGGTATATGGCCTCAAAGCCATGGAATATGGGAAATAGTCTCTAGATCTAAAAAATATAGTCCCCAGCGATAGCCTTTAATATGGCAATTCCTGGGTTTAGTTTATTGGAGAAGATGGATGATAAATACAAAAAAAAAAAGTTTTTTTAAACAGGCAATCTGTGAACCACTTGACGTTGTAATACACTCGCTAGAGCTCATGTATTACTATGTGTCAACCTCTCGTGGTTTACGACCGCCTGTCGACAAAACCATCAATGATTGTGTTATATATAAAACAGACAATAATCGATGGTTTTGTGGACAGGTGGCCGTAAACCACGAGGGGTTGACGAGTAGCCATACACGTGCGTTAGCATGTGTATTATTATGTTAACCTCGAGTGGTTTACAGAGCCGCCTGTCTACAAACACCATCTTTTGTTACAATTATTATCCATTTTCCCCATAAATCAAACCCATGAACTGCCATATCAAATAGGGACTAATCTGTTGCCCTATAGTACAAATGGACTATTTCAACGAAGTCAACGGCTTCGAGACCGTATACCAAAAAAAATAATTTTTTTACCATTTATACATATCTGGATTTGAATCCGTATACCATGGTTATAGTTGATAGTTTCTAAACACTGGGTGGTGCTTTACCGAGTCCTCAGACATTTCCAATGGGGACTTTGTATACCATGGATGATAAATATGTACATATATATATATATATATATATATATAGAAGCTACCCGTCCTTAAAACTAAGATTCCATGTAGATATATGGTCATAGAGATGGGCTACACATCTGCGTGTTATCAAATATGAAAGGTTTGTTGTTATCCTACATATCATCATATGACAGGTTTACTACCGTCCCACTCATATATCCAGTGCTGAATCGCACATTCCCTATTCTATTAGTCGAAGTGACCTTTTAATTTTGATAAGAACATGTACCATAGTATCATGAATGCATGGCCTTCTTTTAGTGTTGAGTACAGGTTCAGGGACTCTCTGTTAAATATTCACGGTTTGAGTTTAACATCGATTAGGACACCTCTAGAGATGTCTTCCTGGGGTCCGTTTAATAATCTAGGATCGTAGATATAGACCCTTTTCTATAAAACATATAGCTATTTTACTATGGAGGCAGCCACCTTGCCCCCCGACTCCATCTAATATATCAGGTGGAGGGACCAATTAGCAATGGATTTTTTTCGGAAATACTTCGTTGGGCTTGCCATGGAGGAATCTAACTTCGTCTCAATATCATCTATAGATTATAACAGTGGAAAGTAGTGGTTGCCCACCGACCACAGTAGCGCTATCTTACAATTTCCTGGCGGATGATGGTAGAACTAGCAATCGCTATGTGCCCTATATACCAAAGAGACCCATCAAAATTTGTTGGAAGAACAATGATGTTTCATTGATGCAAATAAAGATCTTTTAAAGAAAAAGAAAAAGAAAAACCCAGGGACGATGTGGGTCAACTTTATTCAACACTTATGGAGGACCTTATGGACGGCTAAGACTGCTTTGCGAACAGACTGAAATATCATTAAATGATAACCCTTGTAGGAGGTACAGAAAAGGGTCTTCATGTACGATCCTATATCATTAAACGGGCCCCTGACAAAATGACGACATATGGACGATATTTTAGAAATAAGCGATTTCTTATCCCACATCTTCTAAGGCCCTTAGGGTTATCGTATCGTCAAAAGTTCTTATGGCTACGAAATACTTTTTCAGGGTACACTTAGGCTTCAATGACTATCCATTTCTAACGACCCTTGGTTGTGATGTCAGGTTTTGACGTTATACATAAGTCCTTCACAAGACAATAATCAAGTCTGATACAAGTTTTACAAAAAATGCTCGTATGTTGAATATCAAGCCTCTGTACTGGCAAGAATGAGAAATCTGCATCTGGAGTGATTACTGTCAATTATTGAATCATGATATAAGTATTTGAAAGTCACATATTTCTACTATAATTCTTTTGAAATATATCACATGAATTCATAAGAAAAATTTAAGTATTTTTGAAAATAAGTGATTTTACATTGATAGGCAATTATTAGAACTGATAATAATCGATAATTAGACATTATGACTATTAATTAGTAAATATAGATAAGACTTTGCACCCACCATATACTATAGGGTTGACACAGGAGTTGGATACAGCAAAGATAAAGAGCGCCCGCTGTATCTTGGGATGTATTGTTGCCGCTGATTTCCTGGAAAGAAAGTTCATTGTGCAACAATGAATATGGCGGCAGAACTGTGAGATCAAAACACCACATGAAATTATCTGACGAGTCAAATGAAGAAGAAGCAAGTAATGAACGACGAAAGGGCATCGAATGGCAATTAATATCAAAGATAAGGGAAAGAGTAAGGCCTGGCGTCCACCTACTGCGATGGAAATTTAGACCTACCGATATGGCTCCGATACAAAAAGTCAATATCGGAGACATATCGGGAAGGTGCAAAATCGTAGACATTATGTCTAGACATGCCAATCCACCACGCATTATATGGGTTTTTTATCGCAGAAATGTGGTAAACTGCCCCGATATTAGGTGACCTTCCGACGCGATTTTGATTTTTTTATCGGGAGGTACATCGTAGACCATATCGGAGCCATATCGTAGTAGGTGGACGCTGGGTCTATTAAGAGTAGTATGACTTTAGTTAGAGGAGCTTAAATTAGCAATCCATTAATAGCTCTTGAAACAAAGAAAAGGAGGACTAGGAAGAAATTGACCACGGTAAATGAGTAAAATAGAACTGTGAGGATTAGCTGATGTGAGGCCCAGCTGAAGCTCCAAATAAAAGATCAAAACCGTGTCAGAAGGTCAACTAATATCGGGGCAGTTGACCACGTTTCTGCGATTAGGCATCGAAAAAAGCCCATTAAGATGTGTGGTTCTGGATTGGCATGTCTGGACAGATGTCTACGATTTTGCACCTTCCCGATATGTCTCTGATATTTGCTTTTTGTACCGGTGCCATATCGGTAGGACTAAAATTCTATCATAGTAGGTGGACGCCAGGCCTAAATCTGGTTAGGGACAAGTATGAGGTGTATACGAAAAATAAAAATCTTTGCTAGAAATAGAAAGGCAAAGATGGTGTCAATGGTGTTGAAAGGGAGGGTCCGGTGTAAGTGCAGGAGGTGTATATTCTATAGAATATAATGGTATGAAAAGCATGAAAATTAATATTTAATGGTTTCAGCAGGTGCAGTCTCTGATAAACACGAGTTAACTATCATCAAGCCCGACGTGCTACTGCCAGAGTGACAAAAGCAGTAACAAAAGATATCTCTTTATAAAATATAATCAGATGCAATTTCACAAATCCTCAGCAATAGCTTTAAAGTGATTTTACTTTATTGCAGTTATCAGTTCATGAATACATGCATATTTGTACAAGTAGCATGTTGTGTAGTTATTCGTAAAGTGGCGATGTTGGCAGGAATTAGATTGCGTTGGGACTTGCAGATTGAGTAGGTCGGAGGAGGAGGAAACATGCGATACACTTCTACACCCCCACCCCCGGATTAAACAGACATATGAGCTTATTAGATAAAACACTTAGAAAGAGATTAATGAGTGTTTGGTCTGTGTCTCCTTTCACCATCGAGTTTGGAGCGCCAAGAAATATGTCCGATGCAATGACAAACGGGGACACAGACCTAATATGCAAACATGAATATGTTTCTGAGTTTATCGTGACCTGCACAGGTTTATCTGTTTTAATTATCCATCGTATACAAAGTCCCCATTGGAAATGTGTGGGGACTCAGTAAACCACGACCCATTGTATAATACCTGTCAGATACGATAAATGTGATATACGGATTCACATCTGTGTTATACGGCCTCAAAACCAATGTTTACGGGGAAAATAGTCCCTTTTTACTATAGAGCAAAGAAATAGTCCCTATTGTTATACCCTTTAATATGGCAATTACTGGGTTTAAATCATTTGAAAAGATGGATAATAAATACAACAAACGATGGTTATATGGATAGGCAGCTCTGTAAACCACTCGAGGTTGACGTCGTAATACACTCGCTAGCGCTCGTGTATTACTATGCATCAACCTCTCGTGGTTTACGGCTGCCTGTCCTCAAAACCATCGATTATTGTCTATATCCCCAATTGAATATGAGTTACCGTACCCGCAAGCCTGTTGAGTACGAGTTCCTGATGTTAACCTTATGGACGTTTATACCAGGCTAAGATAATACATTATACAAAATATATCTCCTTCATGAAGATCTCAATGATAAGCATTTACAATAATAGATGGTTTTGTGGACAGGCGGCCGTAAACCACGAGTGCTTAACGTGTAGTTATACACGAGCGCTTAACCTCGAGTGGTTTAAGCCTGTCTATAAGACCATTGTTTGTTGCATTTATTATCCATCTTATATAACAATAAGGACTAATGTTTTGCTTTATAGTACAAAGGGACTATTTTCTCGTATACTATGGCTTTGAGGCCGTATACAATGGATCTGAATTCGTCTACCATGGTCAAGGTATCTGACAGCCTTTATATAATGGGTCGTGGTTTACTGAGCCCCCATACATTCTCAATGGGGACTTTGCATACGATGGATGATAAAATGGTGTTATTCATATGAGGCCCAAACGTGAGAATGTCAGAGTGAAATTCGAGGAACTTACGCGTCTATCCACCACCAGGCACAGATGACGAAGTAGGGCGTCCAGCATGTGACAAAGACCATAACTAAAAGCGAAAAAATAACAATAATTATATCAACAATACAATACAATAATTATATCAACAATATAACATAATAATTATATCAACAATATAACATAATAATTATATTAACAATATGATATACTTATTATATCAACAATATAACATAATAATTATATCAAGAATATAATATAATTATCATATCAACAATATAGTACAATGATTATATCAACAATATGATATAATAATTATATCAACAATATGATATAATAATTATATCCTTGACTGGTTCCAAGACCTGTCAGGCGGTAGGGGAAGTCCAAATATTGCAAAGTAGTTCTATTTCTTAGTATGTCCATAATAAAAGACTAAAGCGAGTGCAATTCAGTGAGTTCTTATTTGCTTCAATTGCGTCTTACTATGGGATGCCTTGCTAGTTTTGTGCCAGCTGTCCCTGCAGCCTCTACACAGTACAGGGAATCCGTTGTGCAGCAATCTATGTTCTCAGTTCTGTTAGTTAGTATCATTAGGTTTACAGAAACTGACGAAGATGATATAATCTCCTATATTCAGAGAAAACGAAGCTACTTCACGATATTCAGCACAGTGATAGGCCGCATTCACCGCACTAGGATTGACGACGAACACTCGGTTTCATTTACTGTAAGATGATTTAAATCCCTACAACCTAAGAAGGTCCATCTTTAATTACTCTTCCCTCTCAATTGTGCTGCTACCATATTAAAGGCATGTCAGACAATTTGCCTTGAAGATTAAAACCCATATCACATTCCTGAAAGTTGGATATGATGATGACAAAGTGCAGTAGAACACATGTAATTTGAAAATGGGGTCAGCATACTAGTTTTATTAGTAAGATATCAAAATGATGATAATATTATAATGAAATATATTGAAATTCTTAAACGATGTTTTTTACTTAGAAAATCACATGTTGTTTTCTTCTAGCCATCACAGAATATAACACATCTAGAGTACTATGCATTTAAGTTTTATAAACTTTAGGTTACCATCCTTGTTTTTAAAAGAATCGAATTAAACTATATTTTTCAGTACATTTCCTTTATAGTTCAACCAAATGTAAATTGACTTAATTTACCTATTGGGATAGGTCAGACTCGACAATATTTTACACTTAACTCATTAGGCATTATGATTTATTATCCATCGTATACAAAGCCCCCATTGAAAATGCATAGGGACTCAGTAAACCATGACCCATTGTATACAACCTGTCAGATACCATAACTGTGGTATACGGAATCAAACCTGTGGTATACGGCCTCAAAACCATGGTATACGGGAAAAATAGTCCCTTTTGCTATAGAGCAGAGAAATAGTCCCTATTGTTATACCATTTATTATGGCAATAACTGAGTTTAATTTATTCGAAAATATGGATGATAAATACAACAAACGATGGTTTTGTGGACAGGCGGCTCTGTAAACCACTCGAGGTTTACGGCCGCCTGTCCACAAAACCATCGATTATTGTCTATAATTCAAATGGACTGGTTTGAATTGATAATTGTTATTATTTGAACATCTTCAGATAGCGCCACTGTGTTTTGTAGGATACGCCTTTAAACGGGTTCCTCGGTTATCTGCACAAAGCCAATGCTTCCCTGTGACACACACCTTAGGGAATAAGGAAACCTCTTTACCCCGCCTCTGGCTGGAATTATAATTCCTTCGGTTGACAGAGCAGCCTCCCTCTATTCCTCCATTTCCCTACACAACTTCCCCCACCCTCCTCCCTCCTGCCCCATGAGACTAATGGTCTCAAATGTAACAATTTCCTGGGGGCTTGGCCACCAATAATCCAATTGCATGTTTTTGATTGGTCGTCTATAATTACTAGATTGGATTCGGGCTTTACAGGCTTGCAAACCTGGACTAAAATGCTGGAATAATTTCGATTTATTTCAAGGAGTGCCTGCCTTTCTTCTTTTTCTATTCAGTCCCACAAGAGAAAACCTTCAATCTCACGAGGAGGCTTCAATATCGGGTGTTCGGCGTGAGATCGTGTCATTGAGATCTCAGGGAAATCTCCAGGAAGGCTGGATGGTTAGAATCGTCCAAGGTAGCTTCTTTTATTGGGAACCCGCTGAAACCACAGATACCCGTTTACAAAATTTACATGATTTCTGGATATAGGTGCTCAGTACTTTGACTATGTAGGTTCGAGATTGTATGTGTCATTTTCGAATCTTTTAGATCTATATTTTTGATAAACTTGACAGCTGTCATCGTAGCTTCGAAACAGGGTTATTCAGAGAGCAGTAGTAAATAACACTTCAAAAGTAACAAACGAGACCAAAAACAAAAGTCTAGCCTCAAACCCCCATAGGTTTAGCACTAAGCCTCGTTCTTACTGGCCACCGGAAATGGTGTTTTGTAAACGAGTATCCATCCGTGTTTTCAGCGGGTTCACTTTGACACCCTATTGGCCACACCTGCCAATCGGAATAATGTCAGCAATATGATATACGATATCATCGATTTTCCAGCTCTGGGCCCTGTTGCTCCACATTTACGACAGAGCTGTGGATTGCAGAATAGCGATCCAAGGGACCAAACGTTGCTCCTGAAATTTTGAGGATCGTGTTGTAATCACATAGGCGCATCACCGTGTAAAATACGGCTTTTAGCTATACTTTTTACGTAGACCCTCACACCAGCACGGATCGTCTGTGGATCGATTACTTTGGTTAGAACTGGCCTTGTCTGATTTCTCAATAACAATCCATGGTGGTGCTACCACCCCAACCCCTTGTTCTTCTACCTATAGGAAATAGCGATCCACACCACCTGGTGTCAGATCAATCTTAGCTATGGTGCCATCTGTATTTAATAAAAAAACTAATGAATCTTCCCCTGTCTCATTCAATATATGCCCCTGAATTGTTGTATTGCTATCGCATCATACAAATTAGCGACACCGCGTGAATATAGGGTTACGATCCGATATTACTGGAGCAACGCTTTTTTGGTCAGATCATTAAAGTAATTGTAAAAATACAATTGCGATCCGTTTATAGCTAGCGATACCACAAAAAGTGGAGCAACAGGGCCTAGACCTGCCAATCGGAATAATCTCAGCAATATGATATACCTTAATGCACCAGACAATGAATATGTCAATATCAGCGGGAGTGGTCGCCTGCTGAAAGTCGGCTGGAGAGTGATGCACGCAGCTCACATCACTCTCCCCCCCGAGTCTGCTTTGATCTGCTCTCCCCCACCCCGGGCGATATGCGTCCTTTTAACCTTTCTCTGTCTGTCTGTGTGTCGCCCGCCCACAGGGCGTCCAGGCAACAGGTAAAGAGGAGGACATAACGGGAAGAGTTAGAGCCAGACGCGTCATATATCACAGAGACAGGCAGCCTGGAGTTCTGACCACCTCCACAACACGCACAATCTGCCCTGTATCGGGGTCACAGAGGGCAGTGAGCTAGTCAGAGTCGCTTTCTGCTTTTATTTTGGTGATGATTGTATTCTATCAGATCAGAAATATGACAAAGTCCTACAATTTTGTAATGAACCTTTTCGAAGATGATTATGTCAAAGGGGGGCTTTGAAGTTTAGGCATATTTATGGAAATGTTCTATTTTTGTGTTCTAAATATGTCAAAGAAAATGGGTTGGTTGGTCGACATGAAGACCAATATTTGGATTAGAGGTGCTAGACAGCATTTGCTTGGCACCCCTCTCATGAGATCTCACACTCTCTAAGTCGTATTCTGTATTCCAGTCCAAATAAAGCCACTAGGGCGCCAAGTACACAGTATTCCCACTAGGTGGCATCCTTGAGATTATAGGAATCTTTGGGTTGCATTGATGTATGTTTTTACCGCGGGAGGTAGGTCAATGGATTCTCTGTTTGTTAAGAATTCTTCTACCATAGAGCGTTGTGAGCACCTTCTACAGAATACGACTTAGAGAGTGTGAGGTCTAAGGCTGACACAAATGGCCTCTTTATTTGGTGCACTGGACCTTTGTTATAATGTCTGTTAACTGTACCACTTGTACATGTCATCAATAAAGACAATTTTGAAAAAAATGTCAGATTGGAAACTCTGTGATGACATAGCTACATGACCATGACTCCTCTCACTATAACAGAGAAGTGGCTGGGGAGTTCTGAAGAACATAGGAGAAGGGGATGAGAGAAAAAGGCCATGAGCTAGAGAGAGAAAGAGACATAGGGAAAGAGAGATAGAGACAGAGAGACAGAGAGAGACAGAGACAGACAGAGAAAGAGAAAGAAACAGACAGACAGAGAGAGGAACAGAGAGAGGCACGGAAAGAGAGACAGGCAGAGGCAGAGAGAGAGAGTCAGAGGGTAAAGAACTTGAGCTAGATAGAGAAAGACAGATACACAGAGAGAGAAAGAGACAGAGACAGATATAGGTAGAGATAAAGACAGATAGAGTGGCAGAGAGACATCAGCTTTAAGATATCTCCCTGGATCCTGTGACGAAATTGTCTCTTAACTGCTTCAACTTTAGGCAATTTAGAATAAAAACTCAGAAATTTTCTTATCTCATACTCTATTTATATGGAGCCCATTATTCAAGTACAAGATATTGTTAGAATCCTATTTCATATCCCTCATATATCCTCATGTAAGCCCGCCTACCTGGGCCCTGCTGACCAGTGTGGGGGAGGACTGTTGCCCCTGGCAACAGTCCCCCCTCCCCCACACACTGCTCCCACACACACGGTGTGAGCCAGTACACTCTGGTCAGCCTACAGTAACAGACGTACAATAAAGCTACAGAAGGAATCCAGTCGTCTCTCTTCATTTAAGGTACTTTCCGTTAGCTCACGCTATACAGAATTGGTAAAATGCAAATGCTTCTAGGGGCTCTGCCCCGGAGACCCCCAGGACTGGTTTTGCTGTTTGACCCCTGGCAATTTTCCCAGAAAGCCTCAGGTGTTTGACCCCTTTCCCTGAAATCAAATCAAGAGGCTCCCCCCTGGACCCCCAGCAGAGGTTATGCCACAGGACCCCTAGCAATCTAAAAGTCCAACAGCTTCCAGGGGCTTCACTCCCTGAACTCCCAGAAGGAGTTTTGGTGCTTGAACCCATGCCAAAGTCTCCAGGTGTGCAGACCCCCAACCTGAAACAGATTCCTGGGAACAGCTTGTATAATCTATGAATTCTAATCTAATGATTCTGTGGGCTTTGTCCCCTGGACCCCCAAGAGGGTCTTAGCTTCTGGACCACCACAGGTCTTCGGAGGTTGTCTCAGGTCTGTAACTCCCCTTCACAAACCAAAATCCTTCAGGGAGGTTGTCCCCTGGACCCTTAATTACTTCACGTGAGCCATGTTGGTGGAGAATCTAATTCATTACTTCTGAAACAACTCTACGGGAGTAGACACAGCAAGTGAAAAAAAAACCAAGTGGAAAATCAGTATTTGGGTGATAAATTTGGTTTAAAATCACATAACTGAGCTGTGGGGTGGGTGGTGGAAAAGATCGTTTCTTTTTTTAACCTGCGCCGTCCGATTGAGGGAGAGCGATGACGTCATCATGAGTCGTTCGCTAGGAGGCCGAGAGAGGGCGTCGCGGATAATTACAGCTCAATTTACAATTGCTCTGCAAGGAGGCACTTTACCCTATGACTTTTTGCAATATTTATAGGTACTCTCAGGTGTGTGATTCCCTCCTAAAAGGAAATCTTGGATATAGATTGTATAATATCCGAAACCAAAGTACTTGTAGGGATTTCCCGCTGGACCTCCCATGCTATTAGTCCTCTAGCAACATTCCAGGTGGTCTCAGGTGTGTAGTGACCTCCCCTTCCTTAATCGAAATCCTAGATGAAGCTTGTATAAGATCTAAAACTCATTTGTGCCTACAAGCTTTGCCTTCTGAACCCCCAGCAGGGCTTTGCTGCTGGACTTCTGTCAAGCTCCCCAGGTAGTCTAAGGTGTATGGCTCCCATCCTATAACAGAATCATAGATGCGGCTTGTACGATCCGTAAAATTCAAATATTTCTTTGGGCGTTGCCCCCTGGACCCTAAACAGGTGCTCTGCTGCTGGACCCCTGTCAATATTCCTATTACACTCAGCAGGAGTTTGCTTTTTTTTATTACTGGCAATAATCCCTCGTAGTCTGAGGTGTGTGACTCCCTCTCTCCATAACAAAGTCCTTAGATCACAGGAATTACTTTATCATATAAGCTCCATGGGACAAGTTCCCTTACATTTGTCAAAATAGTCATTGTGAATTAACAGTTTATATTTTGGACATACGCTTGAACACATGTTATATTGGATCGCTACTATAGTGTGCAAAACGTACAAAATGACATAGCTATGAACAAAAACCATCCTTAGGGATGATATACCTGCTGCATCTGTTATTAATAATTTATGTAATAGTTACTCTCTAATCTACCTAAATCTAGTTATGAAACTGCTATCATAGACAATTTACAAAGATACCCCACAAAGAATTCATCATTTGTATCCTGAGAAAACTACTATTCAGGACGATCACGGACTTGGCTGGAGCTCCGGGGGGCGACTGAACATTAATCTCTATAGCTAAAGGCTCATTGTGACAACAAATCAAAAGGACACCACTAAGGTTGCAGTTGAGTCTATGGAGGTCAGGAGACTAATTATACGCAGCCCAGGACTGATTCCTTCTCGCCAAACCTAATTGCCTGTCCGAGGAAAGACTGGAGTTATCTTCTGTTAGAGGATTGACTTCTGGAAGACGTGCATCCTGACCGATAAGAAAGTCCATTCTTCATTAACGTCTGTATATTATCTTTTTGTGTATTATTCTTTTGCTCTCAGGAAAGTCGAGCTGCATGAAAACGGCGGCTTAAAGGGGGTGTCTACCAACCATGACAAGGCTACGACAAGCGCCGACAAGAAAGTTCCAATCGGCGCTTGTCGCAGCCTTGTCGTAAGAAGGGGGGCTTTACGACAGCATTGTCGGGGCGTGTCGGGAAGTGCACACTTCTCCAAAATTTCATAGCATACACCTCTGTGACACGCTCACGACACTACATGACACTCCAGGACAAGGGTCCAGTTGTGGGGAAAATCAAACATCCTCGATATTGTTGTAGCCTTGTTGGAAGACTCCCAACAAGCTTCCAATCATGGCCTTGTTGTGGCCTTGTCGTGGCCTTATCGTAGACTCTTGTCAAGAACTGGGGTCCACCAACCACGACAAGGCCTCCAATCGTAGGCCAATCATGGACTTTGTTGGGAAACCATTGGAGGCTTTGTCGTGGTTGGTGGACCCGAGTTCTACGACAAGGCCACGACAAAGCCACAATTGGAAGCTTGTCGGGAGCCTTCTGAGAAGGCTACGACAACATCGAACATGTTCAATTTTCCCTACGACTGGACTCTTATCGTAGAGTGTCATGGCATGTTGGGAGCGTGTCGCAGAGGTCTACGATAGGAATTTTTTTTGGAGCGTGCACTTCCCGACACACCCTGACAACACTGCCGTAAAACCCCCCTTCTTACGACAAGGCTGGGACAAGGCGCCGATTGGAACTTTCATGTCAGCACTTGTCGTAGCCTTGTCATGGTTGGTGGACGCCCGCCTTTAAGCCGGGCTCCCACTGTCCCGACACACTACAAAAAATGCTGCGATTGGGCTACTATGAGAAATTTTCCAATCGACGATCTATCGGGAGGGCTCTGTCGGAATGTGTCGCAGTGTGTCGGAACGGGTTTAGCAGCAAGAAAAAGAAGACCATGGTACCGACACAAGCTGCGATTCAAGAGGTGCGCCAATGCAAATCTCGGGCAAACAATTAACAATATTTGTTAACCTTTTGGCTACACTATGATACACTGGAAAGCGTGCATTCTGACCGCTAAAAAGTCCCATTCTTCATTACCGTCTATATACTATCTTTTTGTGGATTATTCTTTTGATCTCAGGAAAGTTGGGCCGCATGAAAACGGAGGCTGAGCTTGGAAGGTGACAGATAAACGAAGTGATACGAGATGACAGCTACTTTCCTAGATACGCCGTCTCTATGGGAATAGATATAGGATCATATAGCCATCTTTTTGTTATGAAAGGAATCGGGAGGTTAATCTTGGAAAGATAGAGTCCATTCTAATCATAGGTAACTGCATTATCTATAGAAACTCCACTCTATAACCAATAGCTGGAGGTTGGAGGTGGTGGGTGGTGGGTAATATGAGAAAACTGTATTCTTGTGGATGAATTATTACTTTAGCGAATCCCTGTTCCCAGACATGGACACAGACAAACGAGGTCGTATCCCTGAATGTGGGTAGTAAATACGTGACATTCGTGTAAAGGTATTTATATAGAACGTCCTGACCATGCTGTACAAGTCACAGAACGAGATGGTAATTTACGGTTTGTACGGAACGAGGCAGTTATGCCGAGTTGGACGTTATATATTTACTATATACCCAAATTTTAAAAAAATCTTTAATTTAATTTTCTAAAACCGATGTTAATAAACATGTTTGGCAAGGTGTTCCGTATTTTAGTGTACGGACCAGTGGTCCGTACAGTATTTTTACGTTATATGTCAAAACGGTACGTATTTACAGTAAATACGGCATGGGTATATAGTAAATAAAAATAAAATCTATGAAGTAACGAGGTCTTTCTAAGAAGACTAATCGAACCTAAATAATCTAATATAGAAGCCTGAGAGTTGCTGAACTAATATCCTCTGTTAATCGAACAGCTGTATAACTAGAGAACACTAAAACAAAGATTAATGTTGGTAAGTAAGTTGGAATACAAGGGTGGCAACTAATTGAAGGGTAGAAAGAAGAAATGTAGATCTGAGAAACGATATACATAGGTCACTGTAGTTAGAAAACCTAAAACAAAAACTAAAAAAAGGAGTAATGGTATGACCACATCATTAAGAATTTTTGTTTGGAATTGACTACTGTGTTTTTGAAAATGTTGAAAAGATTAAAGATTGTATAAGGACCAAGTAAATACGAAGGCATGGTGTCTCATAAGATCTCACACTCTCTAATTCGTAATCTGTACAAGGTTCTCACTGCGCTCTATGGGAGAATGATTCTTAACAAACTAGGCTTAGAGCCTTGAGAATCCACTGGCACACAGTATAGCCGCTAGGTGGCATCATTGAGATTATAGGAATCTTTGGTTGCATTAATGTACGTCTTAAGCAAGGAAGGCAGGCCAGTGGATGCTCAAGGCTCTAAGCCTAGTTTGTTAAGAATTCTTCTCCCATAGAGCGAAGTGAGAGTACAGAATACGACTTAGAGAGTATGAGATCTTATGAGAGGGGTGCACCAATACGGCCTCTTTGAATCGGAATGACACTGGACAGATAATTGACAGTGCTTCACACTGCGGCTTAGTAGAATGGAAGGAGAATCTCACTCACCGATGACGATGGTCATTTTCAGCGTCCGTGTACGCGCCTTCTCAATACGCCCGATACCCGATCTGCGCATGCGTTGAGCTCTCTGCTGTATGCCACCGTTGTTGCGTAGTTGTTCTGTAGGTACAGAGTAAAAACAAACACACTTAAAGACAAATGCTGGTAGTTGGTTGATTTCTAAATTCTATTGATTTTTGCAAATAACTCAGGATAATATAAGTTCCATATATCAGCAAATAGAAAATGCATAGAAATTTGGCATGTCACCATGCTAACTTCTATTCGAAGGAGGGCCATCTGGAAATGTAAGTGCTTAACTATTGGTGTCTATGGGGAACTGCAATATTTTGACTTTGTGGTTAGATGTCACTGATGTTCTATTGCTATCTTCAAATAATTCTGGATTATGATAGTTGGGAACATGTACAAATGAGAAATGCTAAAAAAAAAATAGGCCTACTATGTCACAATGCTAATTTCTAATTGTAATTGTTACTTGGCTTTGCCTCCATGATGAAGACCATCCAAACTCGTGGAGTATTGAGTATTTCTATGATTCTCGATCCAGTGCTATTTTAATCTGTTCTGTGGGTGCCATAGACAATGATATTTTTACATTGCACATTCATTTGACCAACCTTACTAAATGGGATGCGTCAAAGAAAACTGGACCATAAGTGTCTCCTAGATTTGTAAATATTTAAAGGCATATCCTACAATTCACAGTGGTACCACCTGGTGATCTTTTGAAATTGATAATTGTCAGTCAAAACTGTTTCGTTGTGACTTATTCTAATGCCAAATGGGTAAAATAAAACATTTTCCAGAGTTTAACGTTACCAATAGGTATGATAGGCTCATTATATTTCCCTTGATTTATATAGCATATGTACTGAAAGTATGGTTCTCTTAAATTCTGACAAGAATTAGGAAGGTCGTCTAGAGATTTTAAAGCCTAGATCTATAGTACTGCACATTTACTATATCCTCTGATAGTTTGAAGGAAAATGTCATTGGTTTTACTATATGAAATTCAACTTTTTAAAATTCCGCTATATTCTTTTCTGATATCATCACGATATCAAAAACTTAAGTGTATATGATAAATAAGCCAACTCTATAATGTGAGTTATCTGGTGACTTCCTTATAAGGCTACCCTGAACTGCTAGATCCACTAAGGTGATTTTATTGTGAATCTGCATTGGCACATGTCAGCCGGTGTTCTCTCGGTTTCATGAATAGTCGCAACAAAATTCACGTCAGTGGATCAGGCTTTCGCTTGGCATTCGCATGGCGTTCACATGGGAGTCGCATGTCTCATGTGAATTCTCATGAGACTGGTATGCGACAATATCAAAACCAATTACCAGATTCACTAAAGCGAATTTCCTGCCAACTTGCATTGGCAGATGTTTGCCCCGAGTTGTCCGATATACCTTTAAGGTATTGTTAAAGCTCTTCCATAAGGCATCGTAAAGAATCTTTCCCAATATATTCCCAAATCTGCATGAACTATGCCCCAAGACACGGCAAACATGGCATGAATATATCGTCACGAATTGTGCCCTAGATTCCTATCTATGACGAGATGGAACTATTGATAACGTTTACAATTTAGCGTGGTGGCCAACCAGCAAGCATTGCATGGTTATGTCAAAAGGGATTGTGAAGTTTCTGAATGGTAGATTGAGAAAGAAATAACATCTGAAATATCATATTACCACCATCAGGAATACAGAACTATGTTACCTGATAGCACCTCAAAGCCCTTCCCTTCATGGCCATTGGCTGTTCTTAATGCGGTGGGTCTTAAGTGTTAATTATATCAGCCCTAACGTTTTATAATTCGCAGGGAAACGCACATAAAAAGCATGACCGATAAATTATCCAGATTTCTCAGCCCTAAAAACATAGAAATCATTTCCGTTTCCTCAAATGTCATCGTGTGGTTTTATTTTTTTAGGAGAACAGAGAAAAGCTGGCTCAGAAGTGACAGGGGACGCTTTAACCGTCAGAGCGACACGGGACGAGTTGCCTCAGTGGCGCAGTAGATAGGGGCCGCAGTGACCGAGTTCACAGGATACGTCTGGCAACGCTTAAAAGATGATTACCATCATCGACCACCAGTCGATATGTTGACTGTGACGGCCATAGGCAGCCAGTGACGGGCGGGTGGAGGCTTTTTTTTGTCAGCTTTAGGAATTATAAAGAGCACTCTGCTGGAGACCAGGATAGATTGTGGACAGATTGTGGGTAGATAGAGTCTAACGTTCTGCTGCGTGTAAGGGGAACATTAATATTCATGATGAAAATCCAAGATAGCCTTGAGTTATGATGGCTAATAGATTTATGTCCTATTGTGGACTCTTCTGTGTTAGTTATCAATACTCCTGATGAAGATCCAAGATTGAGTTGTGATGTCTATGATGAATGTCTGATATTATTCAGTGATACTGATTTTATTGCTCAGTATATATTATGTATACCCTATTCAGTGGAATGTGATATTCATGGAGTTTTAGGTTTGGCGTCCACCTACTACCATAGAAATTTAGACCTACCGATATGGCACCGATACAAAAAGCAAATAGCGGAGACATATCGGGAAGGTGCAAAATCGTAGACATGTCTAGACATGCCAATCCACCACGCATTGTATGGGTATTTTTACGGTGCCTTATCGCAGAAACGTGATCAACTGCCCTGACATTGGGTGACCTTCCGACGCGATTTTGGTCTTTTATCGGAGGTGCATCGTATCATAGCCATGTATATATATCATAGTAGGTGGACGCCAGGCCTAAGTATGCCTTTAAGAATACTTTCTGAGGATGATGAATAACAGACTATGAACCACGGAGGTGATAGTCAAAGGTTCAAAAACATACTAATATTTTTAGAATTGTTTCCAGTTGTGAATACACAATTTATCTTAGCCTGGAATATATGTCCATAGGCTTAACGTTAGGAACTCGTTCTCAACAGGCTTGCGAGTACGGTAACTCATTCTCAATGGGTGATAAACATATAATTATTTCCAGGCTAAGATAAAATCGGAAACATGTTCGTGCTTGGTCTGAGTCCCCGTTCGCCCTCTCATTTGGAGTGCTTCAGAATATTCACTCGGTTATCACCTCATTCATATTACTAAGCACTCCAAACTCGATGGCGAACGGGGACACAGACCAAACACTCAGTTTCTTTCTTAATATGTGTATAACAAGCAAGGTAACAGATAAAGCTGCCAATTAGGTAGTATAATTTGGTTGAAATTGGAAATCGCTGTGCTTTCTGTTATAGTACAACACAGTTTCCTTAGTTTTAAAAGAGCTTGTTTCTTACTTCGTATGCGGTATTATTAACGTGCAGTCTAAAGTGCAGTCTAAAGTTATGTCTTGTGTCTATAGGAGCTCCTAAAGAATTATACTTATCTACAGACTCGAGCTTTTCCTCATTGATCATACAGGATGCTACAGGTATCTTCCTTCCCTGGTTGTAGACCCGAAGTAATTTGGATTCAGCAACGTTAACTGTCAATAGATGTTCTCTAAACCATGCACTCATAGAATCTAGATCTTCTTGCATCCTTCGTTGTATTGATTCTACTTCAGGTCCAGAAATGTTCAATATCAAATCATCCGCACACATAATTGCATCGGCACGCTTAGAAACATTTCATTGACATAAATGATGAACATCACAGGCCTTAGAAGGGAACCTTGGGGAACTCTATAGTTTACGCTCAAGTAATCTGTCATCTCACTCTTTACCTTTAGAAGGTTTTTTTTTTATCAAATTTCCTTTATTGGCCCTTTAGATACAGTAATCATATTTCCAATTATATATTCCAAGAGGATACTTCTCATAACCAATAAAGACGGCCGGGTCGTCATCCTAGATTGCTTGGTTTTCATTAAGATATGATTTACACAAATTGATAGCATTAGAATCTAATCCTATTTTACATAAAGCAATAAGCAGTAAGCGATGACTGACTGAATCAAAGGCCTTTTTATGGTCGATGAAGGCAAATAGAGGATAATTTTCAATATCCATGTTGGTTGAAAGCACAGTGATTAATTTGAGGACTGCCTGAAGCCAAACTGGTTTCTGTGGATAACCTCATTTTCTAACATTAATCTCATCAGTTGTAAATGAATAAGTTTCTCTAGTATCTTGGAGATTGCTGGTAATACACACATTGCAGGGATGCCAGTTGGGGTCAAGAAAAATTCCTACATGGCGACTGAGGCCAGTGATGTCTGACTGTTACATAGGCACTTACATAACTCCTGTTCGCGGGTCTGCCGCTCATATTGTTGCACTGGACCTGAGCCAAGCACAAATATTGAAATATATAAGAAAGGTATAAGAAATGTATAAGTAAAACTGTGAGCTCTTGTATAGCAGAAGTTTAGGCATATATCCCATATGAAACGCCCTGAGAGCTGTATCTAGGCCAGTGTGTCAGCACACAAGCACCCAAGGTGAAGGCCAGTAGGATGGAGCATTAGGGCCAGTGGGTCAGTGCCTGTCCCACTTAGCAGGGATGGATCATTTGGGCCAGTAGGTCAGCGCCTGCACACCTACTGCACCACTTAGCCTGGGTCAGTAGGACAGGTCATTTGGGTTAGTAGGACAGAGAGTTGGGAGTGAGCATTTGGGACAACGACCTTGACACTTTAATGCATGCAACCTCAATACTAGCTATATAAGCCAGCTACACCCATCATTCTGGGTTCTTAGACTGGCGTGTGAGGAACCTGTACCTGTGGAAATTACCAATAAAAAGAAGCATTTCAAAGTACCTCTGAGCAGATCTCATCTGTTAAGGGCTGACGCAGCCAAAAAGAAGTTCTCTACCTACTACATCCCCATGGACTTAAACTACAGTATTCTAGTGATAAGTTACTCCAGTGTTTGTGACATATTCTAGGACTTTACCAACTACAGTCCACATACACTACACAGCTCTCCCCATTTACCACACATACAACCAACCATCGTATCACTGTAGACTGGTACTACATGCTGGTCTACAGTTCAGCCCATTGTGATCAACCCTTTGAAGGAAACCTTTTACCTCACCTGTCTTCAAAGGTCGATTCTGAAGCTATTTATTGGAATATCAAGGCAATTAGGTTGTCATATTAAAGGGCTTGATGAGATCTATCACATGCATATAAGATATCAATGATTAGATGAGAAAAAAATAAGGGTTTGGTCAAGTGAAATTAAAGCCCAGCTTTAGAGACATTTTATGATATGAAGATCTGGTCGCACATAAAAATAACTAGTTTGCACATGTTCTACGGTTAAAAATGGTATAGAATATGCCTTAACATTTCCATTTAGACAGGGCCCACTATGTTTTGTAAGCAGCCCCAACATCCTCACATATACAATATACCAACATTGACCTTTGACCTCAAAATAACCTTGACCTTGGAAAAGGTCATCTCATGCATGGTCACATCCGACTTGTGATGACCTTCAATCCACTTTTTAAATCATATTTCTAGCTTCAATAGTTCATGAAAAATCGGCATTTTAAGTTATTGGATGACTCTTGATACCAGCTTGGTGGATCACAAAATTTGGATCACAATTAAACACTTAAATATGGTTAATTGTGGCTTTAAATTGGCTTAAAGACTTCATTCAAAAAGAAAAATCAATCAGTTTTGCAAGATCTATCCATAAATCACTAGCTAGAGTGCATAGAACCAAGTCCTAAAAATTAGGTAAGTGCCTAGGGCCCAGTCTATGTATCATTTAAAACGCACATGGTGTATGGGGAATCCCCATCACTCTCCTAGCAGATCTTTGGGCATGGATTGGCAGTATAGGATATCTAGATATCTGCCAAGAGAGGCGGTCTATGTGTAATTCTGCACTATATGGAGTACTATTCAAAGAAAATCATTTATGAAAGATTACCACACACTAGCAGTTCTATATTCTGCAAGATATCTTTACAAATTCATTAGGCATTCCTTTGATATTTTCTTTTAGACTTAGTAATGCTTTAATAACTCTCACATAATTCTCACATGACATATTTTAAACCAATCAGATGTAAATGTTTTAGTTTGCCCTTGTCCCTAGGAGCATTTCCCACAGGAATCCTACCATCCTACAGTTCTAGGTAGGAATAATGGGATCCATAGGGCCTCTAACTGAGTGTAGGTTAGGTACACTCGGGATAGCTGAATTTAGAATTTTGAAAGATAACAGAACAAGTTTATCTAATATTTAGATTTAGGGTAACCTGGAGTCTATATTGTTCTCAAAACATATACAATTTCTTGAAATTTTCATCTCTTTTAGACTTCCCTGAAAATCCTACATGTAGGCATAATCCTACAAACCTGCATCCCTGAAATCGGTCTCCAATTACCGTAAACTGCTAGATCCCAAGTCTTTGGAAGGGGAGTAAATATACCTTTCCAGAGTGAGCATGGGAACTTTGATTATCAAATCTTAGCCCAGAAAAAATGTCCCTTACATTTTCCGAGTTCTTTCCCCCAAAATCTCCATAAAAGAAATAATTTTTCCTAATCATTCCCAATTTTAACCTCATATTGCTTCCCCGCTTTTTCTCTTATTCTATTTGCCTTCTGGGTGAGGCATTCGGGACTCAAAGAAGTTTGAGTCAATCGCTGTGAGTTTGCTGCACTCTGGCTCGTTTTAATTTGGCGTAACTTTTTTTATTCAGGTAGAGACAATGACGCAGAAAAGGACACAACATTTGACATGCACAGGCCTATTAACCCTTTAAGAACGCATGATGCCTTGAGGCACTAAAGACGCACTAAAGACGCATGATTCCTTGAGGCATCATTGTTTCAATATTAACAAAAATGTTTAAAAAAAGAAATGATAGAGCAATATTCATGAAATCTTCAGGAAATGTAGATATAACATCATATTTAGTATTTTTATAACAAAATATATACTTGGATTATGTATCATATTGCATGATTACAAACTTTAATTATCAGTTTTAACCATTATGTGGCCGGAAAAGATGCCACCAGCACCCGTCCTTATGGGAGTAGCTAGGCCTCTGGCAGCCGTCCTTAAAGGGTTAAGGACAGTGGACTTGAGAAAGGTATGGACTTTAGAATCTTTAGTATGTTGTATTGCGGTTGGAGGTTTCCCAGATTTCATTATCATTTTTAATTTTTTTTTTTTTTTTTTCAGATTTCATTATCGAGATGCAATGGTAATTTTCTTACTTTTTCAGTTTTTGGGAACTTCATTTATTTATTTTCCTAGTTTCTCGGTAGCCTGTGGTGAGGTTAGCGGGTTCATCTGCAGCTGACCCCACTTTATTTGCATCAATAGACCCTCACTGCATGTTAAATCTGGGGCCCTTCAGCGCTCACAGCACCGTGGACTACGACTCTGTACAAATTATCAATTCATTTGTTTGGTTTGATTTAATGTCCGGTCAACCATTATAGGTCCTTACCAGACTTTCTCAAGGATCTTTTACACCACAAGGGTGGTGATCGAATCTATGTGATGAATTCAGGTAGAAATCTCACCCCTATACATTCACCGTGGTGAGAGTATTTTTACTTCCCACACTACATAGACATGGTACGAGAAGGATGGGCTTTTGATATAGCAGTAAATCTACTACTGCGGGGGATGGGACTCGAACCCACAAAGTCCTACAACAAAGTTACTACAGAGGAGTTAGAGCAAGGAACAAAATACTGGCATTATTGCAGCATCTTACCCGACATTTACACTGGATGACTAAAAATGTGACGACTGAAGATAGCCTGGCTAATAGTCATCAGGTGGTGCTCTAACACGGCGTTTACACTAGACAACTAAAAATGTGGCGACTGTAGATCGTCTAGCAAATAGTCGTCAGGTGGTGCCCTAACCCGGCATTTACACTAGACGACTATAACATAGTGACCGTACATTCTCTGCAATTTTGGCTGCAAAAGTCTTCGAGCCAAGAAATTCTTAAGCGTTTATATTAGACGACTTCTCATAGAAATGCAGAACACGACTGAGTTTTTACAGAATCGTCATGAGTCTATAGGACTACAGTTCAAGCGGGTTTAAACAGTAGGCGGCCTCTAAGCATCTACTGTAGTCGTCAGGTGGTGCCGAATAGTATAATCAGACGTAGTCATGTGGTTGGCGTTTACATGAGGCGGTTTTTAGCCTCTTACAGCTGAAAGTCGTCAGGTGGTGCTAAAGTCAAGAATTGCCTTCTATAATTGCCTCGTGTAAACACCGGGCTTTACAGCACTCAAGTCCTAAGGGATGTGACCATGTTCATATTCCGAAATAAACCTCTCATTAAACATTGCTCCAAAACTCTGAGAGATACTTTGATCTGCATTTTAAATAAACTCCATGCGAGCAGTGTTAAGTCTGCCGGTTCAGGATCTAAATGCTGGTCTTACTTATGATCATCATAAAGAGTACTATAAAGCCCTGTACCAACCCGCCGATTCTGGCCCCTAAAGGCCTAACTATTGACTTCGCGACACCATACCGATTCTATCGTGAGGTAGAATTCGTGGTAGTGGAACAGGTTTCTGCGATTCGCTCTACGATACCCAACGATTGCATACCGATTAAAAACGCCAATCGTAGAGCTCCCGATAAAATCCAACATGTTTGACTTTTCGTAACCAATCGTAGCTTATTGTATAGGTGTTTTATCGGAAAAATATCTGTTGCGGGTGAAATACTGAGCGGAAATTATGAAATTATGATATATAATTGCCGTAAATAAGATATCATTTGGTTAAGTCTAAGGGTCTGTAAATAATAGCCTGCCTGAGATCCAAATTAATACACCGATTGAATCATGAGCCAATCGCGTTTCTAAGGTATACGATTTCCACCCATGTCCACGATTTGAATTATCGGGTAGCTCCCGATAGGCTACGATTTTTCCATTTCAAATCGTAGCTTATCAGAAAATATATGGCAGACTATCGGAGTTGGTGGGCGCAGGGCTTAAGCACATTGTCTCCGTAACTCACCAAACAAACATTCGCCCTGTCCGCCTGCATTGTTTACTGAGGCTGTGCAGTGTGCCTGCCCTGCTCCTATGATGCAACGCGGTTGGTGAGGTCGCTCGCCCTCTGCTGCTCCCAAGTCGATTCATCAATTTGCATCATTATTGAGGAAATCTCGTCGAGAAGGAGGACAATTTCATGTTTTCAGCGGAGCTTTTATGAGGCCATGGACGTATTGCTCCCGGTCCTTTTTATGTCATTTGATTTGAATATTTCACATCGCAGAGTGATAATGAAATGAATCAAATCAACACAGGTACGTTGATATCGTTAAGATGATAAACCAGTTCAGACCTACACACTGACTGAGTTTACACTCAACTTTTACTATTGTGTCTTCATGATCACAGAAACGATATTGAAATATTGAGCCCGAAGACAGGAAAAATACTAGAGGGGGGCGTCCACCAACCACGACAAGGCTACGACCAGTGCCGATATGAAAGTTCCAATCAGCGCCTTGTCGCAGCCTTGTCGTAAGAGGGGGGGGGGGGGGGGGGTCTGCGACGTGCGTAGACGTCGCTGGTTCCCATAAAAAAGACCCCCATGGTACCGACACACTACGCCAGTGATATCGAGTAAACCACGACACTCTACAACAATAATCCAGTCGTCGGAAAAATTGAACATGATGCGTACACATCGCTGGATCCCATAAAAAAGACCCCATGGTACCGACACACTACGCCAGTGATATCGAGTAAACCACGACACCCTACAACAATAATCCAGTCGTCGGAAAAATTGAACATGTTCGATGTTGTCGTAGCCTTGTCGGCAGCCCAATCGTGGCCTTGTTGGACCTTATTGGGAACCCATTGTCGCAGCCTTGTTGTGGTTGGTGGACGCCCCCTTTAGGCTGGGTTCCCACCACATTCCGAAACTGGCTTCCCGACAAGGTCCACGATTGGCCTATGATTGGAGGCCTTGTCCCACCACATTCCGACACACTCCGACATGGCTACGATGAGGCTACGTTATAAAATTTTAAATTGTAGCCCTGTTGGAGGGACTCAGGGCTTGACTGTCGCAGTGTAAAGTTTTGCAGAAATAAAAGATGACCACCATACCGACACATGCCATGACATGATAGGTGCACCAATGCAAATTTATGAAGGAGGGGGGAGTGCATGGCTTAAGGGGGCGTCCTCCAACCACGACAAGGCTATGACAATGGCTTCCCGACAAGGTCCACAATTGGCCTATGATTGGAGGCCTTGTCGTGGTTGGTGGACCCTAATTCCTAACAAGAGTGTACAACAAGGACACGACAAGGCAACGATTGGAAGCTTGTCGGGAGCCTTCCGACAAGGCTACGACAACATAGAACATGTTCAATTTTTCCCACGACACGCCTCGACAACGCTGTCGTAAAACCCCCCTTCTTACGACAAGGCTGCCACAAGCGCCGATTGGAACTTTCATATCGGCGCTTGTCGTAGCCTTGTCGTGGTTGGTGGACGCCCCCCTTTATACAGTATTAGTAGAGAATCCTTCCGACACACAATACAAGCTATACCGAACGATAAATCGATCCTGATCGATTTTGTCGGAAGGCCTGCGACACGGCCATTCTGTCCGAAGCATGTCAGAGTGTGTGGAAGTGTGTCAGAGTGTACCGGAAACCACGTCGAAATGCAGGGTAGACCGCTACAAGAAGACGGTTCATTCTGACGGAAAATGTGATTCTGTGTCGGAAGCATGTCAAAACGCATGTCGTAGTGTGTCAGAAGCACAGTGGGAGCCCGGCTTTAGGACATGAATGTCAGTGCGATGTGATATCTGGATATATTTTGCTTGTAAGGCCTGTTTTCACTGGCCGACGAAAAGGGTGTAGATTTTATGAGGTACACAGAAAGTCTGTCGGTGGTGCCACTGACTGTGCAGGTAAAGAAAACTTGGCGAAGGTGGTAGATTTCAATCAGTGACCGGATTTCACTCAGGCCAGTGTAGGCCCAAAACTATTGGAATGGTTTAAAAGCTATCTATGTAATCAGCGTTGTTATACGAAATATGGTGAAGTGTCCTTGTCAACAAGGTATGTTGAGTATGGAGTACCACAGGGCTCCATACTGGGCCCTGTGTTATTTCTAATCTACATTATTGATTTGATTGAATGTATAGACGACAATTTCACACTAAGTGACCAAGCTTTCACACAGTAGTGGGTGGTGCCACATTGCATAATCTAAGCAGAAAAAGTTGTGGGTCATTTCACGAGCTAGGTCGTTTCCATTGACCGATTTTGGGTCAGCAGTGCCAAAAGTCTGTCTGTAGTTCCCGAGTGTAGATCCGTGACGGGAAATCAGCCAATGGAAACGGGCCTTTACTCACGCAGGCCTGGATACAAACTGGAACTGCAGTCAATATTCTTGTCTACTTCCGTAAGGTCGGCACCAGTGTGCCGTGATCATGTTCCCTGAGGCGATATACATATATATATATATATATACATATATATATATATGTATGGAACAAACATCCCTATCTAATACACAGACAATACTCGATGGTTTTGTGGGCAGGCGGCCGTACAAATTCAGACCTCCCTTTGTACCCCGACGCCCATTCAATGTAATTGTAGAGCGCGTCTTAAGGCGCGTCGGTGTGCATCGGTAGCCCGGTGTGTTCAAGGTTTTATTGTCTGTTTATACCCACAATACATCGCAAACTATGCATATTTAACAGGGAAATCCCCATGAAGAAATTAAAAAAAGATCCAGCCCTCTAGAAATGATGGAGATAGTGAGATATGAACAAGCCGATAGCCAAGGGAATATAATGAAGCGCTTCAAACGAGATGGCGAACGAGGACTCAGACCAAGGACGAATATGTTTCTGATTTTATCTTAAAGCCAATACCCACTGAACGATTTCGTTTCCAACGATTAACTCCCTGAATCGTCAAGGTTATTTAACTTGTCTCAGGCGAATATGTACATCGCGTCGACTATTCCCACAACGTTTATGGCAGCCATTAGCATGAGTCAATCGTAAGCAAATTCTGTCCACACTGGACGACGGACTGCATAAATCGTGAGCGATTTAGGACCACCGATAACGGAACAAGTAATAAATCTCAGTATATGGGAGTTAAATCGGTGAGCTGGCCTCAGTCTATGTGTGGCATGAGCATTTCTGCTCACCCAGCGACTAATTAAGGGCCATAATTGGTAGGAACCATGGGGGGTATTTCTTAAACTCCGTTGTCGGCGACAACGGGAAGGAACACGTTCCTTAATTTATCGGTCCCGATTTCGGAACATTGGACTGCAATTTGTCGGCGACAAAGGTACATCGCCATGGGGGGGATTTCCAAATCTTAGGCAAATTACTGTAGGGGGGTGTCACATTGGCCGACACATTTTCTAGGCCTCGCCTGAGCTTACGATTGTTCTTTTGTCGCCGAGAAAGGAACATTCATGTTCCGAAATCGTACAGTGTGTATTGGCTTTTAGCCTGGAAGTTAATGTTTACCGCTCATTGAGTATGAGCTGCAAAACCCGCAAGCCTGCTGAGTGTGAGTTCCTAATGTTAAGAGTATGGACGTTTATACCAGGCAAAGATAACAAGCCATGCTGCCTATAAATAGCGCCAAATGAGATGGTGAATGGGCACTCTGACCAAACATGAATATGTTTCTGATTTTATATTAGCCTGGAAATACTGATCTGTTTATCACCCATTGAGTATGAGTTACCGTACTCGCAAGTCTGTTTATTACAAGTTCCTAATGTTAAGCCTATTGACGTTTATACCAGGTTAATATGAACTGATATTCTCAATTATCCAAACGGACATATCATAATAGCTCCGCACACATTCTATTCTTCATGATTTTTTTTCATCAGTTCTGTCGATCTGATAAATCTCGCTTTAAACTGAGATTCTGTGTTTCATCCTTTTGGTTATTCTAATAATATAAGAATATTCGCTTTCCTTTGAGTATTGAAGCAGCATCCGCTGCTCAGTGAGGCATTAACAAAAGGAGAACAAGTCACCTATATCCAAGATGTATCATAAAACACATTAATAAGAACTTTGTTATTCATCGTATACAAAGCCCCCATTGAATATGTACGGGGACTCAGTAAACCACTTTCCATCATATGAAGCCTGTCAGATACCATAACTGTGGTATACGGATTCAAATCTGTGGTATACGGCCTCAGGACCATGGTATATGGGATAAATAGTCCCTTTGTGATATAGAGCAAAGAAATAGACAATAATCGATGATTTTGTGGACAGGCCGCTCTGTAAACCACTCGAGATTGACGTCGTAATATACTCGCTAGTGCTCGTGCATTACTACGCATCAATCTCTCGTGGTTTGCAGCCGCCTGTCCACAAAATCATCGAATATTGTCTATGCATCGAATGTCTGTATTCAATGACGGATGAAAATATTACCAATGTTGGTAATCAATACTGCAGGTGTATAAGGTTAATCTGACACCTGGTATATTTTCTCCATCGAACGAACATTGGGAACACGTATCTAACACCCATTAGATATTTAGGGAAAATATCCAATTGGGGATGTTTGCCTATTAGTCACTGTTAAGGGTGAGATAAATTTAGAAACTCATTTAAGTTTAGGGTCAGAGCTGGACTCCATCTCATTTGAATCACTGGGTAATTCACGTGGCTTCGCCTTGTGAATTACTACGTGATCCAAACTTGATGGGATACGAGCTCAGACCCTAAAAAGGTTTCCTCTATATAATTACCCACCGATTACGGAGGAAATGTATAGGGCACCTAAAATTAGCTACCCGGAGATTCTGGTATGTTAGAATCTACCGCAGGAGATTCTCGAAAAATAGTCCTGTCCATAACGAGGTTGAATCATTGTGTACTTCAAAATAAGTTTTTTGAATGTTCCTTCAATGCTAATTATTTAGAATCAATCATAACAATCTCATTTACCATCAGAGATCACTGTCAAAACACACTTTACATGCTAAAAGTGCAGATTAATGGCGAACTATATTATTGGTGTATGTACACCGAATTACTGCCACACTTGACAGTGCTGTGATGTCTTGAAGTAAATGGCTTACAGAAACTTTTTAATTGCAATAGATGTAATAAATACAATAACGTGATTTCAAAAAATTCTTAGATGCTGTCAACGGATTTATCCAGATTCATGCTACCTAAAAAAAAATTTACCTATAAAATAAATACAATAACGACTGGTTTTGTAGACTAGTGACCGTAATCTCCTCGCAGTTGACGACGTAGTATCCTCGATAATCGCTCGGATATTACTAGGCGTCAACTACTCAGGTCTACTAGATTAGGTCCACTCGTACACGAAATCAGTCATTATCGTGTATGTATCCCCTCTCAGGAGTAGCTTGCGTGTAATGATAAAGAAAAATTCTCACCGATGAAAGGTCACATGTGAACCCACGTAAAGCTCAATGAAAAGTCAAACAAAATAGGTGGCCCATGTCAACGGGTATTGGAGTACTGATTTTGCCAAAGTTTAAATTGGAAGTGGTTTTTATCCTTTTACTATTTATTGAACGCTTGCCCCAGCGTCAAGAGCGTAAACTGTTTAGGACGTGACATCTACAGCTGTGGGAAAGGAGGTTACGACGGGGGACCTGCGTGAGCATCAGGTAAACCCTTTAGACTTAAAAATAAGAATTATTATGTGTTTATTAACCATCAATATTCGTTGCTTATCAGCAACGATCTTTATTATCCATCGTATACAAAGACCCCATTGAGCATGTATGGGGTCTCAGTAAACCACGACCCAATGTATAAAACCTGTCAGATACCATAACTGTTGTATACGGATTCACATCTGTGGTATACGGCCTCAAAACCATGGTATACGGGAAAAATAGTCCCTATGTGCTCCAGAGCAAAGAAATAGTCCCTATTGTTATACCCTTTACTATGGTTTACGGCCGCCTGTCCACAAAACCATCGATTATTGTCTATTTCATACATGACGTCCTTAACTCTATACATGTATAAGCCATTTTCCACTGGCCGGAAAAGTCGATGAGGGTGAAGTGGATATCTTGTTTCTCGGGTATTTAACAAGTGCCTACCGATTAAGTGTTCATGCTGATACCTTGAGCCTCACCGTTGGAATTAAACCCCTTTGATTCTGTCGGTTGTTGACCAAGTCGGTCGGTGGTGGCCTTATTGTGTAATTTTCTCCAATTCAATCGGGTACCATTTCAAATGCAGGTTCTTTCCATTCTCCAATCTAGCGTTGGTGTACATTGAAAAAGATGACTAATCGGCCAATGGAAAATGGCTTAAAGTAGGATTCACACGGTGGGATTCACGTACCTCACAGGGAGTTTGTGTGAGACAAATCCTGGTGAGATTCATGTTCCTCACAGGATGTTTGTCTGCGACAAGTCCTGCTGGGATTCATGTACCTCACAGGGAGTTTGTCTGAGACAAGTCCTGCTGAGATTTATGTTCCTCACAGGGTGTTTGTCTGAGACAAGTCCTGCTGAGATTCTGTAATGGCACACAATATCTTCGTCTAAATTGTAGGGTTCCATTTCCCTGAGGCATGTTTTTCCCCTGCAATTGTTTTGGACATTTACCCCTAAAAAGGAACAGAATCTCATGAAATTTTGAACCCTATGAGGTACATGAATCTCACCATGTGAATTCCACTTTGTGGAACATTAGGCAAAGTAACTAGTACAGGGACACAGTCATGCTCTTTGTACCAAGCTTTATATAATGACGTGGATCTTAGGATCATGTAATATTATCCCTCAGTACAATATATTTTACCATGCATTTAAATAATTCCGTATTCGTAGACATGAATAACATCTAGGCACATTTCCCATTACTTTCATGGTCCTAAACAATGCAACTGTCCTACTTTGACGGCGGCCATTACAAGATGGCGCGAGCGTGAAGAGGGTGAATAGACAGCAATACAACTAGACTGGTACCCTACCCCAATAATGGGACGGGTAACGCCCAGCTAGACCAGTGAGGGAGCGACCTTGACCTTTCGCTGGTTCCCCGCTGATTTAAAAAAATATTTCATTTGCACTGTAGAATGGTACAATTAGATTAGCCTCTGCATGGCAGTTATTCTGGCCAACTTCCTCGTTACATCTAAGTATTTTTGACATAAACATTCCTCTTCCAACAACAATGATATGTACAACAGTATGAGGTGGATGAAAGGATAAGTCAATGAAGCAGAAACATATAGATCGTTTCCACCTTAGTTTCGAGTATCCTGATTCAGCAGAACCTGGTAGTCGGACTAAGTGTATGAGCCATAATATTTTAGTTTAATATGCCTTTTGAAACTAAATATACTACCGTCCTTTATCTTTGCCACATTAGGAACTCATTCTCAACAGGCTTGTGAGCACGGTAACTCATTCTCAACGGGTGATAAACAGATAAATATTTCCAGGCTAAGATAAAATCAGAAACATTTTCGTGTTTGGTGTGAGTCCTCAATTGCCATCTCGTTTGGAGTGCTTCAGAATATTCACCCAGCTATCGCCTCATTCATATTACTGTGCACTCAAAACTCGATGGCGAACGAGGAGACAGACCAAACACTCATCAGTTTCTTTCTTAGTATCTCAATACGGAGAGCATTCCATAAGTGCATGCCTGAACAAACAGGACTTATAACTCTCTTACAGTTATAAGTACAATGGTAACACAACATGGGTCTATTCACCGATCTAGCGCCGATGTGCATAAAGAAAATCGATCGACGGTTCCCGACTGCAGATCAGTGCTGACTAATCGGCCAATGGAAAATGGGTTAAAGTGATAAATTCAGAAACTCATTCAAGTGAGTGATTCACATGATAGGATTCACGTACCTCACAGGGAGTCTGTCTGAAACAATTCCTGCTGAGATTCATCTTCCTCTCAGGGTGTTTGTCTGAGACAAGTCCTGCTGAGATTCATGTACCTCACAAGTATCTTACAGTTATAAGTACAGTGGTAACACAACATGCAGGTATTTGAGAAGAAGTGTGTGAACTCACGTCGGTTCTCGCGTGACTTGCGCGTGATCTCGCAGAGGATGAGACTGTAAGTGAGGAGAATGACGACAAGTGGCGCCACGTACATGGCGAACACGTTGAACAGGTTGTACGCCAACTCGTGAGCCGCCGACGGGAAGAAGCCGAACGTCACGCACTGCGCGAACCAGGGGAAGGCCGGGTGCACCTCCACGTGGAAGATGATGCTCTGCAGAGAGAAGAAACAGCGTTATTACAATCTCCGATAAAGCATTCCTCATATTACAATATCTGATAAAATATTCCTCTATGTAGAGAGAAGAAACAGCAATATTATAATCTCCGATAAACACATTCCTCTTTGTGAAGAGAAGAAACAGCGATATTACAATCACCGGTAAAACATTCCTCATTGTAGAGAGAAGAAACAGCGATATCACAATCTCCGGTAAAGCATTCCTCTTTGCAGAGAGCAGAAACAGCGATATTACAATCTCCGGTAAAGCATTCCTCTTTATAGAGAGAAGAAACAGCGATATTACAATCTCTGGTAAACACATTCCTCATTGTAAAGAGAAGAAACAGCGATATTACAATCTCCGATAAAGCATTCCTCTTTATAGAGAGAAGAAACAGCGATATTACAATCTCCGATAAAGCATTCCTCTTTGTTAAGAGAAGAAACAGCGATATTACAATCTCCGGTAAACACATTCCTCTTTGTAGAGAGAAGAAACAGAGATATTAAATCTTCGGTAAGGCATTCCTCTTTGCAGAGAGAAGAAACAGCAGTATTACAATCTCCGGTAAACATATTCCTCTTTGTGAAGAGAAGAAATAGTGATATTGCGATATCCGGTAAAGCATTCCTTTTTGTAGAGGGAAGAAACAGTGATATTACCATTTCCGATAAACACATTCCTCTTTGTAGAGAAAAGAAACAGCGATATTACAACCTCCAATAAAGCATTCCTCTTTGTAGGGAGAAGAAACAGTGATATTACAATCTCGGATAAAGCATTCCTCTTTGTAGAGAGAAGAAACAGCGATATTACAATCTCTGTTAAAAGCATTCCTCTATAGAATAAAACCAACTTGTCTTGCAACTGGAATACGTATATGTGTGTGCTGCAAAGGATATACATATCTTTTTCATCCATGTATACAAAGTTCACATTAAAAATGTATGGGGACTCAGTAAACCACGACCCATTATATAAAACCTGTCAGATACCATAACTGTGGTATAGGGATTGAAATCTGTGGTATACGTCCTCCAAGCCATGTTATATGGGAAAATAGTCCCTTTTTTGCAATAGAGCAAAGGAATAGACCCTACTGTTATATAGTCTGATATGGCAATTATTGGCTTTGATTTATTCGAAAAGATGGATAACAAATGCAACACTGCACGAAAAGTACTGCTTTACATATGCATCCGAAACGCGTCTAACAGTAGGATTTTGCGTCTAGAAGTTGGACCTGTAATCCGTATATACATGTCCATGGTGCGGTCTTATATACGTCACATATACGCCTGATTCCGTTGTATATACACCAACATCCAAAGGTTCCGATCTTTGCAACTTGGGGACACTACTGGTAGCAAATTTTCTCCCAACGCAAACCCGATTCGGGGTTAAACGAACGGAGAAAATTTACCCACACTACTGGTAGCATATTTCATTTGCCATTAACCATCCAAGTCTGTTTTATATGAAAAATGCAATCTTATATTACCAAGTTATTTTATAAAACCTTTATAAAACCTGATTGAGTATAAATTGATTAATAACACATAAAAAAGGCCCTGCATTGAGTTGTTTTTTTACCGTTTTTCTGATATTCTATTTAACTTTAAAACACCATTTCAATGTGTGGACAGTCAGCCTTACTATATAATCGCCTCCCCCCAGTGTCTCTGGGTGACAGAGTCCTCCTTCCGACTCCGACTCCAACTCCGACTCGGCCCCTCAGGACTGAAATCATCTTACACAAGGCGAGCGGCCGCTAATCCGACACCATAACACCTCGCGGCGGGCAGCGGCGGGCATGGGCGGGCGGTGGGGGGTGGGGGAGGGTTTCCCACTGAGTCAACCTGTACAAACGCGGCGGGCGGCGGGCGGTGGGCGGTGGGCGGCGGGCAGCGGGGGGCTTCTCACTGAGGCTGGCTGGGGGTGGCGTGGGATGGTGGGGGGGGGGGGGCGTGGGATGGTGGGGGGGGGGGGCGGTACGGGGTGGGGTTGGGAGGTCGCGGGTGGCGGGTCGGTGTTGGTGCATCCTCTACCAACACCCACAGGATGGGGCGGGCCGCGGGTCGCAATTTTTTTTTTTTTTGGTATCATATATACGCCTGGCGTATATATATATTGCACAGAGTATGTTTTATCTTAAATACGCCAGGCGTGAAAGACAGCCAAGTCGCGCGCGTCTACATATGCAAACTGTCTCATAGACGCCCGAAACGCAGACGTGTATAAGAGGTGTATACAAGTATAAACAAGCCACGATACAGCCGATACGTGCGTTAACGCGATGGCGTATATATATGTAAAATAGTGCTTTTCGTGCAGTGCAACAAACGATGGTTATGTGGACAGGCGGCTCTGTAAACCACTCGAGGTTGACGTCATGACGACACTTAACCTTTCGTGGTTTACGGCCGAATGTCCACAAAACCATCATGTATCGTCTATAACTACAGTGATGTCTCTGAAGTAATAACAGTCATTTTTTATACCTGCATTTACCTGGGCGGATGTGAAACAGCCTCCAACATGTTAAGAAGCAGGTCATAGTCCTATGTAACCTACTATATATGTCACCCATACCACTCAGAATAGATGAGACACTCTGTAATAATTCACCAACCTGCTATGAACATCTACTTCATACTCATGCCATCCCATTAAATCATTATCACCAAAGTGTGTTGTCCTCTACAAGCTGTATGACTACCCAAAATACCAAACTATCTAATCCTGCGAAATATGAGCACTGTATTATCGTAAAACTGGATGAGTTTCAATCTGGAGTTTGGCATAGTGACTTCATGAAGGGAAGACAAGTGAAGTCCAGAGCCACGATTAAAACGAATCAGGTTTTGATTTTATCCTACCCGGTCTCCTCAATTTTGGAATATTACGTGATAACAATTCCGTATGCCACTAGTGGCATATAAAACTCAGTATGCCAGTCAGCGTGGCATGCGGAAACTCAATGTTAATGTTGATCACTATTTCCTAAAGGTAGAAGAACAAGTGGTGGGGTTGGTGGTGCCACCATGGATCGTTATTTGAAATATCAGATTAGGCTGTATTTAACCCACAGTGATACAATCTGCAGTGCTGTGCGCAAAAAGTATCGCTAAAAGGAGTATTTTATTGGTCGATGGGCCTATGCGAGTACGACGCGATCCGCAAAATTTCAGGAGCAACGTTTAGGCCCTTGGATCACTATTCTGCGATCCACAACTCTGTCATAAACATAGAGCAACGGGGCCCTGGAGGTACACACAAGAAGGTATGTAGAGAGACAGAACAGTTCATGCCAAGCCTGGAAATACACCCAAGAATGTATGTTTAAACCGTAATAAAACTCAATAAAATTAGCAATAAAAAGAAATGCTCTCAGGGTTTGTGAGTGATTCTGATGTCCTAGAGTAATATCAAAGCATTCAAGTTTGTACCAAAGCCCATTTTGATCTTTGTCTCACTACTGGTATTTTTCCCTGAAACTTGTATCCAACACCCATTAAGTATTTAGAAAAAATACTCAATTGGGGATTATATCACAAATTTTAGCCAATTAGTCAATGTGAGGGGTGAGATAAATTTCAAAAACATATTCAATGTTAGGGTCAGAGTTTGATCCCATCTCGTTTGAATCGCTATGTAATTCACTCGGCTTCGCCTTATGAATCAATACATGATTCAAACTCGATGGGATATGAGCTCTGACCCTTAACTTTCATAGGTTTCCTCTATAATACCAGAACCCATTAACTACTGCAAAACAAGCATTTATGAATGTTGGAAGATTTGATTTCAATAAAATGACATTAAAAGAGCTAAGGCCAGCTCTTAAGGCGAGACCCATCTTCATTGCCTTTAATCAAAGCCAATAGTGCAGTGTTCATTACACAGAGGCAAATACCGCCCCAGTCAAATTGAAAGCCTGCTTTGCAAAAGACAGCTGCATTTCTACTTTTCTCTGAGTAATACAGACATTGAATGAGAATGCAATATTCCAAAAGAAACTGAATTTCCGACTAGGAAATGACTATCAGATTATGGCGTGAGTCTGAGTTGCGAATATTGCCGAGACTGACTTGGGTTCAATGGGGCCATGTTCAATGAGGGAGGCATTACCGTGTTATTGTAGGGTCTTAATTAATTATGGTTCAAACTTATGGAATCAACAAGCTATGGTCACGCGAAATACAAAATATCTAAAGCATTGACACAAAGGAAGACTTTAGATAAACTATTATCAACACTGGCCTGCCTCCTGTGCTAAATATGTACATCAATGCAACCCAAAGATTCCTATAATCTCAATTATGCCACCTAGCGGGAATATTATGTACTTGGTGCTCTAGTGGCTTTATTTGGACTGGAATACAGAATACCACTTAGAGAGTGTGAGATCTTATGAGGTGCGTTAATGCGGTGTTCCTACTTCAGCTCCTGCTCCAGCCTGCTCATCAACACGAGAGGAGCCCTTTACGACAGCGGCAAGCTGCTGTTCTAGAGGCACTGTATTGCACAGTGGCATCACTCTACAATAACACGGTAATGCCTCCCTCATTGAACATGGCCCCATTGAACAAAGTCAGTCTCGGCAATATTCGCAACTCAGCCTCACGCCATTGTCATTTTACTGATTTTTTAATTAGCGAATTTACACAGCAAGGGTGTCATCTTTCTCACAGTATATTGGAACACCCACTCACAAATATAACTGTATGTAATCACGAAAATAACACATGTGACCACCTACTTATCACAAATTCAATTGTCAATTATATGAAAGTCAGTTTCATAACTGAACTAGGAGCAAATGATATGTTCATCATTGATAAATGAGCATGGAATTAAAAATGAATGAGAATGAAAGGTCTGGGTTACAGTCAGTCAATGGATAGTTTATTGTAACCCACTTGCACCCAGTCAGCTTGCCATTTCTGCAACAGCCTGAGCCTGAGTCTATCAGGTACCAGTGGGTCTTTAGGCATTTCGGTCTCTAGTATGTCTTTGTATCATCTTTCCTGAGTTCTGTTTACTTGCTAAAATGTATTGCAAGGAAGAACAGTAACATTATTGATTGCGATAAAAATTCTAAAAAAAGTGATTGGTCCTGGTCAGCTGAGCATGCTTCTAAAACAATGAGACACTGGCACCTTGCTCCTTTCCCACTATCATAGAGAATAGCGCGCAGATAGTGAAGGGATAGTTTTCTGGCAGCACGGATGAAGCCTATATGGCAATTCTAACCTTTAGGTGATGTATATAGAGCATGTGAGCACGCTCTTAAAACATGGTGATATCACCAGTTGAGTCTGTCCTCGGTTGAGTTCATATACATCGTGTTCCATGTGAAGAACTAAGTTAGTTTCGTGTATACATACACAATATTGGTTTCAGATACAAGCGGCCGTATGCTCTGAGGAGTTGACGCGTAGTGATATCCCAGCGTATGCGAGGATATTGCGCAGAGTCAACTCCGAGGAGCATACAACCGCTTTTATCTGAAACCAGTCAATATTGTATTTATTATCTACCTTTTCTGGGGAAGTGGCATGTCGCTATCAGTTCATTTAGGTTATGCACTATTTTCCCGTATGCACTATTTTTCCATATGCGCCACCCGGAGCATACAACATATCCGTATGCCCCGGGTATGTCCATACAAACTCTATGGACACTTTGTATTAGGTGGATAATAAAAGTTTGAGTTCATCTAATTAAGTTCTGGAAATTGATATGCGACCCACAGCCTTGACCAGGTGATGTGAAGCATCTCTTTAGGCATTATGTAAACTGATATTCTCTCCCAAGAGATACAGTATTCAGGCGTCTATATTGGAAAGCCACGACGCACTGTTTCATTGGCTCCTTTCTTCCTCCGCGTGTTTGACCTACAGTCAATGAATACAAGGTTCTCAGTATACAAGTAGTCAGGAAGTAAATACATTTAAAAACATGCTCATGAAAGCGCTGGCAAAATCCTTTATCTTAACCCATCTCATGTTCAGGGATAATTCCCACCGAAAGAGAAGAATTCTTGGAAGTGTTTTTGAGACAGCTACATCTTTATTAGTGATAATGGAAAAAGAAACGCTAACAAACGCTGATGGTGCACCCCTCTCATAAGATCTCACACTCTTTAAGTCGTAATCTGTACAATGCGCACTATGAGAGAAGAATTCTAAATGAACTAGGCTTAGAGCCTTGAGAATTCACTGGCACACAGTATTCCCGCTAGGTGGCATCATTGAGATTATAGGAATCTTTGGTTGCATTGATGTACGTCTTTAGCACGGGAGGCAGGCCAGTGGATTCTCAAGGCTCTAAGCCTAGTTCGTTAAGAATTCTTCTCCATAGAGCGTGTGTAAACTATTAATTTGGACCAAGGTCCTACAGCACTTGTATAAGGAGAATATTCATTTATTGTCTGCTTGTATAGACATGCATTTAAAAACGCCTATCTCGGGTGGACTGTATCGTCTACTTTTTTCCTGAATAAAAAAAAAGAAAAAAAAAAGTGAGAGTATAGAATACGACTTAGAGAGTGTGAGATCTTATGAGAGGGGTGCACCAAGAATCCTCCTTGTATGACAAGTCTGAACCTTTGACTGTTTTGGAGATCATTAAATAGTCAGCAAATGATCACGACTCTGGAATGCAAAACAGTGACCAAAACCTCACAACCCCCTCAGAAGGATCGCTATTGTTATGATTATGTGTCTAAACGGTCGCTAACCGGTCGCTATTAACGATTATCATGACTATAAAACACCTCTTGCTGAACTAAGTGTTAGACTAGTTTTAAAAATAAGTTTCTCTGATCTTCTGGTTGCTTTACCAGCTTGGTCAATCCAAACAGTGCGAGATTTAATCTTGAACATTTCAAATTTTTTATTTTATTTAGGAGTGTTTATTCAAAACTCTGGATTGCTCCAGTTCTTCCGTTTGACACGTTACAACCAGCTGTACAGTTAGGATTCACAATTACATGTTCTTGTGCAAATAGAGAAGAGAAAAAAACCAGAAAACCCAGAAAACCCCAGAAAAGCAGAGCATATCATGGCGTGACGGCGTGTCGTTTCCGTATCGGTAAAATGGTCGAGTTACTGTGGTTTTCACAACACACAGATATCCGATAACATGAAGAACTGGGTCTAACTTTTGACAGTAACTTTTTCCTCCTCCTCCTCCTCCATGATGGCTGAAGCTCACAAAGTGATACTGGGGACACACCAAGCGAGTGAAGGCAGCGATCTCTGAAATCGCCAACACAAATTTGCGTGTATGTGAGATGTTATTTCATAGTAATATCTCCCACCAATAATTTAGCTTCTCTGACGCAATCATCAGGTGAAATATGAAGTAATAGCTCACATTTTGTGTTGGTGATTGCGGAACTTGCTGGGTTTCTCGCTTGGTGTGTCTCGCGGCAGTGAAGACCTACAATCAGGTCTTGTTTCATAAAGATTTCCATGATAAATCCGCAATAGTCATTCCTACCCCTTTTTCTTTGGTTTCGAGAAGGTGCATATCATTGACTGAGTTCTCGAGTAGGGCTCGAGTCGGGAGGGGAGAGTAGACGCTTGTGAGGCGCCAAAACACGTCCTCACCACGGAACTTCAATAAGGCCTGTTTCCCTTGGCCGACGAAAAGGGTGTAGATTTTTTGAGTTACACAGAAAGTCTGTTGGTGATGCCACTGACTGTGCATAGGTAAAGCTGGAGACACACCAAGCGAGAAATGCAGCGATTTCCGGAACCGCCAACACAAAATGACAAGTATTTGCGCTATTATTCTATATTTCACCTGATTATTGCTTCCAAGACACTAAAGTATCAATATGAGATATTATTATAAATATACCTGTGGCTGTATGAACCACATATACTGCCCGCTCCTACCCATGGCGTATTTAAACCCGTACGCCACACTGTGACGAACGGGGTATGTGATCATGTGACCAGGTAAAATTTCGCCATTTTTACGGCATCGGGATGTATGTGATCAACAATTTCACCGCGTATTTTTGACGTACGAAGACAGTAAGCCAGTTTCCGTATATTACCATAAAGAAAATATGTTGATTTCCACACATATCTTTCCACATATATCTTTCCATATTTTAAACAAACTCTTTAAATTTGTCTTGTATTTTATTGGAAAATGCCTGAATATATCATGAATGCATGTAGGCATTCTCGCCCCCTGTGTACATAATGCCTGTAGGCATTTCCCCCCACCCTGTACATAATGCCTGCAGGCATTTTCGCCCTGAATGGGTTAAATACTGCTCTACGAGGATTTAATCACGATCCACTCGGCGCTATTACAAGGCGCTTATAACGGTCTTATGTCAGATCTTGTGAAACTCTCCTGGTATTTGTGAGATAGTCAGTGCAGTAACTTCATTGCGGTATTGATGTAGTAAAACATACTCGGGGATCAGTCTGATAAAGAATTAATGCAATGAAAAAAGACCTTTAAGTGCATCTCAGTTCTTTAGTACGCCTAATCTGGCAAAGTTTCAGGTGCTCTTAAAAAGTTAGCATTATCGCGCGTTTGAAGAGTATGATGTGAGATCAAAATCTAAAACTGAGTTCGTTTGTCTTGGTGTGTAGAGGATTTTAATGTGAATAATAGAACACATTGAGGGATATATACGTATAATGCTACTGATTAATTCTGTTTCTTATTAAGATTGACGGCGCTTGTCCTAAGCTTGTCTTAGCGTGTCTCAGACGATATCGCACTCTAGTCGACGAGCATCACAGCAGGATAGCGTACACAGGAGGACATAGGTGCGATGTTCTGGTTCCGTTAATAGAATCCATCCAGATACGGTGTTAAGGTACATGAATCTCACCGTGTGAATCCCACTTTAGACAAACACCCTGTGAGGTACATGAATCTCACCATGTGAATCACACTTTAGACAAACACCTTGTGAGGTACATGAATCATCGTGTGAATCAAACTTTAGACAAATACCCTGTGAGGTACATGAATCTCACTCTGTGAATCACACTTTAGACAAACACCCTGTGAGGTACATGAATCATCGTGTGAATCCCACTTTAGACAAATACCCTGTGAGGTACATGAATCTCACTCTGTGAATCACACTTTAGACAAACACCCTGTGAGGTACCTGAATCCCACCGTGTGAATCCCACTTTAGACAAACACCCTGTGAGGTACATGAATCTCACTATGTGAATCACACTTTAGACAAACACCCTGTGAGGTACCTGAATCCCACCGTGTGAATCCCACTTTAGACAAACACCCTGTGAGGTACATGAATCTCACTGTGTGAATCACACTTTAGACAAACACCCTGTGAGGTACATGAATCTCACCGTGTGAATCCCACTTTAGACAAGCACCCTGTGAGGTACATGAATCTCACTGTGTGAATCACACTTTAGACAAACACCCTGTGAGGTACATGAATCTCACCATGTGAATCACACTTTAGACAAACACCCTGTGAGGTACCTGAATCCCACCGTGTGAATCCCACTTTAGACAAACACCTTGTGAGGTACATGAATCTCACTGTGTGAATCACACTTTAGACAAACACCCTGTGAGGTACATGAATCTCACCGTGTGAATCCCACTTTAGACAAGCACCCTGTGAGGTACATGAATCTCACCGTGTGAATCCCACCTTAGACAAACACCCTGTGAGGTACATGAATCTCACCGTGTGAATCCCACTTTAGACAAACACCCTGTGAGGTACATGAATCTCACCGTGTGAATCCCCCTTTAGACAAACACCCTGTGAGGTACATGAACCATCGTGTGAATCCCACTTTAGACAAATACCCTGTGAGGTACATGAATCTCACCATGTGAATCCCACTTTAGACAAACACCCTGTGAGGTACATGAATCTCATCGTGTGAATCCCACTTTAGACAATGAATCTCACTGTGCGAATTCCACTTAACGTCGATAGCTTTTCTATAGAATTACAGACGGTCTTTTTCTACTGATAACCAGCCTAATCAGTGGTGTCTACTGCACAATCTGCTGAAGCTGCTATCACTACACTCTCCACCATAATAAGACTATATAACAGGCCCTGCTAAAATTCTAAATACCCCCCTACCCAAGAGTTAGATCACTAATTACCGGAGCCTGACATGTAAACAGTCAGTCCGCCATCAGTGTACAAAACCAGCAAAACTGCTGAGTCCGATGTATTCTAGGTATGCCGTATGGTCCAGTGTCGGGATAATTTACTTAGGTGAGGAAGGAAGGAGAAACTGGAGAACCATGCAGTTATTGCTTTGTCATGCGATGATGTAAAGCAATCACTGTGGGGCAAATGTCCGATGCATCATAAAGTTCTTATGTGGCCAAAATCTCTTCGTCTTCTGTATAAGGTAACACTATCTAGGGGGTCGTTGCTCCTATTTTGTTTTGTATTGTTTCCTATTATCGGATCGCAAATTTATTTTTAATAATATTTTAGCAACCCAACTGGAAAAGCGTTGCTCCCGTATAAGATCGTATCCCTTTATTCATAACCTCACCCCTCCACCCTTATACCCCTACACAGTGTACACAGTCGCCGCCTCAGGACACTTCGCCGTGTGAATAGGTGTAATTTGTGACTACTGATACTCACAGACTGGGGCAGAACGTGTGAAGTACATTAGTCTCACCAAAATTACCCTCTTAATCTTAAACCTGTTCAAAGTCAAAATCTCATGTGATTTTGTTCCTTGTTATGGGTGATTGCTACCGACAATTGAAAGGGAAAAAAACTTGTCTCAGCAAAATAGAACCCGATAATTCAGACGAGGAGGTTGTGTTCCAGTTCCGAATCTCAACAGGATTTGTCTCACACACTCTGTGAGGTACACGAGTCCCTCTGTGTGAATCCCACTTTAGAGATATGTACTTTTAAGCCAAAGACCCATCTACTGATTAAGGATTGAATGATTAGTTCCCAAATGGTATAAGAGTCGGTGAACTTGTCCCAGGTGAATTACATAATACCTCGGCCCATGTCAGCCCAAAAAAAACGAAGGCCATTTACCAACGTTCCATTGTCAGCGACTAGATTTATCAACATGTTGATAAACTTTAGCCACCGATTTAGGAAAATAGATACCTCAACTTCTCAGCGACAAAATAACATCTGAAGGAGGTGGTTCACAAATCGTTGCCTGACCCTTACCTGGCTGAGCTACATCTACCGACTACGGCCGACTCCGCTAGGATGCCCCGCCTGAGACAAATTATCGTCAGTTTGTCGCCGAAAAAAGATACATAAATGTTTCAAAATCGGTAGAAGGGCATTGGGCTTTAGGGGCATATATTGGATGAGACAGGGGAAGATTAATCCATTCTTTAATTAAATACAGATAGCAGGGTTAAAACTGGGCTGACATCTTGTGGTGCGGATCACTATTTGCTGAAGGTTCTGAATTTATCTCACCCCTTTCACGGATATTAGAAGATCATCGCACTATAAAAGTAATTCAAATTACTTCGCAAATCCAGTTAGAAATGTATAAATCTCCATCTAGTCTTCTCTCTGAAATAACTAGCTGCTGATTCGTCAATTACATATAACAGCATCTCACATCATCATGGCGTAGTATTGTCACATTACTGGGGTGATCGTTGAGCATTTTCTGTACTGTTATTCCTATGGCTAAACGTGTACCAGGGGTGAGGTAATATACAGATCTTTTATGTTCTAACAGGATATTTTCTGATTGGAGACTTTACATGAATCCTGCTGAGATTCATGTACCTCACAGGGTGTTTGTCTGAGACAAATCCTGCTGAGATTCATGTACCTCACAGGGTGTTTGTCTAAGACAAGTCCTGTTGAGATTCATGTACCTCACAGGGTGTTTGTCTGAGACAAGTCCTGCTGGGATTCATGTACCTCATAGGGTGTTTGTCTGAGACAAATCCTGCTGAGATTCATGTACCCCTTGTTTGAGACAAGTCCTGCTGGGATTCATGTACCTCACAGGGTGTTTGTCTGAGACAAGTCCTGCTGGGATTCATGTACCTCATAGGGTGTTTGTCTGAGACAAATCCTGCTGAGATTCATGTACCTCACAGGGTGTTTGTCTAAGACAAATCCTGTTGAGATTCATGTACCTCACAGGGTGTTTGTCTGAGACAAGTCCTGCTGGGATTCATGTACCTCATAGGGTGTTTGTCTGAGACAAATCCTGCTGAGATTCATGTACCCCATAGGGTGTTTGTTTGAGACAAGTCCTGCTGGGATTCATGTACCTTACAGGGTGTTTGTCTGAGACAAATACTTCTGAGGTTCGGTAATGGAACACAATCTCCTCGTCTGAATTCTGGGTTCTATTCTGCTGAGACAAGTTATTACTTGCAATTGTCAGCGACAATCACCCCTAAAATGGGAACAGAATTTAATGAGGTTTAAAATTAAGACGGTCATTTTGGTGAGACAAATATACTTCACATTTTCTCCCCCAGTCTGTGAGTCTCAGTGGTCCTAAATTACACCTATTCACACGGGGAAGTGCCTAGAGTTGGCGACTGTGTACCACTGTACCCTGTGTAGGATTGTAGAGGCGAGACTATGTACCTGTTAAGTCTTCCTATGTAAATTGAATCCGCCATGGTTCCCTGAGACTGTAGAACACCCCAATCTATGAAACTTTGTACCCAGCAGGAAATTGTCGGCGACTGTTGAAGGGGTGTGAAGTACACCAGTCTCAGATACATTTGTCCCACCGTGTGGATCCCACTAAAGAATGTCTGGACGTAGTGTTCACAGAGTTGTAGCACTGGCGTGCAAGTAGCACGTATCAGCCCTTAACAGGTCCATCGACACTGAGTGTAGTACCTTACAGCACCTTACACCTCCCCATAGAGCGCCGACGTCCAAATAAGCATTCTCTACACAGGGCGTTGGCTTCTAGGGGAAAAAAACCGGCAGGGCGTTTAAAAACATCCTCCAGTGCCTGGCATGGAGGTGGGCGGAGGGTGTCTGTGCTACTCTCAACTCGCTGGAGGACAGCAATATCCTCTCAACATAGACAGCTTTACGGCGGACATCTCCAGGCTGTAAAAGGGTTACTGTGTAGTGGAAGAGGCATTTGTGAGGCACTTGAGGAGTGACTCCAAGCTAGCATTACAAGGTAGTCATTTCGGAGTGGGAATGAGACACGTTTGGGCTATGACCACTGGCAGATGGTGTTATTGTGGTATGGCTGATCTATAATACTTGCTACACTAATCTCTGTCTTCTTAGTCTAAAAGGGTGTAATTCCATTATGTTGTGTAGTCATTTCTCATGGTCTCCTTTAGACAGAAAGATCCGGTGTATATAATTACATATGTAGTGCCGAAAGGGAATGGAGATATAACATAATGATTATTATATACCCATGGCGTATATACTGTAAATCTATATGCACCGTTTCACCATATAACGTAAGAATACTGTACCGAACAGTGTTCCGTACGGATAAATACGGAACACTTCCTTAAACGTTTATGAAACATAAGTTGTTACCCAAATGAGATTAATGCTTTTTTATTTTATTTCGGGTATATAGTAAATATAGAACGACCTACCATGCTTTACAAGTCACAAAACCCGACAATAATTTACGGTTCGTATGGAGCTTGGCGTAAACACCTCGTTCCGTACGAACCGTAAATTATCATCTCGTTTTGTAGCTTGTACAGCACGGTCTGGACGTTCTATATAATTACCTTTTCTTATTTTTCTAATCAAAGGTTTTAGGCCCGGAGTCCACCTATCACGATAGAAATTTAGACCTACCGATATGGCTCCGATTAAAAAGTCAATTTCGGAGACATATCGGGAAGTTGCAAAATCGTAGACATATGTCTAGACATGCAAATCCACAGCACATTGTATGGAGTTTTTATCGGTGTCTAATCATAGAAACGTGGTCAATTGCCCCGATATTAGGTGACCTTCTGACGCAATTTTGATTTTTTTATCGGGAGGTGCATCGTAGACCATATCGGAGCCATATCATAGTAGGTGGACGCCAGGCCTTAGACAAGCACAGCTTTACAACAGCCCATGGTGGGTTTCAGTGATGGCTGTATTAGAACAGTGAATGTTTACACAACGTTTCGGCAATGATAGCAGCCTGTCAAGTCAAGCCTGTGTTCATTTTTTTGTGTAGCTATTTTTATTAGGGATTATTTGTGACCACAATCACCAAATTTGGCTACAGAGCCGGTCTTCCACTCAGGCCCTTGCCCCTTCTCCTGATTCTAATGGCGGGTGTTTAACGGAATGGGCAGTGGGTGCCATTTTTGTGTAAGTCTTTGGTGTGACCCGACCGGGGTTTGAACCCACAACCTCCCATGCTCGAGGCCAACACCACTACTATTTGGCCACTTTCTTATAAGGAGGTTTAAGGGGTATGTCTTTGCTTGACTGCTTAGTTACCCCATCTCTTTACCGAAGGTATATTTGATGTAAGGTGCGTTGTGGTGAACCTTATTATCGTAAATTGGATGTAGCGCGACTGCAAAAAATCTTTTAGTGGTTACTCCAATTGTAAGACATCGCCATGAAAATCATTTATTTTTATAAATTGAGGCGTCTGCCCCTATAAATTATATGATTTGTTTGATGTAATGTATACTGAAGTTGTGATCAAGATGAAAACTGAATGTGTTTATCCCAAATGACTCAATAAAGAAACTGTTAATTTTTTATTATTTCAGTGTCCCAGTTTGGGTCACGATGGGTTGAAGGAATTGATGAGAAGAGTTTGGAGCATACCCATCTTAGCTTTGCTACTAGGATTGACTTCACAAGTGTAACATTGCATATGTGGTTTTTTTTAATGGAGATGCACCAATCTGCCTTGAATGATACATACGCCGTGTGACAACTGTAGGCCTCGATGTATTCCACAACATACTGTTAAGTTCCAGTCTATAGGGCACATAGCCATTGTGCTATGTAGGCGGCCATCTTGCCCCCCGACGCCATCTAAAACACCAGGTGGCGGGACCAGTGGAAATTATCAGAAATAATTGTTGGGCTTAAATTAGAGAAATTTTATCCCTGTTTCAATATCATCTATAGTTTATGACAACTGATAACAATGGACGCCTCCCGACTACAGTGGCGAAATCTTACAATTTCCTGGCGGATGATGGCAGAACTACCAATCACTCTGTGCCCTATACATCCCTATTGTGACTAATTATATTGGTTTCTATGCAAAGAGATCAGTAATCTAAATTGTCCATATTTGATAGTACCAAAAGACTGAATTAAGACAGTCTCCCATTTTGTAGCAGCTCCTCCCTGTCTTGATGTTGACTGTATGGTAGCCATGTATTGAATGGCATGTTTTCCCTTATTATCACTCACTCTAGTTCCGAGACTGGCCACATGGGGGCAGGGCGCTCCGACATGACACTGACACTTGAGTTGTGAGTGACATGAGTGGCCCTGCTGGCATGTGCGACAGACCGGAACAGAGTTCACAAGCATACCCTGAACTCAGATGCTACCTGCTGTGTGTATATAAGTGGATATTTTATGTTGGATTAAACAGTTAAGTTATTGACTCATAGTAGTACATAGTACCTCGGTGTTTGAGTTCTTACTCCCTTCTTCTTAAGGTCTACACCTAGCTAGTCTGGGCCTCTAGACTTTATAATACGATCATTTGGTATGACAAAATAAGTCTATTCATTTTCTGATATAGATATAGATGTAGATGGCCTTGAAGCCATTAGGAGACGAGGTATGACAGGTCTTGGAGGCCTGCCCGAGTGTCTTGCCACCTGATAACTCACCTAACAGAAATCCCACCTGCAGTCTGTCAGAAGGTAGCGTTATCTCCAACAATCGGCGCAGGGGAATCGCCTTTATCAAAGGCCACTCAGTGTATTCAGGAATTAACATACTGCATAGACAGCATGCAATAGATTCTTTTATGGCATGTAGGTATTAGCTAGTTTAATTTGGCCAGGCAGAAAATTCGGCCAGAAGAAATATTCCTCTATGATATGCTACAGAAATACACTATTTTACACAATTAAATACTTCAATTAGCTACAGACTAGAAAATGTCCTTTGAGTGAGTCTTTCCAGAAAAAGAAGGCGCTCGTTTCGACCTGTCATTTGATGACCTTCAAGGAGAAAAGCCTATGAGGTAGAATTACGAGATGGGGATGAGGTAGCAGCAAGTTAAAGCAGTCATCTTGCATCACCGCAAAAAGTATTCCTCATTCATGGCCGGAATGACCACAGCTGGAACGCGCTTTGAGCGTTCTGCCCGTACCACGTGACCTCCTCACGGCTCCGCGAAGCACCACCCTGCTCTTATCTTTATTACCCATCGTATACAAAGAACCCACTGAAAATGCATGGGTACTCAGTAAACCACGACCCATTATATAAAACCTGTCAGATACCATAACTGTAGTATACGGATTTATATCTGTGGTATATGGCCTCAAAGCCATGGTATACAGGGAAAATAGCCCCTTTGTTCTGTCGAGCAAAGAAATAGTCCCTATTGTTATTTCCTTTTATATGGCAATTAGTTGGTTTGATTTTTTCGAAAAGATGGATGATAAATACAACAAACGATGGTTATGTGGACAGGCGGCTCTGTAAACCACTCGAGGTTGACGTCTATATATTGTCTATATAATCCTTGTCCCTGTATTGGCTGTGCTGTGACTTGAATTGTACTGTCATTTGTGATGAATATCTGTTGTTCTTTTTCTCTCTTTTTTTCTCCGCTGACTATTATATGGAAGAACGCCCTACTGGCGAATATGATATGTCCTATGTATATTTATGTATTCTATTGAATAATATAAAAAAAAATTCTCCATGAATATGTCTGAGATTATGCACCAGCTGTTTCTTCCCATGTGAATCAAATTCACAAATTTTACTTGAGACTGATAAAAACACTGCTTGTAGAATTTTTTTACCAACCAAGACTAGTCTGAGACTAAGGGAAAGATGTGAAGAATGCTCGTCTCAGGTATGTGAGTCTCTACGCGTGAATCCCACTTAAAGACAAATGCGGGTATAGACTCTAGTACAGTCTGTTGTCACCAGGCCCAGGGCACACAGGCTCAAACTCAGACTGTTATGCGCTGCCATTTTAAGGCAGGAATTCCTACCTTCGCTTGTACTAACCTGTCCTGATTGATTTGCCAGTAACCAGTATGTTACTCTTCAAGCAGAGGTCCTAGAGTAGCTTTTACTGGGCATGTACCAAATAAATCAGCTTGGAGAGTTACAATGATTCCCAGAATGGCGCTAGGCTCTATCAGGGCGTTTTTCAGTCTGCCTTTATAATGTAGAGAAACTTGATACAAAACGTTCATTATCAAACATATTGATAATGATTATTTTATTCAAAGATACACAAAAGAAAATAGTAACATTGAAGTGGGGTGTGCCCTGGCGACAACAGGACATACTACAGTCTGGGATTCCTGCTTGTCAAACTGATGCTATAAATAGAAAAGCCAACCACAAAATTCCTCTGACTAAAGGTGGCAGGCCAGTCAGAGCCATGCTCTGCTAGACCTTCACGTACCGTAACCCGAAGGCGGCACGGTGCGTGAACGGACTAATGCGGGTAGGTATCGCAGTGCCCCCTGTGTAGACACTGGTGCTGCCATCTGGTTTCATGAAAATATAGCAGTTTCCCAAAGACACCAATAGATGAGCACTTACTTTCCTCAGATAGCATTTACTGCTATATCAAAGGCCAATCGTTCTCATACCTTGTCTATGTGGTGTAAAAGAACCTTGAGTAAGTCTGGTGAGAACCTCTAATGGTTAACTGGACGTTAAATCAAACCAACCAACCAACCAATCTCAGATGGCCTTCCCATAGAAATTAGCATGGTGACATAGTATTCTTTTAGCATTTCTCATATGTACATGTTCCCAACTATCATAATCCATAATAATTTGAAGATAGCAATAGAACATCAGTGCCATTTAGGAACAAAGTCAAAATATTGCAGTTTCCCATAGACACCAATAGTTAAGCACTTACATTTTTAGATGGCCCTACCATAGAAGTTAGCATGGTGTCATGCCATTTTTTTGCATTTTCTAATTGCTGATATATGGAACTTATATCATCCTGAGTTATAAATAAAACTCAATAGAATTTATAAATTGCCCAACTACCAGCATTTGTCTTTAAGGGCTAACACTGCCAAGGATTCCTCTACCACCTACTTGAGGAAAGCTGCAGCATTCTGCTGAAGACTGAAGCTAGCTCCATCCCAATAACTACAACAACAACACATGGGATATTATCTCCCACCTACATCCAATCAAACCCAACATTTTTACCTGTGGCCCGGTATCCAATCAAACCCAACATTTTTACCTGTGGCCCGGTATATGAAGATACAGCCAATTCCCTCACCTGTCAGAACTTGATTTCTCAACCGAATGACAAGGACCTAACGCTTTACATAGTGTGTGAAGGTCAGCGAATGACAGATATCCCTTCACGAGAGTGAGGTACCTGCTACTTTCAGAAAGCACAGGATGCCCAACAGTCTCCCAACAGATTCATTACACATAATGTGAGTAGGATAAAACTAAAAGGTTGGTTTTATCCTGAAACTATCATCTGTTAGTCAGTGTAATATAGTCCGTCCTTCCTCTTTCTCTCCCCAAACTGTGATGACCTGTTAAATGGTGTATAGATTCTAAGACCACAACATGGATGTGTATATATATATCTGTATATATGTACACTGGTGTACTTCACATTGGAGCTAATGTCCGATGCATCATAAAGTTCTTATGTGGCCAAAATCTCTTTGCTTTCTGTATAAGTTACCACTACCCAGGGGGTCGTTGCTCCCATTTTTTGGTATTGTTTGCTATTATCGGATCACAAATTTACTTTTACAATTATTTTAGCGACCCAACTGGAAAAGCGTTGCTCCCGTATCAGATCGTATTTGGTACCGGAACACAATCTCCTCATGTGAATTACAGGGTTTCATTTTGCTGAGACAATTTTTTTCCCTTGCAATTGCTGGCGACAACCACCCCTAACAAGAAACAGAATCTCATGAGATTTTGACTTTAAACAGGTTTAAAATTTAGAGGGATATTTTGGTGAGACAAATGTACTTCACACATTCTCCCCCAGTCTTTGAGTAACAGTGGTCTGAAATAACTCCTATTCACACGGGTAAGTACCCTGAGCCGTGTACCCTGTGTACCCTGTGTAGGGGTGTAGGGGTGAGACTATGTACCTATTAAGTCTTCCCATGTGAATTGAATCGGCCATGTTACCCTGAGACTGTAGAACACCCCAATCTGTGAAACTTTGTACCCAGCTGGAAATAGCAGCCGACTGGTGCAAAGGTGTGAAGTACACCAGTCCCAGGTCCATTTGTCCCATCGTGTGAATCCCACTTGAAGTATTTTCTCCAAGGTGCCTGAGAAGATTAGATGGTAGCGGCCACAATCTCCTGTCACTAACATCACTTTGTCTCTACTACTCAAACATCAACGCTATCGATGGTTTTGCAGACCGGCCGTCGCAAACCACAAATGGTTGACGCGTAGTAACCCACGAGCGCCAGTTAGTGTATTATTATATACCTATGTCCGAATGTCTATTAAATACTGCCCGCTGCTAGGGGTGCAGTAATAATAATGTTCGTGTCCGCTGTGAGTGCGACTTTGTATGTCATTAAAATGGCGTTTTTTCACCAATTAAAGGTATATAATAATAAGCAAACATCCTTACTGTAGACGAAATGGTTCTCGTTCTCAATCAGTCGTCGATTTCATACTGCATTCCGCCTGTGGCGTCAGGCAGTATGAAATCGATGACTGACCTTGAACAGGAACCGTTTCGTCCACAGTAAGGACGTTTCCTAATATTATGACGTCAACCTCCAATGGTTTAAGGGCGGGAATTCCTTTTGCGGGAGGCACTATATTCCTCGTTGACCCAAAGGCGCTTTAAGCCTCTGTAGACGATCTACTTCTATGTTATCCTTAAATAACTGAAGGCATTAGGCAGTTTCTTCTCGGGAATCCTTATACTCCTAATTACACATTACACTTCTGGAGCATCACTCCATGAACCTTGGGAGACACTCAGGTAAAAAGGTCCACTAAAACCCTTCTACGGTGGTACTGAGGATGCATCTCACAACAAAAAATCGAAATCAGGTCAGCTGAAATCGTGGCAGTTAATCGCGTTTCTATGATTACTCGAAACTGTCTACGATTTTGGACATTCCGCATCGTAATGTCTGTATTTTTCTGGTAGTAGGTGGATGTCGGACCTTAAAGTGTGTCGGTGCTGGCCGCCGACTCCATGTCGGTGAAAGATAATCGTTGAGGTAGCATTGGATACAGTGTTCTCAAAGCCTTTCACAAGTCCCTGCCGATGACATTTTCAGGCTTATACTTTGAGCCTGGACTGATTTAGTTGGTGGTGGTATATTTTGGTGGTGGTATATTTTTTGCATTATCTTCGCCGAATTGGTCGGTCACCATTTCAACTGCCGTTCCTCACTGCAGATCGGTGCACAATAATCGGCCAATGGGAACGGTCTTACAAGTAGGAAAGGAATCGGAAATGTAATTCAATTAACTGAAATTCATGCACGTTGTGTAGTTAGATCAACTTAAATGTTAAATGCAGTTCCATCAAGGACCAATATTCTTAATGTTCGGGTCTTGCGGTCATCGCGTCTATTTACAACGATGAACGAGCATAAGATCAATAGTTAAAGCACCCCTCACATAAGATCTTATACTCTCCAAGTCGTATTCTGTACTCTCACTACGCTCTATGGAGAAGAATTCTTAACGAACTAGGCTTAGAGCCTTGAGAATCCACTGGCCTGCCTCCCGTGCTAAAGACGTACATCAATGGAACCAAAGATTCCTATAATCTCAATGATGCCACCTAGCGGGAATTCTGTGTGCCAGTGGATTCTCAAGGCTCTAAGCCCAGTTCGTTAAGAATTCTTCTCCCATAGAGCGCAGTGAGAACCTTGTACAGAATACGACTTAAGAGAAACTTAGGGGATTACTGAGGCTCGTAATCTCCTGACTCTAAAATCTGGAGATTGCCGGAAATAGTTCCCCCAACAACGTGATCGGGCGAAACACGAACTAATACATGCAGTGACAGCAGCAGACAATCACACAACGTCAGAATCGATATGTGTTGGGAATCAGACGTATCTACATGCTATTACTTTTTATGAAAAGATACGCTAGTAATATAACTGCAGAGGTCCTCCCGAGAACCCGATCAGAAGCAAAGAGACAAGTGAAGTTAAAGCTTCTACAAGCGGAATCCATTATACATAGGAATGGGTTACTGGAATGAGTTAGCAGCAGAAGTGCAAAATTGTACCTCGATGTACCTGTATAAAAAGAACATTCGCGCCCGGAGCAGGGCCTGGGACCAAGAAACTACCTGACAAATGTAGCTTCTCGATAACTTTATTGCCCGAGCTGTCATATATGATATCTTTTTCCATCTATGCTAGGATCAATAAATAAGGGTGTGTGTTTAGCAAATTAAGATATCACCCAATCTCATCTCATCAAATCTTTGTAAAATGGGCTCCATGAAAGAGTATTAACTGTACCTTACGAGAAATGTTGGTAATGCACAAGATGTATAATCGAACTTCTTGCGGCACACAAAACCTGCTAATACAGCAGACTGCCTGTATCTTCCTGAAATAAAAGAAAGTGAACTACAGAATAGTTCAAGTTTAGTGAATACAACTGTGTCAGTGTCTCCGAAACTCCATAATCTGTCAGATTACAGTTTTCAGCGAGTTATTTCCTTGTTTTATTCCATATTTTAGTGTAAAATCCATCCTCCGGTGACCGTATATTCCACTGGGGGCCGTTGCTCTACGTTTACGACAACCTTGCAGATAGTACTGATATAGAACGACCTGACCATGCTGTACATGCTACAGAACGAGATGGGAAGTTATTGTCATATATACGGAACGAGGCCCCAAGCAGAGTTCCGTAAATAACATCAATTGATGGGTGGTGGCACCACTACCCCCCCCCCCCCCCCCCCGATTCTTTTACTTTCAGCAAATAGCTATGATAGTTCACTCTGAACAACCGCGCCATCTGTTTGATATTACAGAATTAATTGATCTTACCCTGCTTCACTCAATATGTGCCACTGAATCGTTGTATCCCTATCACATCGTAAAAAGTGCAGCGGTACCTCGTGAAAATAGCGCTACCACACAATACTAGGAGCATATGGCATGTTCATCATTGATGAATGAGCGTGCCATTATAGATAAATAAGAATAAAAGGTCTGGGTTACATTCAGTCTATGGATAGTTTTCTGTAACCTAATTGAACCCAGTGAACCTGCCGTTTCTGCAACCATCTGATTCTAGTATTCAAACAAGTCAATCACCAGTGAGTCAATGAGGTATTCCAGTCTCAGGTGATTGGTCATTGTCAGCTGAGCATGCCTCGAAGACCCTGAGACACTGGCACCCTGCTCGTTTGCCAATATCACAGCAAATAGTAAGCAGATAGTGAATGGATAGTTTTCATGAAGTACGCTGGAAGTCTATATGCAATGCCTCTGTTACGTCTAAGAAATGTATATTTATGCGTGCAAGCATGCTCTAATAATTGGATATTAAGGGAGGAACGTTTAGGATCGCTCAAATGATTTTCCTCTTCGATTATAGCTGAAGTGAGATTCACACGATGGGATTCATGTACCTCACAGGGTATTTTTCTGAGACAAATCCTGTTGACATCTAAATTGTCTAAATTGTAGGGTTGTTTTACCCCGTGTAATTGTTTCCCCCTAAAAAGGAACAAAATCGCATGAGATTTTGAGCCCTGTGAGGTACATGAATCCCATCGTGTGAATCCCACTTAACACTCAGGGATGTCAGTTGGGGTCAGGGAAAAAAGTGGAAATATTTTTCATGTGGATTTTTCTGCCTCAGAGAGACTGGGAAAACTAGGATAATATGGCTTTGTCGGCCATGGCATGAGACTGAGGGTCTGTGGGTAGATTAAAACCATTGTTTTATTGGCGTAAATGAGGCTAAATCATTATCATTTTTGTCTGACATAGGGAAAAGTAATCACATCTACAGGATATGAAAAAGTGGATTTCCATGGAAAAATGGAAAACTGACAGCTCTGAGCACTACCATACACACATTAACGGGTGCTGCACCGACCCACTGGGGCCAAATAAACACAGAGAAGTGCACTGAGGTGACTAGACTGGCTCCAGTCCCTGCATCCTATGGCTACCCTCCTCGCTGGGATACAGGGACTGGTACAATCGGTAATGGTGTTGGATTTCTGGCACCGTTTAGATCCAATATTCCCAACACTCCTTATACAGATATCCTGTCTACTGCTCACAATATCTGCTGGGAGATTGATACCCTCTCACTTTGATCTCAATTGGGTCACAGTCATGAGCAGATGCATTTTTTTGCTATAACAACACAGGCGGCCGAGGAACTGGTAGAGGGGAGGGGGAAGGGTAGGGGGAGGTATAGGGTTACAGAGAGCGGTTTGGGGCAATAAACAGGAGATTCTGTTCATAGTGGACAAGCCTTTGATTCATGGGCCAGTCGGAGAAGGATACATACTTTAATGAACTTTATTCTGAATGTGTTTATCTATTTGATAAATGTTCATAATCAAAGACTTGAGCAAGTCTATGAGGTGACCTGCTTCCCGGAGGCTTCCTGGAGGCTTGCAGATTCTCAGATGTCCATTTTAATCACCTGTCGTCGTGCTCCTTCCTGCCGAGTCCTGGAGTTCTGCCAGTGTCATGTCCCGCGATATGCGCAGTTTCTACACATGGCACACGCTTCTAGTCCAGGGACCTGTTTCACTAGTATTGTGACATGTCTGTGACACCATACAGACATTGGGGTTGTCTAGTTTCGTGACAACACAAGTAGCTGCCCTTAGGAAAAGACACACCCCAAACATAAGTATTAGACAAATCTACACATCATGGACCTGTTTCACTAGTTTTGTGACATGTCTGTGACACCATACAGACATTGGGGTTGTCTAGTTTCGTGACAACACAAGTAGCTGCCCTTAGGAAAAGACACACCCCAAACATAAGTATTAGACAAATCTACACATCATGGACCTGTTTCACTAGTTTTGTGACATGTCTGTGACACCATACAGACATTGGGGTTGTCTAGTTTCGTGACAACACAAGTAGCTTCCCTTAGGAAAAGACACACCCCAAACATAAGTATTAGACAAATCTACACATCATGGACCTGTTTCACTAGTTTTGTGACATGTCTGTGACACCATACAGACATTGGGGTTGTCTAGTTTCGTGACAACACAAGTAGCTGCCCTTAGGAAAAGACAGACCCCAAATATAAGAATTAGACAAAACTAACCATCATGGACCTATTTCACTAGTTCTGTGCCAAAAGTATTAGACAGACATGAAAAGCGGTACCAACAGTGCAAACAAGAACGCACAAAACAAAGTCTAGTTCTAGTCTAGTTCTTATGAAACCGGTCACACCATCTAGACGCCATCTAGACATGTCACAAAACTAGTGAAACAGGTCCTAGGGGGCTGTTGAATAAAGTTCACTCGTTCCTGGGGGTCGTTGAATAATCTAGGATCTTACATAAAGACACTTGTCCGTACCTTGGTACAAGGGTTATTGTTTGGTAATATTTAAGTTTGTTTGCTAAGACAGTACCAGACATCCACAAGGTTGTCCATAAGTGTTAAAGAAAGTTGCCCCACATCGTCCCTGGCTATCTATGGCATACAGAAAAAGGGTCTTCATGTAGGACCCTAGATTATTCAACAGGGCCCTGGTGCTGGTGCTGGACGAATGATCAATCCAATGATAAACGATGTCCAGGACCATTTTTTTGCATTCACTTTTTTATGACAAGACAGGATATTTTCTAAATGAACGTATTTGTATATAACACCTTGTAAAAGCTTTAGATTAATTTTATCATTAGCACATTTTATGCTTACAACACATTATTTTATACATCACTATGGCCCCAAAGACAATCCTGAGGTATTTTTTATCGTTCGTAGTTTATTCAACCGCCCCCTGGTTCTGTTATTTTGTGTTCTTGCATTGTCATTCTACCGAGGTGATGGGAAGAACGTCCTCGGACGACAGTTGTATCTATATATGTTACATGAATAAAAAAAAAATAAAAAAAAGTTTATCTATCTGTATTGTCTTTGGACTCCCTGTCATACCACATATCGACAGCACCAAGCTCAGTGGCTAAGTGGTAGGGGTGTTTGCCTCATGCATGGGAGGTCCTGGGTTCAAACTCTGGCTGGGTCACAACAAAGACTTACACAAAAATGGTACCCACTGCCCACAACGGCTTAATACCCGCCATTAGGATGAGGAGGAGGGCTCTAGGGCCTGAGCGGAAGAACGGCTGTATAGCCAAATTCGGTGATTGTGTAGCACAATATTCCCCTAATAGAAATTCCTAAAAAAAAAGACAAAAAAGAGTTTGTGCTGAGACACATTAAACAATTGGGCAGAATACATTTATGAAAGTGTGCCCAGTGTCTGGAGTACATGTCTTTTTTGCGGAAGGGGTAATATGTAAGGAAATGACCAAAGAGACTTTTTCACAGACACCTCAGATGGACATTTTCCGATAACATTTTATCAGTGTAATATTCTATTCATTAAATGGTTAAAAAAATGATATTGGTACCGTTAATTTATCATATTTTTAGAAATAACCACCAATGTTTTGACTCATATCAAGATAATACGATGATATCCAACTGAATGATTACTAATATGCAAATATACTTTAGACACATTCCTATTTTGTGGCCACCTGGAAATAAGCACACGAGAGAAAGACAACCTAGTGATAAAAAGGTACCTATTTTCTGTCGATTAGTTCGGTGTCCTTGACCTTGTGCGGCACACCTGACTTTTGTTACCTGTCCCTCTTTTTTCAGTAATCATCAGTGGGACTAATGAGCCAGTATTCTTATTGGTAGAGTCAGGTGCAGCAAACACAGTCCACACACCTGATGAATAGATCAAATTGTAAAGTTCTGTGGATCGTCTAATTTTGAAGTGTCCTGGGGGACGACAGTGCGGATGACAGCGACCTCCACGGACGACAATTCTGATTTAAAGACAAATGCTGGTAGTTGGGTGATTTCTTGATTCTACTGATTTTTGCAAATAACTCTGGACAATATAAGTTCCATATATTAGCAAATAAAAAATGCAAAAAATTTGGCATGTCACCTTGCTAACTTCTATGGAAAGGCCATCTAAAAATGTAAGTCCTTATCTATTGTTGTCTATGGGAAACTGCAATATTTTGACTTTGTTGCTAAATAACAATGATTTTTCTATTGCTATCTTCAAATAATTATGGACTATGATGATTGGGAACATGTACAAATGAGAAATGCCAAAAAAAGGAGCAAATTACTGTTAATCTGATTATCGGATGAGGGTCTCTAGATGTACTCCTCCATCAATTTGACTGATGATGTTTCTGGAAACCTATGTATATAGAAATATATTTGCAGAGATCATCTGTACGTACCCGGTATTTCTTCTATATTTGATTCCAAATTTACCTAATGCTATACAATAATATGTGACCTACTTTTCAAAACTGTGACATCTTTGGTAAAAGTCAGTCACTTCTCCTATAATATGTGTAATATTTCATGACTTAAAGCAGAGATATGCAGTCTCCTCATAGTGTGATGCATAATTTACACCTACAGCCAAAGTCTCACCGTTTTCACAGCTTGCTTGCGCTCACCATCTGAGACTGCTAGGTCGAATTGTGCTAAATATTGTCTGGATGTATCTTTTTAGTGGTGCTATTTAGGAAGAATACATACCCATGCTGACACTTGCAAAAATTATTGTAAACAAACTCATACTCATAAATATTCTCCGAAACATCCTGCAAATATACATGAAAGATGAATATACTTTAATTTCTCTATAAGAAAGTTAGAACTCTACTTAGAAAAGATTTCCAAAACTTGGGGTGTCGGATATCAAGCATCAATAGTTTCATAGTTTTAGCCAACATTAGTCTAATATATTAATTACATCAAAACGACTGGGTATAATGGTTGTTTCTACCAAACCATATACTGGTGGTTTCAACTCGACGGAACACACCTCACTTTCGACTACTGTGTTTACACAATAAAACCAGTATAACTAGTAATTTTAGAACAATATCTATAGCTCCGAAGCTCTAAAGGGAAAATGTGAAAACAAACATTAAAATAGGTCATATATGTATAATTCATGAAGGTTCTACTGGGATTGCGTTTTCGATTGTATTTTGTATTAGTTGGAAATATCTGTATGCTGCGGGTATGGTGATACACACTCCCTATGTCTTCTCTATGGACACATTATATTAGGTGGATATATTTGTATGCTGCGGGTATGGTGATACACACTCCCTATGTGTTTTCTATGGTCAATTTGTATTAGGTGGATATATCTGTATGCTGCGGGTATGGTGATACACATTCCCTATGTGTTTTCTATGGTCACTTTGTATTAGGTGGATATATCTGTATGCTGCGGGTATGGTGATACACACTCCCTATGTGTTTTCTATGGTCACTTTGTATTAGGTGGATATATCTGTATGCTGCGGGTATGGTGATACACACTCCCTATGTGTTTTCTATGGTCAATTTGTATTAGGTGGATATATCTGTATGCTGCTGGTATGGTGATACACACTCCCTATGTGTTTTCTATGGTCACTTTGTATTAGGTGGATATATCTGTATGCTGCGGGTATGGTGATACACACTCCCTATGTGTTTTCTATGGACACTTTGTATTAGGTGGATATATCTGTATGCTGCGGGTATGGTGATACACACTCCCTATGTGTTTTCTATGGTCACTTTGTATTAGGTGGATATATCTGTATGCTGCGGGTATGGTGATACACACTCCCTATGTGTTTTCTATGGACACTTTGTATTAGGTGGATATATCTGTATGCTGCGGGTATGGTGATACACACTCCCTATGTGTTTTCTATGGTCACTTTGTATTAGGTGGATATATCTTATAAAAGAGCTCAGTGAATCTCCCCTAATCATTCTCACCAACACGAAGCCTCTCTCTCGCGGCTGTAACTTTCCGCCCACACACCTCTCCACCACCACCTGTGACCAAGGCAAAGGTCGCCCTAAAGCCTTAAAGCTCCCCGTACCCTACCATAGACCTAACGACGCCTACATCGGGGTGCATCTTCGGGTGAATCGGCTACAGATTAGAGCTAACTTTCTAAAGCGATATCAATGTCTCGAGGTACATCTTAAGGCCCGTTTCCATTGGCCGATCTCCCATCACCGATCTGCAGTCAGGAACCACCGACGGACTTTTGATACTGCTGACCGAAAATCGGTCAATGGAAACGACCCAGCTCGTGAAATGACCCACAACTTTTTCTACTTAGATTATGCAATGTGCCACCTATATGTGGGCTTCTCTCAAAAAGGTCAGTTCACATCAGTATCGGGAGCTGGCCCAGACTAGTCTGTTCTCCGGACATCAAGGCTAATGAGATATTGTTTGAATTCATGTGTAGTACAGAATGCTGCTCTGCATGTAGGTCTGTCGGATGCAGAATTTTTGACGGCTTTTTGTGAAGGTATAGATCTATATGGAATATCGGATGATATTAAAGACGAATGCGGGTAGGTATCGCAGTGCCCTCTGTGTCTACTAAACTTAACACTGGTGCTGCCATCTGGTGTCATGATAATATAGCAGTTTCCCATAGACACCAATACTTAAGCACTAAGCTTCTCCAGATGAACTTCCCATGGAAGTTAGAATGGTGACATGGTATTTTATTTAGCATTTCTCATTTGTATATGTTCCCAACAATCACAATCCAGAATTATTTGAAGATAGCAATAAAACATTGGTTTCATTTAGCAACAAAGTCAAAATATTGCATTTTCCCATAGACACCAATAGTCAAGCACTTACATTTTCAGATGGCCTTCCCATAGAAGTTAGCATGGTGACATGCCAATCTTTTTTGCATTTTCTATTTGCTGATATATGGAACTTATATTATCCAGAATTGGTGAAAATTGCAAAAAGCAATAGAATTTATAAATCACCCAACAGTCAGCATTTGTCTTTAATGAAGGAGAATCCGGTGATGCAAGGTGATGCAATAAAGGTGTTGAATAAGGCGCGGAGAAGTGGTGATTTGGGTAAAGGTGTTGGAGCTGAAATGACGTGTTGTCTTGGCGTGCAGGTGCTGACTGAGAACAAAGGGAAATTCTAGCACTCACAGTGTGAAATGACATCTTCCCTCTAACAATGAAGACTCTGGTCAGTACAGGTGAGTCCGCCGACATTCATATTATCGTAAAACTGGATGAGTGCTTTAATATTGGCCACTGTATGATATGACTGGAGTTTGGCATAGTGATTTTCAAAGGGCGAAACCGAGTGAACTCCAGAGCCAAAACTCCAGGAGTAGATTGTGGTGGCCATGATTAAAACGAATCAGGTTTTGGTTTTATCCTACCCCGTCTCCCCGATCTTGGAATATTACATGATAAAAATTCCGTATGCCACTAGTGGCATGTAAATCTCTGTATGCCAGGCAGCGTGGCATACGGAAACTCAATGTTAAGCATATGGGGTTATATATTAGGGGTAGGATAAAGAGATATGCAACATTCACAGCTAGAGTGTGAATGGTGGGTCTGATTGCAGAAGTGTTGGTCTTGGACAGATTGGACTGCTAGAACAAATAAAGGTATTGTATCAATGAGTCTGGGCTATCTAAACTTTATAGTTGATAATTGTTTTGGTTTTAACTTGGAGAAAGATAAGCATATGATAGCTAGGCCTGCCAATGTATTATTGTGTATTCAATTTCGGTGATCCTATGTTATCTATGTTGTATATCATTGAGGCAATATGCATGTGTGACATACCAGATTTGAGCTGGAATATAGAATATGATGCAATCGTTTTTGATTTTCTGGAGATAATGTAGATGGGTATTATGAAAGTATTACGCACATACACTCAGTGATCCAATGATAAAGAATAGGTTGCCAGGTGAATGTTTGGCTTCAGCCGTGGCGTAGCTAAGCAGATAAAGTGCGATACCAGACTATGGAAAAAGGCTTCTTTACACCTATGTACAGAATAGCTTTATCAAGAGTCTAAGATAACTGACAGAAGATAAGAACTCATCTTGTTAATTACACTGCACGAAAACCACCAGTTAATTCCTATATACGCCATCGTGGAAGTGCATACATTTATCGGCGGTAAATTGCTTTGTTTTCATATATATATCCATAATTTGCGCCAGCATATGAGGCGTATACAAGACTGTTTCCTCTTAATTACGGACGCGTCTTGCCTGTATTTCACGAGGGTGTGGGTTCAGAGGGGCAGTGTGAGGGGCGAGGTCGTGATTTCAGAAGGGGCATAAACAATAACAATCAAATGAACTGTTACAGAAGAAAACAGCCGGCACCAGAGCACAAACAGCTCCAGTTTTCTGTAACTAGTTGCCCAAAACTGAACAACATAAAAAAAGCGTTGAATATAGAGGAGCAACTCAGTGGAACAAGTTGCTACCGACCCAAAGACAGCTTAAAACGACCAATGCCTTTTTAAAAGCAGGATAAAAAACTTATATTGAAAGCTAAAATACCATAGCTCATGCAATTCAATCTAAGTATATAGCTGTACTATTGATATACTCACTAGGCGTAGGGGCCAAAAGGTAGGGGTCGGTGCAGGGGTCGGTGTACATGGCCATTGTCAATAATACATGCGAATCATGTAAAATTGTATTGTAATAATATCTCACACCGCTGTATTATACATACATTGCATAATTGCATGCTGATACAAAAGAAGTAATGAATTGCTAAATGTGATTTCCGTTGGGTTCACGTTGAGACCAGCTCTTCTTGAGATGAGTGAAACCCAGGTTAAATAAAAGTCTTTAAGCAAAAGTGTGAGGGGCAAGGATGTGTCTTCAGAGGGTGTGTCTTTAGGGGGCAGTGCGAGTGGTGTGGTGTGACTTCAGAGGGCAGTGTGAGGAGTGAGGGTGTGTCTTTAGAGGGCAGTGTGAGGGGTGAGGGTGTGGCTTTAGAGGGCAGTGTGAGGAGTGAGGGTGTGACTTCAGAGGGCAGTGTGAGGGGTGAGGGTGTGTCTTTAGAGGGCAGTGTGAGGGGTGAGGGTGTGGCTTCAGAGGGCAGTGTGAGGGGCGAGGGTGTGATGTCAGAGGAGCAATGTGAGGGGAGAGGGTGTGGCGTCAGAGGGCAGTGTTAGGGGTAAGGGTGTGGCTTCAGATGGCAGTATGAGGGGCGAGGGTGTGTCTTTAGGGAGCAATGTGAGGAGTGAGGGTGTGGCTTCAGAGGGCAGTGTGACGGGTGAGGGTGTGTCTTTGGGGGACAGTGTGAGGGGCGACGGTGTGACGTCAGAAGGCAGTGTGAGGGGTGAGGGTGTGTCTTCAGAGGGGCAGTGTGAGGGGCGAGGGTGTGACGTCAGAAAGCAGTGTGAGGGGTGAGGGTGTGTCTTTAGGGGGCAGTGGGAGGGGCGAGGGTGTGACGTCAGAGGGCAGTGTGAGGGGTGAGGGTGTGTCTTCAGAGGGCAGTGTGGAGCCTCGAGGTGGACCTATTTGTCACTCAGGGTCGCTTGATGCCACCAATCACGGCGCTTCTTTGCACAGCAACGTGAGCACCTTCACTCCCAGCAGACAGGTATTCAGCCCAGCCTAGACTTGCTCAAGTCTTACATTATGAACATTCATTAAATGATTAAACACAATCAGAATAAAGTTCATCATAGTATGTATCCTTCTCTGACTGGCCCATGAATCAAAGACTTGTCCACTATGAACTAAATCTCCTGTTTATGGCCTCAAGCCACTCCCTGTAACCCTATACTTCCTCCTACCCCTCCCTCCTCCCCTCCTCCAGTTACCTGGCCGCCTGTGTTATGATAGCAATAAATTTTGCCTGCTCCTGACCGTGACTCGATTGAGATCAAAGTGAGCAGATATCCTGACCAGTAGCCAGGATATCTGCATGGAGAGTGTTGGGAATGCTGGAGCTAAACAGCGCAAGAAATCCAACACCATTACTGATTGTACCAGTCCCTGTATCCCAGCGAGGAGGGTAGCCATAGGATGCAGGGACTGGAGCCAGTCTAAGCCAAGCCTTGCCTCCCTCTGGTGAATCCCTCTGTACGTTTGATGGTCCCTTCTCCCCGTGAATCTCTCTGTACGTTTGAAAGGTTCCCTCTGGCTGGCGACCTTTGGGAACACGTCCTATTTATAATCTGGTGCCACCATCGCGCCTTTCTGGTCACTGACTACATCTACAAATGCCAAGAATCTTGATATCTATTCCATTTTTCCTTTATAATAGTTCATATATGTCAGATGTGAGTGTACATTATTCGCATACCACGATACCTCTATATCAAAAGAGTCACGAAAGATTTGCTGAAGGTTGTTGCATTTTAGAAGAATCTATCAGAAATGTTTTTTGTTTGGCTGCAAAAGGCTCACATCGAACAGTCTTATTGGTGTTAAGTTTATCTATTACCATGATAAATTAACTGAAGGGATGAGTGAAATATGTCCAGTGAGATTAAGAAAGAAACTGATGAGTGTTGGTCTGTGTCCCTGCTCGCCATTGAGTTTCGAGGGCGCAGTAATATGTGAAACAACAGTTATGGTGCCAATACGGGTTAGATTTATTCGTTGTCTCAGAGAAATTAGTTCAGAACAAGCTGTTTACAGCGAGTCCTGAACTGATATTCACGCGAATAAAAGTTTAAACGTGTGTTGTTGTATGTTTTTATAGTCTTCGTATGTACGTGTATTATTGTCCATCCATGATTCATTCTGTCTTGTCGGGTCCTCCTCCATAATTTGTGATTTTCTATAAAATACAGATTTGAGATTTCTGAAGTTACACGGACTGACAAGAAAGGAAAATATATTAAAGGAGAGGAGGGCTCTATTTCACTAATTTACATATACAAGAAGAGGGGGAAAATATAAGCAGTCAATAAGTGGTATTCTTGTTCTGGAGGTTTTCTAAGTGTACGCCTTATGTAACTGACTTTGTCTAAGAAATAAAAGCTGCTATTAAAAAAAAATATGTTTAAAGTTAAAAATAGATGGGTTTTCTATTGTACGTGGTCCAGTTAAAACTATTGCCATCCAACTAAGGTCTTGGTCATGTATAATGACTTTTTGTCATTGTAGAATTAGGCAGACCATTTCCAATATCTAACCAAGCTATGTTGCAAAGTGTTGAAGACAAGTAGCAAACAAACATCCGCTGTTGACCGAACAGTGCCGATGCAAAAAACATATGAACAACAACACCCACCCACACCAACATTCACACCCATCAGCCCCAACACCCACCATCAACATTGACCCTCACCATTCCACACCCTCCAACAACTAGGAGCAAATGGTATGTTCATCATTGATGAATGAGCGTGCAGTTTTAAATGAATAACAATTAAAAGGTTGGGTGACATTCATTTTTCTGTAACCAAGTTGCACCCAGTCAATTTGCCTTTTCTCTAACTGCCAGAGTCTAGGATCAAAAGATAGCAAGCACCAGTGGGTCAATGAGGTATTTCGGTCATGAGTGATTGGTCATGGTCAGCTGGGCATGCCTCTAGGACCCTCAGACACTGGCACCCTGCTCCTTATCCAAAAGCACAGTGAATAGCACACGGATAGTGAAGGGATAACTTTTTCTCAGCACGCTGAAAGTGTATGTGACCACTCTAACCTTTTAAAGGTAACGATTAGCGCGTGCGAGCACGCTCTAATAACACCTACATCCACCAACCTACTCCTAACTACACATGTAGGGAGGGAGGAGTGGAGGGGAGGGAGGGGGAGGGAAGAATTAGGATAAATATAAATACAAGAGGGCTCTTAAGACTTGTTCATAAATTGTGCTGCCTCGGATAGTGCTTGCACCACTGGCTAACAATAGCTTATCGGTCTGTAGAGGCTGCTTTCGAGGATAGCTGAGGAGAACCCATATATAAGAGGTTTTTTTCTTTTAAAATTCTTTTTTGATACATATGATTTTGAATCATATATATGATTTAAATGATGAATTTACCTTGAAACTGACAGCGACGATTTTAAATCGTCGCTGCAAAAAGAAAGCAGAAAGTAAGGTCAGGTTATTTGCAAAACAAAGCGCATAGATATAAAGGACTAGTATTAACCATTGATGACAAAGTATAAGGAACATCTAGATATAGGCATATGATTAAATAAAAACTGCTTTACTACCCAAAAAAATCTTCGGTTGTGAAATTGCATTTTCTTTTTAATTAAAGACAAATGCGGGTAGGTATCGCACTGCCCCCTGTGTCTACGAAATTTAACACTGGTGCTGCCATCAGGTTTCATGAAAATATAGCAGTTTCACAAAGACACCAATAGAGAAGCACTTACCTTCTTCAGATGGCCTGTCCATAGAAATTAACATGGTGACATAGTATTTCTTTAGCATTTCTTATTTGTACATGTTCCCAACTATCATAATCCAAAATTATTTGAAGATAGCCATAGAACATCAGTTTCATTTAGCAACAAAGACAAAATATTGCAGTTTCCCATAGACAACAATAGTTAAGGACTTACATTTTGAGATGGCCTTGCCATAGAAGTTAGGAAGGTGACATGCCAATTTTTTGCATTTTCTATTTGCTAATATATTGAACTTACATCAGCGGTCATCATATTGCACAGGGATTCATCTTTGGAATAGGTTAGATGAGCTGACGCAAAATTATATGATAAAGGTGAATTCAAAGTCCCGATAAACACATGGCTGTCTGTAAACGAATGGAAATAGATGTGCAACGAGGTGAGGTGCTAATATTGTATACTGTGTCTACTATTGTTTGTCCTATTGTCATCGCTAGGGGATTGAATGATAAATCTACAGTGTGTCAAACATACTTCATTCTTCTTTAATATATATGTATGTACGTTTGCCTGTGATCTCAATGCCAACGCAGCATTGTACTAGGACCCAGATTGTATTTTGAAAATCATGCTAGAAATACGTTGAAACCAGTTCCCGAGCTGAGTATGAGCCCAGGATAAATAAATGTTTTAAAAAAAAAAACCCAAAAAAGACTGGCTTGTTGACGCTATTCACATCCACATCTCATTTCATCACCATCCTCACCCATACGAAATGGTTTCACTAATAAAGATCTGGTGTGCTTCTAGTAAATTACTGAGAAACATGATATTTACCAACATTCAATGTATGATGCCTAACGAACCTCTGGTGGAAGAACTACCCAAGTGGTAGAACCAGCGGGAACAATTTTTTTTTATTTAAAGTGCATCACTATAGAGCGGACTTCACTGTTGGAGTGTCCTCAGAGATAGGTTAATAATCTCCTTGACGTCGCAAATTGACCGCGATATCAGTAAATGCCCGCTTAGACTGCTGCTCCTCGGCCGCTCTAAGATAAAACGCCAGACCTTATTGGGAGGTTCCCTCTGGGCGCGCTCTGTCTCGTGTAGAAGGGCCTCCCTCCGACCAGAGCCGACCAAAACACTACGACGTTTCTACTATCAGTGTTCCCAGTAAACACAAGACGTGAATCTACGTAGCTCACAGGTAGATTCCCTACGTATAAAAACGTACAAATGTTAAGGTTTACTTGCGTCTCTAGAACTTATGGTACTTTTACGTAAATTCACATAACTGATATCACATTTATTAACCCGATTCTGACCGACCCGACAGATTCGTCGGGCAAAGGTGTGATCGGGCACAATGGTCGGGTCGCTGTCTTATAGGCTTTATACCCATGAGACATGGACATGCAGACTTTTCCCGATCATACTCCTCCTTTTATAACCTCGTAAATTACTTGGGATGAGATCAAAGACAGCGACCGGGAGCCAGACCCAGCTGGGCTCCGGGCCGGATGATAGATCTATACAAGCAATGATGCAAAGTTTAGTAACTCCTGGTATCTTTAAGATATCAGAAAATGGATTTCAGATCTATGATCGCCTCTGTCGCCCCTACAAATCTATGTAGAACACTTGTAAATCGGCCCAGGGGATTGGTAGCATCGCTTTTTACACGGCCTACTCAGAATCGGGAAGAGGAAGAATCGGGGTGAATGTGCGTTCATCAACAATCGTAAGGTCGGGTACATTCGGTCATTACCTCCACCCTAGTAATGCCGTGTCTGTGAAGTGAATAGATCAACCCGAATGATTCCGATTCTTACCGACCCGACGGATCCGTCGGGAAAACGTAGAATCGGCGTGTCAATGTCTATAGGGGACAGAGCCATTGTTAGTTCATGAAGCAGTCACTAGGTGGTCGGGGGACAGAACCTGTATTCTGACTCTTTGTTCTAACGAAATTCAATTGCCTTTTAATGTTTTACCATGGTTCCCTTGGCTGTCTACATCGTCCCCAGAGCAGTAGCTGACCGCAGTGATTAGCAGGCCTGGCCGGAGCGGCATAAACCTTGACCAGGCTCGAGTTTGGTTTAGAATTTATCCTACCCCGTCTCCATAACTTTATAAAATTAGGAAATATGCAAACACTCACCAAAATCCATTTATGAATATGTAAATTGCCATGTTTGACACCTGTCACAATTTTTCCTCACCAGCCAGAACTATTTTCACAGGAGAATAATTCCTGATCGCTGATTGGTCCATTTTTTTTCATTTCTCTAGGTACATAAAAAAACATTTTATGTTACGGCATCCCACATACAATTTTCCTATGTTAAGTCTATTGTGTCTTTTTTATTACAGGTAGGACAATAAGTGTTACTGAACTTTGCGGCACGGAATACACATAACGTCATCGTAAACTGGAACTACAAGTATGTGATGTATCTCCCGCTTCAGAATCAATATAGAAAACATAGGTAGAAAAGAATACGTGTAAGATATAAATAGAAGCAGAGTTTTAAACAGAGAAAGGTAATGAGAGGTGTAAGGGATATGTTAAGTAACAGGATAGACGATACATGTATTGATACAGATTATGAGAGTCCAGGGCCAAACCACTGCAGGTCGGGAGTAGGGCGTGGTCCATGCCCGGAGGGACGAGTTAACGAGGGAGGTGAGCAGGATGGTCTCAGTACCTGCCTGACAGAGGACACGAGGTTTTGCTACCTAGCTCATATAAAACGTGTAAATTCCGGTAGGATCCGCTGGAGATTCTGCCGCAGATAGAGACAGAGTGAACCAGACCTAGGGATGGAGACTGAAGGGCCATCAGAGTGAGATTCTCGTGTAGTGCTAAACCTAATCCTGCTATTCTGTTTTTTTTAATTGATTTACATACTTTTTCTATTATGATTTATATCGAACAATGCCGAAATCAAGGTTTACTATTGTAGTTTTCTGATCTACTTTTCTCGTGAGAAACTGATGAGATTTCAACTTTTTTTCAACTCACACTTAGGCCTGGCGTCAACCTACTACGATAGATATTTAGACCTACCGATATGGCACCGATACAAAAAGAAAATATCGGAGACATATCGGGAAGGTGCAAAATCGTAGACATATTTATAGACATGCCAATCCACCATGCATTGTATGGGGTTTATTTCGGTGCCTAATCGCAGAAACGTGGTCAACTGCCTAGATACTAGGTGACCTTCCAACACGATTTTGATTTTTTATCAGGATGTGCATCATAGACCATACCGGAGCCATATCGTAGTAGGTGGACGCCAGGCCTTAGACAAGCACAGCTTCACAACAGCATCTTCTCGTAACATTAGACGAACGAATGACAATATTTACATACCACATATAAAACGTTAGAATTTTGTCGGATCCGCTTGGAGTTTCTCCCATACATAGAGACATAGTGAACCAGACCTAGGCATGGAGACTGATTGGCCATGAGAGTGAGATTCTCGTGCAGTTCTTAACTGAATCCTGCTACTCTTTTTTGTGTTTGTCTACACAGATATACTTCTATCCTTATGATTTGTTTCTAGCCATACTGAAAACATAATTTAGAACTGTAGTTTTCCGATCTCCTTTTCTTGAGAGAATGCAATGAGATCTCACCCTTTCGCTGGTGTCAATCCATAGAGTTCTGATCGCTGATGATCAGCTCAAACACCTGTGTCATCCGAAATGATAACCATGAGTTTATGATGGTTTCCCGTTCACCCGCTAGTGGGCCAACGGCAGTTAGAAATTGTAGGAGGAAGGGCGAAGTCGCTAGTCTATACATAAAACAGGGAGTAAACACCAGCTACTTTTTCATGAGCTGTTGGAGTCGTAGACCTGAAATAACATATTGTAAAGTTCCAGTGTATAGATCCCTATCGTGACCAATTATATTGGTTTCTAAATGAAGAGATTAAGTCATCTACCCGTATTTATCAGTACAAAAAGATTGTTTTAAGACAGCCGCCATTTTGTAGCAGCTCCTCCCTGCCTTGATGTTGACTGTTTTGCATCCATGTAGTGAATGGCATATTTAGCCTCATTATCGCTCACTCTAGTTCCCGTTCTGGCCACATGTGGGTGATGTGATATTAGAGTGAATTTATCATTTGCGTCTATAGTAATTTCCTATGACTGACGGAAGCGTGTTCTGATGGATACATTTTCTCCAAAGTCGTCTGGCTTCCTTGACATCCCAAAATAAATCCCGGAGTTAAACCATGTTCTTGGCAGAGGACTACTGCCTGTCACGGTACCAACGCATTTACTGATTACTTCCTAGCTCTATGTCATCAACAAAGTATTAATTCTCCGACATTCACGCAAATGGGCGCGAGTTTAGGAAGCATCAAAATAGACCTTATGCCAAAAGAGGTAAGAATCCTCCGCCAACTATGAAACTAATTCGTTTTAAGACAGCTTTAAAGTCATATCCTACAATTGGCAGTGGCGCCACCTGGTGGTTTTTGAATATTCACATTTATACATCGAAATTGATAATTTGTGGCATATTCCAAACTCATAAGAGCAAAATTTAAGTTTTGTCTAGTTTCACCTCATCTAATAGGTAAAACAGGTTCACTTTCATTTGGTTGATTTATATAGGAAACGTACTGAAAAATATGGTTTTCTTGAATTCTCTCAAAAACAAGGTCCGTGACCTATAGGTTTTAAAGATTAACCGCGGAGTATGATATATTTACTACAATCTGTGATGGTATGGAGAAAACGACATGGGTTTTACTAAGTGGAAAACAACTTTTTAGAATTTCTATATATTCTATTTTAAAATTATCATAATATTGATCTCTAAATAAAAAAACTAGCTCGGTGACCTCCAAATTTTAAGTTAGATATGTGTTCTACAACACTTGGAGATCATCATTTTGAATTTTCAGCAAAATGACATGGGTTTTAATTTTCAAGCCAAATTGTCCGATATGCCTTTAAACCGTACGTCTCCGCTTTTCAAACAGAATCACTAAATTTCCCGTTCTAAAACCAATACGTCATGTCCCTCTTTCACTTCTCACGACGTCCAGATCGTTCCACAATCCTGCAGCCTCTCTAAAAAAAGGAACTGCTTCTGATACGACCATGTATTAAAAACCAGTTCCTCTTCGATCCATCAATGTTGAGAAATCCTGCTTCTGTCAACCTGATGAGCAGTCACAGCGGCTGTATCAGAGACCTGTGTCATGTCTGCTGAATATCACTGTGTCAGCGATAATTGATGTTCTCTGTCCTGGGCACCGTTTAACAAGTTTTGGTCCTAGCAGAAGAATCCTCCTAGGATCATGCCAGCAATCTGAGACATATCTTAGGACGAAAGACCTTTCCTGTTAAACAAATGGTGTCCCCCGTAGAGAGGGAAATCCTGCATAATTAGTCTCCTAGGACTGAATGTGGTCCAAGGCTAGGGCAAAAACAGGCTGTAAGACAGCTGTAAGATCCCTATGTAGGAGAACTCCTTTGAACTGCAGGTAGCGCCACATAGTGGGGGTTGTGGTAACTAATTTCATTATAATGTAACTGAATATTTAAGATATTTCCCCTCTAACGCTGCCATTTTGTATTACATACTATGATGTACATATTTCCTTTAGTTAAACTAATAAATACTGTTTTCTTTGTGAATTTGAATCATATGAGACACCTATAGAGGTGTCCCGCATCATGGACCCTTTTGGGTATGTGGAGGACAGTTTGTAAGATGTGGGTCAAACTTGTTAAACACTATTGGACAATCTGGCTAAGATCCTTGGCTAAGACAATCCCTCACTAAGATGCTCTTTTTAGTTAACCGCAAACTGTCCTAGGACCTCTCTTACAGGCATAACTCTCCTAGGAGCACATCGTTAAACTCCCCCTTGGAAGCCCAATACACATCTACCAATTTAGGATAGGAGTCCGTGAACTTGTCACAGGCGAATTATGTAACCCCTAGGCCCCTATCGGTCACCCAATCAAGGACCACTTACCAATGTGCCATTATCGGCGACTAAATTTATCAACATGTTGATAAATCTTTGGGGACTGATTTAGGAACGTAGAAACCACATCTTGTTGGCGACAAAATAACATCTGAAGGAGGTGGTTCAATAATCGTTGCCTGACCCTTGCCTAGCTATGCTACATCTATTGACTAGGGCTGACTCTGTTAGATGCCTCACCTAAAACAAATTACCTTCCGTTTGTCACCGACGAGATACATGAATATTCTGAAATCGGTAGATGTGTATTGGGCTTTAGAGGGGCTGTCCACCTACTACGATTTGGTTCCTGACGGGATACGATGGACTCTACGACGTACCTCCTGATGCACAAATGAAAATTGTGGCGAGTTGTGGAGTTCGTCGTCAGTTAATCCGGTTCTTACGGCACACCCGACGATGCACGCCGATGCGCTAAGATGAACAGAATCCGCATCGTAGGGTATCTTGGCATTGAAAGATGTTTCAATTTTATAGTGCGTCGGTGTACGTATCGGTTGCCTATCGCAGAGGGCGTCGGGGCGCATTGGAGCGCATCGGGGCGCATTGGGAGGTCTATCGTAGTGCGTCTGGCTGTGTTGTAGAAGGTGTGTGCCATGTCATAACCGTCGAGGATAAGGTATACGATATGACTCCGATATTGTCAACGATGCACCTCCCGATAAAAAAATCAAAATCGCGCCAGAAGGTCACCTAATATCGGGGCAGTTGACCGTGTTTTTGCGATTAGGCACTGAATAAAACCCATTGCGATGCATGGTGGATTGGTGGATTGGCATGTCTACGATTTTGCACCTTCCCGATATGTCTCTGATATTTGCTTTTTGTATCAGTGCCATACCGGTAGCTCTAAACTTCTATCATAGTGGGTGGACGTCAGGCATAACAATCGGGAGGGTTTAATGTTTTATAGGTGTGAATCAGAACAATTACATAATATACGGAAACAGGGTAACTGTGGCTGTACGTGATAAATACGCGGTAAAATTGACGATAAAACGAACCGATGCCGAAGGCAGAGGTTCGTTTTATCGTCAATTTTACCAAGTATTTATCATGTACAGACACAGTCAGCCTGTTTTCGTATTATTATATGCCTTAAATTGGCCATTTTCTGTCATCTCGTTTGGTCATCTTGGCGGGTTTCACCGCCCTGCCTGGTACGTACGGATCTTGCAGTTATCCAGTGTCAAAGCACTGTGAGCTGCCGGCCACTCTCAAACCGCATCCTCTGTTATACGTACGCTTAGCGAATAGCGGCCAAACATCGGCCCCGGAGAGTGTAGAGATGACGCTGGAAGTAACCACGGCAAAATTACGTTGGAGACGTGGACCGCTACAAGCTTTTCGAAATGGCTAGAAGTATGCAATAATCAAATATCAAGATATATTACGTTGGAAATTCACGCAATACCGTTAATAGCTTAAATATCCGAGATCGATCGACAATAACAAAGTTCCAACAACTGACAAGCCACTATCCTTTGTCTGCGGATGTTCATGCTGCACCGCCCGAGCAACCAAAGGGAAACTTTTCCGGAGCGGCGCAGTGTGCCGCTAGAACTCAGTAACTACGTCAAAGTTACGTTGACAACGCCTACTGCCACTGCTCTGATCTGCAACAAGTCAAGATCGCTCAGCACTACCCATATATTGTGTTAATATCATTATTGTGTATATATTTACACGTCCGAATGTTTGTTTCACGTTGGTTTCTGGTGTGTGGGTAGTGTTGAGCTATCATATTGTGTAAGAATACCTCTAAATAAGAGAAACGCATGCCATTCTGTTTGTTTATTTTTTGCTCCGCTTTTGTCAACAAGTCACGTGATCACGTACCCGGTACGACACCTAGGTGCTGTACGGATATGAATACGACATGGGTAGGAGAGGGCGGTATGTGTAGGTTATACTAACACAGGTATATAATAATAACCATTTTTTTTATCATAATATCCTTTATATGTATACCCTTATTTCTTATATATACGCAAATTTGATTCAAATCACCTTGAATGATATAAAACTGTCTATACCATATGGAAACTGGCTTACTATCTTGATGTCAAAAATATGCGGTGGAATTATTGATCATATACATCCCGATGCCGTAGGCAGAGGGGTGTATGTGATCAATAATTTTACCAAGTATTTTGACATACAGAGACAGTCAGCCTGTTTTCGTATTATTAGATACCTAAAAATGGCGATATTTTATCTAGTCACGTGATTACATACCCCTTACGTCACAGTGTGGCGTAGGATCGGATAGTATACGTAGTTTTCATACAGCCGCAGGTATATAAAAATACCATTTCTGCTTACTTATTTCAACCAGCTTACATAATTCTGAGGAATTCTTTAAATCTATTGCATTACCAATAACAACAACATTCAATTCTTGGATACAATAGAGCTTTGAATTCCAATTGTAAGACTGTTTGTCTTCCCTAGTGATTGTATGCATCTAGATCGGGAAATTCATTTCTCATCTACAGATGGCCATACCTCTACATCTGATGTCAGCATCATCATTGGGAATCATCATGGCTGTGTACTCGGTGACCTCTATGATCCCGCCTTCAGAAGAAGCTATCTTCTCAATGAATATGTAATAGTGCTCCATAAAGCGCCATGAACGTTCATCATATATACAGGGACAAAAATGATGCCTACCCAGTAAACACTAGGAGCAAATAGAATGTTCATCATTGATGAATGAACGTACAAATATGAATGAATGATAATAAAAGGTTTCAGTTACATTCAGTCTATGGATAGTTTTCTGTAACCCACTTGCAACCACTCAACCCACATCTGGAACCCCCTGAGTCTAGGATACAAAAATATCAGCACCAGTGCTGGGGATGAAGGAGATGAGTGGCTGCAGTGGGACTCAAATCGACAAAGTCCAGTGTTTGTTGACACTCAGTTACCAATTACCGTTGTTCAGTGACGTGGGTTGCTATGGTACAGATGCATCATGACAAAACTTCCCGCTTGATTTCAAAAGACCATATAAGTATAGAGCGGTGAACACACAAACTACATCTAGTTCTGCCCAACCTGTGCAATACACTATCCTTACTGGACACGATTGCAGTACTGATAGTACTGCATGCTCCAGAATGTGAAGTAAGGCCCAGCGACCACCTACTACAATATGGCTCCGATATGGTCTACGATGCACCTCACGATAAAAGACCAAAATCGTGTCGGAGGGTCACCTAATATTGGGGCAGTTGACCACGTTTCTGCGATTAGGCACCGAAAAAAATACCCATACAATGCGTGGTGGATTGGCATGTCTAGACATATGTTTATGATTTGGCACATTCCCGATACGTCTCCGACATTTACTTTTTGTATCGGTGCCATATCGGTAGGTCTAAATTTCTATCGTAGTAGGCGGACGCCAGGCCTTACTAATAGAAGTATGTGCACGTGTGTATGATTAATACATGTTTTATCACAGACTACAATCCAAATACTATCCAAAAAGAACAATACGATATTGCGTGAGAGATTCAGAATTACTGAATCTATACACGCCGCCGCCATGACGATAGGTGGCGTGTTGATGCTGCGTATGGACATAGTTTAGTCACATGATCTGACTGTATCACGTGCCCAATCGCATGTCCCATGGAGCAGCATATCAGGACACTGACAGCCTGACATGTCAATTGAGGCTGTTACGCCAAACAATCTCTTTTTATCAAAGGGCCCGGAATGAAGCGTCAACTCCTCATCTTGAAGAGCGTATAGCTGAGGCTGAGCGTAGTCTCTGACGGGCGCTTTTAGTGGTTCCTGTCCACACAGAGCCCACCATATGAGCGAAAACCACCAATTTATTCATATATATATACGCCAGTGCGCAAGTGCATTTATCCTACCCCTAATAAAAAATGCCATAGGCTTAACATGGGATTTGTTTATGTCACATTATGGAGCCAACAAAATGCGTGACATAAATAAACTCAGACTCAAACTCGTGACGTCTCTTGATAGTATCGGCTGAATATTGACTTGTTTTCATATATAAACGCCTATATTTCACGCCAGCGTATGAGGCGTATACAAGACTGTTTCCTCTTGTATACGGACGCGTCTTGGCTGTATTTCACATCTGGCGTATACGAGAGGAAACATCCTCTGCGCGACATATATACGCCGGGCGTATACATGTTATATACGTTTGGCGTATACGTATACTGATAAAAAAAAGAAATGGGCGTATACATGACAGAAAATAGGTCAACCTTGTATACGCAAAAGCATAGCTATATATACGCCGTTTGCATTCAAATGTATAGTGGTTAGTTCCGTGCAGTGCACATGAAGACCAGTCCACAGCACAGGCCTAAAGATTTTTTTGATAATCTAGTCTCATGCATAAAGACCCTGGGTTAATAATCTAGTCTTAAGCATGAGGACCCTTTCCTGTATGCCATAGAGACACAGGGACGATGTGGGTCAACTTCATTCAACACTTATGGACGAGGTCATTGACGGCGAAGATTGTCTTAAGTATTATTACAGCGATGAAATTTAATTTGTCGCTGTCAGTTGCTGGGTGAATCAAGAACCAGATTATGATATGCCATGTTAACTAAGGTGGTTATAATATGTACGGTGTTATGCAGAACTTGAGGAGAGGACTTTGGGGCTGCTATTGGGCGCGATACTGGCCACCCGAACAGAAGTTTGTTAGTCTGAAGGCACAGCTCAGCTTAGACAGACTGGTTTGATGGTGGTGCAATCAGGTTTTAGGTGGTTCTGGAAGTTGTGCAATCTGGGAGGTGAGAGTGTGGGGGATGACTGTTTCCCCACCTCCACCACAACGGACGCGGTCAGAGACCCCGAGCGATATACGCCAACTCAAAACCATAAGCCAGTCCCCAAAAGCTGATTCAACAGCTTTTTAACCTGCCGGCCGGCCGAGTTATTACACATGCGCTCCGATATTACTACGCTTCAACTCCTCGAAGCATACCACCGGTTGTATCTGAAACCAATCAATGTTGTGTATGTATGTCTTCTAACCTGCCACCTGAAACACCTGTTAGAACTCCAGAGACATTCCTTTCCTAAAGCATACCAAGAAGCTGTTGATAAAAGAAATTAGTCTCGCTATAGGTTTTTTTCCATTGGCCTACAAACACTGTGTAGATTGTCTGTGTTCTCCTAATACCCTATTTCCATTTAGTGTCAGCAGTGCTCAGGTCCGTTGCTGGTTCCTGACTGTATATCGGTGATGGCCAATGGAAATAGGCTATTAGGAGTACACAAAAAATCTACACAATGCTTGTCGGCCAATGGAAACAGGCCTTATAGACCCCTTTGGCGTACGAAAGGTGTAGATTTTTTTAGCTACACAGAAAGTCTGTCGGTGGTGCCACTGACTGTTGGTTAGGTAAAGACAAATCAGTGAGGGTAGTAGATTTCACTCAGTGACCTAGCTTTCACTCAGCGGTGGGCGGTGCCACATTGCATAATCTAATCAGGAAAAGTGGTGGGTCATTTCACGAGCTGGGTCGTTTCCATGACCGATTTTGGGTCAGCAGTGCCAAAAGTCTGTCAGTGGTTCCTGACTCTATATTGGTGACGGGAAATCAGCAAATGGAAACAGGCCATAAGTCTGACGTCTCGTCTCCCTCTCATCTCATCTCATCTCATCTCATCTATTTCCAGGACCAAACACCACAGATACGTACACATACCCTGATTATATACATACACTGTATAAAATCAACAATCAGGAAATGGCGTGTATCAACAACCTAACGCCTATTTAATCGCCAGCATGATGGAATGATTAAAACAACCAATACCGTAATTCCAGCGAGTAAATGATTACTGGGTGGCTGACCGTGCCTCTGTAGGCCCCACGTAATCCCCTTTGCCTGCTACCCACCTGCTCTCACATTTCATGCTATTTGTATTCATGACATTTGGAGAAACAGCGGAAGCCTGGCTCCTGCCAGTTACCAGCGAATGGCGCGTGCTCTTCCGCTTCCGGTCCACGGGAGAAATATCGCGCCCTCTCGCGGGAATAATCTGAACTCAACTGAAATGTGATACGAGCGATGAGCACGCCGCCTGACGTATACACGACGGGTCTGGAGAATATACACAATATTGACTGATCTCAGATGGTTTCTTTCAGATACAAGCAGCCGTATGTTCTGAGCAGTTGACGCATAGTATCGTAAAACTGGATGAGTTTTAATCTTGGCCACCATATGCCACGACTGGAGTTTGGCATAGTGATTTCATGAGGCGAAGCTGAGTAAAGTCCGGAGTCAAAACTTCAGGAGTGGAATGCGGTGGCCACAATTAAAACTAATCAGGTTTTGTTTTTGATCCTACCCCGTCTCCTCGATTTTGGAATATTATGTGATTACAATTCTGTATGCCATTAGTGGCATATAAAACTCCATATGCCAGTCAGCGTGGCATACGGAAACTCAATATTAAACCTATGGGGTTTTATATTAGGGGTAGGATAATAATATCGACCGCTTTCATCTGAAACCAGTCTATATTGTGTTTATCATCCACCTTTATCCAATTCGTGTATGGCAATTTAAGCTCAATTTAGGTGTGCACTTTTTTTGTCATATGCACTTTTTTTCGCCGTCTTTTGCGTCATGGTGCATACAACATATCTGTATATGCGCCGGGTATGTCCATACAGAGCTCCTATAGGTTTACTATGGACACTGTATTGAGTGGATGATAAGAGAAAATATGTTATCAATCTTTCCACTATTATTCCATACATAAACGGACTCATGTTAGAGCCACTGCCTTCACAAAAATATTGTCTTACAATGTTCATCTTTTCCTTTTGCATCTGCGTTGTAGTATACGTACAATGGTCATCTTATAGGACACACAGTGATTGCTAGCTCCACCATCATCCACCGTTGTAGTTGTAAGTTGTAAGTTGTAAGGTAGAGCCACTGTAGTCCGAGAACAACCACTATTTTCTGCTGTCAAAATCTATAGATAATCATGAGACAAAGCTAAAACAAAAAAAATGGCAAAAAAATCCATGGATAGCTAGTCGCACCACCCGCCCTGTCAACTACGAGGAGATTACAGGAATTTGTAAACAAACCAGTTGTTATTGTTTCGTTGTATTTTTTCTTTACAGAGGAGGCTTTAAGGTCTCCATGTTCGGAACAAATTTGTTGTTATTGTATTCAACCAGTTGTTATTGTATTCATTATCCACCTTCCTGATGAACAACAAGTCTACTGCAATAATCATTGCAAGACATATTTAGTTACAGATTATGCCATAATGCCACAGCACTATCATGCATGGTGGTGATTTGGTGTATTGTTACTACCATGTTCTCCACCAGTGTTACTATCAGTTGTGAATAGTAAGCTGAATGAATGACTCCAAGGCTTTGTCCCGTTACATGCCTTATCGCTGGTGTTACTGCAATGTGCTACACTTGTCAGACTGATGAGAATACATCGAGATGAGGATTATATGCTGGCTCTGTGATTACCGCCTGGGGGCGACTGTGTTGATCGTAACCAAGGGATCGCCTCCAGCGGCATATTACGTAGAGCCAGCTTGGTCAGTTAGGCCAAGGGATAGAATCTGTATGTTTCACATATCAATAATTTTTGAACCTAACACTATTCATGTACTTCCGCTAGTATATAGTTCACGATTTTTCCAAACGTTTTCAAACGTGTTATGACAGTGAGTTCTGATGGTAAATGAGATGGACAAGATGATCATCCAACAAAACTCATTCACCCAGAGAGTGCAAAGCATCAGTGCTCAGCATATTGACAATTCTTCCCTCAGAAACACTTTCTTTAAATAAACAACAGTGTTTTAAGTAATGGTCGCTAATCATTAAATAAACATCTCCAGGGTTTTCTGACCTCACACATTGAAATATCTATTCATATAATCAAAGAAAATGAAGATTCCAGGTGCTCTATACATTTCCTATGAAGACTCCGTAATCGGTGGATGATTAAGCAGGGACACCACAGATGGCCTTCCCATAGAAGTTAGCATGGTGACAGTATTTATTTTAGCATTTCTCATTTGTATATGTTCCTAACTATCAGAGTCCAAAATTATTTGAAGATAGCGATAGAACATCAGTGTCATCTAGCCACAAAGTCAAAATATTGCAGTTTCTTATAGACACGAATAGTTGAACACTTATTTTTTTAGATGGCCTTCCCATAGAAATTAGCATGGTGACATGCCATTTTTTTTGCATTTTCTATTTGCTGATAAATGAAACTTATATTATCGAGAGTTATTTGCAAAAATCAATGGAATTTAGAAATTACCCAACTACAGTAGAATCCCCCTAACGGACACCCCGCGAAAGCGAGCGTAACGGACACGTTTGCTCAGAACGGATTCCTCTATTAGATATTTATCTAACACCGTGTAAGCGGCACCCGGTTTTCCTCCGGCAATCGAATGGCACATTCAATTGTTATCAATTGTCAACTAGTCATCGTCTTTTCACCAAAATGCAATCACGTTGTCTCCGTTGATGCGCACAGAATGCAAATACTATTGTGCAGTTTGGGGATTTGGCGTAATGTCAGCGACCAAGCCACACAATCACTGACACCCTTCCCTGACACCCCGAAATACCACTCAGCCTGATCGTGCAGGTGTTGGCCCCCGACCCCGCTCCTCAAGGTCGTCTGAAGGTCAATGCCGCCAGGTGGTGCGCGCGGCGCCGGAAGTAAGCCGCTAACGTCTCCAGGACGACTCCGGGCATGTCGAGTAAGGAACGCTAAGAAGATTCCATTGATGAGATGCTATGATACAGGAAAGGTCGGTGAAGGTCAAGGCTTTGTCTGTTAGACTTTGTCCCTATCCCCAGATCACATTGTCAATTATGACCGACTAATGTTCCTGGATTGGTCCAATTTACTGATCATTTTGTTGGGAAATTGGATAATTGATTTCTTTGGTCAAGCATCGTCACCATGGGTGTATTGAATACTTATATAAAACGACCCGACCATGCTGTACATGCTACAAAACGAGATGGGGAATTGTTGCTTTTTACGGAAGGAGGCCCCAGGCCGAGTTCTGTAAAAGACAACAATTCCCATCGAGTTTTATAGCATTTACAAGCATGATAAGTCGTTATATGTTTATTATATACCCAGGATTAATCAAATCTTACCATATATTGGCATAAAAGACAATGTCTACGTGAAAGCCTACACACTGCTGATGTTCCAAGGTGTTCAGTATAACAATGTACTGCACAGGGTTCAGTACACGATTCATACTGCACAGCGAGCAGCAATATGTAATTATCAAATATACTGCATGGGTATATGATAAAATACAGTAATTTTATTGAACAAATTGGGGCCTGTTTAAACATCTTTGGATGTAGCGGTAGATTCTACTGGCAGCGATCTGAGAGATATTTGAGGAGCGGAGACCATTCACGTTTTACAATACCTGTCGTCCGCAGCGGCTTCTTGAATAACTCATGTTTTACATAAAGACAGAAGCAGGGGAACTGTCAACTCAGGGACGAGATTCTGTAGGAGAGTAGGCCTGGAGCCCGTTTGATAATCTAGCCTCGTACATGAAGACCCTTTTCTGTACCGCGTAGAAGGGTTTTCGTTTAATAATGTAGTGTAGTGAGTAGCAGACCTGACCAGAGTGGAATAAACATTTACAAGTTCGGTTTCGTATTTATCCTACCCCATCTCACCGATATACAGAGAAAACTTTGTAAGTATCTATGTTAGTAGCGTGTTGACACATATGGGAGGATAGCCGCAATGCTGCCGGATCTATTTTCGTTATCTCGTCCCTGATTGGTCGGTTTTTTTAATTCACCTCGGTGCATAAATAACACTTTAGCTAACGCTCAGTCAAATACACTGAGTCAATGTTAAACGTTTTTTATTAGGAGTAGGATAATATCTAAGTCTGTTTGCTGAGACAGTATTAGCAGTCCATAAGGTCGTTCATATGTGTTGAACAAAATGACTCAAATCGTCCCTGGGTCTCCTTGTTGTACAGAAATGGGTTTACATGTACGAGACTAGATTATTAAACGGGCCCCTGGGATGTGGAATGATTTAATTTCTGTATGCCAATGAGAATCGGGGACAATATGAATCAACTTTATTCAACACTTTTAGACAAGCTTCCATCATCTAGGACTGCTTAAGGGAATATGCTTGAATGTTATTAAACGAGAACCCTCCTACAAGGTCTCCTTGTACCCTGTACTTTTGTCGGGAAACTTTATTCAACAGGTCTCCAACGAGGTGTATTGTGGGTTACCTTAACGAGGTAGGATTCAGAAAGCTTAACACATGTTCGAGGGGAAAACTACGACCTATGGGGAAGTCGCCAAAAACTGAAAGGCGATACTGAGAATTCCGGCAAATTGTGGCATTGTGGTTTACATGTAAAGTGGGATTCACACGCAGAGACTAACGGACTTGAGACTGAAGTGGGATTCTCACAAAGGGACTACTGTACCTGAGACGGGTATATTTCACACCTTTCCCCCAGTCTAAAGCGGGATTCATACATAGAGACTAATGTACCTGAGACGGGTGTACTTCACACCTTGCCCCTAGTCTAAAGCGGGATTCATACATAGAGACTAATGTACCTGAGACGGGTGTACTTCACACCTTGCCCCTAGTCTAAAGCAGGATTTACATGTAGAGACTAATGTACCTGAGACAGCTGTGTTTCACGCCTTTCCCCCAGTCTCAAGTGGGATTCATATGTAGAGACTACTGTACCTGAGATGGGTGTATTTCACGCCTTTCCCCAGTCTAAAGTGGGATTCATACATAGAGACTACTGTACCTGAGACGGGTGTACTTCACACATTGCCCCTAATCTAAAGCAGGATTCACATGTAGAGACTACTGTACCTGAGACAGGTGTATTACACTCTTTTTCCCAGTCTAAAGCGGGGTTCACATGTAGAGACTATTGTACCTGAGATGGATGTATTTCACGCCTTTCCCCTAGTCTAAAGCGGGATTCATACCTAGAGACTATTGTACCTGAGACAGGTGTACTTCACACCTTTCCCCTAGGCTCAGACAATTCTTTCATCAATGACAAGAAATTTTTTTGAATTTGATTCACTTAGAAGGACACAATTGGCATATAGTCTCAGACATAGTCCCAGTGAACACCCACCCTTGAGTTGAGGGGTGTGACAAACATGTGATCCTGCTTACTGGCTTTACTGAAAACATAGATCTCATGGGATTATGTTCCTCGTTAGGGGTAATTGTTGCTGACAATTGCAGGGGAAAAACTTGTCTCAAGGAAATGGAACCCTACAATCTAGATGAAGACATTGTGTTCGAGATCAGAATATCAGCAGGGTTTGTCTCAGACAAACACCCTGCCAGGTACATGAATCCCTCGTGTAAATTCCACTTGAGATTCCGGGTACAATCTATGTACTTTGTGTATTGTGCCTCAGCTTTTTTTCTATCATCGAATCATACCCTGGGAAATCCATGGCATTGATGTGAAGTTGCTGCAATTAAAATACGTTAAAAATATAAACATATTGTCAAGATTTATCTATTTCTGGACCTGATGGGGTAATTATCGGTATATCAATTAATACTTATGTTCCTTAAGGCCCGTACACACTGTACGGTTTCGGAACATGAATGTTCCTTTTTCGGCGACAAAAGAATAATCGTAAGCTCAGGCGAGGCCTAGAAATTGAGTCGGTCAGTGTGGCACCCCCCTCAAGAACTTTGCCCAAGAATTCAAATCCCCCCATGGTGATGTACCTTTGTCGCCGGTAAATTGCAGTCTAATGTTCCGAAATCGGGACCGATAAATTAAGGAACCTTTTCCTTCCCGTTGTCGGCGACAACAGAGTTTAAGAAATACCCCCGTGGTGCCTACCGATTTTGGCCCATAATTAGTGCTGGTTGAGCAGAAATGGCCCTGCCACACATAGACTGAGCCCCGCTCACCGTTTTAGCCCCCATATACTTAGATTTGTTGCTTGTTCCTTTATCGGTGGCCTCAAATCTCTGAGAAATTCGGAAGTAAGTCGTCCAGTGTGAACAGAATTTGTTAACGATTTATTCCCAAAAATTACCACCACCCCCATCCATAAATCCTGCTGTGATGGTCGATGCCAAACGCAAATCCGCCTGAGACTTGTTAAAATGCCCTTACGATTTACGAAGTTAATCGGTGGGAACGAAATCGTACAGTGTGTTTCCCACTTAAGTACACTCAGTTTTACTTATGAAAATCGTGATAGTGTGTTTTGGGGAAAGGTAGGACCATGAAATTCAACTTATTGTACAGTTGAGGCCCTCACCTTATTATTGGATTTCACTACATATCATTAAGTGACTGATTGGAAATGCATGGATATGTGTAAACTTGATGATTTTCAATAAAGAATCCGAAGAAAATGCTGATGATAAAGAACACATAAAATCCTGTTCTGGTGCTATTTTTCAGATGATTAGTCACCTTCAGTGGTTTGTGAACACCGACATTTCCTCCAGGCTACGAACCATGTGCACCGAATGGAAATACCTGCCTCTCAATAAAATGCCTGGTGAAAAACATCTGTGGGATCTACTCCTCGAACCAGACAGACGAAGCCGTATAACCCCGACCTCACCTGGGATCTGAATCCCTGCTCACCATTTCCAGTCAGGAATAGACATGGACATTCTCTAACACAGACTACAGCGCCATAGGGACCCTGAGGGAGGGATATCAGCACCCTACAGGTAGTTCATAGGCTATATTACACCCTACATATAGTTTATTGGCTATATTATACCCTATAGGTAATTTCTAGGCTATAGGCTATATTACACCCTACATATAGTAATTTCTAGGCTATATTATACCCTGCAGGTAGTTTACAGGCTATATTATACCCAACTGGTAGTTTATAGGCTATATCATACCCTATAGGTAACTTATAGGCTATATTATTCCCTACATGTAGTTTATAGGCTATATTATTCCCTACATGTAGTTTATAGGCTATATTATATCCCACATGTAGTTTATAGGCTTTATCTCACCCCAGTTTTTTTCTCCACAGGCTTTACACTCACACTCCATGCCCACTCCATTCGTGAATTACTCTGCAGTCGAACTTGATGGAGATCAGACCAAGCTATTTTCATCTTGTGGGTTTCCTTCTAAATACCCTACATGTAGTTTATGGGCTGTATTATACCCTACATGTAGTTTATAGGCTATATTATACCCTACAGGTAGTTTACAGGCTATATTATACCCTACAGACAGTTCAGGCCTATAGGCTATATAATACCCTATAGGTAGTTTACAGGCTATATCATACCGTATAGGTAGTTTATAGGCTATATTATACCCTATAGGTAGTTTATAGGCTATATTATACCCTATAGGTAGTTTATAGGCTATATTATACCCTACAGGTAGCTTATAGGCTATATCATACCTATAGGTAGTTTATAGGCCATATTATACCCTATAGGTATTTTATAGGCTATATTATTCCCTACAGGTAGTTTATAGGCTATATCATACCCTACAGGGAGTGCATAGACTTTAATACACACCAGTGCGTACTTCTTATATAGAACTGCATCAAGAATCGTATAAATAGACAATACTCCACGAGTTTGGATGTGCCCGCATCGTCATCGAGGCGAAGCCGAGTGACGATTATGGCACATCCAAACGAGTGGAGTATTGTCTATTTTACGATTCGAGTGCGGTTCTGGATTTATCTTACCCCTGGGCCCTTTCTATGCTGTTAGATAGTATCAGAATATCAGAATAGCTCGAATATACCTAGCGAATTCACTACGCCACGACCGTGGCGTAGTATTGTCACTTTATGGGGGTGAGCGTTGAGTATTTTTTCCTAATGTTATTTCTATGGCGAAGCTTGTACCAGGGGTGAGATAATATGAGTTATTTCACGTTCTGAGGCTTGTATTAAAGATTTTGTCACTGTGACATTGTTTACACTAGACGACTAAAAACGTGACGACTCTAGATCGTCAGGCCAAGTCTGTGGTCAAGCCAATAGTCATCAGATGGTGCTTGATTTCGCAATGTCCATCGCAAAAGCTATAGAGCAAAGGAATAGTCCCTATTGTTATACCCTTTAATATGGCAATTACTGGGTTTAATTTATTCGAAAAGATGGATAATAAATGCAATAAACGATGGTTATTTGGACAGGCAACTCTGTAAACCACTCTACGCTAGCGCTGGTGTATTACTACGCATCAAACCCTCGTGGTTTACGAATGCCTGTCCACAAAACCATCAATTTTTAGAGCGTGCTCGCACGCTATATACGTTGCCTATAAAGGGTTAGAGTGGTCACATACACTTTCAGCGTGCTGGGGGGAAATGTATCCCTTCACTATCTGTGTGCTATTCGCTATGCTATTGGATAAGGACCAGGGTGCCAGTGTCCGAGGCATGTCCAACTGACCGTGACCAATCACTCAAGACCAAAATACCTCATTGACCTACTGGTGTTTGATATGTTTGGCTCCTATAGATAGACTCAGGCAGTTACAGAAATGGCAAGTTTACTGGGTGCAAGTGGTTACAGAAAATGATCCATAGACTGAATATAACCCAAAACTTTTCGTTGTTATTCATTCAAAATTGCAAGCTCATTCATCAATGATGAACATTCTATTTGCTCCTAGTTGTCTATATAATCGCCTAATGTAAACGCCGCGCTACTGCACCATAGCAACCCCACGTCACTGAACAACGGCCGCTAACTGACTGTCAGGAAATATTGGGTGTGGCAGAGTGTTCTGCACAGCTTGGATAACGGCATTTCTGCTTCAACGACCTCCTACAGCTACTTGTGGTAGACTATTTTTATAATAGCACGCATGCACGCTCTATATACATCGCCTATACCCAGTTGCCCATACAGATTTCAGCGTACAGCATAGAACTTATCCTTTCACTATCCATGTGCCATTTACTGTGATATTGAGAACAGAGCAGGGAGCCAGTGTCTCAGTGTTAGAGCCGTGCCCAGCTGACCATGACTAATCACTTGAGACCAAAATACCTCAAGACCCACTGGTGCCTTCTGTGTTCGGATCCTATACTCAGGCAGTTACAGAAATGGCAAGTTAATTGGGAGCAAGTGGGTTAGAGAAAACTATCCATAGACAGGATGTACTGTAATCCAAACCTTTTAATGGTTATTTGTGTATAATTGCTCGCTCATTCATCAATGATGAACATGTACTATTTGCTCCTAGTTACATGATGTATGGTAAAGACTACGTCAGGATGTGCATCTATATAACAGAACTCGATCCCGTACAGCCATGAGGGATTTCGTTCTGTTATCAAGTTGCACATCCTGAAGCAGTCTTAGTGTGTGCAGCATCGTGTCTAGCTGTGGTATTAATGGCCTGATTCCTGTTAGCATGAATTCCACGGTATATGTGAAACAGGCAGCCAGTCAAAAGCATCTAGATATATCACATATGTTTACATTTTCTTGTAGTTAGAACTTTTTTCCGACCAATTGTACTGTTACCATTCCAAATTTCATAGTTGCTCTAGTGCTGTGCATGTGCAAATTGACCAAATACAGCAATTGAAATTCCAAAATGTGACGGAATTACAAGGGGTCAATGACCTCCTGGGCTGTGGCTCATCAAAAATCCATTGACGTATTGCTAGTACTAAACATTTTTAGATTGTTTTGTCTTCTGTAATGGTACAGAGGGTTTTGTTGACTTAAGATGTCTTACAGTGAGGGAAATCAGTGATAACACCTCAACCTGAATTTTTCATGTCACAATATGTAATTCTGTCACAGAGATCTTGCCACCTCTGCTGGCCCAGCAGTAATAGATGTAGTAGATAAAAGTATTCAGAAAGTATTCAGAAACTCAAACTATACAATCATGTTCTAACCATACATTTACGTGCCCCTTTATACAATGTATTTATTTAGTAGAAACTGAACTCGAGTTAGACTTGTCAGTGTTTATGCCACGACGGGAAGGTCGTGTATTACTACTCGAAGCGTTAGCTGAGCATCGTGAGGAACAGACCTGACCAGAGTGGCATAGACACTGGCAAGTCTAATTTGAGTTCGGTTTCATATTCATCCTACCCCGTCTCTACCCTTTTGGATTACTAAAATATAAATATCGATTGAACGACCAACCGAAGTCCAACCAGAACTTTTTCGGAGAAGCTCACAATCTGATCGCTGATTGGTCAATTTTTTATGCCCCTAGAGGCAGAAATCGCACTTTATGTCATGGCATGCCGCATAAAATTTGCCTATGTCATGACTATGGACAGTTTTCTTAGGGGTAGGATAAATTGTGATTTACTATATACCCATGCCGTATATCCTGTAAATGCGCACCGTTCCGGCATATGACGTAAAAATACTGTACGGACCAGTGGTCCGTACATTAAAATACAGACCACCTTGCCATACACATTTATTAAGATATTGGTTGTGAAGCCAAATTAAATTAATTTAAATTTTTTTTTCGGGTATATAGTAAATATATAACATCCAACCATGCTTGTACAAGTCACAGAACGCGATGATAATTTACCGTTTGTACGGAACTCGGCATAAATGCCTCGGTCCGTAAAACCGTTACCATCTCGTTCTGTGACTTGTACAGCATGGTCAGGACGTTTTATATAAATATGGACTTGAATCTGCCTATCTGGTGTACATTTATAATTCCGTCACGATGGAATTCATGTCCTGTTTTGAATGTCCAAAGTCCAAGACTCGGATCTGGCACACCCATCCAGGTTTGTGAAAAAAGAGGCACGGAAAGCAGCAGAGGCCGACAGCCGACGCTACAACACCCAGCGGGACCCAAGGCCCTTTCGAGCGGCCCCTCCGATCGCGGACAAAGGAACATGGAGGGGATCTCAAAACGAACCGAGGAACCAACCGAGACGAGACGAGAGAGAGTACCAACATACGTCGAAAGCAAGCACCAACCAACGACAGGAATCGAGAGCAAGTTTCTACCCAAAGAAGCCATACCAAGGTGGAAGAAACCAACCACAACACCCTACCAACGAGGAAGGTATGAAACGAGACCTGACGAAGGAGAAAGAAGGAGCCGGGAAAGAAGATTCTAACTACAACACAAAGACAAAGAAAAAGAAGAAGACAAGAGTGTGCACACCAACGGCAACCAGATCCCACCGAGTGTCACAACCACTGGTCACCCCTTCAACGACTAGATGACAACGACGGACCAGCCAACGACGGAGATGCTAACCCTGTAAATAATGTTGAAATTACTAATAAAGGTTTGAACTGTTCTTTTGAGTTTGAGTCTAATTCCAACCGATCCCAAACCAAGACATCACCCAAAGTAAAAGTTAAGCCCACACCAGAATCCAGTATAGTAGTTAATCTTTCCAAAAGAAGTCTTAACATCCACGAACAATCGATATTGGAAAAGGGTCTAAATTTCTGCCCCACGCAGTGTTCACAGGGGGAGGGAGACCTTAAAATAGAACTCGACCACTTCCACCGTAAACTCCGAATACGACAATTTTTCGAAACCAACGACCGAAGCACACCCAGGGAGGACCTGGGATATTTTGAACCACGACGAACCACCACCAGGGACGAAACAATAAAAGGCACGCACACACCTTTTGATGACAAGACACTCAACCGAAAACTAAGCGGGGAGTCCACATGGAAACCACCAACAGGCTCCCAAAACTTGGAGGGATTCATCGCCCTGAACGAAGTACAACTGCAAGGACGAAAGAACAAGAAAGCGAGAAGATACAACACAACCAAAGAAGAGAAACTATCCCTCAAAGAACTAGCAAGGGACAAATCCATCACAATTAAACCAGCCGACAAAGGAGGAGCACTGGTATTACAAGACACCGAGGACTACATCAACGAGGTAGAACGACAACTCCATGACACAACAGTCTACGTCGAGACGCGCAAAGACACAACGGATGAAATAAACAACAAAGTCGACAAGAAACTGGAGGAAATGCTCAATAACGGGGAACTCAGCCAGTCCATGGCAGGATCTCTCAAAACACCGAAACCAAGAGCACCACACATCTACTTCTTACCCGAGATCCACAAACCACAACGACCACCACCAGGTAGACCAGTGGTGTCAGCCAACAATTGTGCCACCGAAAAGATCTCAACCTTCGTAGACAACTTCATCAAACCCTTGGTACCAAAAATCGAATCGTACGTGAAAGACACGAATGATTTCATCAACAAACTGGAAAAGTTAGGGAAACTTAAGGACAACACGATAATAGCCACTCTAGATGTCAGCTCTCTATACACCAACATACCCAACGATGAGGGTATAGATGCGATAAGAAGAAAACTGGACGAAACAAGGAGTAAACGACTAAACCCAAGCAACGAATCGATAGTCAGTCTACTTGATCTGGTTCTGAAAAACAACAACATCCAGTTTAATGGGACTCACTACAAACAGATAAGCGGCACAGCAATGGGGACCAGACTGGCTCCCTCGTATGCTAACCTCTTTATGGAAGACCTAGAAAAGAAACTACTCGGGACCGAAGGCCAACAACCAAAGATATAGCTGCGATACATCGACGACATCTTCCTGATCTGGGAACACGGAGAGGAAAACTTCAAGATATGGTTGGACAAACTCAACAAATCTCATCCGACGATAAAATTCACAGCAGAACACTCGACTACCTCCATACCATTCCTAGACACCCAAGTAAAAATCGAAGAACAGACAAGAAAGGTATACACGGACCTTTACACAAAACCCACAGATGCGAACACCTACCTCAAGTACGACTCAGCACACCCGCCAGCAAAAAAAAGAAGTCTCCCGTACTCACAGTTCCTACAACTACGGCGAATCTGCGCAAAGAACAACGACTACGAAAAACACTGTGAAAAGAAAACCAGCGATTTCATCGCCAAGGGATATCCACGAGAACTAATCAACGACTGCAAACGAAAAATGGATGAACAAGATAGGAACGCCCTCCTAAAGAAGAAAAAGGAAACGGAGAAACCCGAGGACAACAACATAGTACTAGTCACAACCTACAATCCAAAAAAACAACGCAGTAGGAGAAATTGTCGACAAAAATTGGGATATGCTAGCAACGAAAACCCTACACAAGAAAAAGGTTGTCAAGGGCTACAAACGACCCAAAAACATCAAAGACTACCTGGTGAAAGCCAGAACGGACTACACCAAGGAACCACACATGACAAACAAGAAACAAGACATGGAAGGAACACCCACTCGGAAAGCGATAAGAAACAAGTGCAAGAAACCTAACTGCAAGTACTGTAAACTGATCAGCATGGACGGGACTCTACGATCAAGAACTACGGGAAAACAACACGACACAAAATGGAACGTCACCTGTAACAGCTCCACCGTGATATACTGCATCGAGTGCAAGAAGTGCCAGATGCAGTTTGTAGGACAGACCAAGAGAAAAATCAAAGAAAGAATATGCAAACATCTGAACTGCATACGCAAAAACTCAAGCAAGAATGAAGTACCGAACCACTACAACCAACGCAACCACGAGGGAGTGAAAGATGTGACAGTCCACGTACTGGACTACGTATACACACACTCCGAATCAAGAGAAGCAGTCCGCCTTCGAAATAAAAACGAATTCAACTGGATACATCGACTGAAGACGCATGCACCAGACGGCCTCAACACACTGGACAACAGGTACGGCTAACTCCACACAGCCGCCATTGCTATCCCACTTAATGCCACGTCAAAATTTTTTTTCCAACCGCAGACTCTGTAATGGCGTCTAATGGAACGAAAAGGTTACATCAATCAAGTCACGAGGTGGGATACATGGGCGAGCTGTCAAAGTTAGTACTACAAATAATAGAGAGAACTTCACACACCTCGAACGGTTGGTAAACATATCCACTTCCCGGACTGGTTCCGGGGGGAAAGACCACAGAAGAGTACCTACCACACTTAGCCTGATGAGACTGGATAACAGTCGAAACCACGAGAGAATACTGAGTGTAATCGCACTCGCTACGGCGGATTTCTGATGCGAAAACGTCAGACGAGCTACTCGGGTTGACTGGTTCAACAAGAGATAGCAACGCCCCCACCACACCGTGTGAACACGCGGTGTTAACATATTGGGTTGACGAAGCTTCAACAAGATAATGTACACAGTGACAGGACGTGACAGTGGGACTGTCAAGTCAAACACAACACCGGGCTGGTGACTCCCAGCAAGGTAAGAAGATCCACACTCACCTTGGGTTTCCTCCATGTTCTGAACGAACTTGGCAGTGGGGTTTGCACAAACCCCATGTTTAGAGTTGTTCTGACCGAAAAACTCCATAGGAAATGCGTGGAAATACATGTAGTAACCCCCAAGTGAAGCCGACACGAACCGGCGATGTGCAAACATCGGGTCACAACGGGCGATGTGACAACACGGGTCACATGATAATCACGTGACGCGCCGACCAATCAGAACGCAGCAACGGGTATGTTAATGAGGCCGCGGCATCGTCTGCGGCATGTTTCCCGCTTCTCTCTATTCCGTGGTCGCTACGTGGTGGGGAAAGAGCTCGACGATAGGCCCCGTCAAACATACATTTCTGTTTTGAATGTCGAACGACAATATTGACTGTGGCCCAGTTACTCTAAACAGACAGACTTACTCTCTGGTTACATGGTGGACAGTTTGTGGAGAAACATTGTCAGACGGTTTATGAGGGGTGTTCAATTACTCTCTCTGACCAGCTGGGGCTCGTTGAATAATCTACCACTACGTCCCTGGGTCCCCTTGGGGTACAGAACATCCTGAAAGGGGACTTTCCTGGCAGACGAGGCACCGTAAATATACCATCAATGTTTTGAAGACAAATGCTGGTAGTTGGGTGATTTCTAAATTCTATTGATTATTGCAAATAACTCTGGGTCAACTAAGCAAATAGAAAATGTAAAAAAGGCATGTCACCATGCTAACTTCTATGGGAAGGCCATCTGAAAAGGTAAGTGCTTAACTATTGGAGTCTATAGCAAACTGCAATATTTTGACTTCATGGCTAGATGACACTGGTGTTCTATTGCTATCTTCAATTAATTCTGGATTCCGATAGTTGGGACTAGTGGGGATAGTTGAGAAATGCTAACTTCTATGGGAAGGCCATCTGGAGAAACTAAGTGCATCAGTTTTGGTGTCTATGTGAAACTGCAATATTTTCATGAAATCAGATGGCAGCACCTGTTTAGAATTTAGATATAGAGGGCACTGCCATACCTACCCGCATTTGTCCTAGCCATGGGATAAGTTAAGTTGAAGGGGACTAATTAGGCCACTCAAAACAACCAACTTGTTCCTCATCACCGAGCCATGGACAATATGACGAGGTCGCTTACGTGAGGTGTACGCTTACGCAGGGTTTTCAGATTTTTACTAGTTATACGTTGAATGTATCCCTGACATCAGGAGCTTTTATTTCTATCAAGGTTTATCTTATTTGTAAAAAGAATCTTCTAAAATCGTTTTTTTCTGATGCGCACGGTGATGAGAAACAAGTTTTATATTTTGAGTGGCCTTATACAAGATTTCTCTGCCAACGGATGGTGTTATTAAACGTGAATTATGATCTCCAGTCCTCAAACAGCTCGCGGATTGTTCGTGTGGTCGCTGTTTTTTTTTGGTTTAAAAAAAAAAATTTATTCAGTGTAAAGACATACAAATCACCACAAATTGGGCGTGCTTCCGTTGTAGTCAATTGACGAACAGTAAAATAAACAAAACACACAGGACAGACAGTTGATTCCTACGCTATGACTAAACGTTTATAAACGATCCCCCGGCTCTGACATTAACCTTCAGTGTGTGGACATTTCTATTTCGATAACGTTCATCGATCGATCATCTTTGATAACCTACTGCGAATATTACCGTGACTAATCAGTTTCCGGAGTGCAGGGAGCTGTTTCACGAGTTGAAAACACTCTCGTAGTTGGTCTCACTAACCAAATAGCGGCACTTCATGTTGCAATAGGAGAGGATGGCAACAGCGAGCGGCACTTTGGACCAAAGCGGCACCAACAGTGGTAATACTCTTTTCAATAGTTAGTGAGGTCTCGCTGCTAGAGCCACTTGGCTACCGCTGTTCGGCTCGACCATAGGCTATCATTTCCGTGTCACACAAGTGAGACCTACAATAGCAGCTCCATAAATCAGCCAAAAATACACGTAGAGACGTCAAATAAAAACTGAAAAATACCAGGAATGATTTGGAATCATTGAATTATATATAGACTTATCAAATGTCTCGTTAGTTATGCTGGCATAGCGAAGGGAAGGGCCATCTCAACAGCGATGCCAATTATGAGACGAGACTTTATAGACTCCGCTGTAAGTGCCGTTGATTGCTCTCGCTGTTATGGTTGCCATTCCCGTTTACTCCCCATACTAGTGAAACGGGTCCCAGGTTTGTCTTTGGGTATCTATTTCAGACTGACTTACCGTACAGGGACCCGTTTAATAAGTTAGTCACGCACATGAAGACCATTTTCTATACGCCATTGAGACCCAGGGATGATGCGGATCAACTGTATTAAACACTTACGTATGACCTTTGGTCAAAAAGAACGAACTTAGGAAAAAAGGTTGAATATCATTAAATGATAAGCCCTCGTAAGAGGTGGCCATCTACCCTGTACCTCCGTCGACATAAGTTATTCAACAGGCCCCTGTGGCTTCTTTTACTGTGGACTGACTTCACCTTTTCCAGACGCAGCCATCTCTATAGACTGGTTCCCTGCCCACATGAAATAAGGGACTGGGAACTACTTCTTACGTAATACTAGAGAAAAACCTTGAACTGACAGTCACGCCACCTCCCCTGGTTCTACATAGACTTGCTCAAGTCTTTTTTTTCTTCTGTTCTTTTATTAGGTCATAGATCCAAACATAACATTTGGTTTTCAATCCAGGCCAGATCACAACAAAAATATGTCAATTTAAAAGTGTTGCAATCTAATCCAGGTTGTACTGGCTGTAAGGGAGATAGACCTGCAGGGCTAATACATAATACAAGTCCAGATTAAATAAATGAAAAGAAAAAGAAAAAGATACAGGGACTGAGGCAACTCTAGGTGGCTCTACAGTTTTAGTCTGGAAATGTGGCACTCTCCCAACAGATCTTTTGCGGAAGTAGAGTAAAGAAGTAGAGATCTCTGCTAGGAGAGTGCAAAAAATGGTGGCGTTACCCACAATGCAACAAAAAAATGCACCCATTACCTGGCCTATAATGTGACTATAGGCCAGGCATCTAGGCTACCATCTCTATCACCCTCCAAGCAGAGGTCCAGCGCTCTATTTCCTGCGGCCGCTTGTATCTCTGCAGCGACCTGCCTGTTTGGGACCAAATCTGTCCCATCCGCCAGTTTCTCAAAATAATTTCTGAGGGGATTTAGGGGATTTCTGTGTTCTACTTGCAAATAGAGATAAACACATTAAATATGGTAAATATTATACACTCATTTCTGTTATTTGTTATTTCAAACCAGACACAGTCTCTGGGATTACTTTCTACAATAGGAAGCACCTCATGTGTTATTGGGTTTTGTTTTGACAACAAGACACATGTGCTCACTTGAAGGGGCAGTCTAATCAAATGTGGATTCACATTATGAAGAGGTTTAAATCTGAAAAGGAAACAGGGGGATTGTCTATGGAATTCATTTAACAATTCTCATAATACAGAACTCATAATAGAAAGGTTCTTTGAGTTACATAACTTTTGACGGTTGCCTTGTTTTGAATCTGAAATTTTACCTGGCCCCCCTGTCTTTAGTGGATACCCGGGGAACCAGCATTGGGTTGAGGCAGAGATTAGCAAGCGCTAGCGCCGCGAAAGATCTGGGAGGAGAGTTCATCTCTATTCAGCAGCATCAACATCTAACATCAAACGCCGGGAATCAGCAGAAGACGGGAAGCGGAAACGCTCACAGATGAATACTTAATCGGGAAATGCCGGTATTATCGCCCGTATGACGTCAGGGAGAGCGACCTCTGCCGATAGATTTATCTCCACTGTCAATCCACCTCGGTCCAATTTACCTCTCATTCTAAATCCAACATGGCGGCCAGAATGATGCAGGATTAATGGTTTAGTTGAAAACGGGAATTGATTTTGGTGTGGCAGGAATCTAATCAGTGTTATTGACTAGATTACCATTAAATTCAGTTGAGCCCGGCGTCCACTGAGCTCCCTATGCACTACAATAGGGCTAAAGCCGGGCTCCCACCACTCCGACGGGTTGGGGGTTAGCTCAGTCGTTGGGGCACTGGACTTTTAACCCCAAGGTTGAAGGACTTTGTGGGTTCGAGTCCCACCCCCCAGCAATGGTAGATTCACTGCTATACTAGCGCCTTCGGCACCAGGACTCCACAGTCCAGGGACCCGTTTCAACGTCTGTTATTGTGTCCTGTGATACAATAGTGGCAGTTCGCGTTGCAGTACTTTAGTGACAACCCACTTAGTGACATAGGGTAGCAGACAGGCGCAAATAGTGGCTTGTACCATTTCAGAAGACTGTTGTCCAGTCACTAAAAGGGTCACTGTAGTGTCTTAAATAGCGAGAGGGTATACCCTCTCACTTCTGATGTCACAAACACATAACTTTACTTTCCATAGGGATAAAGCTATGACACTTTAATCCCAGTCAGGGACACATACAACATATAAACATGCCAAATATGAAGGAGATCGGCTCATGCAATCCAACGATATTCACATTTGAATTCTGTCATAGCAAATGCTGCTCTGGTGGCCAGTGCAGAATTATTCAAGCTGTCGCTAATTTATGCAGTGACCTTCATCTTGATGGCACTTGTTCCTGGTAGGACATGAGTATGTGAGATGGGGCACCCCACATGTTTTTCCGCTATGCTGTCCCAAACTAGGGATACATCCACAATAGTGACAAGACACACCTCCCCTACAGTGACATGCCTTATGAAATGAGACTTAAATTTTGTCACTATTCCTGTCACTAGTCATGTCACTAAGTGGCTTAGTGATGCATTCTATTGAAACAGGTCCCAGGTGAAATACATTTCCTTGCCCTGGCGAGAACAGTATGTACTAGAGACTGACGGCGTCCATTATTTTGCGTGACACAGGTACTTTGCCGGCAACCAGTGCATTCTAGTCTCGGAGGCTGATCTCAGGGCAAGGTGATCAGAAAACTACAGTTCTAAATTTAGTTTTCAGCATGGCTAGAAGTGAATCATGAAAGATAAAGTAAATCTGACTATACATATGTAAAAAAGAATAACAGGTTTGAGTATTTCTGTACACAAGAATCTCACTCTCACACACTTCAGTTTCCAAGCCCAAGTCTAGTTTACTTTGTCTCTATGTGCGGGAGAAACTCCAAGCAGATTCGACAGAATTCTAACGTTTTATATGTGGTAGGCAATCAAAGGCCAATCTTTCTCATACCATGTGGTGCAGGAAGTAAACGAACTCTCACCTCGGTAAATATGTAGGGGTTAGATTTCTACCTGAAATCATCACATAGATTCGATCACCACCCTTGTGGTGTAAAGGAACCTTCAGAAAGTCTTGCAAGGACCTGTAATAGTTGACTGGACATTAAATCAAACCAAACAAATAAAGCACTACTCTGACACACTCCAAGAGTGCTACAATTTTGCTACGATAGAAATTTTCAAATCGTAGGTCTATCAGAAGGGCTTTCTTGGAGTGTGTCGCAGTGTGTCTGAACAGGTTTTGCGAAAATAAAAAAACTGACAATGGTACCGCCACGACATGTCACGGGTAGGCAAGGGAATATAATTACTTTTCTGAGGAAAATGTTCATTATTGAATGATATCTAATTTGTTGAATCCGATTCTTTGCTCAAACGTACTGCCTTACTTGACAATACAATGGAGAAGTTATAATTTTAATGGGAAACACATTTCTTGTTGATATAAACCAAATAAATCCTTATCCTTATTATTAGATTATAAGTTGGTAATCATAAGTGTCCTAACCATGGTTCCATGTACGTTCTTGATATTATTATCATTAAAATACACGTACATATAAAGGTGTTGGTGTATGTGTGTGTATGTGGAGGGGGGCAGTTATAGTTTTAGTCGTCTAGTGTAAACGCCGGGTTAGAGCACCTCCTGATGACTATTGGCTAGATGATTTACAGTCACCACGTTTTTAGTTGTCTAGTGTAAACACGAGGTTAGAGCACCACCTGATGACTATTGGCTAGACGATCTACAGTCACCACGTTTTTAGTTGTCTAGTGTAAACGCCGGGTTAGAGCATCACCTGATGACTATTGGCTAGACGATCTACAGTCACCACGTTTTTAGTCATCTAGTGTAAACGCGGGGTTAAAGCACCACCTGATGACTATTGGCTAGACGATTTACAGTCACCACGTTTTTAGTTGTCTAGTGTAAACGCCGGGTTAAAGCACCACCTGATGACTATTGGCTAGACGATTTACAGTCACCACATTTTTAGTTGTCTAGTGTAAACGCCGGGTTAGAGCACCTCCTGATGACTATTGGCTAGACTTTCTACAGTCACCACGTTTTTAGTTGTCTAGTGTAAACGCCGGGTTAGAGCACCACCTGATAACTATTGGCTAGACGATCTACAGTCGCCACGTTTTTAGTCGTCTCGTGTAAATATAGGGTTAAAGATGAAGTACAGAAATGAGTATTGATGATAAATTCACTAAAAATATAGACCCGCCCCTCACAGAGTGAGAGAATGGGTCTGTGTGTGTGACAGCGGGTGCGACCAGTCAGGTCGGCAGCAGGACCAGTCAGGGAGTATAATAAGCCAGGTGGGAGGGGGTCTACAGGTTATTTATATGCAGGGATCACAACAAGTCAGAGGTCGGCCATGGTGGATATCCTCTGAGTGCAACTATTTCATTCAATATGAGGAGAGGTGGGACATAACCAGGGTGATAAACTAGCCATGCGAACAGTGGCCGTCACTCAGAGGGAAAACAGAACTTTTCCTATTCATTGTTCTTCAGATGGCTCAACACATCCGCTTTTTTATCACATCTACTATCAAAATACATCCTCTGAAATCTGAGATTTAGCGCTCTCCTGTAAATATAAATATAGGAGTAAAGGGGCAATTTTCTCTTAATTGCCACTTTATTTAGGAAGGATTGGCCTGGGCCTATACCCTGCTTCATGAGCACTGCTCTGTCAGACACAGTGTTTAGGTCATCCATTTGTTGATAGGTTCTGCCATTTTAGGTACCAAACCACTATTTTAGCCAATCAGAGGACATCCTAGGCTTCACTTTAGTGCTAGTACAAAATCTCTATGACCAGAACAACTTGATCAAGCACCAATTTGAAAAACAGAAAAGCTCTTCACACAAATATAAATGAATCAAACAGATAAGTACCTCTTCCATTACAAAGAGCATACATAGAGTATTGGTTTGATGTATGATATGCCATAGTTTGATAGATGTACATGACCAACACCTTGAAATAACTACACTGAAAAACTGAATTTATCAATTCCCTGATCCAGCTGGGGACTTCATGTTCAAAATAAATTATGCAAATTAGCTGTACAAATTCCTATTTACAAGTGAAAGATATGCTTTGCTTTGTATTACATGATCTAGATTAGAGAGGAGTATTATTTGAGTATTGTTTTGCAGACTTTGTGCAGTATTCTTACAGATTTCACTATCAATGTGCAAATTAACTATGGCATCATCAATATACATGAAAATAGATATCTCCATTGGATTCAGCACGTGAAAATACCCCTGTATACTAAATACCATGACTCTATCATGAATATCTCGAGAGTTATTGTAATAAATCTGTTCATCTGTGCTAACTATTATGGTGCCATGCAGTCTACTGTTTTCTATATACTTGAGTCCCTCAAACGATCTACAGTCGCCACGTTTTCAGTCGTCTCGTGTGAACGCCAAGTTCGGCACAGAGGAAGTAGAACAGACCTTGTGACTCTCTGGCCTCCTACTTCTACAAGAACCGGCGCTATTTCATACAAAATTCATAGTTATGAGTGGCAGAGCAGAGTGTCCAAAGGGTGTTCCCCGGTGGCAGCGATCTAATAGTCAATGATCGAGTAGATGGCTTGTCCCACATGACCAGACTTCCAACACGATTTCGCGCCGACCAAGTCCGCCCCACAGAGCAGCCCATTATCGGTGACTGTTGACTTCATCTGTGTAAGCCGACTGCCATGTGTCATAACATCATAAAGGCGTATAGACACATCGCATTTCTAGTAAACACGGCCACGTCATGTCAGACCACAGTCAGGACGGCGTCATTTCTGTCGTCAATTCGGACGGACAGGACGTGCAGGAAGCACCCCTCTCATAAGATCTCACAGTCTCTAAGTCGTATTCTTTATCTTAGCCTGGAATAAACGTCATAGGCTTAACATTAGGAACCCATTCTCAATAGGAATGCGAGTATGGTAACTCATTCTCAACGGGTGATAAACAGATGAATACTTCCAGGCTAAGATAAAATCAGAAACATTTTCATGCTTGGTCGTCTGGAGTGCTTCAGAATATTCACTCAGCTATCGCCTCGTTCATATTACTGCGTACTCCAAACTCGATGGCAAACGAGAACACAGACCAAACACTCAATTGTTTCTTTCTTAATACTCTCACTACGCTCTATGGAAAATAATTCTTAACGAACTAGGCTTAGAGCCTTGAGAATCCACTGGCCTGCCTCCCATGCTAAAGATGTACATCGATGCAACCAAAGATTCCTATAATCTCAATGATGCCACCTAGCGGGAATTCTGTGTTCCAGAGGATTCTCAAGGATCTAAGCCTAGTTTTTGAGAATTCTTCTCCCATAGAGTGCACTGAGAACCTTGTACAGATTATGACTTAGAGCGCGTGAGATCTTATGAGAGGGGTGCACGAAAAGCCTCCAGATACCACACAGTATCCAGGAGCAGCTGCGTGGGTCGCCATATTGTTTTTTGTGTTTTTTTTTAATGAGCTTTGCTCTTTTATTTTCAGAATGTAGACACCATAGTTTGTTTGATTACATCATAACATACTCACCAGTATTCAGTACTATTTTTCTGGTTCGATAAAACATCAACATGATAAAATATCTCCGATAAATAGAGTTATCATTACCTCATTGCTAATGAAAATTAAATTTCACTCATTGTGATCTAAAGCATAAAGCAAAGGAGATATTTAAATCAAGTACATGTACTACCTACCGTATTACATAAACGTGTATCTTAAGTGTTAAGTTACAATCATATTGTATTAGAAGTGTGAATCATTAGAATTATAATTTGTATATATTTACTCATTTTCCGTCTCATTTATATCGAGCGCCGTTCTGAGTGACACTGATTTGTACTTTCAATTTCCCCATGGAATATCTGTTGTAAAAACAGAATGTGGAATAGACATCATTGAAAAAACACAAGAGCAAACAAGCTGCACCAAACATCCAAACAATGCAACAATATTTTGAAACTCTAGGCTTAAAACATATATATATATATATATAACCACCTGCTTTTGAGGCAATAGTGTAATATGAGCTAGTTCTGTGTCCTTTTAGAGGCACTTGCATGAGCTATATATACATCATCTAGAGTTAAAGTGGTCACATTGAACTTCTAGAGTGCTTCCAGAAAACTATTCCTTTCACTATCTGCATGCATATGCCATTCACTGTGATAGTGAGAACAGAGCAGGGAGCCAGTGTCTCCGGGTCTTAGAGGCATGCTCAGCTGACCATGACCAATCACTAAGACAAAAATACCTCAAGACCCACTTGTGCTTGATATGTTAGGATCCAGAAAAGGCAGTTGCGAGAAATGGCAAGTTTACTGGGTGCAAGTGGGTTACAGAAAACTATCCATTGACTGAATGTAACCCAAACCTTTTAATTATTTTTCATTGATAATTGCACACTCATTCATCAATGATGAACATACTACTTGCTCCTAGTTCTTCTTGGCATAGGATAACATGTAATAGGCAGTTGCGGCCATATTGTGTGTACGATCGCGCAAGGTTGTCACTGGACACTCATCGGAGAAATATACGACTGTGGTTAGCTTCTAAAGAAATAAATCATCTGAATACTGGAAGGTAAGCTTCAGGTAATTGTAAGAACAGTGTTAGTCATTTCTGAAATAGAGAACTAAAGAAGAAACCAACAAGCTTTGTTCAAAGTCGCTGTTCTCCATGATGCTGATGCGATGTGATATGAACAAGGCGACAGCCGAGTGAATATCATGTAGCATTTAAACGAGTTAGAGAACGACTTCTTTGACCAAAACGAGTTGCTTTCTGTATTTATCTCACCCCTTTACACACTAAAGGAATGGACAACACACAGGACATATATAGGCCATGGAGAACGGTCTGCAATACTTATAGGGGCATGGAAAACGAGTTCCCAATGTTAACCCTATGGACATTTATTCCAGGGGTGAGATAAATATCCAACCACTATTCTAGGCAATTCATCTGTTTTGTGAGCTTCATATCTTGAATACCATATGCCTCATATATGTATCTTTTATATGTCATTTTATAAATGCTGTATACTGTATATTCGAGCAGTGCATGCTCTGAAAAACTCACCTAGTGAGATGACACTTTTTACCTAATAAAAAAATATATATGTTTCTTAGGTGTGAGAACTGCTGTGCGGTATACTTTCTGTCGCGCCTCTTTTATGGCTTGTTAATGGCTGTCATACACCAACCACTGTATTGTAATATGTCCTATCGTATATTATGCATCGTATTGTAATATGTCCTACTGTTAAATGTCCCTGTAAAATGTCCCTATTCAATGTCTATACAATGTCTTTAGTTTCTATCACCCAGAGAATATACTACTGTAAAATAGACGGATTCAAGAAAACTGAAAGTAATAACTCTATACAACAGCATGAACATAACTCAAAATGACAACAACTTTCAGGATACAGAGCATGGGTGGTAACTGACGAATATTTAAGAGCAAATGAGAACATAGATATGAACCCATACCTTTGATATATGACACAAGTATAGAGTAAATATCTAAAAAAAAACGCAAACAAAACTAATCCTTGCAACATGAAAAAAGACCACGAGAACATGAAAAAAAGAACCACACCCGTTCTGCCTTTCATTTGTCGCAGGTAAATTATGTAACCCAATCAAGCCCCATTGACCAATATTCAATTGTCGGCGACTAGATTTATCAACATGCCCTCGATTTTGGAACATAGAAACCACAACTTAAAAACACATCTGAAGGAGGTGGTTCATTAATCGGTGGCTCACCCTTGCCTAGCTGTCCTACATCTACCGACTATGGCCGACTCCATTAGGATGCCTTTGCTGAGAAATTACCGTCCGTTTGTCGTCGACAAAGGTACATAAATGTTTCGAAATCGGTAGATGGGCATTGGGCTTAAGAATCACGCCCGTTCTGCCTTTCATGTGTGAAAAGGGTTACCATCCCACCCACCATGCAGCCCCTTCATCATGCTCCATTCATCAAATTTTAAATGCTAAGATGGATGTAGCTGCAATTATGTCATTACTCACTGTGTTGTGAGCAACACTTATTTTTCTAGACACTCTCCCCCAAGATAAATCAAGCAGCTTATCATCCAATATGTAAACAATTGCAAACAAAACAATGTCAAATGTTCATGTACGTTTTTGAAACGTTTTGGAATCCCAGAGGATCTCGATGTATTACTTGTCACAATAAACGCTGCTATTAAAAAATAATTATCCTTGATACCTTAATGATTGTCAGATACCATCTGTTTCATTGCCTGCTGTCCTTATCTCTCTCTAAACATAAACGTAGTTGGAATTCATTCTTGCTACAGACGGTTCCATTTTGACAGAGTAGAGATGTTTAGTGGCAATAAGGGAGCCAAAGTGGCCCCCTAGAACAGCTCAAACAGCATATATCTGAAGGCCAGTAGAAACGAGGCGTTTGGAGCACGGGTATCTGGCATTTGGGCTCACTTTAGTTCCCTATATTAGTAGACTTTAGCTTCCTATAGCAATGGACTTTGGTGGACTTTAGCTCCCTGTAGTAGTGGACTTTGCCTCCCTATAGTAGTGGACTTTGGCTCCCTGTAGTAGTGGACTTTGGCTCCCTATAGTAGTGGACTTTAGCTCCCTATAGAAGTAGACTTTAGCTCCATATAGTAGTGGACTTGAGCTCCCTGCAGTAGTAGACTTTAGCTCCATAAAGTAGTGCACTTGAGCTCCCTGTAGTAGTGGACTTTAGCTCCATATAGTAGTGGACTTGTGCTCCCTGTAGTAGTGACTTTAGCTCCATATAGTAGTGGACTTGAGCTCCCTGTAGTAGTGACTTTAGCTCCCTATAGTAGTGGACTTGAGCTCCCTGTAGTAGTAGACTTTAGATCGCTGTAGTAGTAGACTTTAGCTCCCTGTAGTAGTGGACTTTGGCTCCCTGCAGTAGTAGACTTTAGCTCCATATAGTAGTGGACTTGAGCTCCATGTAGTAGTGACTTTAGCTCCCTATAGTAGTGGACTTTAGATCCCTGTAGTAGTAGAAGGCACAACAAATGATATTCAATTTTGGTATCAAGGTATCATGAACCAATTATAAAATGAAATATACCAACAGGTCTTCTCCCATGTATCCCATATTAGAACGAAAAAAGAAGTTGATGAGTGACTCGTCTGTATCTTCGTTTGATGTGATTCAAATATTCACTCGGCTATTGACTCGTTTATATCCCTGAACGCTCCAAAGTCGATGGCCAAAGGGGACTCAGACCAAAAATGAATATGTTTCTGATTTTATCTTAGCATGGAGTATGAGTTACAGTACTCGCAAGTCTGTTGAGTATGAATTCCCAATGTTAAGCCATATCGAGATTAGGTTGAGAACGAAAGTTCCGATGAAGCTATTTTCCACTGGCCAACTAATCACCAGTGGAAAAGTATGCAGAGGAATTAGCAATGAGGCCACCGCCGGCTTCTTCACCTTCCTACAGAATCACCCCTCTCATAAGATCTCACACTCTCTAAGTGGAATTCTGTACTCTCACTACGCGCTATGGAGAAGAATTCTTAACGAGCTAGGCTTAGAGCCTTGAGAATCCACTGGCCTGCCTCACGTGCTCAAGACGTACATCAATGCAACCAAAGAGACCATAATTTCAACTCCATGCAGGTAGCAATATCTCAGCAATCGTGATTGAGCGTTCAATTGTAATAGAAACAAACATAATCGCTTAAAATTTGTTTGCGATGGTCTTGGCGACAAACTTATGTAACAGGACCCAGGTGTTTTGTCTTTTTTTTCCTCGTTGTTTTAACCCCTCTCCCCATGGTCCTGTTACATAAGTTTGTCGCCAAGTAAAATTTTTTAGCGATTATGCTTTTTTTCTATTAAGGTGGGTGTCCACTGAGCTCCCGACACACTACGACACACTGCGACAAGCCTTCCGACAAGCGTTACGACACAGAATCGAACGTTTTGGGTTTTTGTCATAGCAGTGGACACACCGTTCCGACACGGCTTCCGACACACTGCGACACACTCCGACATGACTACGACACAGCGCCCGTGTCGTAGCCGTGTCGTAGCCCTTCCGACAAGATTAAACATGTTTAATTTATCATAGAGGTCGGCTTGTGTCGTAGTGTGTCGGAAGCATTCTGCACTATGTTAAAGCTATGAACTGCCCCCCACCCACACACGTGCGCCTTTATAAACTGTTATAATATCATATATACAACATTTTATCCTCTGTTATATAGGGATATGCATTACGAATGGTCCATTGAACATATTCAGGAACAGATATGATAAACATTTTTAATAATCATATACTTTTAAAATCATAATCCAGGTCTGAGATACATGATTATAGATATTTGTTCGAATATCTAATACTCTTGATAAAAGACATCAATTCACTACGTTTTTCTTTTCGAAAATTAGAGAAAAACATATTTTTCAATATATTTCCTATATAAATTAAGTCCCTCAAGGGAGCCGTTTGTGTCGGAGTGTGTCGGTACCGTGGCAACCTTTCTTTTCCCGCCAAACCATTACGACACACTCCGACAAGGCTCTACGACACACTCCGACACACTCCGACAGAGCCCTTCCGACAGGGATTTTCTTTGTCGTAGTGTGTCGTAAGCCTTGTCGGAGTGTGTCGGAAGCAGTGGGTACCCACCTTTACAATTGAATGCTATATCACGATCGCTGAGATATCGCTAGACTGTTTACAGCTACAACGATGGAAATTTAGCGATGAATTTTAGCAGGGAATTCCCTCGTTCATTAAGAATTCTTTTCCTATAGAGCACGGTAAGAACCTTGTACCACGGTAAGAACCTTCTCACAGACTTAAAGAGTGTGAGATCTTATGAGAGGGGTGCGTTGTGTTTGGAGATCAAATCCGTCGGTACAGACCTGTCACATGTGGCAGAAACAAGGCATGATTCTGTCAGGACCAGGCCGACGATCACAAGAATTAGGAGCAAATAGTATGTTCATCATTGATGAATGAGCGTGCAATTATAAATGATTGACAATCAAAAGGTTTGGATAGTTTTCTGTAACCCACTTGCACCAAGTCAACTTGCAATTTCTACAACTGCCTATCTAGGATCCAGACACATCAAGCACCATTGGGTTTTGAAGTATTTTGGTCTTGAGTGTCCATAATACTTTGTTTTGTTGCTCCATTGGTTATTTTAGATGTGATATTATTTACAAATTATGCAAATCGACCTGTATTCACCTGACAGGTGATGTAAACTCCTATAAGAAAATATTGTAAAAATGGGCTAATTAAGAACAGCTACTACATGCTAACTGTTAGAGCTCTATCAAAAATCTTTTCAGATATTGATAGAGAGACATCTAATGTACTCCAAACCACAATAGAGCTCAATAGAGCTCCATGTTTTATGCCTGATTTGGGTTGTAGAACACAGCCTTATTTCCTACCAATATCACTAATCCAGGGCTTACTAGCCAGTAGAACCACAGACTAAAAATAGATACTCTGTGGTAAAACCAGCCCTTCTCAGAACTCCTTCCCCTCTGCTGTCAGGTTTGAAAGTGGTGCTGTGAGGCAGCCACGATCGTATATATGACTCGGGTTGGTATAGGGGGCGCTGCGCTTCACACCTCCTCTGGCAGTACCCTGAAAGTCTATATGGACCCCTCTAACGTCTAGATGATGTATATATAGGGCGAGCATGCACGCTCTAACAAAAGGCTGACGATCGGTTTCAGGGAACAGGGCCCCATTGAATGATCTAGGGTCCTACATAAAGACCCTTTTTCTGTATGCCATAGACAGACAGGGACGATGTGGGTCAGCTGTATTCAACACTTAGATTTGACACCCACCAACGCCGATACGCGCCGATACACACCGATACAAAATGACAAAATCGTAGCCTATCGGGAGGCATATCGTAGTGTATCGGTGTCTATCGGTATGCGTCGTAACGTGTTGGGAGGGTACATGAAAAAGGTGCCATGGCCCCGATACACCCCGATATAGTTCATGATGCAACCAGCAATATTTCCTTTATAATTCACAAAATAATGCACATTTATGATTGATATTTTAACTGTAGATACAAAAAAATATTATATGATATCTAATGGAAAAATATAAAGTACAAAATGATCGATTTGGGACCCTTATCTATGATCAAATGTCACCATTTTTGCAGAGCGGCATTACCATTATATATATTCCAGGTATTCTGATAATTTCATAATTTCCCGTCAATTATTTCATATTATTTCCCGTTGAAAGCGTCACCGATATACACCGACGCGCAACAACGCACTACATGATCGATTGTCGTAGACCCTCTACTATACGGGTTTTTTATCGGTGCGCGTCTGTAGCGTTATCGTAGAAACCTGACCAATTACCCCGATATGCACTACGATGTCACTACGATATGGATTTCGTATCGGGAGGTCAATATCGGCGTGTATTGGTGCGCGTCGGGACCCTCCCCCCCTCTTATGGACGACCTTATGGATGGCTAATACTGTCTTAGCAAACAAACTCAAATATTATCAAATGATAACCCTTGTACAAAGGTACGGACAAGTGTCTTTATGTAAGAGTTTCTTTACTGTCCTCACACTCCCCCGACTCCTTTCCTTTCTCTAAAAACACCATCCAAGATAAATAAACGCCGCCGCGGTTTCCCGGCCGCCGCAGAGAAAGGCGCATTTCCCGGAAAGTAATTAAGACGAGGCAGACGACATTTCGGTTCCCGCCAAAAGGCCGAGCACGGCGCCACACCTAAATCACCGCGTACGTCTGCTCCGTCGACACAAACAGATATTTAGGAACAGCACCACATAATGGTGGTGTAAATTCCAGTCGTACCCAGGTGCCTCGGCGTACCGGAAGCCGATATATCACGTGACTTGGTTTCCGGTTCCGGTGATGGACGCTATACAAGGTGGGGTTGCGCATGCGTCAAGCCCGGCTTCCTGTTGTGGTTAAGGTCCGTTTTCATTGGCCGACAAAAAGATGTGGATTTCCTGTGTTCTCAAAAAAAACCCATTTCCATTTCGCGTCAGCAGTGCTGAAGGTCCGTCGGTAGTTCCTGACTGTATATCGGCGATGGCCAACGGAAACAGGCTATTAGGAGAACTCAAAAACAATCTACTCCGTTTTCGTTGGCCAATGGAAACGGGCCTTATGTCGTGCTCTGAGACTCCGCCTTACAAACACCGTAAATGATGACTGGAATATGGGCGGCTGTGAACAATATCAGAGAAAAGCATGCAGTAAAGCGGAATTTTATCCAATGGCAAAAATCTCAAATAATCGAAAGACTTCTTTCTATTAATGGTGTTTCCAAAAGAAACCTCCCCCTGCAAAAAGGGCTCTCTTTGAATACAGCAACAACGAGGAGAATGGCAGGGTCAAAACCAAAGAAAGCATTGTCCTTTTATTTCGGTTAAGCCCAATACATATCTACCGATTTTGGAACATTGATGTACCTTTGTCAGCAACAAAGGAATGGTAATTGTCTCAGTCGAGGCATCCTAACGTAGTCGGCCCTAGTCAGTAGATGTGGGACAGCTAGGCAAAGGTCAGCCAATGCTTAGTGAAACCCCCTTCCTGGAGCTGTTCTTTTGTCAGTTGTCAGGAGAACTTCACCCGTTTCAAATACCTTAATATGAATAAGACATTTTCATATGAAAGTAAAGGTCTGACTAGACAACAACAGCGGATATAGAAAACAGGTCCAGTTATGTTTAGGTGTAGGGTTAAGGTTAGGGACAGGGTTAGTGCTTGGGTTACGGTTAGGGATAGGAAAAAGGGTTAGGGATAGCAATAGGCTTTGAGGAAGGGTTTTCTGTTTGTTTTCTTCCCTAGAGAATATAAAATTTGAAGCCAAAATAACATGCTCCCTGCTGAATACAGTATTTATCAACAGTTGTAATGAGTTAATTTAGTTGGGAACGTTTAAAACGGGTCGAGTTCATTGCGGGTTAGGTTCTCCTGTATTCTTTATTTCACATTGCTCATGAATATTTGACGGCTATTTCATAAAACCACGCCGTAGCGTGTTCCACAGCGAGGCACCGCTGTCAGTGTGCCAGGATTCAAATATGACCGACACAATTCGAAAGTGTTACGTAGATGAATTTCAATTGGTTTTGGTAAATTATAGAAATTGGGAAATTGGAAATCTTTAACATTGAATAAAATAGCGGTCACCTCTGGTAAAGCTTATGTTAATTTAATTTTCACGGTTATGGAAAATGAGGTGTGAGTTATGCAAAATAAGGTATTGGAAATATATTTTTATATGGCAGACTCTCTAGACATTGCAAGCACAATATAGGAAACTGTGTGGTCAATTCCTATTTATCCTACCCCTAATAAAAAAAACGTCAATTTAATTTAACATAGGCAAATTTTAGGTGGCGTGTCATGACATAAATTAAAATTTATGTACCTAGAGAAATTAGAAAAATTGACAAATCAGCGATCAGGAATTATTCACGTGTGTAGATAGTTGTGGCTTCAGAGCAGAAATTCTGACAGCTGTCAAACATGGACAGAATCGAGTCAGACTCTCCTAATATCATAATGTCGTGGAGATGGGGTAGGATAAATACGAAACCGAACTCGAGTTAGACTTGTCAGTGTCTATGCCACTCTGGTCAGGTATGTTCCTCACTACGCTCAGCTAATGCTTCGTATAGTAATACAGGACCTTCCTATTGTGTCATAAACACTGACAAGTCTAACTCTCGTTGGGTTTCTCCTAATTATCACCAAACATGTGGGAATGAACCAACAAAGATAATGCGACCATCTACATATTATGGAGGCCATTAAGACTGTTGGTACATATAGAGCTAATTAGTTTTGGAATGTCCTTACAATGCGGAGATACAATGTGGAGAGGGGTGCCTGTATACCTCAGAAGATACGTCAATAACATCCTTAGAGCCATGGCAGTCTCTCAACAATATTCTTTTGAAATAAACAATAGGCTGCCAACAATGTTTCTCTTACAAAACTAAAAAAAGCCTCAATGGCAATATCCCTGGGCCAGCATCAATAGAAGCTGTTGTCTGCTGTCGGCTTTAACATGGGTAACAGCACAAGGCTTTGATAAGACATACTTATCATGAAGCAATTATTATGGCCTTCACTGTGGTGGCTAATGAGACAAACACCTGTTCTTATTTGTATTCGACAGGTACATTGTCGCTCTTCCACACAAACGAGCGTATGAACAAGTGGATATGCGGTATAGAGTATGATATAATGAGACGTACATGGTCATATATTGTCATATGAAGCCTAAAAAGGCAGTGCAAAATACAAAAATAGCAGTGAACATCAGGTTGTCTACGTTTCAAGGTAAAAAAAAATTTTGTAAACTCTTAATGGTTATACAGGAACTTTCTTATCTTCACCAAAGATTCTTGTCTGAGTGCTTTTTTATGTCGGCTTTGGGCTTCTGCCTGAGTAGATTTGCTTAACATGTTCCAGATTGCTGTTCCTACAAACAATGATGATCTCGAGAATTTTTCTTTTGTTGGGCGAGGCAGAATGATATCTAATTTGGAAGCCGATCTAGTACTCATTCCTCCTCTAATTGTTTTCATTTTCATTAAGTCAAGATTTACTAGGTTTCTGATTATACAGAGTAGTAGCATTCGTCGTCGTTCCCTAAATTTCATAATACAAGATTTCTCCCTAAGCTCGCTATTGCTTATCAACATTCCATTTCTATATGCTCCTTTACCGAGCGCTGATCTGATACATGTATTGATACATATTTCCACATTTCTTTGTATTTTTACAGATGTGTTTTCTAAAAGAAAAGAGCAATGGTCAGCTATTAGGATAATTGTTGTTCTTACTATCTTTAAGGCTATTGATTCATTTACGAACTTCTTAAGCTTTCTAAAAGTAGTCATTTTGTCATTCATTTTTCGGATCAGCGACTTTGCATGTTTTTCAAAGGAAAGTGATTCGTCTATGATCGCTCCGAGATAGTTCATATCAGAGCTAGTATTAATAACATTGTTACCAATAAGCAATTTGGTTTTTTGAAACCGTTTTAAACTAACCTTCGTACCATGATACACCAACTTCGTTTTGGCTGTATTGATAGTGAGTCTATTTGCTGTGTACCACTGTTGGATTGAATTAACATAATCCTGCATTACATTCTCAGCACGTTTAGGATCAACATCGCTGGTAAACACTACCCTATCGTCTGCATATAATAAAAAGGAATCATCAGGGATGCAATTTTTGATATCGTTAACATAAATAAGGAACAATAACGGGCCCAATATGGAGCCTTGCGGGACACCATACCCGACCTTCAAAACATTCGATTTTACTTGACCATATTCAGTATAACAACAGCGACCTTTTAAGTATGAGTTAAACCAGTCGATTAAATCCGGGCCTAATTCAGCTTCTCCCAGCTTGTACATATTGTACTAAGAGCTAAGAGTAAAACACCATGAAGCCCGGCGTCGTTCTTCGAGCTCGGTGAATATTTCCGACCAAAATGTATCTGAACAGATTCCATTCAGCCACACTAACCATCTCTCCATATATTATTGTGGCTCAACGATTGGTGAGGTACTGGCTATTATATCACCCCTGGTGCAAGCTTAGCCATAGGAATAGAAACTCCAGACGTTACTAAACTCCCTATTATCACCCTGGGTAAGTAAAGGTTCCGCTCCCGACTGGCTGGCCACACTATGACCGCATGAACCACAGTTTTCCGATATATAATTAGAGAAACTGATTATAATTTCGAATTTACACGTAGAAATAGCTGAAATTTCCATTTCTGGCATCGGATTTCCAATTTCGAGATTTAGGAAAACTGTTAAATAATTGTGGGTTATTGGTCAAGGGTCTTTTACATACAACGACGGAAACCAGCAAATACCGGATCCTGTAAACAGACTGAATTATGGGATACCGCAATAGGGTCTATAACGATAGAAAGAAAAACTCAATGATCACCCCCGTCATATGCTATCAACCAACTAGATTTGAGAATTAACTTGAATTTTTCTGATATTGGGATGCTATCTTATCGTGGTCAAAGGGCTGAGATAAATCCAGAACCGCACACGAATTGTGAAATACACAATACTCCACTCATTTAGATTACTGTATTTGTCACTCAGCTTCGCCTCGATGAAGATTGCAGCCTATCCAAACTCGTGGAGTATTGTGTATTTATATGATTCTCGATGCAGTTCTTTATAACACCTGCATGACCATACGAGCACCAAGTAAATTCCATGCAACTGCCTGATCCACTGAAGCGATTTTTCATGCAAATTTTATGTGACTGGGCGAACTCTGTGCGAACGTCTGCGAACGTCGGCGACCGCTAATTCGCATGAAAAATCGCCTCAGTGGATTTGGCACTTCAGTGGGTTTTTTTTCATAACATTTACTTTATTGGATCTCTTGGTAAGTTACAGGTATATCTTCATATAGCAATATTTCTTTTACAATAAAGAGGGTTTCCGTCAGCCAAATACAGTGTTAATCAAATGATGGGCAGTGTTAATCAAATGATGGGCAGGTCACTTGACACACTCTGCAGAAAAAGATCCCCCCCCCCCATCCCCAACAGTACCTGTAATGATCTACTTAACCTGGGAGTGGCTGACAAAGTGATTCCTTCCGACGGTCATGCAGTGGTGTACGACTGCAAACAGTGTAGCACTAAAGAAGAAACCAACAGGTTTTGGTCAAAGTCGTCATTCTCCACGAGTTTGATGCAGAATGATATGAACGAGGCAATTGCCAAGTGAATATCACGTAGCATTCAAACGAGTTGGAGAACGACTTCTTTGACCAAAACGAGTTGCTTTCTGTGTCTATCTCACCCCTGTACACACTAAATGAATGGACAACATACAGGATATAGAATATGAAGAACGGACTGCAATACTCATATGGGCATGGAGAAGAAGTCCCTAATGTTAAGCCTATGGGACAAAAATACCAGGGGGGAGATAAAGGAGTAAACAAGTTCATAGAAGAGACAATGTGCCTCCTTTTAACGTGTGAGGATCAGAACGTGGGAAGCCATGGCGATAAAGGGGGCAGAGAGGTGACGTCATCAATATGCTAATGAGATGTCAGGTGTGCACTGACAGGTGACTCTGGTCGGCTTAGATAAGCGGCCGCCTTGACCCAGTAGCGGGACCTGTTTGTTACTCTCCTACCAGATCTTTCGTACTGCTTGGAGAGTATGTTATTTCATAACCTCGAAGCCAATTTACCTTTTTCTTTTTTTATTTAGTTCTTTTATTTATGCTGGTACCATTTTAGGCTCGCAGGCCTGTTTTCCTTCAGGCCGGTGTATTTGTTTATTTCCTTTTGTGTGTATTTCTGGAAAATACTATTAACATAAAAGTAGGTCTCGAGATCAATTTGTTAACTATGGATATATATTATCAAATAATTCTGCTTTAAAAACCTACATAGAACAGAATTACCACACATACAAGCTACCGTATGTAACTGAACCCAACTAACCTCTCAGTCAGAACAGAGTGTAGACGGAGGTCAATCTACGTCAGGTGGAGTGGCAGTCACCGGCGCGAATCGTCAGATGGCGCCACAGTCGCCGGGCCATTCTGCATTGTGGCCATGACCACCATGCATAACCACCAACATACATGACCAACATGCATGACCACCAAACATTGTTTTTTTGTTTGTTTGGTTTGATTTAACTTCCAGTCAACCATCACAGGTCCTTACCAGACTTTCTCAAGGTTCTTTTACACCACGAGGGTGGTGATCGAATCTATGTGATGAATTCAGGTAGAAACCCCACCCCTACACATTTACCAATGTGAGAGTTCTTTGACCTCCCACACCACATAGACATGGTATGAGAAGGATTGGCCTTTGATATAGCAGTAGATCTACCACTGCTGGGGGTGGGACTCAAACCCACAAAGTCCTATAACCTTGGGGTTACAAGGCTGGTTCTTTAACCACTGAGCTAACTCCCCACCCCCTCTACCAAACATGCATGACAACCAACATGCATGACAACCAACATGCATGACCACCATGCATGACCAATAACATTCATAATGATATCTCCACAGCGTTGCTGTAGGGCATTGCCTTTTAGTTGACGTCACATTTAAATACATCATACCCATTTACAAATTCAAACGGTCTTTTAGAGTGAGCTTGAACACATTATATATACCGCCTAGAGGTTAAAGTGGTCACATTGAACTTCAAGCATGCTTCCAGAAAACTATCCCTTCACTATTTGCATGCTATTCACTGTGATAGTGAGAACAGAGCAGGGAGCCAGTGTCTCAGGGTCTTAGACGTATGCCCAGCTGACCTTGACCAATCGCCCAAGACAAAAATACCTCAAGAACCACTGGTGCTTGATATGTTTGAATCCAAGACAGGGTCCAAGGTAGGCAGTTGCAGAAACGGCAGGTTGACTGGGTGTAAGTGGGTTACAGTAAACTATCCACAGACTGAATATATCCCAAACCTTTTAATTGTTATTCATTTATAATTGCACGCTCATCCATCAATGATGAACATATTATTTGCTCCTCGTTTGGTCATATTGTTGTGGGAAAAGATTCATAGAAATGGTAACCAAATACAAGCATCATTAAAAGATATTGGAGTTATCAGCGAGACCTATTTGCTCCTATTTTTCTCTTTTTTTTTTCATCGGTTGACTTCAGAAGTGCTTTCCCCTCGTTCTTTAAATCTTTGCTCCTATTTTGGTCATATTGTTGTGGAGAAGTTCACAGAAATAGTAACCAAATACAAGCATCACTAAAAGATATTGGAGTTATCAGCAAGACTTATTTTAGAAATAGTTTGGTAAAATAACAAGAGAGCTATGTAAATATGCAATAAACAACAAACAATCTCCACCCACAACGCAGCTGACCGCAATGAACGTCACGGAAATAGGGCTATTATTACTCACCATCTGTCACACTCAGTTAGGCGTTACTCCCACACACAGGAAATCCCCAATGCCACTTCCCAATCCTCACCTAGCTGTTCCACGGCCCCGTTGAATAATTTAGGCTCGTACAATGAGACACCTTTCTGTATGCCAACGAGACCCAGGGACAATGTGGGTCAACTTTATTCAACACATATGGATGAACTTCCGTGAGCTGGGACTGGCTTAGCTAACGAGCTTGAATATGATTAAAAGGTAGCCCTCATAATTCGTAGAAACTGAACAAGAGTTAGCCAAGGTTTATGCCACGACGGACAGTGAGCGCAGTGAGTGGCAGACCTGGCGGAGTGGTATAAACCTTGACCAGGCTAACTCAAGTTCATTTTGGAATCTATCCTACCCCGTCTCCACGACTTTATAATATTAGGAAATATGCAAAAACCCACCGAAATCCATTCATGAATTCATAAATTGCCATGTTTGACACCTGTCAGAACTTTTCTCCAAAGCCAGAACTATTTTCACAGGTGACTAATTCCTGATCGCTGATCGATCAATTTTTTTTATTTCTCTAGGTACATAAACACTTTATGTCACGGCATGCCACATAAAATTTGCCTATTTTAAGTCTATGGTGTTTTTTTTATTAGGGGTAGTATAATAGGTCTCCTCCTCCCCTGTACTTCTGTAGGCGTGAGTTATTCAACAGGGCCCTGTTGAATAATTTTGTCGAAAGACAGTTTGGAACCAAAAGAGACGTCCAGACAGTTTCAGTTGAATAACATAGAAGGTCCCCTCTCCAAGATTCTCCTAGCGGAGGACCATTGATAGTTTGCCCCACGGCCTTGTTGAATAATTTTTGTCTTACACTGGGACAGAAGTAGACTGGCCCCAGTCCCTGCATCCTATGGCTACCCTCCTTGCTGGGATACAGGGGAGGGGTAGGAGGAGGTATAGGGTTACGGGGAGCGGCTTGAGGCCATAAACAGGAGATTCTGTTTATAGTGGACAAGTCTTTGATTCATGGGCCAGTCAGAGAAGAATACCTACTATAATGAGATTTATTCTGATTGTGATTAATTTTAATGATTGTTCATAATCAAAGACTTGAGCAAGTCTAGGACAGAGGCAGCAGAACAGTGGGCCCAGGCAAGACATTTAGTAGGAGAGAAGGCCTGTCCAATTGAATAACACATGTCCCTCCAAGGTAGAGAAATCCCAGATACAAAGGCTACAATTGACACACATCTTATCTCACCCCTGGTATTTTTTCCCATAGGCTTAACATTGGGAACTCGTTCTCCATGCCCCTACGAGTATTGCAGTCCGTTCTCCATGGTCTATATGCTGCAAGTTGTCCATTCCTTTAGTGTGCACAGGGGTGAGATAAAGATAGAAAACAACTAGTTTTGGTAAAAGTTGTTGTTCTCCAACTCGCTTGATATTCAGTCGGCTGTCGCCTCGTTCATATCACTACACATCAAACTCGTGGAGAAGGACCACTTTGACCAAAACTTGTTGGTTTCTTCTTTCATTCCTCCATGACCTCTTTATGGGAAGGAAATGGTTTAGGTTGTTTACTCCTACAGGAAGGAGAAGTTCTTGTGATAGCACGATGCCACGCCACCTGGGCCCTGTTGCTCCAAGTTTACGACAGAGCTGCGGATCGCAGTATAACGATCCTAGGGCCTAAATGTTGCTCCTGAAAATTTGCGGATGGTGTCATAATCGCATAGGTGCATCGCTGCATAAAATATGGCTTTTAGCGATACTTTTTACCTGGACCCTCACACCAGGGCAGATCGTCTGTGGATCGCATCACTTTGGTTAGAAATGGCCTTGTCTGAGATTCTCAATAACACTCCATGGTGGCACTACCATGCCCTGCCCCTCATTCATCTGCCTAGAGAAAATGGCGATCCACACCACCAGATGTCAGACCAGTTTTAATGCTGGTACCATCTGTATTTAATTAAAAAAACAATGAATCTTCCCCTGTCTCATTTGATATGTGCCCCTGAATTGTTGTATCGCTATCGCATCGTAAAACTTAGAATAAAAATATAGGGATACAATCCGATATTACGGGAGCAACGCTTTTTTAGTGGGATCGTTAAAATAATCATAAAAATAAAATTGCGATCCCATCATAATCCCATCATAGCTAGTGATACCACAAAAAAACAGGAGAAACAGGGGCCCTGGTGACATCACAGACCCCACCCGCCATGGCTTTGTCTACTGTGAGCCGCCCTAAAAAAAGTGGCGGGGACCTTTATATTTTCAGCTCGTTTACTCCTGTACACCACTGTGTACAGTCGTTCCCTTCTTCATGCCTGAATAAACTTGTCATTTTTTCAGCCACTCCGCTTCTTCCTGCCTGAATACGTTTGTCAATTTTTCAGCCACTCCTTCATGGAGTAGATCATTACTACATGTTTTATTTCATATACGATTATTAATTCACTGTGAGGCGGAGGGACAGGCTCACATATTAAACCCGGCTGAACCGAACTTCAATCCTCACTCAGCTCAACCTCCATGCTCCTTCCACCGTCTCGGCGCTGACAGCGTCTTAATCTTTAACCCTTTAAGGACGAATGATGCCTTGAGGCATCAACCGGCCCGGGCCGAATTATGCCTCAAGGGGGGATTGGGCGCCTATAAACCAGTATAAATTTCAAAGGTTTTACAACTAGAATCTAAGCCACCAAAATGGGGTAGGCTCAAGGCGTCCACAGGGTAGGCTCAAGGCGTCCACAGAAAGGCTCAGGGCGTCCAGGGCTCAAATTGTCCCGGGCTCAAGGCGTCCATAAACCCCTCAAGGTATCATTTCTCCAAAATATACAAAATCATTTTTGATAAAAAAATAATTTATCAAGGAATATCAAATTTTCACTGAATATAGTTCTAATATCATATCAAGTATTTCTAGTGAGAAAACAAATAAACCTCAAGGATAACGTATTATACCACGTGATTATACCCTCAAATTATGGGTTCTGACACCTATGTGCCCGTCCCCTAGCGGTATACACAGACACCAGCACCCATCCTCACAGGGATAGCACGGCCGCACGCACCCGTCCTTAAAGGGTTAAATGGGATTCACAGGTAAAGACTAATGTATCTGAGACTGGTGTACTTCACTCCTTTCCTCTTTTCTGCTTATTGAGGTCCACAGGTTGTCGTCTATATCCTACACTGGCAACCAGAGCTACACAAAATTAGCTCTGGTCGGATTAAATAAGCGGCCTCATTGACCCAGTAGCGGTACCTGTTTGTCACTCTCCTACCAGACCTTTTGTAATGCTTGGAGAGTGTGTTTAGTCATAACCTTGAAGGCAACCTACCATTTTGTTATTTCCTATTATGTGTATTTTTAGAATAAAACCACCAGAAAGCAAGACTTATTTATCAATTTGCTAAGCTCTGAATTCTACCTTTTGAGTATTTCTAGTTTTAGAGGCTACAGAGAACAACACAACTTGGTTTGAGGTGAACAAGTGTGGATTTAACCCGACCAACCCCTTCCAGCATGGAGTTGTCCCATTACCTTAAGTCCAAATAAGGAATGAGTACACCGAGTAGCCAATGACTGTATTCGCAGTAAACCCGACCTTCACCCTGACCTTCTTACATGATATTTTCTAGCGCCTTGGTAGGGCTATACAGTCGAGAGTTGACCTCGAATCTTAGGGGCCACAACCACCCTCCTATATCATAGAAGGGGTTGGTTGCCAAACTATCTATATCCCCGCAGTAGTCGTCGTACGAGACTTGAGTGTCCTCCTCTTCACACTCACTACACTCGTCCTGCTGCCTCTCAGAACCGGACTCGGCAGTCTCTTCATTCACCTTGGACCTGTTTCACTAGTTTCATGACATGTCTAGATGGCATCTGTGACACCATACAGACAGATTGGGGTTGACTAGTTTCGTGACAACACAAGTAGCGCTGGCACAAGTGGTGCTGTAGCGTCACTGTTTGCAACAAAGACATTGTGACACAACATGCGACAATAGATGTGACATGCCTTTGTTTTGTCTGTTCTTGCTTGCACTGTTGGTGCCGCTTTTCATATCTGTCTAACATTTTTGTCAAGAAACTAGTGAAACAGGTCCCTGGTCTTCTTCATGAGTCTCTCTCACTTTCCTGCATTCTTTCCCTGTACGAGCCTCATGCCTGGCATTGCATGTCCTACTGAAACGTTTCTGACCGATACTTGGCGATACTAAACGAATCCCGGGGGTGAAAAGATTTCGATAAGTGAGTACAGGTGTGTGTGTGTCCCAAAGTGTACCGGCAAAGTGAGTGACCTGTGGTCAGGGTGGCTAGTACTTTGGTGGAATCCAATCTGAGCAACCTTGACTTGCACTCGCCTAGCTGATCTTCTTACTACCAGAGTCAGAATCTCTGCTGGAAGAGTGAATCATTCTTCGAGCAGATCTATTGTCTTGGTAGTCTTTGTCACAACAGGCTATTGTGGTTGGAGATTTTAATAATCTCGAAGCCCCTTATCCATAATATTATTTTCTTTTTTGTGTATTTTTATAGATAGAACATAAAATTAGATTTCGTTATCAATTAGCTAATTTGGTAATGCTTTGTAGTAAGCATTCTTAGTTTATATTCCACTATGTCTACCCTGCTTTGAGACAGTCGTCTCGAGCTCACTGGCCAGAAACAGGGGTTTGTTTAGCCTGGAAGCCTGGCCTAGTCACATTTTAGGCCAGGTAATGGGTTCCACCTTTTTTTGTGCATTATGGGTAACGCCTCCATTTCTTGCACTCTCCTAGCAGAGATCCTGTACGCTACTTCCCCAAAGGATCTGCTGGGAGAGTGTCAGTCTAGTATCCTTTTCTTTTTATTTCATTTATTTTATCTGGACTTGTAATAGGCCTGCAGGCCCTACAGCCAGTGCAACCGGACTGCTGTAAAACATTCAGCAGCAGTATTTCTTCAGAATAAAGCACTGAAGGTAGTAAATCGCTAGTATAGGAGTATAGAAGAAACAAAAGACTTGTGCAAGTCTATGTTGAGCCAAGAGAGGTGGCGTGACTGTCAGTTCAAGGTCTTTCTCTAGGAGCTGTCACTACTCTGTGGTATTATGTAAGAAGTAATTACCAGTCCCTTATTGAGCGCGGGAAATCGCGCTCATATACGTCATCTACAGAGGTTAGAATGCTCACACAGGCTTTCAGCTTACTGCAGAGAATCTAACCCTTCACTATCCCTGCACCAATTATAAAGGCCTGGTAAAATGGTAAGGTGTCCAGTATCCCAGTCTGACCGTATCCCTGCCCCACTACTGACTTGGTTCCTTTAAATAGAACTTTCATGGCTGAGTGACCATGTCAAAGTGTGTGCATTCAATGCATATATATTATATGGACAGAAATCACATACCAATGGACTATGATAATGGTGCCAAATATATGGATGTTCCAGATGATACCCCATCTGAAGATGTCAAAATAACTCTTAGAAGTAGATGGAAAACAGATGACAAATATGTTAGTAAGAGGAATACCAAGGGCACTAGTAATCCAAATGAAGTACCATCAAGCAAAACAAACTTGAGTGCATCAAGCGCTAAGGGGCTATCAAAGAGCAAACTGAGTGGCATAACTGACCTGTTAGAAGTAGGGCAGTTGACCAAGACCCTCAATGAAAAATTCAGTCACAACCACAACAAGTTGAATGTGATCTGTGGTATGCTAGACCAGGCACAAGTCAAAATAAAAAAAGTTAGCCAGAAAATGAAAAACATCTCAAAAGAAATATACCAAAATATTGATATTCTCTTGCTTTTATTTTATGAGATTTTGGTATACCGCGCTCTTCCATTATGAATGGAAATAACATATGCTCCTAGTTTCATTTGGCCAGGGAATCAGTCTGGGGTTGGTTGCAAATCTAGGTAGCTAGCCACAGTAACCACCAGTCCAGTAGAGGGAGCCACCTTCGTGAGGGTGCCGATACCTGTGGTGTATCATAAGTGATTCTCATAGAATAAAAATACTCCAGACAATTCTCCTTTGGTACCAAATGCTCAAGGCACAATGGCGAATTGGATTCACATGGAGGGACGTACCAGGTACATAATCTCAGATATAATTAAAGGGAACACTCACTCTAGGACTCGAAGTGTCCTTGAGGTGACGGGTGTCACAAACATACATGTAATCATGCTTGCTGACCTCCTATTGCCTTATGTAAGTACATAGTCGGTGACTCCGCAGCAGGTCCATTTGTCTCACCAAAATGCCCCTGTAAATTTTAAACGTGTTCAAAATCAAAGCATCATGAGATTCTGTACCTCGTTAGGGGTAATTGTTGCCAAGAATTGCAGGGACAATAATTTGTCTCAGGAAAATGGAACCCTACAATTCAGACAAGAAGAGCGTGTTTCAGTACCGAATCTCACCAGGATTTGCCTCAGACAAACACCCTGTGAGGTACACGAGTCCCACCGTGCGAATCCCACTTTAAACAACAGATTTTATTCAAGAACTTCCTTCTTATAGGGTTGACTAACGTTCCTAGCTGTTAAAACATATCTCATCATAGAAAAATATTTAACTTGTTTACGGAGAGATGAGGTGTCTTTTTATAGTATTACACAAAGTAATAACAAATATCTTGTGGAATTCTACTCTTAATATTTACTTTCTGTAAAATTATCATATCAATGGATGCGTCTTAGGTCTTTCATTCTAATATAGGTTTTTGCTGTGTACGCCTTGGTTTTTGATAAAACTGTTTTCCCCCAACCTTTCCAGGTTTATATTGCTGTTACTTTTATGTAGTCTATATGATACGAATTCACATGATATGTAATGATTGACAGGCCCTACACACTATGATCAAAACTAGACCGTCAAATTGAGTAAACACCTGTCAAAAAGCCTTCTTTCAATGCGTCGCTTGTGTCTGAAACCAGCCTATATTGCATTTATCATTTACCTTTATCCAACATGTAGCATGCCGATTTGAGTTCACTTTAGTTATCCACTATAGTTTTTTCGTCCGCATTTATTTCCGTATGCGCCGTTTTTTATGCAGTTTGGAGCATACAAGATATCCGTATTTGCCGGATTTGTTAATATACAGACCCTATTAGTTTTACTATGGACACTTTGTATTCAGTGGATAATAAAACACATCCTGAAATGGATAGTAAACAAGGCATTAAGATCCACTCTTACATCCACCCCACCCCGATAGGCAGACACATAGGTGAGGTTTGGGTAAATGAAATTTGATGTATGGCATGGTTGTTATATCATTTCACTTTTATCAGGAATTATATATAGTGATAAAGTATAATGATAAAAAGAAAATTTTTTTATGTGTCAGATAAATGCCTGTTTAAAAGGACGAAGCAAGTATTTGTCTAAAGCGCAAAATCCACTGAGGCGATTTTTCATGCGAATTAGTGGTCGCCGACGTTCGCAGATGTTTGCACAGAGTTTGCTCGGTCGCATGAAATTCGCATGAAAAATCGCTTCAGTGGATCAGGCAGTTGCATGGAATTCACTTGGTGCTCAAGCGCCAAATCCACTAAGGCGACCAAGCGAATGCATCTGCGATCCGTGTGACTGTGCGAATCCCATGCAATAATATCTAATATATTAGATATTGTCGCAAGGCATTCGCATGTCCATGCGAACGTCTGCGAACGTCTGGGGACGGCTGCGAACGTCTGCGAACCCAGATTCGCATGGAAAATCGCCTTATAAGATCTGGCACTTCACATGTGTGGCTCATGCGAATTTGCATGGCCATGCGATGGCCTTGTGAAAATGTTAAAAGCATTGAATAATGTCGCATGCGATTCGCACGGTTGCATAGTCGCCTCAGTGGATTTGGCGCTTCAGAATGAGACTGTTGAGTGTTTGGTCTGTTTCTCTGTATGCCATCTAGACTCTAGTATAGTCTGTTGTCGCCAGGGCCAGGGCGCACAGGCTCAAACTAAGACTGTTATGTGCTGCCATTTCCGCTAGTACTATGCAGCCCTGAGTGATTTGCCAGTAACCAGAGTATCACTCTTCAAGCATCAGTCCTAAAATTAGAACAGCGAATCACAAAATTAATTTCTCCCATCAGGCAGAGGGAACAGGCAAATGGGAGCCATGCTCTGTTAGACCCTTACGGACAGTAAGCCCGAGGTGGTACGGTCTGTAAACGGACTATATGCCATCGAGTTTGGGGTGCTCAGGGATATGAAAGAGGTGAATGAATATTCTGAAGTGATTCAAACGGGATGGTGAACATCAATACAATTCAGATTCTCTCGAGTTATAGCCCATTGAGTATGAATTACTATATTCACAAGCCTGTTGGGTACGAGTTTCTATCGTAAAGCATATGGACGTTTATATCAGGCTAAAATAAAAGACAAGCAAAAATAAATGTAGAAATAATCAGCACTTACTTTCGCTATACTACTAACTGTTTTATTTGTGTTTTACATTCTGCACACATTATCTGTGAATGCATTTAGATTTATAGATGTAATCATTATCAGGAATCTAATGAAGTTCATAATACGGTTTATTGGGACAGCATTTGGAATGCATGAATGCATTTAGATTTGGAGATGTAATCATTATCAGTAATCTAAGGAAGTTTATAATACGGTTTATTGGGACAGCATCTTATCTTAAAGCTATCCTTTGATATGAATTTCCCATTCGATCACAATGTAATTTTTCTCCGCTTCACTATTAAAAGGTGACTCGTCTTAGTAATAATTACCCGAGTAATGGTGCTGGTGAATATACACAATAGATGCGTGTCTCATGATGGTTGTCATGGCGCCTTCTAATAATAGAGCAATTATCATATTCCCTCAATTTAGCTGGAAATCAATTTCCCTCATTAAATGCACGTCAATCCCGCACTAGGTTCTAACAGCAGGAAAAACAAGAGGCTCATTACCGATGCTTTCTCGCTGGCCGCGGGGGAAATCATACCCTTACGACAAAGGAGTGAGGTATCTTGTTAGCTCAGCATGCCTTCCCCTCTCAGTCTCCCTCGAGCTGAAGAGAAATCACGCAAATCCACCAGGATCACCAGCTACCACGCGATTTTACCTTTCCTTACGGAATACTATTTCACGTTCATACCAACGTAAACATCCAAACAGACCCATGGGCAGCAGTACTGTATAGCATCACATCTATACGAACGTAAACATCAAAACATACCCACGGGCAGCAGTATTCTTTAGCGACACATCGATACTAATGTAAACATCAAAACATATCCAGGGGCAGCAGTACTCTATAGTGGCATATCCATACAAACGTAAACAGCAAAACATACCCACGGGCAGCAGTATTCTGTAGCGACACATTTATACGAACGTAGACATCAAAACGTACCCAGGGGCAGTAATACTCTATAGCTACACATCTATATGAACATAAACATCAAAACATACGCATGGGCAGCAGTATTCTGTAGCGACACATCTATACTAATGTAAATATCAAAACATATCCAGGGGCAGCAGTACTCTATAGTGGCATATCTATACAAACGTAAACAGCAAAACATACCCACGGGCAGCAGTATTCTGTAGCGACACATTCATACGAACGTAGACATCAAAACATATCCAGGGGCAGCAGTATTCTATAGCATCACATCTATACAAACGTAAACATCAAAACATACCCACGGGCAGCAGTACTCTATAGTGTCACATCGATAGGAACGTAAACATCAAAACATACCCAGGGGCAGCAGTACTCATAGCGTCATATCTATACAAAGATAGACATCATAACACACTCAGAGGCAGCAGTACTCTGTAGCGACACATCTATACGAGCGTAAACATCCAAACACACTCAGGGGCAGCTGTACTCTGTAGCGACACATCTATACAAACATAAAGATAAAAACATACCCAAGGGCAGCAGTACTCTATAGCGTCAGGCAGGAGATCTGGGGAGGGCGAACAGGTAAACATGGGATATTTCCAGATATCAATGAACCCCAAGTCCCTCACATTTACTTCTCAGAGAAAAATGAGAGATAAGGAGAAGGAGAGAGAGGATAGAGACAATTAGATGAACCTGTGACCTCGGCATCGATTCTTCTACTCGCTAATTTTATCAAAATGTACATTCGAGGTAAATTTGCGAGGAAAAATATAAGAATATTTCTTAGGGGGTATCTATGTTAACCGAATGTAAGTAAATTGCAATAGATCATTGAAGACCTACGAAACAGGGCCCTATTGAATGAAAAAATGAACAATAAAAACAGTATCTTGCAAGTCTTGTTGGTTCGAAACCTTAGCATAAAGACCTATGTCATAGACGAACGAGCCTTTGACGAGACGATAAAATGAAACGTCGTTCGTAGTGTAGCATAAGAAATTGTTAAGTTTGAAAATATCATCCATTTAATCTGTCACCCTCCAGAAGATAGACTTGTATACAATTCACCACTGTACATTAGATATTCACGTTACTGAAGGCCTCGGGTTAAAAATACACCTTTATTTGACATAGGGAGGTCTGTTTTTAGTTACTGCTAGTCACTGCTGAGTGATTGCTATCGGCGGTTGCCTGCAGTGTTCTTTTTGATGGTGAATCGCAGTCGGCCGCTGGGGCTTTTTACCTCTGCGTTGTCATCTGTGTGGCTAAAGGGGAATTCACACGGTGAGATTCATGTACCTCACAGAGTATCTGTCTGATACAAGTCCTGCTGGGATTCAGTACTCGAACACAATCTCCTTGTCTGAATTGTAGGGTTCTATTTCCCTGAGACAAGTCTTGCCCCATCAATTGTAGGCGAGAATATTTTCATGTTCTGTGAACAAACCCACTAAAAACCCAACACGGAACTGAATATCCTGCTATTTTGATTTTAAGCATGTTTAAAACCTATAGGTCATTTTGGTGAGATAAATTTAGCAACTACTGAGTCGCCTACTAAGGGAAAATGCGCTCATATATGTCACCTAGAAGTTACAATGGTTGTATAGAGACTTCCAGCTTGCTGCAAAAAATCAAACCCTTAACTATCCATATGCCAACTATAAAGGCCTGGTAGAATGACCATGTGTCCAGTATCCAGAATGACCACTACTGACTTAGTTCATGAAAATACAAATATTTGTTTATGGTCTTTATGAAAACAAAGGATCGACTAGGTCAATTTTGTCATTAAATGATAAACACTAAGTTATGGATACTATAGAAAGACATGGTTAGTGTGGCCGAATGGAATCTGTTCAGAAATATTTTGGTCAGAAATATTCACCGAAGTTGAAGACTGAGGTGAATATTTCTGACCAAAATATCGAGGAACAGATGGAATTCGGCCACACTCACTATGTCTTTTTATTACTACATACCGATGTTCTATTCAAATGCCATTTTTGTACTTAAATTATCAACCCATTTCAACCTCCGAAATAAGTAAGGCATGTATGAATACCCGAACATTCACCTTGATGGATAGTTCACGGATGCGATGATGTCAGAACGTTGTTATGGAGAGTGATAGCGAGGGGTTGTAGCAGAGATTAAAGTAAGCGTTAGCGCCATGAAAGATCTGCTTGGAGAGTGAGCGGTAGTAATGACGTCATATAGTAACTTTTGCTGCGAATTCAAGTGTACAGGAGGGGCGTTTTTTCATGTATTCTAAGGTGATAATGTCCTTATTGTGTATGAATTTACGATGCTTACTATTTGTTTGTTTATTCTTAGTCGATTTCGGGTGGGTGTGTAGAGTTGGGCGATCTTACTTTGTTTATACGGACCGTTATCGATACGAATCGAGGGGAACGGCCGCCATTTTGTTTGTTTATTTTTTGTTCCGATGATGTCAACAGATCACGTGGTACGGTGTGGCGTAAAAATATTTTACGCCACGGTGCGGCAGAACGGTATCTTTTCTGCTAGTGCGTAAAAGTGAGACATTCGTGCACCGGTATATAGTAATATAATATGCTACTAGAAAAAGAAACTTTCAGATGATGACAATGACTAAATGTGGTATTTACATTTGCAAATGTGATGGGACAGACTTGGTATTCAAACTCATTTGACCCACAGGTGGACATGTCATATCAGATTATGAAACAAAATTAAGAAAGGACCTGTCAAGTCCATGCCCGACAATAGCGTCCACGGTGAAAACGCTCTACATTTCACAAGCATGCATTGCAGTTGAAGACCAGTCCACAACGGACGTCTAGTCACCCCTTACATAAGACCTCACACTCTCTAAGTCGTATTCTGTACTCTCACTACGCTCTCACTAAGAATTCTTAACAAACTAGGCCTAGAGCCTTGAGAATGCACTGGCCTGCCTCCCATGCTGATAACTTATATAAATGCAACCAAAGATTCCTATAATCTCAATGATGCCACCTAGTGGGAATACTGTGTGCCAGTGGATTCTCAAGGCTCTAAACCTAGTTTGTTAAGAATTCTTCTCCCATAGAGCGCAGGGAGAACCTTGTACAGATTATGACTTAGAGAGTGTCACTGTGAGATCTCATGAGAGGGGTGCATCTAGTAGGCTAAATTATTAGGTCAGGGAACAGCCAAAAGAATTACCGTAAAGTAAAATTATCCGTTAATGAGGTGTCACGTTAACACGGGGTGTCCCTAAATGGGGATTTACACGATTTATTGTGGGTGTGATTCCAGGAGTGATGTTTATTGACAGATTGAATTGTTGGAACAAACTAGGATATTGTATTTATTAGTCTTGACTCTCTAAACTTCAGAGTTTATAATTGTTTTGATTTTAACCTGGAAAAATTAAGTAAATGATAGCTAAGCCTGCTAATGTATTATTGTGTATCCAGTTTCTGTGTTCCTTTGTTATCTAAGGTATATGCAACGTATTATTGATGTGATGTGCATGTATGACCCATCAACATGTAGGTGCAATACCATAAAATATGATGCTATCACTGCAATGTTTCTGGAATTGATATACACAGGTATCATAAACGTATTACGCTCAAGTCATCCAGTGATAAAGAATACGTTGCCATGTGTTTGTTTGGCTGCCGGTATTCCGTAACCAAGTAGATAAGGTGCGACAGTGGCCTGTGAAAAAATGTCTATTGAGGAGACATGCGATAGGGCAACGACGACTTACTGGGCGGACAGCAGTGATTTTATCTAGTGCAAAATTCATGTCGAGAACGGTGTTGAATGATTTCACAACACATTGCAGCTACCAGAATTCCGACGCCTGTAAGGATTATTTCAAACAGCAAATAAAAGCTTATCTTAAGAGTCATCTAACAAGTGATCTTGAAGAACTGAATCAGTAAAAATTGAGAAATGAATAAACACGTCAAATGACAAAAAGTACACCACTAAGTCTTACCCCAATAAGAGAGTTTAGCTTGAAACCTATGCAAAAGTATGAAACGGATTGATCCCGATTACGAGAAACACGTGGGAGGATGAAAATCGGCTTATACAAGTAGCTGACACTGCCAGCCACCTTATTGTTGTCCCAACTATCTCATATTGAACAAATCTGTAAATTATTGCCATCAATAAAGGCATGTTGAAAAAACCCACTAAAGATATCTTTCAGGAATCACTTCAGTAATGTAGTTTCCCTTTTTTTCTTTTTAGACAATCTGACCTTTATTGTTCAAAGTTAACACATCATTCAAGCAAACCTCATTTGTGCGTTTGACCTTCAGCTATCAATAGCGGTGTGGTAGTTTCACAATCTCAGCGTTGGAATCACAAACAAATGACATGTTTGAAAGTTGGTTTGAGCCCTTACCTCAGAGTTTCTGACTGAGTGCGGGGTTACCTGTGTATATCGGTGGACTGATGTTGTTGATATTTCGGAAGCGGACTCACCTGTGAAATGGTTAAAAGAAAGACAAAGTTTGGTCAATAGCAGTTACAACAATCTGTGTATTATCTCTACTTCGCACTAAGCACAACTTTCAAAATACATCCAGAACTAGTAAAATATATAATGATCAAAAACGTCCTAATATTGAAATCAGCATTGCTGCAAGGTATAAAATTATGGTATAAATTACCACTTGAAATACAAATTAAGAGATAAAGAGACAGCTTTAAGGCCCACAGTAAAGAGGTCTTAGTTAAATCAAATATATTGGTGCATGAATCAAATTAAAGGACCACAAATTGGAAAAGGGGGCAGCTGAATGATACTGTATGTAACTGTCTTGTATTGCTTTTTGTACTGCTCACTAGTACTGTCCTTTACTATATACCCATGCCGTATATGCTGTAAATACGCACCACTTCGCCATAGAGCGCAACAATACCGTACGGAACAGTGTTCCGTACAGCAGAATACGGAACACCATCCGTGACACAGTGGCTAAAATATGACTTATTAGCCAGATTGAATTAATCTTTTTTTATCGATTTCGGGTATATAGTAAATATAGAACGACCTACAATGCTTGTACAAGTGGCAAAACTCGATAATGATTTACGTTTCGTACGGAAAGAGGCGTTTATGCCGAGTTCCATACAAACCGTAAATTCTCATCTTCGCTTCGTGAATTGCTCTGCAGTCAAACTTGGTGGGGTATGGACCAAGCTATTTTCATCTTGTGGGTTTCCTTCTATAACACGTCTCGATAGAAAAAAAGATAGGCGGCGTCTTTGAGGTGAATAAACGTTGTATAAATAGTGATTATTTTGAGAAATAACGGAATTCCAACTGTAACCACATCATATTACAGTCTACAGGGACAGAACTTTGGCACTAGTTTGGAGTTGCGATCGGGTCTAACATTCCGACACTATGGGCTGAGTTTCAGAATAGAAACAGATGCTGCTAGGGTGTAATACTAGGAGGACTGGTTTCACCAGAATGAAACGTAAACACCAAAAGATGATTGCCGACGAAGCCCGAACACGGCCGACAGTAAAAACACACACCATCGTCCTGATGGAACACACCCTTTAGTTCCGTCCCTCAATAACTCACAATGTTCAGTTTGTGAGGCTGCTGAAATTGCTACACGGTGTTGCCACTGATTGAGAGGGAAATGGTGATGTTACATCGTAAGTGTTTCTTTCTCAATGACATTGACGGTGGCTATTGTAGTCAAGGACAGATTGTCTCTTTTTTTGTTTTCACCCCATAAAAATCTGATCATATGTGGACCTGATTCATTCTGTAACAGGCTTTTAGCATTTTAAGAGATCCTGTACTGGCACACGATCTCCTTGTCTGAGGTTTGAGCACTTTATTTCATGTTTCCAATTTCCATTTTATGCTCCACCGAGATCCCCCGTCATAGAATTCACAGCTGATTTTTTCTGTCTTTTCATCCCAGGATCATCACCAGGGACTTTCAGAAAGATTCAATTGAACCCCTATGGGGGGGGGGGGGGGGGGCAGCAGGCCGAGTGGCCGCGTGGCACCCAGCCAGTGTTTTGTTTGTATGTATAAACATTTATATATATGCAACAATCACACTGGGGTTAATTTTTGCGTTTCTTCTATGAATTTGAAATGATGCTCAAACAGTACGAAAATCCAACGCATTTACACATGACTGCGCATTCCAGTCACACTGCGATAAATTCTGGCAAATCTACTACGTATTTTAGACGTTGGGTAGAAAGTATTGGCTACGGATTGTGAACATTTCTATCTGCATAGCTTTTACGTTCTTTTACGTTTCTTAACGTTCGTCAACGTGTATAGATTTACGCTTCTGTAGGCATTGTGGCGTACTACCGCGTTCATTTACGCATTAAAAATGCCTAGAGATAAGTTTAAAATTTTTAAAACTCATTCTGACACCGCGTTTTTTCTAGTTTTTTTTCTACATTTGTTTACGCATTCCGTCTTTCGTTTACGTATTTCTGCTTTTTGCGGCGTTTTGTGGCGCATCTGTATATTTCAAAATGTATAGAAGAACGCAGACGTTCGTACACGGAAAACACCGTTTATTACGCCAGTGTGACGGGGGCATTAACATATAAATGCTAAAAGTCAGAAAAGAAAAGGTGACACGTATACGACCAGCGTATACATGTCACCCACAAGATATTTCTCCTCATATACGCTTGGCGGCAAATATGGCAATTACGCTTCTGATATGCTCAATTACGATGCTGGCATGAAATATGGACGTATGCATATAAAACATGTCAATGTACATTGGATACATGCATTTACGCGGTGGCGTATGTATGAAATTCCTAGATTTTTTTTGTGCAGTGCGTCTCGTGTAAACACTGAGTATAATATTCAGGTGTCATTGAATACAAAAATTGCCACTTATAGTCGTCTACTGTAAATACTTGGTTAAGCCTACTAAACATTCACTGATTCAGGGTTGAACAATTAGTTCCCAAATCGTATAGGAGTTGGTGAACTTGTCGCAGCTGAATTACATAATCCCTCGGCCCGTGTCGGCTATCCAATCAAAGGCCATTTACCAACGTTCTGTTGTCGGTGACTGGATTTATCAACATGTTGATAAACTTTTGGTGAACAATTTAGGAATATTGAACAACAACTCGTCAGCAACAAAAGAACACCTCACTAATCGTTGCCTGACTATTGCCTAGCTGTCCTACATCTACTGACTTGGGCCGACTACGTAATGACCATTCCTTTGTCGCCGACAAAGGTACATGGATGTTCCGAAATCGGTAGATGTGAATTATCTAGTGTAAACACTGGGTTAGTCGTCAGGTGCTGCGGAAGTAAACAACCACTGTTTATAATTGTCTCATATAAATGCCGGGTAAGTCGTCAGGTGCTGCGAGATTCAAGAATCGCTGCCTATAGTCATCATGTGTAATCTCTGGGACAGTCGTCAGGAGGTGAATGATTCAACAACAGCCTATGATCGTCTCATGTCAATGCCGGGTTAGTCATCAGGTGGTGTGAGATTCAACAACAGCCTATGATCGTCACGTGTCAATGCAGGGTTAGTCGTCAGGTGGTGCATGTTTCAACAACAGCCTATGATCGTATCGTGTCAATGCAGGGTTAGTCGTCAGGTGGTGCAAGATTCAACAACAGCCTATGATTGTCTTGTGTCAATGCGGGGTTAGTCATCAGGTGGTGCGAGATTCAACAACAGCCTATGATTGTCTCATGTCAATGCAGGGTTAGTCGTCAGGTGGTGCAAGATTCAACAACAACCTATGATCGTATCGTGTCAATGCAGGGTTAGTCGTCAGGTGGTGCAAGATTCAACAACAGCCTATGATCGTCTCGTGTCAATGCCGGGTTAGTCGTCAGGTGGTGCTAGATTCAAGAACCGCTGCCTATAATCGTCTCACGTAATTGCTGGGACAGTCGTCAGGTGGTGCAAGATTCAAGAATCGCGAACTATGATCGTCTCGTGTAAACACCTGGCTGGAGAACGCAGACCACACGAGACGTTTAGAGCCATGACGTGAGGGCGTCTAGGAGCTCGAAAATAGCCTGATGGTATCTAGCCTTTACATGTTCATCCTGCGCGGCTCGGAGAGGCCTGGAGGCGAGGTAGAGAGCAGCTCATGTCCAACTCACATAGAGCTGTCTGAATGTTGGGGTTCAGTGGGCGTCGTGGGGAAAGTGGTTCTTGCCACAGGGCACCATCAGCGTGAGCCTGGCTCTCCACTTATACCCCTCTCCGCCAATAATGGCTCCCACTACAGCACCATCTTTTTGTAAAACGTATAGTTTTTTTTTTCTCTGGTCATGATATTTAGCATAAAATAGTTCACACTTTTATATCTATCTCGATGGTTTCTGGCCAATATTTATTTCCTGTGAATATTAAACACAAAATAGGCAAGCACTGAGCTCGTTCTAGGGTTATTAATACAGGATAGCACTTGCTATGTTGTTGTTGTTATACTTGCTATATCCATCCACGTTGCTAGTTACTCTAAATAAATCTAGAGTACATAAACTGTAGTGCACTTCATAGCCTCGCTTCCATTGGCCGATTATTCTGCTCCGATCGATTTATTGGGTACACCAACGTCAGATCGGTGAAAGGAAATGAGGACTGCTCACTGCACCAACACCATCATTTTACTTATGAATACGCCCGGCGTATATAAGTAAATATTTTGCGTATACAAGGTAAACCTATTCCCCGGTGTATACGCCTCATCTGTCGGCGTATATAAGCGTGGCGAGATGTGGAGGAGGTGGGGGCGGCAGGGGGAGGGTTTCTCATTGTGGACACCTATACTTCTACCAACACAAACGGGCGGTCGGCGGCGGGGGGAGAGGATATTTCCTCTCATATACGCCGGGTGTGAAATACAGCCAAGACACTAATAAACACTGGGCGTATATATATGAAAACAAGTCAATATTCAGCCAATACATGCACTTCCACGATGGCGTATATAGGAATAAACTGGTGGTTTTCGTGCAGTGGCTGGGAATGCTCACAGATTACTTTGGCATAGATTATGTAACAAGTTTAGCCACAGGAATAACATTAAAACCCTATGAGCAACCATAACTCTCGTAAAGTGACAATACTATGAAGAGATGTCACGAGTTTGAGTCTGAGTTTATTTATGCCACGCATTTTGTTGGCTCCATAATTTTACGAGTCGAAGACGAGTGACATTAAGGAGCGGCATAGATAAGCTCAAACTCAAACGAGTGATTTGAGATGACGTCATAACTGACTGGCCAATCAGTGGCCCAGATTTGAGAAATGAGGGAAGACATCAACATGGAGATTTCAATGCTCCGAACTAGATTTGCATAAGCACTTTGGATCATTCTGATATTGTGATGCTATCTAATGTCCTTGAAAGAGGTGAGATAAATCTAGAAGTCTACTCGAATCATAAGACACTGCACTGTAATCTATGACAATGACTGCGCATCGAAACTCGTGGAGTATGGTTTATTTATAAGGCTCGATCCAGTACTAAGAGAAAACGTGGTTAGTGAGCACGAAAGGATGGCCGTTCGAGGTCTTTTGATGCCATAAATACGTCCTGATGCTGCAGGGTTCGCCAAGAATGGCATCCCCTCGGGCTCAGTCACTACGTTTTCTTATTATTACATACCTAGATATCAAGAAAAACGCCATTTTATATACTTATCCTATGTACCTATTGGCCTGATACATTAACTATGAGCACAGTGCGCCCGAATATTCACTACGGGCGCCCGAACATTATTTTTACTGCATCCCTAGCGGCGGGTAGTATTTCATACACCTTCGGCCATAGGTATGTACTAATATGTAAGTTCCCCACGTCGACCCCTGCCCCCCTGCCTCCTCCCCCACCCCACGCACGTACACCTGAGGCACCAAGTGTAGCTCCTCTTTCAGCACTCCTCCCGTGACCCTGAACATCTCACTGGAGATTCCTCCTGGCCACCCACACGATCAGGTCCCGGGCCAAGCCAGCTCTCAATCATATCCAATTAACCCGGGCGGATCGTCTGCCATGTCTGACACGGGGCCCACACGCGGCGGGCGGGCGGGCGGGCGGCCTGACATGCCGGGCGCCCACACAGCCTACTCAGCGGGTCGCAAGCGGCCCCGCTAAGCAGGTCGCACTCCATACAGCCCACTGAGCAGGTCGCACCCGGCCCGAAGCAGCCCACTGAGGAAGTCGCACGCCACTCCAAGCACCCAGCTGGGCAGGTCGCACCCCGGGCAGCCCACTGAGCAAGTCGCACCCGGCCCGAAGCAGCCCACTGAGCAGGTTGAACCCTGCCCCATACAGCCCACTGAGCAAGTCGCACGCCACTCCAAGCACCCAGCTGAGCAAGTCGCACCCTTCCCCACACGGCTCACTGAGCAAGTCACAACCTACCCCACACATCCCACTAAGCAGGTCAATTGCCAGCAAAAAGCAGCCCACTGAACAGGTTGCACGCCACCCAAGGCAGCCCACTGAGCAGGTTGCAACCCGTGTAGCCCACTGAGTAGGTCGCACCCTGCCCCACGCAGCCCACTGAGCAGGTTGCACGCCACCCTGTACAGCCCAATGAGCAGCCCACTGAGCAGGTCGCACACTGGGTGGTCCACGCAGCCCACTGAGCATGTCACGAGAGGCCCCGCTGAGCAGCTCGTACTCCATACAGCCTACTGAGCAGGTCGGACGCCACCCCACGCAGTCCACTGAGCAAGTCGTATGCCCCTCGCAGCCCCCTGAGCAGGTTGCACTCCGCCCATGGAACCTGCTGAGCAGGTTGCACTCCATACAGCCCAGTAAACACTGGTACGGAGCAGCCCCCTGAGCAGGTTGCACCCTGCCCGACGCAGCCCCCTGAGCAGGTTGCAGCCCGCTCCACGCAGCCCACTGACCAGGTTGCACCCTGCCCGACGCAGCCCACTGACCAGGTTGCACCCTGCCCGACGCAGCCCACTGACCAGGTTGCACCCTGCCCGACGCAGCCCACTGAGCAGGTTGCACCCTGCCCGACGCAGCCCACTGAGCAGGTTGCACCCTGCCCGAAGCAGCCCACTGACCAGGTTGCACCCTGCCCAAAGCAGCCCACTGACCAGGTTGCACCCTGCCCGAAGCAGCCCACTGACCAAGTTGCAGCCCACCCAACGCAGCCCACTGAGCAAGTCACAACCTTATAAGAACCTCGGTAAAGGAGTTACATAGACTAGCTGAAGTTGAGACATTAGGGATAAGGAGGCGACGACAGCTAGCTAAACTGATGTTTAAAAAATCTAAAAATGTGATGACAAGGTATTATTCATCAGGTATAGGCATCGAACATCGAAGTATGAGAAATCACCGGATTACCGTGGTAACAAAGAATGGGAAAATCTAGATGCTTGTGTACAAAAACTTGATACTGTTTCATGTTTCAAAAAGGCAATATTAAGTATAATAAAGTAAAAAGAGTATAGCTGTATAGAAACAAGTGATGTCCTGGCCGAGAGGTAGGAATCACCTGAACTATATACTATACTATATACATACTAGGAAAGGACAATTTATTCTTAAGGGAACAACTCACCCCTGGCCTGGAGGTAGGAAGTGATAGTTATCTAAATCTATGGCCTTGACTAGTATATCTACTGTTAACTGATGTGCTGTGTATATCAATGATGTAATTTGTAATCATCACTTCATCTACCATTACTATACATCATAATCACCCAAACCTCTCGATGTATTCAAGGAGTACCACGAGGCATGTACAACAGGAAGAACTGACTCATGTCAGATGTTGAGAATAAATAAATAAAAAATTTAAAAAAACCACCCAAGGCAGCCCACTGAGCAAGTCACAACCCACCCAAGGCAGCCCACGGACAGGTCGCACTCTAGGCCAGACGGGGTGAGCTCGTGTGAGTGGTTCGGTGGCGCGAAACACGGACTCTAATCAGCAGGGCGATCGAGCGGACAGGTGTGGCCATGTCAGGGACCAGCACAGCTGCGCCGCTCGGTGCTGCGAGTAGCTCTACACGCCCTACACGCCCAATCACCGGAGAAAGCGTGGCTCCAGGGCCCGCTATGATTACTCCGTCCTGTTAGCCCTAATCCAACCACCACTAATAGCCGCGTGAAGTCCGCCTTAAGTCCGAAACACTCTCCGTCAAATCTCACGGCCCTGTACATCGTCGGGGCTCACACGAAGTAAACTTTCTTCTTTTTTTTTTTCAAAATACGCATTTTTTTTTCATTTGCAAACAAAGCTTGGTAAATGCAGTGTTTTAATCCCCATCTAATACGGAGTCTCCATGCTAAGCCTATGGAGCCTACAGATCGCTACTGAGTAGAATACGGACCTCCGGAATCTCCTAGGAGAATACGGCTTTTTGGCATTATGGGAATTAATGTATATAAACCATGCATGGCGCCTGGGTCGAATTTCTAATCATTTACAAGATTTTATCGCTAATAATTACTCGAAAGGTGAGTCCTTGTAGTTGACACTACGCAATACTCCTCGCTATCGCTCAGAGTTTTACTACGCGTCAATTACGCGGAGAATACGGCCACTCAGATCGAAATCATGGTAATATTGTGTATATATATTTCACTCTAAACGCGGGTGATTTCAGTGGGATGAGACGCATTTTATACGGAAATGGGCTTAAAATACGCGTTGAAATTATTGATGTGACCGTTTCTCTTCCTTTATGTGTCGGTGTGCCTACGTCATCGGGATGTATGTGATCAATAATTTTTGATCAAGTATTTTAACGAACGAAGACAGACAGCCTGTTTTCGTATTATTATTTACTATATACCCATGCCGTATATACTGTAAATACGCACCATTTCGGCATATGACGTAAAAATACTGTACGGACCAGTGGTCCGTACACCAAAATACGGACTACCTTCCCACACACGTTTATTAAAATTTTGGTTGCTCAGCAAATTGAATTTTTTTTTTTTTAGATTTCGGGTATATAGTAAATATATAACGTCCAACCATGCTTTACAAGCTACAAAACTCGATGATAATTTACGAATTGTACGTAACTCGGCATAAATGCCTCGTTCCGTAGACGAACCGTAAATTAGCATCTCGTTTTGTAGCTTGTACCGCATGGTTAGGACGTTCTATATAAATACCTAGAAATGGCGAAATCTTACCTAGTCACGTGATCATATACCCCGTACGCCACAGTGTAGCGTACGGGTATAAATACGCCATGGGTAGGAGCGGGCAGTATACGTAGTTTTTATAGCCACAGGTGTATATGATGATACAACAGAGAGACCCCTGTAGAGAATTCCCTATCAACACTTCACTCAGAGACATTTTAGCAGGTATCATTTCCCCCCACTGACATTTGCTTCAGTAGCATTGCGCTTGGTGACAATTTCCCCTTTGGATATTTCCCTTGGACACAATTTTTACGCTGACATTTTCGCAGCAGATATAATTCCGGAAGTGCCAGATCTACTGAGGCGACTTTCATATGAATTCGTGTTCGCGCACGCTCGCTTGGAGTTCGCCCAGTATCAGGGAACATTCAATTTAGAGGATCAGGCGTTCGCTTGGCGTTCACATGGCGTTTGCTTGGGAGTCGCACATCTCATGTGAATTCTCATGAGAATGAGACCAGCATGCGACTATATCAAAACAACTTAATATTGTCGCATATGTTTCTCATGCTCGTACGTATTTGCATGGTTGTATTGTCGCATAGTCTTATGGCAATGCATGGGAATTCTTATAGAAATTCAGTTGCCAAATCCACTAATATGACTTGCATCAAGTGCCAGATCCACTAAGGCGACCAAGCGAATGCGTCTGCGATCCATGCGACTGTGCGAATCCCATGCGATGATATTCAATATATTGAATATTGTCGCAAGGCATTCGCATGTCCATGCGAACGTCTGCAAACGTCTGTGAACGTCTGCGAACCCAAATTATGATATTTCCTCATATACGATTTAGATGGTGTTGTTTTCATAGGCATTTGCTGTGGTAACATTTCCCTGGTTACTTATTCACATGTACAGTAGATACTTTTCCTGGTGACATTTTTCCGTTGACCTGATAAGTAGAAATATGTCCTCCACAACCATTTGCTGCAGTCTCATTTCCCCTTGTGGCATTTTTGCAAGTGACATTCGCGGTAGATATTTTCTCCATTGATATATCTGCCACTAACATTTCTGCATGTAATATATCTCCCCTATTCTTGTGGATATATCCCCAGGAAGCAGTCTATCCAGAGGAGATTTCCTTCAGTGACGGAGGGAAGTAGCGGGGTTCCGGAAGAGGGATGATAAGTTACGATACGTTAGTAGTAGGTATTTGTGGGTAATGTAGAACTGAGTATAATGATGGATTTAAAAAAAACTCTTATTTTGGATAACAATGTGTTTAGATCCATAAAGCCCTTAAATAGAAGTGACTTTCATTGAGACAATCATCTTGTCCTAATCTTCTATTTACATTTTACTCCCATGGTTCCAAAAACCAGCTTGTACCATGTACTATCTAGCATGCATCTGGCCTATATCTATACTTTTTTTTAACCAATAAAGTGACCTGTAATAACCAAGGGACAGTTCCATTTCCAACGGCAGTTCAATGTTTTATATGTTCAGAAATCAGTCAAAGAATACATTGAAAAATACACTTGAATTTTGAAAGACAGTAGTATATACTTCTATGTTCATACAGCATAACATAAAATGAATCACCCAATTAGCCATTAAGTATTGGGTACACGAACTTCACGGCTGTGGAGTACGAGTTCCTAATGTTAAGCTTATTGAAAAAAATACTAGGGTGAGATCAAGTTTCAAATTCAAGCTATACTAAATTGAATCTTTGAAATCAAATATAAAATGAGCTCTAAGAGTAACATCTCTCTCTCTCTCTCTCTCTCTCCTTGTCCATCTCGCAATACGGAACCACCCACCCATCCTACGAGAACAATGGCTTTCTTCTTTGCGTTATCCCTTGCCATAAGGCTTTGTAACCTTTAAATCTTAATTGCCTTTGCAATTGTCTAGGGGAAAATATACAAGACAATGAGTATCTCCATTTCAATATCTCTTTCGTGTTAGTTATTATAAGGCCGGAAACCAATTGGGCTCCCGTCACACTACGAATAGCATTCCAAAATACTAGTACTATAACACAGAATTTTTCAACTTTCCGACACAGTGACGATGCAGTCAGTTAGTTCCCTACGCTGACATTCTATAAAACTGAATTATTCAACACTCTGACAAGGCTATGATGCGGGAACTTTGATTTATAGCGATGTCATAGACGTGTGGGAGGCATATCATGAGCAGTGGGTGCCCAGCTTGAGACTGCCCGCAAGGCATATAAGACAGCGACCCGACCATTGTGCCCGATCACACCTTTGCCCGACGAATCCGTCGGGTGGGTCAGAATGGGGTCGCTGTACGCACTTCACAGACCCGATTTTAATCGGGTCGGGAATTACTAGCGTGGGGGTAATGACCGACTCTGCCCGACCATAATCGTGTCGCTGTACCCACTTCACCGACTGTTCCCGATTCGGAGAATGCCATTTGAACATCGATGCTACCTATCCTCTAGTCCGTTTTACAAGTGTCTTATACCGATTTGTAGGGGAGACAGAGGTGATAATGAATCTGAAAATCTTAATTAGATCCAAAGTTATCAAACTTTGAATTATTTTCTATGAATCTACACCAGCGGCCCGTGGCTCACCCCGGCTCGGCTCCTGGCGGCTCTTTTTTTTTTTTTTTATCTCAATCGGGTCGCTGTACAAGGTCATAAAGTGGAGATGTGTGATCAGCAAAGGGTATAAGACGGTGACATTCTTGTTCTCGATTATAATCGGTGATCGGATCGGGGAGAATCTGTGGAAAATGTCGCTGTCTTATGGGCTTATGACTTCGACATTTTTTCCCGATTCATCCCGACCATCGGCTCGGTGAGAGTCGGGTATAAAATGTCGATGTCTTATACCTATAAGATACTGACATCATAACTGTCCCCGATCGTGAACACTTCCCTCCCTTTATAACCTCGTAAAACGACCCCATTGAGATCAAAGAGAGTGTGCGGGAGCTGGACCCGGCTGGGCCCCGGGCCGGGTGGAACGACGATGTAGACATAATGTAAACTTTAATAACTACTGTTCTATTTGAGATATCAGAAAATGGATTTCAGGTTTATAATCACCTCTGTCTCCCCTACAAATCAGTATAAAATACCTGTATATAGTATGGGGGGATATAAATCATGGCTATGTATAATCGGCCCTCACCGAATCGGGAACGATCTGTGAAGTGGGTACATCGAAATCTTATGGTCATTGAGAGTCGGTCATATCTGTCATGGTAGTAATGCCTGACGCGTCGGGAAAGGTAATAAAATCGGGTCGGTGAAGTGCGTACATCGACTCGATTGACGAGGATTGTCACGGATCCGTCGGCAAAAGGTAGAATCGGGCACAGCCGTCGGGTCGGTGTCTTATAGGCTCTAGAGAGTGTGAGATCTTATGAGAGGGGTGCGCAAGGTCTGGCTCCACTGTGCCTCCGTTGATGCTTTATGACTGATTGTAGCAACATAACTCATCCTGGTACTTCACCTCCAGCTCCCATTCAGGGACAAGGGTGGCTGAACAGCTGAACAAGCTAAGGCCATCTGACGTGTGGGAAGATGTATGCCTGTTAGAAGGACTAGAAAGCAAACCAACAGAGAAAGGTGGCTACTTCCCAGGAGGCTCACCCAGGAACCAACTTCTGCTAGAAAACCATCTCTTCTGTTATCTTAACCCTGTAAGGACGGCCGCCCGATGCCGGGTATATCTTCCCTTTTTTATTTCACGTTAAGAGATACAAAAACATTCTGCTATTTGCAGGTTTTGCGTGTCTTCTAAGGACAATTTCACACAATAAGTAAACAGTAAACAAATCGATTACTGGTATCTTATGATGCATATGGTGCATTGTTGAAAAGATGAGGTAATGGGATGAGATGGAAAGGTATATACATGTATAAGCGAAATCTCAGTCCTGTCAGTATTGATTACATCTTATCCAACAACACCTTACATTTAATTTTCACATATTTTTTTGTATTGATACTGTGAAGAACATTGTATTTCATGTGGTAAAGCATTCCATACAATCGTCCCTTCATATAAAGGAGTCTTCTTAGAAAACGAAGTTTGTGGTCTTTTTAGCTTTATTTTGTCTTATACTGAGACCTTGTTTTCGGGTCAGTGTCACATGTTTTATATTATGCAAATGGTCTTCTTTATTAAGGGCGAGGCGAGTTGCCATGAAGCTGCGATTAATTGAGTTCTCCTAAAAATCGGTTCGTGGTGACTAATGCCGGGACACACCAAGCGGGAAAGGCAGCGATTTCTGGAATCGCCAACACAAAATGGCGTGTATTTGACCTATTATTTCACATTTCCCTTGATTATTGCTTCTGATACACTAAATTATCGGTGGAAGATATTACTAAGAAAAAATATATACTATTTTGTATTAGCGATTCCAGAGATCGCCACCTTGACTCGCTTGGTGTGTCTTTGGCATAACGACTGCACGTTGGGATCTAAAGATCGGCGAGGGTACTGTGCCTTGTTTTTGCCACATTTAACAGGTCTTGCGTCCTGAAAGGGTTAAGTGGATGGAATACCTCTGTAGTTAGAGGTACCTAGATCCTACAATCAGATGTTAGTCAGAGGGGCCTAGATCCTACAATCAGATGTTAGTCAGAGGGACCTAGATCCTACAATCAGATGTTAGTCAGAGGGACCTAGATCCTACAATCAGATGTTAGCCAGAGGGACCTAGATCCTACAATCAGATGTTAGTCAGAGGGGCCTAGATCCTACAATCAGATGTTAGTTAGAGGTACCTAGATCCTACAATCAGATGTTAGTCAGAGGGGCCTAGATCCTACAATCAGATGTTAGTCAGAGGGACCTAGATCCTACAATCAGATGTTAGTCAGAGGGACCTAGACCCTACAATCAGATGTTAGTTAGAAGGACCTAGATCCTACAATCAGATGTTAGTCAGAGGGGCCTAGATCCTACAATCAGATATTAGTCAGAGGGACCTAGACCCTACAATCTTTGTCGTTGGCTCAATCGAAATGTCATTTCACTCGTGATATAGAGCAAAACAAAGTCCCTATTGATATAACGTTTGTTATTATATACCTGTGGCAGGATGAACCATGTATACTAACCGCTTCTATCCATGGCGTATTTATACGTCACACTGTGGATAATAGGTTACTCATGGCCTTTGGTCAGGGGTGGTCATTGCCCCCCTGGTGAAGCACCTCAACACTAGCGCACCTCAGCGCCACCTCTCGCCTCTGAGCCGCACCCCTCCTCAACGTGCGCTCGCTCAACACTATTCACCCCCTCACATTTCGCTCAGAACTCCTACCGTACGCACGTACATTTTTTCTACCCACCCACCCTCACCTTTTTCTACTACTCGCTACACTCACAGGGCTATTTTTATTATTACATGTACTACATACTTATGTAATCATCCATAATAACTTCATTTATTATGTCATAAACCTTTCATAATTGACATCAAAATAAATCTGTCAATTATACATTGTTATTATTATTATTATTATTATTATCATCATCATCATCATCAATATTCATTGTATACCTACTTATAAGACCTATAAAATAAAATAAAATTTTATTAGCCCACTCCAGCTTTCATCTTGTTTCATCCAGAGATATGGGGTAATGAGAATATGGTCTTGTGGCATGGCGGCTGTGTAAGTCACTCAAGGTTGACGCTGTAATACACTTGCCAATGCTCATGAATTACTAGCTATCAGCCTCTCGTGCTTTAGGGCCGCCTGTCCACAAGACGATTGATTATTGTCTGTATTAGAATTTGAGAAAATCTTCTTGATTTACCCGCAGAACCGAGGTTTTGCCATTATATAGAAAGTCCTGACCATGCTGTTCAAGCTACAAAACGGGATGGTAATTTACGGTTCGTATGGAACCCTACAAACCGTAAATTATTATCGAGTTTTGTCGCTTGTGCAAGGATGGTAGGTCGTTCTATATTTACTATATACCCGAATTTTTCTTTTTAAATCATTAAATTCATTTTGCTTAACAACTAATATTTTGATAAACTTTTACGGAAGTGTTCCGTATTTTCCCGTACGGAACACCGTTCCGTACAGTATTTTTACGTTGTATGTCGAAACGGTGCGTATTTACAGTATATACGGCATGGGTATATAGTAGAGGACCCTCCACTGACCACTTAACACTAATAATGTTATACACTTATGGGAACTTGTGCAGATTGGAGGCCATTCCCTCTGGGGAAATGGAGCGATTTCTGAGATATAACCTTGGAAACAGAGGTTTTGACCTTGAACAAAGATCAGAGACCCTGTGCTATCCAGATAGTACCCACAGAGTGTTACTTTCCAGTTATTTAAATGTCGTCAATCTGTGCATTTACACACGAACTGTGGAAAAAAGTTTTCTGTGAACATTGTCATTTTTGGGCGTGTCCATGGTTTCCATGGCTGTCCCACAGGCATGCTGTGAGATTGGAATGGCCCCCTGTGTTTATCATGTTCCTTCACAAACACATAGCTGGGTATTTCTATGTTTGACAGAAGCAGATCTAAAATAAATGTGAGGAGATGTGACTGATAAACCAATGTTGACATGAGTATCCTGTAAAGGGCTAATGGACTATACTTGTAGTGATTCTGACATGATTTGATATAATAGTAAACAAGGCTTATCCTGAGAGGACCTTTTCCCACCACGTTGCGACCAGAATAGAGAATTGTTCAGTACCTGTTGTTTATGCGGTCAGTGTAGACACACAGGCAGAGACAGGTACACAGACACATAAAGGAAGAGAAACAGACACACAGGTGCAAATAGACAGACACAGGTATACATAAAACTAGAGTAAATATTGTATATTTCATACCATGTTTTTAGAGCATGCCCGCTCGTCCTATATACGTTGCCTATAAACATTTATAGTGGTCAGATACACTTTTAACGTGCCGAGAAAAACTTTCACTATCTGCATGCTATTTACTGTGATATTGGGGAAGGAGCAGGGTACCAGCGTCTCAGGCACTTAGAGTTGTGCCCAGCTGACCTTGACCAATCACTCCAGACCGAAATACCTCAAGACCCATTGGTGCTAGATACGTTTTGATCCTAGAGTCAGGCAGTTGCAGAAATGGCAAGTTGACTGGGTGCAAGTGGGTTATAGAAGACGATTTATAAACTGAATGTAACCTAAACCTTTTAGGCCTCTTGAGGTCAGTGCCCTGCTAGTAATGCCTATCACAGGTGGCAAGCACGACCGTGTGCGCACTGCTCAGTGCCATGCATGTCTAACTGACCAGGGCCCCTTGAGTGGCCATTTATAGCCCCAGTACAGCACCTACAGCCTGTCGTGATGTCCTGACATTGTGTCTATACAGTAACAACGGAGCAAAGCCCTCATACACGCTCATTGCCTCAAAGGTTCAGTGTACCTTCACACATGGCAGTCAATGGCGACCTTACAGTGCCCCATGCTGCTCCATACCTTACTAACGGAGCAGGGACCTGTTCCGTGACATGTCTGTAACACCATACAGACATTGGGGTTGTCTAGTTTCGTGACAACACAAGTAGCTGCCCTTAGGAAAGGACAGACCCCAAACATAAGAATTAGACAAATCTGCACATCATGGACCTATTTCACTAGTTTCATGACAAAAGTGTTAGACAGACATGAAAAGCGGCACCAACAATGCAAGCAAGAACGGACAAAACAAAGTCTAATGTCTAGTTCTTATGAAACCGGACACACCGTCTAGGCGCCATTTAGACATGTCATGAAACTAGTGAAACAGGGACCTGTTTTACTAGTTTCTAGATGGCGTCTGTCTCAGACAGATTGGGGTTCAATAGTTTCGTGACAACACAAATAGGCATGAGTTTCACTTGTCGCGAACAGTATGTCCCCAACTGTGACACAACATGTGACATTAGATGTGACTGACTTCTGTCAGTTTTTGCTTACACTGTTGGAGCCGCCCCTAATGTCTGTCAAGCACCTTTGTCACGAAACTAGTGAAACAGGTCTCTGGTCCCTGAGCTCTTATACACGATCATTGTCTCAGAAGTCCAGTGTAGATTCCCACAGGGCAGTCAGCGGCGACCTGAAAGTGCCCCATGCTGCTCCCAGCTGGGAATACAGGTGTTACCATTAAACGCCACCTAACGGTGCATTGGTTAGTTAGGCTGTCGCTCGGACAAACACGGCCGAGTCCAGGGCACCGTTTAACAAGTTTTGGTCCTAGCAGAAGAATCCTCCTAGGATCAGACTAGCAATCCAAGACATATCTTAGGATGAAAGACCTTTCCCGTTTAAGTGGTGTCCCCCGTATGGTGTGAAACCTAGTATAATTAGGACTGAATTCAGTCCTGGGCTAGGACAAAACAGGCTGTAGGACAGTTGTGGGACCCCTATGGGAGAGAGTTCCTAAGAACTGCAGATAGTGCTACATAGTGGGGATTGTGGAAACTAATTCCATCATTTTCAATTATCAACGAATCTAACTAAATATATAAGCTATTTCCCCTCTAACACTGCCGATTTGTATTGCATACCATAATATACATATTGCCTGTAGTTGAATTGATAAATGAGGTTGTTCTCTGTGAATTTGAATCATCTAAGACACCTATATAAGAGTCCCCCATCTAGGACCTTTTTGGATACATATGGAGGACAGTTTGTAAGATGTGGGTCAAACTTGTTAAATACTTTTTTACAATCTGGCTAAGATCCTTGGCTAAGACAGTCCCCCGCTAAGATTGTCTTAATAGTTAAACGCAAACCATCCTACGACCTCTCTTACAGGCAGAACTCTCTTAGGACCACATTGTTAAACTCCCCCCAGGCACATGCCTATAGAGACACACAACATTCACACCTAGAGTGTGAACGGTGGGTGTGATGACAGTAGTGTTTCATTATGACAGATTAAACTGCTGCAACAAACTAGGGTATTGTATTAACGAGGCTGGGCTGTCTAAAGTTGATAATCATCTTGGTTTTAACTTTGGAAAAGACAAGCCAGTTTTTGCTAGGCCAGCCAATGTGCTAGTGTGTATCCAGTTTTGATATCCCTGTGTTATCTAAGGTATATCGGAAGTATCATTTAGGTGATATGTATGTATGACACATCAAATTGGAGCTGAAATACCATAGAATACTATGCAATTGCTATTTCTCTGGAAATGATGTACACGCTATAGGTCTTTTTGCCTCAGTGATACCTTAGATATCCCTTAGATAACACAGGGATCTGGATACCTGGAAACTGGATACTAAATACACAATAATGACTGGTTTTGTATACGAGTGGCCGTAATCTCCGAGTAGTTGACGCGTAGTAATATCCGATTAGCGAGGATATTACGTCGTCAACTACGAGGAGATTATGGACAATATAACTCACCAGTTACCAGCAGTGACCGGAAGTAGGCACAGTTCAATCAAAATGACTTAAGCATTGTCTGTGGCCTCACATGAGAGGAAAATAACTTAGAATTTACCTTTATATTGAAATAACCACACTTGTAGACTACAGATTTACTCATATATAACAGTGCTTCAACTTAGGAAGCCACAATTAGAGTAAGTTTTGTGAACTTGTGAAACCCCTGCCTGTTTATATAGGACAGCTGTTCACCCCTGACTGGAGATTAGGGGTGAATACTTTACCTAATTTCATAGTAATATCTCCCACCGATTTACCAGCGTATCAGAAGCAATAATCAGGGGATATATGAAATAATAGCTCAAATACAAGTCATTTTGTGTTGATGATTCCGGAAATCGCTGCCCTTTTCGCTTGGTGTGTCCCAGACTTTAGTCTTATAAAGGTTTAATTAACAAAGCTTAATTAAAACTGTTCTTCATCTTAAAGCCACACAAAATGCAATAGCCGTTGCCTATAAAAGGTTAAAGTGGTCACATACACTTTCAGCGTACTGAAAAAATCTATCCCTTCACTATCTGTGTGCTATTCGCTGTGCTATTGGATCAGGACCAGGGTGCCAGTGTCCGAGGCATGTCCAGTTGATTATTACCAATGACTTAAGACTGATTACCAATTACTTGAACCACTGGTGATTGATATAATTGGATCCTCGACTCAGGCTGCTGCAGTGGGTGCAAGTTGAGTGGGTGCAAGTGGGTTATAGAAAGCTATCCATAGACTGAACACCCCTTTCATAAGATTTCACACTCTCTAAGTGGTATTCTGTACACGATTTTCACTACGCTCTCACTACGCTCTAAGTTGAGTGGGTGCAAGTGGGTTATAGAAAGCTATCCATAGACTGAACACCCCTCTCATAAGATCTCACACTCTCTAAGTGGTATTCTGTACACGGTTTTCACTACGCTCTCACTACACTCTAAGTTGAGTGGGTGCAAGTGGGTTATAGAAAGCTATCCATAGACTGAACACCCCTCTCATAAGATCTCACACTCTCTAAGTAGTATTCTGTACACGGTTTTCACTACGCTCTCACTACGCTCTAAGTTGAGTGGGTGCAAGTGGGTTATAGAAAGCTATCCATAGACTAAACACCCCTTTCATAAGATCTCACACTCTCTAAGTGGTATTCTGTACACGGTTCTCACTGTGCTATTGGATCAGGACCAGGGTGCCAGTGTCCGAGGCATGTCCAGTTGATTATTACCAATGACTTAAGACTGATTACCAATTACTTGAACCACTGGTGATTGATATAATTGGATCCTCGACTCAGGCTGCTGCAGTGGGTGCAAGTTGAGTGGGTGCAAGTGGGTTATAGAAAGCTATCCATAGACTGAACACCCCTTTTTATAAGATCTCACACTCTCTAAGTGGTATTCTGTACACGGTTTTCACTACGCTCTCACTACGCTCTAAGTTGAGTGGGTGCAAGTGGGTTATAGAAAGCTATCCATAGACTGAACACCCCTCTCATAAGATCTCACACTCTCTAAGTGGTATTCTGTACACGGTTTTCACTACGCTCTCACTACACTCTAAGTTGAGTGGGTGCAAGTGGGTTATAGAAAGCTATCCATAGACTGAACACCCCTCTCATAAGATCTCACACTCTCTAAGTGGTATTCTGTACACGGTTTTCACTACGCTCTCACTACGCTCTAAGTTGAGTGGGTGCAAGTGGGTTATAGAAAGCTATCCATAGACTGAACACCCCTTTCATAAGATCTCACACTCTCTAAGTCGTATTCTGCAAAAGGTCCCGAGTCGCTGTGCTCTATGGGAGAAGAATTCTAATCAAACTAGGCTTAGAGCTTTGAGAATCCACTGGCACACAGTATTCCCGCTAGGTGGCATTATTGAGATTATAGGAATCTTTGGGTTGCATTGATGTACGTCTTTAGCACGGAAGGCAGGCCAGTGGATTCTCAAGGTTCTAAGCCTAGTTCGTTAAGAATTCTTCTCCCATAGAGCATAGTGAGAGTACAGAACACCAGTTAGAGAGTGTGAGATCTTATGAGAGGGTCGCACCGAATGTAACCTAAACCTTTTAATTGTTATTCATTTATGATTGCACGCTCATTCATCAACGATGAACATACAAGCTCTTACCTCGGCCCCTGCAAAACCGTGCAAGCCTCTGCGCATGAGACCCAGCAGATTCTGACTGACGCATGGAATATGAATCAGCTGCAGAATTCTACTGCACTGCGTAACGATACTAAACAGGGACTAAACAAGATGGATCAGGGACAGCCATATAAGGAATTTACTTCTTCCGGCGGCAGAGCTCTAGAGACCTGCAGTCGGCTGTCTAGTTGGAGCGTGCTTACACGATCTAAATACATTGCCTGAATACATCGGCCTAAATGCATTGCCTAAAGGTTAGAGTGTTCACATATATACACTTCCAGCATGCTTCCAGAAAAACTATCCCTTCACTATCTGCATGCTATTCACTGCAATAGTGGGAAAGTAGCAGGTCGCCAGTGTCTCAGAATCTTGGAGGCATGCCCAGCTGACCATGACCAATCACTAGAGACCGAAATACTCATTGACCCACTGGTAGTTGATATGTTTGGATCCTGGACTCAGACATGGCATGTTGAATGGGTGCAAGTGTTTTACAGAAAATTATCCATAGACTGAATGTAAATCTAACAATTATTGTTATTCATTCATAATTGGACGCTCATTCATCAATGATAAACATACCATTTGCTCCTAGTGTGATGGTGGAGGGACAAAGAGGGACCTGGGAGGTGTTTTTAAAACTGAGAACGATTACGATTAGGACCAACCTTAGGCGATAGTGACCACGATAGGAGTGCCAGTCCATGTTTTAACTGTGGCCCTCAGAAAACCAGGGAATCTTTTGCAGTTTTTATCTTTACTATTTCCACTCTTAAGGGAGAATATCTTGTGTTATGAAGATTCGAACCCACTTAGCAACGGACCTGAAAAAGGTAAAACTTGTGACCTTTTAAAATACTAAGTATAAAGATATTTTACTGATCGTCATGGAAGACAGTCCTCCATAAAGACACATCCGTTTAGGTAACGAGAATGCAACAAAGACCACGATAAGACCAATTCTTTTATCGTTCATAATTTAAAATACGGCGTAAATTCAACGTGTTAATGGGAGGTGTCCACTGCACTCCCGACACACTACGACACACTCCGACAAGCCCTTCCGACACAAAATTGAACGTTTTGAGTTTTTGTGGTAGCAGTGGACACCCCGTTCCGACATTGGCCTTCCGACACACTCCTACTTAAATTCTGAAATTAAGTAGACCACATATAGATATACGATCGGCGTAAATATGAGTAAGTTAAAAATGATAATTTCATATTGGAATCATGATTCTATCATAGTTATATTTTTAATTTTACAATTTGATTGTATTAGTATCTGAAAAATAACATCATGATATATTGTAAATACCTCTAAAAGATTATTCAGATTCATTCCATATTTCCAAAATAATAACAGCCTAATCTCAGCCTGAGATCTACATTGATACACAGATTGAATCGTGACCATAGTTTATGTTTTTGGTCCTCCCAAGGCGTTTCTACGTTCAACTATTTCAAACCACGTCCACGATTTTGAATTATCGGGGACCTCCCGATAGGCTACGATTTGGGCATTTCAAATCTCAGCCATCAGGAAGTATGTCGTAGACCATAGGCGTAGTTGGGGGGGGGGGGGTTCCCGGATGTCTCGGCCCCTTTGGCATATCAGACCCCCTACGGCACCTCGGACCCATCGGCACCTCGGCGCCCCGCTTTCACAGCTTTCGCTCCTTCATGCGCGAAAACGGGATATGTTTTCCAATGTGATTACTTAGGCAAAATACGGATTCCCAAAGACACAGGCTTTGCTGTATTATAGTATTTGCCTATTATCCACAATAAAGAATCTTACAATTTGAGGATTTAAATCGTAGCCTTATCTCAACCATATCAGAGTGTATCAGGAGCTGTGGGAGTACGGCTTGAAGATTTGCACAGAAATGAGTCATGACCGCATAAAAAAGGGTCCGAGATGCCGATGGGGCCGATATGACCATGTACCGTTGGGGTTAGGGATGTACCATGTTTTCAACACTGTTAAAGTCAGATTACCAAAACTTTGTGCTTGTGGAGTAACATCCAGAAAACAGTGTAAGCTTATTGAGGGACGAACACAACACCATTAGAATCATTCTAGGTGAATAGCAATTATTGCAAGCTCATGAAAATCTCCTTCAATTTCATTTCAAATGACATTTCTATCTGTCACTTCCAAATGGCATGAGTTACAGCTGGAAATGCGTTTTTCTGTTTCTTGAGGGCATTGACCGAAATCTCTACCACGAGCTCCCTGAGCTGTAGTCAACCTGATATCATGACTCATTTCTGTGCAAATCTTCAAGCCGTGCTCCCACAGGTCCTGATACACTCTGATATGGTTGAGATAAGGCTACGATTTAAATCCTCAAATCGTTTTCTTCTTGGAGGGGTTCTGTCGCAGTGTGTCGCAGTGTGTCGCAGTGTGCGAGAATAAAAAAGGAAGTGGGATTCACACGGTAGAATTCACGTACCTCACCGGGTGTTTTTCTGAATCCTATGAGATCCTGCTGAGATTCTGTACTCGAACACAATTTCTTCGTCTACATTTTAGGGATTCATTTCCCTGAGACACTTTTTCCTCCCTGTATATATATATATATATATATATATATATATATATATATATATATATATATATATATATAATGTCACGGCATGCAACATTAATTTTTTCCTATCTTAAGTCTATGTTGTCTTTTTTATTAGGGGTAGGATACGACATATAGCTATCTACGTTGGCGTAGACATACATAGCTATACAGATAAGATAAGGTTACCAACAGTCCCCTAAAGAAACATATTATCGGCTGCAGCTAACAGACTCCTTACACCAACACCAACCTGCCCAATGGCAAATGAAAAAAATATTGGCCAATTCCAATACAGGTGTTGCCGTTCAACGCCGCCTAACGGCCCACTCTCTAGTAACGCGGCCGCTCGGACAAACACGTCCGAGTCCGGGCACTTGCCCATAGAGAGACACAATAATCACACCTAAAGTGTGAACGGTGGGTGTGATTACAGGAGTGTTGTTTTTGGACAGATTGGACTGCTAGAACAATTAAAGGCATTGTATCAACGAGTCAAAATTTAATTTGGAGAAAGATAAGCACATGGTAGCTAGGCCTGCCAGTGTATTAATGTATATTCAGTTTCAGGGATCCTAGGTTATCTATGCTATATCTAAAGTATTATTGAGGCAATATGCATGTATGACATACCAGATTTGAGCTGGAAAACCATAGAATAAGATGCAATCATCATTATTTCTCTGGAAATAATGTAGAGGGGTATTATGAACATATTATGCTCATAGACTCAGTGTTCCAGTGCTAAATAATGGGTTACCAGGTGAATGTTTGGCTTCAGCTGTGGCGTAACTAAGCAGATAAGGTGCGACACCGGCCAGTGGAAAAAGGCCTATTGGTCTAGCATGGGTTTAGCATGGACGTGTACAGAAGCAGGCTTAGATATGGCGCCAATTAGGATGACCTTATTTACACCCAGGGTGAAGCATCGTCGAAATTAAACTAAATGTTCTTTAGAATAACTCGACCCGTAAAAAACTCGACCCATAACGAACTCGACCCTTTGTAAGAACAGGACCCGTAACGAACGCGACCCTTTTTAAATCTTCCCACTCAATCTTATTACAATAGTGGATAGATATCATATTTTAGTAATAAGTATGTTATCTTGGCTTCAAATTTAGTGTTTTATTGGGAAGATAACAAACAGAAAACTCTTCCCCTAAGCTTATTCCTAACGCTAACCCTAACCCTTACCCTAACCCTGTCCCTAACCATAACCCTAAGCCTAAACATAACTGGAATTATTTTCTATTTCCGCTAGTTTATTTTTCTAAAATCTAATTAGTCAGACCTTTCTTTCTATATCAAACTGTCTTATCCATACGTTTCTGAAACGGGTCGAGTTCTCCAATCGATTTCTCCAAAACGGGTGGAGTTCTCCTGACAAGTGTTTTAAAATTTTAAACTTATCTCTGCACATTTTAAATGCGTAAATGAACGCAGTAAAACGCCACATACGTACACAAGCCTAAATTAACATGTTGATGAATGTTGAGAAACAAAAGAAAGTAACATAAATGTAGAGAATATGTAGCTATTACGTGGTGTCCACCTTCTCCTAATTACCTACTATATTTAAAACGGTAGAAATCCGTCGAATCCGCCTGAAGTTGCTCCCGTACATAGAGACATAGTGAACCAGACCTAGGCTTGGAGAATGAGGGCCCACGAGAGTGAGATTCTCGTGCAGTGAAAAACTCGAATCTGTTCTTATTTTTTGTAGGACTATACTCAGACAAACTTCTTCTCTTATGATTCATTTCGAGCCATGCCAAAATCAAAGTTTAGTATTGTAGTTTTCTGATCTATTTTTCTCGTGAGAAACCAATGGGATCTTAACTTTCGCTGGTACCCCTTTCGAAACTCCGCTGATACCCCTCCCCCCCCCCCCCCCCCCACCACCACTCCAGCCACCACTCTAAGTATTTGACCCACATCAGACATCTAGCTCTGTGGAGCAGTCAGCAGAGTGTCCGGCTAGGGATGCGGGTGTAGGGAGTTCGATTGCCATATTTGTTTTGACCTTTCGGGTTTTTAAAAAAATATTTTCCCCCCTAACTCGGACCCGACGAAGTCGCTAGTACATAGTAAAAATGCCAGAATTTACGCCAGTGTGACTGGATTGCGTATTAAAATATAAAAGCGTAGTATTTGCGTAGTAAATACGGGGAATTCGCACCTTTTCAAAAACGCTGAAAAAACGCCAAAATTTACGCCAGTGTGACCGGGGCATGATCACCGTTCCTTACTGCGTGTTACGCAACTCATATAGTCATCTCCCATGTTCCACCAACACATACTCCACCCTCTAGCGCCAGCACCCCCAGGTTCACTCTCCCAGCAGAGATCTTGCGCTCTACTTCCTGTGGCCTCTTATATATCTGCCCCAACCTGCCTGTTTGGGCTCAAATCTGGCCCATACGCCAGTTTATGAAATATCCTAAATTCTGAGGGCTTTTGGGGGTATTTTGTGTTCTACTTATGAATAGAAATGAACATATTCATATGGTAATAATATTCACTCATTTCTATTATTTGTTATGTCAAATCAGACATAGATAGTCACAGGGATTATTTTCTTCAGTGGAAGGCACCTCATGTGTTGTAGGGTTTTGTTTGTAAACATAACACATGTGCTCAACTGTAGATTCACATTATAAAATGGTTTAAGTTTGAAAAAGAAACAGCTGGATTGTCTGTGTAGCTCCTTTAACAATTTCCATATTTCCATAATCATGATATGTGAGTTGTTTGACTTGTATAACTTTTGACAGTTGCCTTGTTTTGGATCTGAAATCTTGGCTGGTTCCCGCTGTCCTTAGTGGGTTGGGGCAGAGATTAAGCCAGCGCTAGCGCCACAAAAGATCTGGGGGGAGAGTGCCCCAGGTTCTAATTAATCAGGAAGCACCTCCGGCTGCTAGAACTAATCAATGGCTGATAGCAGGAGGCAATCTGCGATAGGTGTTGCACTAGACTGTCTTGAGCCAATCAGGACGCACGATACATATGACGCCGCTTACTGCCGCTCACAGATTACAGCCATTCACATTCCACGTCTCAGGAAACTCTTGGAGGCAGTATCTATGGTGCCATATAAAACTGTGACCTCAAGGTGAAATGTCAGGAGTCAGTCTTTAACCTTTCATACAGATAAATGAGCTATAATATAAGGATATTTACTGTTATACCTCAAATGTACTTGACGTTTATGTATGGGCTTTATCATAAGAGTCATTTCTGTTTTATAGGACAAAAAGGTGCAGGGGTCTAATCCTGTGTGCATGCTGCGATATACTAAATCGTGTCTTACAGAAAATAACAAGGTGCACCTTGCAGACAAACTGCGAACACGTGCTTAATCACCATTCGCTGTGAGGTATGGCGGTTGTAAACCCAACCATGCCGTCGCCACACCTCCCCTGTAGATCTCCACGCCGAGACTTAGAGGCCCGCGCAAAGCCTGTGCTGGGTTTAGGTCCTGAAAGGGCAACGGATATTTCACGTTGACAACATCCTGCGACCCTATGACAGGTGCCATGTATTTAAGGCCTGTTTCCATTGGCCGACAAACACTGTGTAGATTTTCTGTGTTCTCCTAATAGCCTATTCCCATTTTGCGCCAGCAGTGCTAAGGTCCGTCGGTGGTTCCTGACTGTGTATCGGTGATTGCCAATGGAAATAGGCTATAAGGAGAACACATAAAATCTACACCACATTTGTCGGCTAATGGAAAAGGGTGTTATCTCGGGTACTCCTTACAAGGGAGAGACAACCGTGTGGCAGGCGCTTTATCTCACCCCTGGAATAAATCTCCATAGGGTTAACATAAGGAACTTGTTCTCCATGCATGTATAAGTATTGCAGTCCGTTCTCCATGGTTTATATCCTGTGTGTTGTACATTCTTTAGGTGCGTACAGAGAAAATACAGAAAGCAACTCGTTTTGGTCAAAGAAGTCTCCAACTCGTTTGAATGCTATGTAATATCCACTCAGCTGTCGCCTCGTTCATATCACTCCGCATCAAACTCATGGAGAATGACGACTTTGACCAAAGCTTGTTGGTTTCTTCTTTAATGTATTCTGGATTTCTTCTTACAAGGGAGAGACAATCATAGGGCAGGTGTCATGTATCCTGGGTTCTCCTGTTACAAGGGAGAGACAACAATGTGGCAGGTGTCATGTATCCTGGGTTCTCCTTGCAAGGGAGAGACGACCGAGTGGCAGGCGCCATGTATCCCGGGTTCTCCTTACAAGGGAGAGACGTCAATGTGACAGGCGTCATGTATCCCAGATTCTATTTACAAGGAGAGACGACCGTGTGACAGGCGCCAGGTTTCCTGGATTCTCCTGCTACAAGGGAGAGATGATTATGTGACAGGCACCATGTATCCCGGGTTCTCCTTACAAGGGAGAGACTACAATATGGCAGGTGCCATGTATCCCGGGTTCTCCTTACAAGGGAGAGACGTCAATGTGGCAGGCGCCGTGTATCTCGGGTTCTCCTACAAGGAAGAGAAGACCGTGTGGCTAGTGCCATGTTTCCCGGGTTATCCCGTTACATGGGAGAGACGACCATGTGACAGGTGGTGAAGATCAACTTCTTTGACCAAAACAAGTTGCTTTCTGTATTTATCTCACCCCTGTACACACTAAAAAAATGGGCGACACACAAGATATAGACCATGGAGAATGGACTGCAATACTCGTAGGGGCATGGAGAACGAGTTCCCACGGTTATGCCTATGGGACAAAAATACCAGGGGTGGGATAAAGGAATGTACTGAAAAGTACGGACGATAAAAGTGACGCCCCACGACTAGTTTCATGCTAACTTCAATACAGGTGTTGCCATTCAGTGCCACCTAATGGCCCACTGTCTAGTTACGCGGCCGCTCAGACAAACACGGCTGAGTCCGCCTACATGCCTATAGATATATACAGCATTCACAGCTAGAGTGTGAACGGTGGGTGTGATTGCAGGAGTGTTTTTCTTGGCAGAATAAATTGCTGGAACAAACTAGGGTATTGTATCAACAAGTCTGGGCTGTCTAAATTTTATAGTTGATAATTATCTTGGGTTTAGCTTGGAAAAAGATAAGCATATTATAGCAAGTCCTGCCAATGTATTAAAGTGTATCCAGTTTAGGTGTTTCTGTGTTATCTAAGGTATATCTAAAGTATCATTGAGGTGACATGCATGTATGGCACATTAAATTGGAGCTGGAATACCATAGAATACGGCGCCATCGCTTTTATTTCTCTGGAAATAATGTACACAGGTATCATACGCTCATACACTGTGTGATTCAATGCTAAAGTATACGTTGCCAGGTGAATGTTTGGCTTTAGCCGTGGCATAAACAAGTAGATAAGGTGCGACACTGGGCAGTGGAAAAGGCCGTCCAGAATGTCCTTTATCTCTCAGTTAATCTTATCATCATGCTTCATGTACGTAAAAATATCATTCAACGGCCTCTCGAGAGGCCTCGTGATTGACTTCCTGATCAGAATCCAAATTTCACCGGGAGGTCAGACAAAATCGTGGCAGTGGGGCACACTTCTAATATTGACTCAACGATATGTGACGATAGGCTTCCAACACCCCACGATTAAAAACATCAATCGTAGGCCTTCTGATAAGATCCAACATGATCGATTTTTTTGTAGCCTATCGGTGTGTATCGAAAGAATATTTGACTGACAAAACTCTCTTACATGTGTGATACTTGGACAAAAAGATTATGAAATATAGGAATTAAGTAGACCACATGGATATATAATCGCTGAAAACATAATATGATTTGATTGAGTCTAAATATCTGAAAATGATAGTTTCATATCGAATTATAACTCTGCCAAAACTAAAGTTTCCTATTTGATTGTTTTAGTATCTAGAAATTATATAATAATATATTGTATATATACATGTAAAAATAATTAAGTTTTATTTAATATTTCCAGAATTATAGTATATTTCAATGTTAAAATTCTGCCTGAAATCTACATTGATACACAGATAGAATCGTAAGCTAATCGTGACCGATGTCGCCTTTTTCTGTCCCAACAAACCGTTTCGATCTATTATGATACACACCAATAGGCTACGATTAGAATTTACAGGGACCTGCCGATACACCATGGTTTTGTGGTTTCTAATCTTAGCGTATCGGGAAGTCTATCGTGGTGCATCGGCGATGGTTGGTGAAGGGTTCATATGTTCTCACAAATCAAGCTTTTATTTAGTATACATGTGACAATCGTATTACAGATGGCAGGATACATTCAATTAGTCTTGGTTTGAAAAGAATAATGGCCTATCCACCTACAACGCAGGGAATCCGACCTATCGTCGCTCGGGCTAACAGGCAATGGACTCTAGGGATTCACATATTTATAGATACTCTGAAAACCCAGTAGACTAAATTTACATCTTATTTCATTCTGAGTAACACCTCTTTTGTAAAGCTCCTCACCGATGACGCTATCCCATTTTCTCCTGGGATGCAATTAAATACGGAAACCCAAAACTCCACTAATTGTTCGTATACAATGTAGGTAGGTAGACAGTATAGCCAAAGGCAACTGAGTTGGTTGGTAGGTGTTCTATTGATAAGCCGAAGTTTGGAGCTGCGGTGCCATTTTTCAAGGTTTTAAGTAAGAAATTGATAAGCATAGATTCCTCTAAAATAACGTCATTTTTGTCATTACACTCTGTTGAATAGCCAACTTATTGTTGCACAGCAATGACCTAACATTTGGACGTCCTCCATTTAGAAATAAATTCTATCAAATCATGCCTCCCAGTGAAAACAAAAATCCACAAATCTCTCGAATAACAACCGAAAATTTAAACACCCTTTTTGTATGTATGTCGTATTGATGTAAATCCAAACATGTCATGCAATGTATGCTTGAGCAGTGAGTGCTTTGAAAAAACTCACTGGCGAGATGACACTCAATATCAATGAAAAAAAAAGTGGTTGGTCACCTCGAAGCAAATACTTGCCCGGACGCCGTTAGGTGGGAGGGGTGTATTTTCAAGTTCGTGAGCGACAATTATCAGATTAAATCGAATACACGGAAACAGAGTTTCATTTTAGGGAGTGTAAACATACTGATAATGAAGTATATCTGTGCAAAAAATATACACCAATGCTGCGCTGCATCTAATGCCACAGCACAGCCTGCAGCATCTGTACCTCATCAAATGGGGTGCAAATGCAGAGCTCATGGACTGGGATATGCAAGTCCCTACTGCTCTGTATAAAACTTTATGGGATGGATACAAAGTGGGTTTGCCAATATTTAAACAGATATACTTTCAAAGTTGATTTACGCTCCCTTTTCAAGTGCCAAACGAATCCATTTGTTTCGCTCTCAGCTTTAAACCACTTTATAATGTGAATCCGCAGTTGATTAGACTGCCTCTTTGAATGAGCACATGTGTCATGTTCACAAACAAACCCTGCAACACATGAATTGCCTCTCACTGAAGAAGTCCAGTCTATTCCTGATTTGATATGCAAAAAACAGAACTGGATGTGTACCATTTAGCAAATTCATATGTGCATTTCTTTGTACAAGTATAACAAGAATGGCTTCCATAATTGGTCAGAATTTAGGATGTATGAAAAAATATGTAAACAAAATCATGGGTAGATCATAAAAAAAAACACGCTATAGATGAATTAAGATACTGGATATTATTGACAGTAATCGGGAAGTCAATCGTCAGGCCTCTCGGCGGCAATATCGGCGGTAATGTCGGCGGCAATATCGGCGGCAGAATCGACAGCAGAGTCGGCGGCAGAATCGGCGGCAGAATCGGCGGCAGAATCGGCGTTAGTGAGTGTGAAAACGGCAAGACGAGACCGAGAGTTAAGAAAAGGAGATTCATCAAACGCCCAAGGACTGAATATTTTAAAAGGTCATCTTTTTATACAACACAGTTGGGACAAATTATCATTGGAAACGCAGATGGAGATACGAATGAAACATCATCACAACACTCGACTGAATTAGGCAGGGCTTGCAGAAAAATAAAAGAGTTGAGACTGAATATAGGGTCTAATAATAAAAATTAAATTTATGAATAGATAAAGAATGTAGAAAACAAATGAAAAAAAGGGAATGATGAAAGCAGAATTACAGTGAGCTTTAAGGTATGACAGATTTCGCTCACGATCTCATCCTATCCACCCACAGAAGATCATGAACAGATATTCTCATGTGCGATTATTTGATATTATGTGCCAAGTTCCATTCTATTCTGTCAATATAATCTTGTGAAACATTTTGAGTATGTTATTGGAGGTAGAGGCAGACAAATGGCTATTTTCTACGGCCACACCTCTTAGACCGGGCACCCACCAACGCCGATACGTCGTAACGTGTTGGGAGGGTGCATGAACAAGGTACCATGGTCCCGATACACCCCGATATAGCTCACGATGCAACCAGCATAATCAACCATTTTTCCTTTATGATTCCAGAAATAATGCAAATTTATGATTGATAATTTATCTGTAGATGCAAAACAATATTATATGATATTTCATAATGATATATAATGAAAATAATTAGTTCCAATTTAAAGTATGAAATGATCGATTTGAGACCTTTATCTATTATCAAATTTCACCATATTTGAGGAGCGGCATTATCATAATATATTCCAGATCTTCAGAAAATGTCATAATTTTCCATTGATCATTTTGTATGATTTCCCGTTCAAAGTGTCACTGATACCTTCCGACGCACACCGATGCGCTACGACAATCGATACATGATTGATTGACTGCCCCGATATGCGCTACAATTTTGCTACGTAGGGATTTTGTATCGGGAGGTCAATATCGGCAGGCGTCGGTGCGCGTCGGAAGCCCGGTGGACACCCCCTCCTACCACGATGGTCTACGACATACTTCCCGATAGCTACGATTTGAAATGCCCAAATCGCGACCTATCGGGAGATCCCCGATAGTTTCAAATCGTGGACATGGTTTGAAATCGTAGAGCGTAGGAGGACGGAAAACATAAACTATGGTCACGATTCAACCTGTGTATTAATTCCGATCTCAGGCTGAGTTTTGATATTGAAATATATTATAATTCTGGAAATATTTAATGAATCTCGATAATCTTTTAAAGGTATTTACTAAATATTATAATACTATTGTTCAGATACTAATACAACCAAATTGAAAAATATAACTGTGATAGAATCATGTTTCCGATATAAAACTATCATTTTCAGACCTTTAAACTTAATCAAATAATATCATATTTACAGCGATTAAACATCTATATATGCGCCCTACCTAACTCCAGAATTTCATTCTTTTCCGACAATTATTCCACCCGCAAGAGATATTTTGCTGTAAAATCACCTCCAATAGGCTACGACAGTCTACAAATTTTCCAACATGTTGAAAGTTATCGGGACCTATACGATTGGTGTTTTCTATCGCAGCCTATCGTGGGGTATCGTAGAGTGAATCGCAGAAACCTGTTCCATCTACCACGAATTTGGCTGACCTCATGATAAAATCGGAATGGTGTTGGGAAGGCCGTCGTAAGGCTTATCGGGACCAGAATCGTGGTAGGTGGGGGCCCGGCTTTACTGTAAAAAAAACAGTGTACAACAACCCTGAAACCAACAACCATGACCAGCTACTCAGTAACAGGTTCCTCTGCAATTGTAACTCTTGGTTCTGGCTGTACAGTTTCTACTGATGATTTAATTCAATTGCCCTATGTGGTGAAAGGTTCCTCTCATTTGGTTAATCACTCTGCTGATTTACAGAACCTCCACATGAAATCTCTGACAGATATTCATGTCCTGACCCAACAATCCGAAAGGCATCCAACTGCTCACCCTTCTATAGCTAATCGAATTCCTGCAGTCCTGCCTAATATATCAGGAGTATTGTGTTGAGAACTGCAAATAACAACGTTTATAGCAGATCTCAAACCTCTCTTATTCATAGCATATCCCCAGTAGTAGGAATTATTACCCGGGTGATTGCGGTACTTATTGTTTGGCATTTCTGTCTGAGGCGTACAAGATCATCAATTCATACATTCTAGGATAAGATATCATATTGAGATGGCGCAGATATGAGGATTGAATTGGTCTAATCACCTGGCAACATGATGGCCATTGCTGGAAGCAGTGAAGCCTCTCAGATAGATCAGATAGACATAACCTGGACCCCAGGTGAAGTCCAAATGGACACGGAAGCCTTTATGACACTGCTGAGGAAATGACACTGTAATTACACCTGTTAAAATGTGTACAGTAAAGCCAACCCTGTTGACGTTTCTATCTTCAGACAGTCCTCGTTCAATGCACCTATTATTAGAGTGTGCTTGCACGCACTAAATGCATCATCTAGAGGTTAGAGTGGTCAAAATGAACTTTCAGTGTGCTTCCAGAAAACTATCCCTTTACTATCTTCATGCTATTCACTATGATGGTGAGAACAGAGCAGGGAGACAGTGTCTCAGGGTCTTAGAGGCGTGCCCAACTGACCATGACCAATCACTCACGACCAAAATACCTAAAGACCCACTGGTGCTTGATCTGTTTGGATCCTAGATAGGCAGTTGCAGAAATGGCAAGTTGACTGGGTGCAAGTGGGTTACAGAAAACTATCCATAGACTGAATCTAACCCAAACCTTTCAATTGCTATTACTAGGAGCAAATAGGATGTTCATCATAGATTAATGAGCGTGCAATTATAGATGAATAACAATTAAAAGGTTTGGGTTACATTCAGTCTATGGAACCCAGTCAACCTGCTATTTCTGCAACCACCTGAGTCTAGGATACAAAAATAGTAAGGTCAAGCACCAGTGGGTCAGTGAGGTATTTCGGTCTCTAGTGATTGGTCATGGTCAACTGAGCATGCTTATAAGACTCTGAGACACTGGCACCCTGCTCCTTTCACACTATCACAGTGGATAGCTTGCAGATAGTGAAGGGATAGTTTTCTGGCAGCACGCTGAAAGTGTATATATGTGACCACTCCAACCTCTAGGTCTCTAGATGATGTATATAGCGCGTGCAAGCACGCTCTAATAATTGCATGCTCATTCATCTTTGATGAACATTCTTTTTGCTCCTAGTTCATGGAGGAGATGAAACGAGTCCTTTTTTTAGAGCGTGTTTTAGAATTATTATTCAATGTCCCTCAGTAGTCTGGTGGGCGTGGCAAGTCCTGTGGCGGGTGTACCAGTTGAGTGGTGTAGAGGATATATATATGCAGGCATGTTGGAGGGAGCGTACCTGTAGTCTGGTGGGTGTGGCGGGTGGTGAGTTGAGTGGTGTAGAGGATAAGTATGCGTGTTGGTGGCCCCTGACCCATTGTTCAAAGGGCTGTTTTTGTGACAGCTTTGCTTTAAGTCACCGCTAGGAGACGGCCACATATCCATCAAAACTCATAATTCAAGTGTTTAACGCATGATGCCTGGAGGCATCACGGCACTAGAGACGCATGATGCCTTGAGGCATCACCGCACTAAAGACGCATGATGCCTGGAGGCATCACAGCACTAAAGATGCCTGATGCCTGGAGGCATCACCGCACTAAAGACGCATGATGCCTGGAGGCATCACCGCACTAAAGACGCATGATGCCTGAAGGCATCACCGCACTAAAGACGCATGATGCCCTGAGGCATCATTATTCTAATATCTATGAAAATGTTTTAACAAAGAAAAAATAGAGCAATATTCATAAAATCTTCACAAAATGTAGATATCACATCATATTTAGTACTTCTATTCAAAAGAAACAAAATATCTATGATTATGTATCATATTAAGTGATTACAAACTGGAAATATTAGTTTTAAGCATTATGTGCCCGCCCTCTAGCGGGACAAACTGCCACCAGCACCCGTCCTAATGGGAGAAGTACGGTCACAGGCACCCGTCCTTAAAGGGTTAATCACGCGGTATATCTTATCCCTGATATTTATTTCTTTTCTAACAGGAATACAAAATACGATGTTAGAACTATATTCTGTGACAATATCATAATCATTGAAATATAATTTTTCATTAAAAATAATTTTGTAAATTATGGAGAAATGTTCGCCCTGGACTCATTGATGCTGCAAGCCACCATATTTACCTTACAGGGTTAAACAAACAAAAATAACGTGGACAATGGATCTCATCAGAATGCACCTTCCACCTGTCGCGTTTTAACTGTAGAAAAATGTAGACCGCCTCCAATAGACCATTTTCCACAGGTCTGCCTGGTTACGCAATACCTGCAGCCAAACAAACACCTGGCAACGTATACTTTAGCATTGGGTCACTGAGTGTATGAGTGCAATGCGTTTATAATACCCTTGTACATTATGTCTATGTAAATGACAATGATTACATGGTGTACTATGGTATTTCAGTTCCAATGTCATACATGACAATCACCTCAATAATTCTTTAGTTATACCCTAGATAACACAGGTACACCGAGACTGGATACACAATTATATATAGACACTCCAGACATTGCTAAACACCCTATTATCGCTCTGGGTAAGTAAATATTCCGCTCCCAACTGGCTGGTCACACCACGACCGCATGAACCACACGTTTCCGATTTATAATTGGGGAAACTGAATATGATTTCGGACATACATGTAGAAATAGCTGGCATCGGATTTCCAATTTGAAGATTTATGAAAACCGATAAACTGCAATAATTGTGGGTTACGGGTCAAGGGTCCATCACCATACAAAGACGGCAACCAGAGAACACCGGATCCTGTAAATAGACTGAATTATGGGATCCTTCAGGACTAGCGATAACATGCTTATTTTTTTCCAAGTTAAAACCAAGATGATTATCAACTATGAAGTTTAGACAGCCTGGACTCATTAATGAAATACCATAGTTTGTTCTGAACAGCAATTTAATCTGTCAAAAAACAACACTCTTGTAATCACACCCACCGTTCACACTTTAGGGGTGATTACTGTCTTTCCCTATACCCATGTGGCTGACCTCGGCCCTGTGCGTCTCTATATGCATGCCAGACTTGGCCGTGTTTGTCCGAGCGGCCGTGTAACTAGACAGTGGGCCGTTAGGCGGCGCTGAACGGCAACACATGTATTATTTCAATGCACTTTAATTTCATAGGTGGGTGCAGAAGTCAGTGGGTGATGCCTTATTGCATAAGGCAGGAGAGAAAATTTGTTGACCATTTCTGTTCCACCTCACGATTGTGTTGCATAATCGGTCAGCAGCGGGAAATAACAGCTATAATCGGTGGAAAATAGCTATAATCGGTGTTCATAATCGGCAGGTGGAATGTTGGTTATTTTGGTTGTTTGGCTTGATTTTACGTCCAGTCAACCATTATAGGTCCTTTCCAGACTTTCTCAAGGTTCTTTTACTCCACTAGGGTGGTGATCGAATCTATGTGATGAATTCAGGTATAAATCTCACCCCTACACATTTACGGAGGTAAGAATTCTTTTACTTCCCACACCACATAGACATGGTATGAGAAGGATTGGCCTTTGTTATAGCAGTAAATCTACCACTGCTGGGGGTGGGACTCGAACCCACAAAGTCCGGTGCTCTAACCAGGGGCCTGTTTAACCATCTAGGATCGTACATACGTTTTCTGTATGCCAAGGGATGATGATGAGACCAAGGGATGATGTGGGTGAACATTATTCAACGCGTCATTGTATCAGTATTGTTATATTGCACTTTGTTGGACACCTTTCATGGAAGAACGCTAACACAGTTTAGCGAATGAAATCCTGTCGCTTATAATCCTACCTGAATAAAAAAAAAACGAAAAAAACCCGCTTATGGACAACGATATAGACAGCTAATACTTCGAACAGACTTAAATGTCATTAGGCGATGGCCCTTGTACGAGGGTCTTCATGTTCGATCCTAGATTATTAAAGATGTCAGTAAATATACACCACGTAGGAGGAAGATTGTGGTGATTATTTATAGCAGCCGTGTTAAATGCAAATTGATATTGGCTTCAGGTAAATGTGTTTCCTACTATCCACTGTTTAAAACTTCCCACTGGCACGTTAAGGTTGAACCATTTCCTTATTTCATGCTTCTCCCTCCAAAGGCCCGTTTCCATTGGTTGATTTCCCGTCACCGATCCACAGTCAGGAACCACCGACAGACTTTTGGCACTGCTGACCCAAAATCAATCAATGGAAACGACCCAGCTCGTAAAATGACCCATGGCTTTTCCGGCTTAGATTATGCAATGTGGCACCATCCACTACTGTGTGAAAGCTTGGTCACTGAGTGAAATCTACAACCTTCACCGATTTTCCCATACCGACACACAGTCAGTGGCACCACCAACAGAGTTTCTGGGTAACTAAAAAAATCTACACCCTTTTCACCGGCCGACGAAGACAGTGTAGATTTTCTGTGTTCTCCCAATAGACTTTTTACATTTTGTGTTAGCAGTGCTAAAGGTCCGTCGGTAGTTCCTGACTGTATATCGGTGATGGCCAGTGTAAATAGGCCATTAGGAGAACATTTAATTCTAAAAATCGGTTTTGGGGAAAACCGTTGTTTATAGATGGAAATTGGGGTGGTCACCGACCAATTTTTGGTTGCTGCCACCGATTAATTCAACATGGTTTGATTTTGTTGGTGGCCATAAAAATTGGTTGGTCCTGCAATTTTACATAATGTAGGAGAGAGAAATCATTGGTCCTTTATGTTTCCACCTGACGATTATTGCAAAAAAGTCTCACAGAAAGTCTATTTCCATTGGCCAACTATTTGGCACCGATCTGCAGTCGGGAACCACTGAAAGATCTATTTGGCATATTGATGTCAGATTGGTGAATTTAAACGAGACCTGCAGAGAATGCTCACCGATAAATTGAAACCACTGACAAATTTTCAGGGTAAATCAAAAATTCTTTCCCATTTTTGCAGGCCAATGGGAACGGGCTTATAGTCGATCGGCAGAGCTATATGCCATAGTCGGTGGTCATATTCGGCAGGTGGAAACGCCGTATTATTTAGCATAAAGCCTTTCATTACCCACCTAATACGGAGTCTCTATGCTAAGCCTATGGAGCCTACAGATCGCTAACGAGTAGAATACAGACCTCCGGAATCTCCTAGGAGAATACGGCTTTTTGGGCCACCTGACGGGCATTATGGGAACTAATGTATATAAACAATGCATGGCGCTTGGGTCGAATTTCTAATTATTTACAAGATATTTTTCCTTTTAATTACTCGAAAGGTGAGTAATACTACGTAATACTCTTCGCTATCGCTCGGAGTTTTACTTCGCGTCAACTACTCGGAGAATACGGCCACTCAGATCGAAATCGTGGTAATATTGTGTATGTATCCACCAATGCCGTTTCTGGTCCGGATAGGCCTTATGATTGACTTCCCAACTGGAATTAAGTTTCATCTGGAGGTCATACATAATCGTGGCAGTGGAACATGTTCCTAAGATTAACTCTATGATAGCTCACGATTGCATACCGATAGGCTATGATTGAAAATGCCAATCATAGAGCTGCCGATAAGGTCCAACATATTGGATTTTTTGTAGCCTATCGAGTCAATTAAACAGGAAAATAGCTGTTCCAGGTGAAATACTTGGCGGAAAATCATAAATTTTCGGAATTATGTTGTGCGCATATAGATATATGAGTTGAGCGCTGTGAATATGATGCTATCTGATCAAGTCTATAAGTGTCTGAAAATTTTAGTTTCATATCGGAATTATGATTCTACTACAATTACATTTTTCAACTTGATAGTTTTATTGTCTAAAAAATAATTTCATGATATGTCTTTAAAATCGTATCATGATATGTTGATACACGGATTAAATCGTGAGCCAACCGGGATCATGGTTTACGTTTTTTGTCCTCCAAAGCCCTTCCGACGGCCCTTGATAGACACCCATGTCGACAATTAGAATTATCGGGGGCCTCGCGATAGGCTACGATTTTGTCATTTCCAATCGTAGCCTATCGCGGGTTCTCTCGTAGACCATCGGCGTTAGTGGGTGAGACAATCGGCGTTGGCGGGTGTAGTGGAGCTGTTGAATAAAGTTTCTGGTGCAGTGCTGGACGATACGATAACTCCTACGATAGACGACATGCTGGACTTTTCTTTATATTCCGTGTAGTATGACAGAAGAAAAATATTCTATAAATGAAATTATTTGTATATAGCACCTAATAAGACCTTTAGGTTACTCTTATGATCAATTTTATCTGATGCTCAGAACACATTATTTTACACAACACTATGCCCAAAAGACAACTCTAGGATACCTTTTTTGTCGTTTGTAGTTTATTCAACGGCCCTCAGGGCCATAGAGCCGAGGTGTCTGTCTAAAACCCAAGCCCATCTATCGATTTCGGGACATTCATGTACCTTTGTCGGCGACAAACGGGCGGTAATTTGTCTCAGCCAAGGCATCCTAACAGAGTCGGCCGTAGTTGGTAGATGTAGGACAGCTAGGCAAGGGTGAGCCACCGATTAGTGAACCCCCTCCTTTAGATGTCCTTTTGTTGCCGACAAGTTGTGGTTTCTATGTTCCAAAATCAGTGGCGAAAAGTTTATCAACATGTTGATAAATCTTGTCGCCGACAACTGAACGTTGGTAGATGGGGCTTAATTGGGTTACGTAATTTGCTTGCGACAAGTTCACCGACTCCTATACGCTTTGCGAACTAATCATTCAACCCTTAATTGGTAGATGGGCATTGGGCTTAATCCTTTAAGGGCAAATGATTCCTCAAGGCATCATCCAGCCCAGGGTGAATGATGCCTTGATGCATCATCCAGGCTTGGGCGAATGATGCCTTGAGGCATCATTTCTTAAAAATCTACAAAATTGTTTTTTAAACAAAATAATGGAGGAACATCAATGAAATTTTCACAGAATGTCTGTATAATATCATTTTTAGTTTTTCCATTCAAAAGAAATGAAATATTTAAGACTATATATCATATCACATGATTGAACAATGGGATTATGGGTTTTAACGACTGTGTGCCCGTCCCCTAGCAGTATAAAGTGCCACCAGCACCCATCTTCCAGGCGTTAACTTGGCCACAGGCACCTTAAAGGGTTAATGTGGACATTCCTGGTCTCCTGACGGTTGTTGGCCTCACGTACGTGTATTTATCTCACCCCTGGTATTTTTCCCCATAGACTTAACATTGGAAATTCGTACTCAACGCCCGTGGAGTATTGTTGAAAAATACTCAATAGGGGATGATGTCTCACATTTAAGCCAAATAGTCAGTGATAGGGGTGAGATAAAATCTGAACCGCACTCGATCCATAGCCACTGACAATATGCCATGAGTTTTGGTTGCGGAGTAATCTCACGAGGCAAAGCCGAGTGAGATTATGTAACAAACCAAAATGAATGCAGTTCCTTATTAGACTGCGGCCCTGACACAGCCGGAGCACATCAACGAATCCAATCTCCTCCAACAGTGCCTACATCCAGTTTGCCCGCTTCTACCAGACAGAGTACTGCTAAACGCGACTGGCAGCTCTCACCAGGCTCGCTCCCGAGGTAGGCATCTCTATAGGAAACATTCTGAATCAACATCTGCAAATTAGAAGGCAATACTGTCAGGCAACGTCTAGGCCATCTATCTCGCTCAACCACTCATAGCTCTTAACTGAAGGCAGTGCCTCTCCCATGCTTTGTTGTGTTGTGTTGGTTTACGCTAGAGGATGTGGGTGCTGATCCCTGTTGTGTGGTGATTCCGGTGGGCCCGTGCACGGAAGTGTTGCGGGTTTGCCCGGATTACGTTACTTGGTCTGTATATAAGGCCGAGTCAGTTCCGACCTATGTATTAATATATTATTAAATACCTATGAACGTATGAGACGTCTATACTACCCGCTGATAGGGGTATATTAATCATATAATTCGGCAAGGGTGGAGCGTATTCCCCCATACGCTCACAGTGTGAGCGTATTACATCGCATGCGCAGCAGGTAGCTACACACAGGCAAAAACAAAATGGCGGACGGATTACATCGATTCGATTAGCGCTAAATAGATCGGCGAGTTAACGTGAACGGAAGCATGTACACCGTCGAAATGCAGATTACACACACGAATTACGAAATTACAGCAAAGTACCAAAGGAATCACCGTAGAAAGCGGTTTAACTCATCTTATAGAGACTTGAACCAGTAGCTTTACTTCCTACGCCATACTATCACATAGCCGCCTACCCTTGCACAGACCCATCGCCAAAGTGTCAGAGAAAATCACTTGTTACTTTTATTTTTCATTAATTCGTCCAAATTCGGAATATTAGAATAGCGATTTAATAATTACATCATCAAATTTAAATTGATTTACATTTTCAGATGATATATACTTTTATAGGTTTTCATGAAAGGATAATTATGGTTGCCGATCACTACCGTGGTGGAAGCGACCTGCAAAATGTAAACAATGTGCCAAAATGTAAACAAACAGCGAAGGGCATATTGTTAACATGTAATACTAATAAAAGTCAGCGTAGTTTGTTAAATATAATATATTTATGTTGTATTGATTCTCTATACATTGGCGTTTTCCTTTTAATTAAAAAAGAAAAACATTAAAATTTTAGTCACGGTCGGGGGGCGAACACCCAATCCTCGGATCATAAAGCATAGGCGCTAACCACTACGCCACTAAGTTCAGTCGTAGCTGGAGGGGGAAAGGTGTACTTATATATCAAATGGGGTAAAGTTAGATATGTGTTCACACAACTTGGAGATCATAATATCATTTTATTGCTTGATTATTGACATTATTGTAACTATCTAGAGGTAACATATATGTATTTAGCGGTAACATATATATATGCTTTGTATAACATAGGGCAAAGACAAAATTTGAAGGGTGGAGCGTATCACGTATTTCGGTTCAACCATGCTGTGCCCAAATGGCCCTAGAATCGGCTGCTATGGCTTAATTATTGACATTATTGTAATTATTTCAAGGCATATAATAATAAGAAAACCGTATACCTGTGTTTGAATTTTTATTTCACCTCACCCCTGTCCTCCAGCCGTTAAAACCTCGGTCTACGACCTCGGTTATAACGCCCGGGGACAGGGGTTCGGTAAAATAAAAATTCGCCCACAGGGATACAGTTTTCTCATATTACTATATACCTATAGGCAAAAGTCTCACTTTTACTGACCAGGAGTACAAATTCTGTTTGTCACTGAGTGACGAAAGAATATCCATACGTCCCTCCGTACCACGTGACCACTCATTCTACTATTGAGTGAGTTGTAGAATGGCATTTTTAATGATTTCTAGGTATATAATAATAAAGACACAGTGAGTGTGAATGAATTCCATCTTTTGGTCAGAAATACTCACTTCGTTCTTCAAACTCGGTGAGTATTTCCGATAAAAATATCTCTGAACAGATTCCATTCAGTCACACTAACTATGTCTCTATATAGTACAAAATAGGGTAGCACAGTCTCACTTCACCGGAATAGATTAGATATTTTAGTCCTCGGATAAAGATCCGAGAAAGAAGAGAACCGGCAGACCGCTACAGTATCCTACCATATCAAATCTGAGGTCGTTATACACTTCCTAATTTGTCTCAGTTTAAGAGATCACGTTGATAATGTCTGAACTCACTGTAAGGGGTATATCATGGCCCCGTTGCTCCTCATTTATGACAGAGCTGCGGATCGCAGAATAGCATGCGAGGTTCTAGACGTTGTTTCTGAAATTTTGCGGATCGCCGACATACAGTAAGGAACGACCGATGGACCTGAATCAAAAATTCTGATTTTGTCAGGTCAATCGGTCGTTCCTGACTGTATGTCGGTGATGGTCAATGGAAATAGGATATTAGGAGAACGCAAAAAATCTACACAGTGTTTGTCGGCCAATGGATATGGATATTAGTTCACAAATCGTATAGAAATCGGCGAACTTGTCGCAGGCAAATTATGTAACCCAATCAAGCCCCATTTACCAATGATCTGTTGTCGGCGACTGGATTTATCAACATGTTGAAAAACTTTCGCCACCGATTTTGGAGCATAGAAACCACAACTTGTCAGCGACACAAGGATATCTGAAGGAGGTGGTTCACTAATCGGTGGCTCATCAGTGGTTCCCAACTGCAGATCGGTGCCACTTAATCGTCCAATGGAAGCGAGCTATGCAGACGTTAGAGTGATGGAGGTAGTATAAAAGGAACTGGGAATATTCTATTCTGTACCATGCCTCCATATGCATTACCCACAGCCTCATCCCTTTTATTTACACATTGTACTATGCCCGCCGGGGTTCCACGCTGCTGCCTCCCTGGCCCCATCCAAAGCAGCTTTCCGCCTTCCCGAGAGGCCCATTACCCGCCCGTACAACCTGAACTGCGGCCAGTTAGCGAGCGGAAGGCCCGGCAACTGCATTTCCTCGTTTTTAGCGCTACTTCGACGAGAACCCATTAAGAGGATTAGGAAAAGCGCAAGCAACTCTCACGAACAAAGTCATCTCGCAGCGATTTCCAGTTGATAGTATGGCCATGTATACACAGGCTCGATAGATTGTTACTCGATGGTCAGTCTGTGTGTTTTCTGCAGGATGGATGAAAATACTTCTGCTGAAACGAGATTTCCACCACTGCGTGAAAACCCTTATTTTATCCTACCCTGGCAAACCCCGACCTTGACCCTGACCTCCTTACATGATATTTTCTAGCGCCTTGGGAGGGCTCTACAGTCGAGAGTTGACCTACAATCTAATGGGCCACAACCACCCTCATGCTCACCGAATAATTTGGTAAGGACACTTCCGATGGATTTTCTCACAGAAAATCTGTCTGTATGTCTGGAAGATACAGTAGAAACAGTGCATAAACTGCACTTTCACCGATTATTTGATACCGATATATAGTCGGTGGCATAACTGACCGACTTTTTGGGGCTCTCAACAAATCTCTGCTATTTTCATTAGCAAATGGAAACAAGGTTTATTCCAGAACTAGTGTATCGTCCCTGATCTGGCTAAATTGAAGGAATAAGGAGAAACTGTTTCACGATGAAACGAAAATTGAATAATGATCATTTCTTGGGCAAAATATTTCGACAGGGTAGCACCGTACACACAATAATCACAGACATGTCACGAAACTAGTGAAACAGTTCCCTGTGGTGGCGCCATTCTGTATTGTATGATATGCCTTTAATGTTTCTGATAGGGATATAGTCTAGATACTATTTCGGTTGTCCGGCATGCCTCTCAAGATACATGTCCCCGTCTGCTCGTTAACTCCAAACAAGTCCGTCTCTCTTGTAGACTGTCGAGGTAGTAGTGCCGTGACAATGTCATTAAAACTATGTATGAACAGTGCGTAGGCGTCGTGAGGGTCTGCATTAAATGATCGTATACTGGATGGGGATAACCAGAAACTTGGCAGACAGATAAGAAGTAGACCCGGTCTTAATGCCTCCCTGTGTCTTTTTTTTTTTTTTTTTTATTCAGAAAAAGTGACAGACACAGATTGTCATCCAAAGACGTTCTTCCCAGGTAAGGTCATAATAATGGGGATTACGAAAGACCTGACATGCATTCACACTACATATATAAAATAGGGAAAAGGAAGAACAAGTTAAATATACCATATCATTACCCCTTACCCGCAACACAAAAGTATGAGACAAGTATGGGCGAATAAAATTTATTTGAATTTTATGAGGTCCATATATAATAAGATATTAAATATGATACAATATCTTATGGAAGATGATATACATATGTAGATATGTTATATATATGATGATAACATATTTGTAAATATGAGTATAAGATATACATAAGGCAGATGTGATGCCTGAAAAGGTAATACATATGTTGATATGTAGTAAGTAATACATATTGATAATGTATAAGAGTATTATTGAATACGTATATATGATTATACAATGTGTATAAAATAACCCTACGAGAGTAGGAAGATAAAGGTGAGGGTGGGTGGGAGAAAAAGTGTAGTAGGTGTGAGCGTAGTGAAGCGCAGGAACAGATTGAGATAGAGCGTTGATGCGTGCTTCGCCACGTGATCTATTAGTTCACGTGACTCGCACGCGGGGGCGCGCAGGGAGTGCTAGTAGAAGGGGAGTGCGCTAGGTGGAGCAATGACCGCTCCTGACCCTACGGGCCATGAGCTACCCATTACCCCTTACCCACAACACAAAAGTATGAGACAAGTATGGGCGAATAAAATTTATTTGAATTTTATGAGGTCCATATATAATAAGATGTTAAATATGATACAATATCTTATGGAAGATGATATACATATGTAGATATGTTATATATATGATGATAACATATTTGTAAATATGAGTATAAGATATACATAAGGCAGATGTGATGCCTGAAAAGGTAATACATATGTTGATATGTAGTAAGTAATACATATTGATAATGTATAAGAGTATTATTGAATACGTATATATGATTATACAATGTGTATAAAATAACCAAGAAGTCCATGAAGAAATTGTGGAGAGGAGGGTGGGAGAAAAAGGTTTGTTCACTTGTTGATGGATTTAAGGAGTGAATCGTTCACCCGAGCGGCATCCGAGACGCGGATGTAGCTTCTATGCGCATTTGAGCGCCACCCTCCATACCTTTGTATGTCCAGTTCGGGCACTCCGGCCTGGAAGGCCTGCGTTGCTGCGGCCTTTCGCAGGCTGTGCAGGGTGTATGTTCATGCTGGTATACCTGCCAGGGCGGTTAGTCTGTCCCATTCCTTCGCGAGACATCGCGTCGTGATGGGGGTTCGATCCTCGTTCATGAGGAAGGGATCGCGACCGTCGGTTGTTGGCACGGCCGCGATCATTGCCCTCACGGCTCGTATCGGGCATGACCTTCGATCAGGGGAGGGCTGCAGAGCGACGTGTTTCTCCTCCCCAACACACTGGAGGTTCTTTGCAGCCTTAATCTGTACGGTGACGTGAGTGGATGTGACGTTCACGTCTCCCCGTGTGAGGTGCGGGACCGGGTCGAAGCCTTTGATGGTTGGCGGCGCGACCTCGCTCTGCCGCAGGGCTGCAAAGAACATGAGGAGGCACGCCGCTCTGGTCGAACGGTCAAGGGGCGTGGCCGTTAGTCCGCCGAGGAAGCCTCTGAGGGCCTCCATAGGGATGGGAGGCTTCACGTTTGGCTGGTACGCCTTGTCCCTCTTCATTGCGTCCAGTGCCCGCTTGACGCGGGCGTCCTCGGTTGCCGCGATGTTGCCTCCTGACAGCCGTAGGTGCGACCGTAGGTGGGACAGATGGTTGGCTACGGTCGCTGGAGAGGGGGCGTGGTCCCGTACATACTCCAGGTACGCGGTGAGTAGGCTGACGGTCGGCTGCTGGGGGTCCATGCCCATCGTCCGGCAGAATGCGAGGTATGTAGTCACTGCGCTCCGCTAGTTGGCGACCGTGCCGGGGGCACGCACCGCGGCCTGCCGCGCAGATGCCCTCTGTTGGAGACAGCGTAGCGCCGGATCTGCAGTAAAGCCGGAGGATGGGAACAAATGAGGCATGGTTACATGGTGCGACAGCTCGGAGATCTAGCGAGGACATGTAAAAGGCAGCTTTGGAATAATCACTGGAGGTGAGGTGCGACCCGCTGAGGGCGTCCGCGACCGAGTTGAGGACCCCCGGTATGTGGGTGTACACTAGCTCTACCTGGAGCTTGGCTTGCACCATCCAGGCCTGGTGGGCACACTCCGCCAGCACCTTGTTCCGTGCCCGCCCCGATGTCAGTGCCTGGACGGTGCCCAAATTGTAGTAGAAGACCTCAACTCGCGTCCCCCGGTCCCGGTCCGTCAGGAACGTGTTGAGGGCGTATATCGTGTTGAGGGCTTCCAGTTCTGATATACAATTCACCGGGTCAGCAACCGGGCACACCTGGGCGGCGTAGGCCAGGCGGCCGTCGGTGCCTCCGACCCCGGTGAGGCAAGCGTCAACAGTAATACATTTCGTCGGGGGGCCCCTGGGGATCAAGGCACGCCCGTTCCAGCCCTCCGCAAACCTGGAGAACCAGTCGAGGTCCTGCCGCATGTCCGAGGAGATGTTGAGGTAGAACCCGGACATTCTGCGCAGATTCTGCGCAGATTCTGCCTCCAGGAGCTTGCTCACGAAGGGCCTTGACGGGCGGATGCACTTCGCCACGTGGTGGATCTTCCCCAGCACCGACTGGAGCTGCCGCTTGTTGAGTGATATGGCCGTGGGCTGGCGGTGCGCTCCCGTCCATTTGAGGCCACTCTGAGCGGCGGTGTAGCATGAAGGCCTCCGGGTCCGTGCGAGTCCCGGCGGTCACGATGCCCGTGCGGCAAATCTCCTCCAGTGCGCTGAAGTCCAGGGTGCTGGTATCCGCCGGGCCGCTAGGGCCGGCCACGCTGTCGGAGGGTAGGCCCGGGAGGGCGACGCCCACCGGGCCGGCCACGTGTCCGGGTGCTTTGTTGTTGTTATTACCGACCATCCCCTCCTCACGTGGTGGGGCGGCCGCGGTAGGTATGACGTCACGTGTCTCCCGCCTCCCGCCCCCACCACACGTGGCGGGTGCTCCAGAGGGGGGTGTATCCGGGCAGGAGCGACTGACCACCTCAGCCCACGTGGCCGCGGGCCGTTTCCTGTCCGTTGTTGTTACACGTGTTGGTGGTTGTGTGGTCTCACGTGCGCCGCATCCTGTAGCCGCGGGGGTCCGGGGTGTAGGCACACGTGAGCATCCTGTTGTGGGGTGCGCTCCGATCACTCGCTGGGCGCACCGTGCCCGTTTTTTGCCGCCGGCTGAGCGCCGTGTTGATACAGCGCATCCGGTCCGGGGTCGGCCGCCCTCAACGTATATCCGGCCTGTGGGGTGTACGCCACCTGGGCCGCCCGCCGGGCCCCTGGGGCCTGGGGTGCTTGCTGGCTCTCGTACCCCATGGTGTAACCCAGCTTGCGGTTACAGGCATGGAGCGAATGCCCGCACTGCTTTCCCACTGAATCGCAGTACGAGCAAATGTGCACCCACTTGATGGGGCCGTCCTCGTGCCCGCTCCTGTGGCGACACCCCCGGTCCGAGTTGAATTGTCTGCACGGCAATTCCCTCGAGCGTGACTTGCTTCCGCTATCCGCTCCGCCGGTCTGGGTCCCGGTCGTCATGGCGAGTCGGATCCGCTCTTCCTGTATCAGCGCATAATCCGACCAGCTCATCCTCCCGGTCTCGACCTGGTCGAATATGAATTGGCTCCATCTCCTCACGCCGGCCCACGGCGGGGACTGCGCGTCGATGGACACCTGGTGAAGGTGCTTGCACATATGGTCCCTGTCCTCGGGCTCTACGGCTCGGTGATCCCCCAACAGCCCTAGAAACGCGCTCACGTATTCCATAGGTCCCAGGGACCCCCTCACCTCCAGTTTCTGCGCAAGGGTATACACCCCCTCACGGTCGATAAACATGTACGGCTTGCTGGTAGGCCTAGTGATATTTAAATCTGAATGCAGCTTACCGGCCGTCCTATCTTGCTTTATCGCCTCCCGGTCGAGCTCGCGCTGGATGTACGATTCTGCCCCGTACCTCTCCCGTAGCTGTCGTGGTGGGGGCAGAACACGTGCTGCCTGGTCCTCGGCCCAATCATGCGTCCGTCTCTCAGCGGCAGACTGGACGGTCGGCGGTCGAGACGCTGCCTCCGGTGCCCTCTGCTCGGCTAGGCGGTTGATGGCGGCCAGGACTCCGCTTATCTGTGTCTTGACATCCTCCTTCATAGCCGCGAGGCCTACCTCAACGGCCACGAGGCGGGTGGTTTTCACGCTCCCGACCTCGGAGGCCGACTCCACATGCTCATCGGACGGCCTCATGGTCGACTCCGACGAAACCTCCGTTTCCTGAGCCTGAGACGTGCTCGGTCCCGCTCGGGTCTTTGGCATTTTCACGTGAACCTGTCCTCGTGCTTACACCCGTACTTTTAAACTCGTGCCCTGACGGCCTCGGACCGATACCCGTGGAGTATGCGGTGCCGCGAACAGCGTAGAGCCAAGGAGAAAAAGTGTAGTAGGTGTGAGCGTAGTGAAGCGCAGGAACAGAATGACATAGAGCGTTGATGCATGCTTCGCCACGTGACCTATTAGTTCACGTGACTCGCACGCGGGGGCGCGCAGGGAGCGCTAGTAGAGGGGGAGTGCGCTAGGTGGAGCAATGACCGCTCCTGACCCTACGGGCCATGAGCTACCAAGTAATTATCTACTGACCATTACTTGTCATATGCCAAACAAGAAACAGGTACTTGAATTAGTACGTGATTCACGCGGCTTCGTCTTGTGAATTACTACGCGATTAAAACTCGATGGGATATTTTTTTTTTTTTTGTTCAAATCTTTATTCTGGACTTGTATCTAGGCTCAAAGGCCTGTCTTACTTACAGCCAGTCAATGCGTCACCCAACATCAGGTGGGTAAGTTACTAAGAGAACAATTTACATCATTTATTAATTTTAGTAGTAATATCAGAAGAGGGTATGACCTATCTGTAATCAGGGCTTACTGCCCTTAGTTAGTAAGTGTGATGAAGGTTCATGATGATAGTTGATGGGGTTGGATGAAAGATTACATGCAGTTTGCTATATAGACTCACTTGAGTCACAGAATTTTTTCTTTTGGATAGTGGGTACAATGAAACGATAATCCTACATTTGCTTAGATTACCAATAATACTAGTCATTATCTTAGATCCTAGGTCATTTTATACAGGGTCCATTTGCGGATTCAATAGAATGATTGTCTTAGTTGATGCGCCTATCTTTGAGGCAGTCGCTTCCTTAGATAACATTTAAGTGGGGAGGGGTTTCTTATGGCACATGTCTCCCTATATGAGCTCTGACCCTAAACTTTCATAGGTTTCCTCCATAATATCTATATTATTGAGAGGTTGCTCCTGCTCTATTGAGAACCAGATCAAACTTAGTCAAGTATTTATTCTCCAGGGCCACAATAGACAGCAGGTGAAAACGGGCAAAGCTCACATCGATTTATCCACGGAAGAGACGATTATTTCAAAATAAAACTCCCAGGATAAATGCCTTTATTACCCACCTAATACGGAGTCTCCATGATAAGCTATATGGAGCCTACAGATCGCTACCGAGTAGAATGCGGACCTCCGGAATCTCCTAGGAGAATACGGCTTTTTTGGCCACCTGACGGGTATTATGGGAACTACTTTATATAAATAATTTACGACGCTGGGGTCGAATTTCTAATCATTTACAAGATTTTGTCCCTAGTAATTACTCGAAAGGTCTCCTTGTAGTCGACGCTACGTCATACTCCTCACTATTGCTCGGAGTTTTACTACGCGCCAACTACGCGGAGAATACGGCCACTCAGGTCGAAATCGTGGTAATATGAAGAGACGTCACGAGTTTGAGTCTGAGTTTATTTATGCCACGCATTTTGTTGGCTCCATAATTTCACGATTCGAAGACGAGTGACATTACGGAGCCAACAAAATGAGTGGCATAAATAAGCTCAAACTCAAACGAGTGGGGTCTAGATTTTATCCTACCCCGTTTCCATATTTTTTCAGCATCAGAAAGTAGTGGCATAAACAGCACATTATGTCACACCCGTGACATAAACAAATCCCATGTTAAGCCTATGGCGTTTTTTATTAGGGGTAGGATAATATTGTGTATAAATACCCCAGATTTCTTACCAGTATAGAACAATGATGAATGTAGATTCTAGCCTGCTGACAAATTCTACTCAGTGAGCCTGCATCTCAAAAACATATTGATCCGTAGCTCCCCTTCCCCAGTTGCACCTCCGCTAATGAAAGTGTTGCGTGAACATAAACATTGTGAGCAGAAAGGAGCTTGCCGATTCAATGTCGATGCTATTTCCTTTTCGAATAATATTATGGTCCACAATGCGTTGAAAACAACTCACTTTAATGGCACCAATTATGGCAGCCAATTAACACTGTGGCAGAAAAGACATGGCACCCCGATTGCACTAATGGCATGAGGCAGCCATTTTGTTATGCCCTAAGTGACCATCAATGTAGTTCTAATTATTAAAGGTTATGCGTCAGGGTTTTTTTGGTTTTTTTTAATATTATTAGCCATTTCTGTAATACAGACCTTCCAATGGTTACTGTGTCCAGACCAACATCGAAATGAACTTTACTAACTCGTATCCAATGCCCATGAGATATTTAGGAAAAATATCCACTGGGGGATTATATCACAAATGATAGCCCATTAGTCAATGTGAAGGGTCAGATAAATTCAGAAACCCATTCGAGTTTAGGGTCAGAGCTCGATCTCATCTCATTTGAATTGCTACGTTATTCACGCGGCTTTGCCTTGTGAATTACTATACAATCCAAACTCGATGGGATACTAGCTCAGACATAGAAATTAGCATGGTGACATAGCAATCTTTTACCATTTCTCATTTGTACATGTGCCAGACTATCAGAATCCAGAATTATTTGATGATAGCAAAAGAACATCAGCGTATACAAAGTATCCATGTTACAGTTATATATGCCTGATTCTGTTGTATTTACGCCACTATCCATACTAAAACTACATATGATAAACCCAGCATTCTCGTTATTTAACCATTTTTTTTATGATTATACTTTCAAGACACCATCTTTCTGTATGGTTTTGGATGACTGTGTATAAAAGGCACGCTGTATAAGACTGTGCTTATAGACTCGGGTCGCAGTCGGGCCCGGGATCAAAGCTGCCGCCAACGCCGCCACCAACACTTCAGCTGCCGATGCTGCTTTCACACCTGCTGCTTTCACACCTGTCAGCACACCCATGCCCGAGCTCACACCTGCCCACTCAAATGGTCACTGATCGGAAATTGAAGGGGGGAAGACAGGGTGGTCGGGTGGCGAACCTTTTTTTTATCAGTATACATACATGTGTATACACCAAACGTATATAACATATATGTGACCAGCATATATATATTGCGTACAGTATATTTTCTTCATATACACTTGACGACAAATACAGTCATTACGCTTCTGTATGGAGACATAAACTTTATTATCCATCGTATACAAAGCCCCCATTGAAAATGCATAGGGACTCAGTAAACTATTACCCATTGTATACAACCTGTCAGATACCATAACTGTGGTATACGGATTCAAACCTGTGGTATACGGCCTCACAAAACCATGGTATGCGAGAAATATGTCCCTTTTGCTATAGTGCAGAGAAATAGTCCCTATTGTTATACCTTTTAATATGGCAATAACTGGGTTTAATTTATTCGAAAATATGGATAATAAATACAACAAACGATGATTTTGTGGACAGGCGGCTCTGTAAACCACTCGAGGTTGACGTCGTAATACACTCACTAGCGCTCGTGTATTACTACGCGTCAACCACTCGTGGTTTACGGCCGCCTGTCCACAAAACCATCGATTATTGTCTATGTATTGTATATGCCACATACGCTGGCGTGAAATGTTGGCGTATATATATATAAAAACATGCCAATGTACATAGGATACATGCATTTACGCAGTGGTGTATATATGAAATAAGTGGGAGTTTTCATGCAGTGTTAGAAATAATCCAAGTACCAGCATTTGTCTTTAAAAACACTGGTGCTGGCGGAAGATTCCACCGGGGATCACGCCCGTACTCCAAGAGCTCTTTGATGAGAGAATACCATTCACGTTTAATAACACCTATTTCCATAGCGAGATAAATATTGTATGATCAGTCTCAAACAAGGGAATTTGATCTTGGGCTAGGACAAATAGAATCTAACTAAACATTTCAGATACTCCCACTCCAACACTGCCGTTCTGTATTCAAGACCATAATAAGCATACTTCTGCTGGATTAATTGGTAAATTAGGCAGCTGTCGTGAGTTATATTCATCTACGACACCCCAGGGTGTGTTCCGCTGGGAAACCTGTCTGTACGTGGGGGAGGTTGTGGACGATGTGAGTCAATTTTGTTAAGGCGGGCATCCACCAACCACGACAAGGCTACGACAATAGCTTCCCGACAAGGTCCACGACAGGCCTACGATTGGAAGGCTTGTCGTAGCCTTGTCGTGGTTGGTGGACCATAGATCCCGACAAGGGAGCTTCATAGACAATCTAGCTATTTCTTTTTCAGATTTAAACCATTTTATAATGTAAATCCACAGTTGATTAGACTACCCTTACAAAAGAGCACATGGGTCTTGTTGACAAAACAAAACCCAATAACACATGAGGTGCTTTCCACTGTAGAAAATAATCCCAGAGATTATGTCTGGTTTTACATAAATAGTAATAGAAATTAGTGTATATTATTTACCATAAAAATTATATATATATATATATATATATATATATATATATATATTCACTGGCACACAGTATTCCCGCTAGGTGGCATTATGGAGATTATATGAATCTTTGGGTTGCATTGTACGTCTTCAGCACGGGAGGCAGGCCAGTTGATTCTCAAGGCTTTAAGCCTAGTTTGTTAAGAATTCTTCTCCCTTAGAGCGTAGTGAGAGTACAGAATACGACTTAGAGGGTGTGAGATCTTATGAGAGGGGTGCACCGACACTGCTCCTGAGTGTGACAACTCTTTGTCGGATCCTCCCAATAAAACATCCCAACGATAAACGACATCCTGGACGATTTTTTCCATTTAGTGTTGTATGACAAGACAGAAGATATTATCTAGATGAACGTATTTGTATATAATACATTGTAAAGGCTTTAGATAACTTTTAGCATCAAAACATCGGATGCTTGCAGCACATTGTTTTATACAACACTATCGCCCCAAAGACAATTCTAAGATACTTTTTTGTCGTTTGTAGTTTATTCACGGTCCCCAGGCTGTCTCTCTTGTAGATTTTCGAGATAGTAGTGCCGTGACAATGTCATTAAAACTGTGTATGATCAATGCATAGGCGTCGTGAGGGTCTGCATTGAATGATCGTATACTGGATGAACGCATTTGTATACAACACCTTGTAAGAGGTTTAGATTACTCTCATTGTCAAAACTTCTTATGTTTACAGCACATTATCTTATACAACACTATGGCCCCAAGGACGATTCTTGGAGACTTTCTTCTCGTTCGTAGTTTATTCAACAGCCCCCTGAACGCCCTGCCGACCAGCTATCCCCTCAGTGGATCTATGTCTATTACCGCGCCTCTATTAGTCCAATAAATGGTTTTAATCCGAAAATAATCTCTTCAATGAGCCTCTGAAAATAGGGGGGAGGATAAAGCCAAATCATAAAGGGCCAGACAAAAACGTGTCGGCTGCCCATACTTTAGCCAAGGGAATCAGTCTAATATGATCCAATTTTCTCTCCACTTGTGAATCGCGCCTCTAGAGGGAAGCTTGTGTTGGTTGTCTTTGATCCCGGAGATTAGAGAGGCTTCTCTGCCCCTCATTACTGGATACCAATCGACCAGCGCCCCGCTGGCAGCTCCGAGTGGCGACCAACGACTTCATTCCGGAGAATCCTGCCATGTTTGTAGACACTCTCCTACCAGATCTTTCGCAACGCTAACGCTTGCTGATCTCTGCCTCAACCCAACACTGCAGGCGCCCGTTTCTTAATCTAATATCGTACATGAAGACCCTTTTTCTGTAAACCATAGAAACCCAGGGATGTGGGTAAATTCTAAACATCCCTCATGTATCACTAATACTGTTTTAGCGAACAGACTTAGTTATTATTAAATGATAACCCTTGTATAGGGTGCAGAAAGGGGTCTTCATGTATGATCCTGGAATATGATACGGGCCTCTGGTTCCCTGGTATCTAAATAAGGACAGGTGAACCAGCTAAAATTTCAGATTCAAAACAAGGCAACTTTCAAAAGTTTTAAAATCAAACAACTCATATATTATGAGTTGTGAAATGTGGGAATTGTTAAGTGGGCTTCATAGACAACTAAGCTGTTTTGTTTTCAGCTCTAAACCACTTTATTATGTGAATCCACAGTTGATCAGACTGCCCCTTCAAGTGGGCACATGTTTCATGTTTACAAAACAAAACCCAATAACACTGGAGGTGTTTTCCACTAAAGAAAGTAATCTCAGAGACTGTGTCTGGTTCGAAATAACAAACAACAGAAATGAGTGTATATCCTCTACCATATAAATATGTGTATCTCTATGAATAAATAGAACACAAAGTACTCCCAAAAGCACTCAGAATATTAGGAAACGTCCTTACTGTGGACGAAACGGTTCCTGTTCAAGGTCAGTCGTCGATTTCATACTGCCTGACGCCATAGGCTGCACCCCTAGCAGCGGGCAGTATTTAATAGACATTCGGACATAGGTATATAAAGATTTAGAATATTTGAAAAACTGGTGGTAGGGACAGATTCAGGCAGGTCGGTGCAGAGATACAATGGCCGGTGTAAGTAGAGCGCAGGATCTCTGCTTGGAGAGTGGTTAGAAGATTGAAGGAGAAGACAGGGTCCATCTCTCAATGAGAGACATCAAGCATGTCCTCACAAGGCGATTATACCACTCTCTCACAGAGCAGACTAGACAGGCTCAAGTCTTTGTGAACATTGTATAATTAAAGAAAATCAGTATTAAGTATACTGCAGTATGACTGATCTAAGAATCTGTATCCCAGCTAGGAGGGGGTGGGGAAGGTGGAGGGGTACAGGGACTGAAGCCTGTATCACGGTGAGGAGGGAGAAAGTAGGCGGAGAAGTACAGGGACTGAGGCCTGTATCACAGTAAGGAGGGGTGGGGTAGGTGGAAGGGTACAGGGAATGAAGCCTGTATCACGGTGAGGAGGGGTGAGGTAGGTGGAGGGGTACAGGGACTAAAGTCTGTATCACAATGAGGAGGGGTGGGGTAGGTGGATGGGTACAGGGACTGAAGCATGTATCACGGTGAGGAGAGGTGGGGTAGGTGAAGGGGTACAGGGACTGAAGCATGTATCACAGTGAGGAGAGGTGGGGTAGGTGGAGGGGTACAGGGACCGAAGTCTGTATCACGGTGAGGAGGGGTGGGGTAGGTGGAAAGGTACAGGGACTGAAGCCTGTATCACGGTGAGGAGTGGTGGGGTAGGTGAAGGGGTACAGGGACTGAAGCATGTATCACGGTGAGGAGAGGTGGGGTAGGTGGAGGGGTACAGGGACCGAAGTCTGTATCACGGTGAGGAGGGGTGGGGTAGGTGGAGGGGTACAGGGACTGAAGCCTGTATCACGGTGAGGAGGGGTGAGGTAGGTGGAGGGGTACAGGGACTGAAGCCTGTATCACGGTGAAGAAGGGTGGGGTAGGTGGAAAGGTACAGGGACTGAAGTCAGTCTAAGAGCACGCGTATTTCCCGGACCATTGTTACAGTGTCTAATAAGGGACTTTCGTGCTGGTCTTACGGTATAACCTGCGACAGTAGAACATAAGCTTCATTTCATTGGACATCTCCGTAAATTAAGGAGTGGCTCTGCTTCCTTGAGGCATCTTAATTAACTGCTCGTTCGCCTTACATCAGTACTTTGCAACAGACAGTGAACCTTCTAGCAAAAATCACAAACGAACTATAGGGCAGATGGGTAACGCTGCCGTCTCTCCACCGAGTAGGTGTTCATCAATACTGAAGGTGAAAAAGCATGTGTTCTTTTGAACTGAAGTCGCAAGATGATTGAGTGATAATAGGGAACTGTCACAATCTTAGCCCCTCTCAGACATGTATTTAGAGCCTTTCATGTGAGAACGAACATGTCCTGTGATCCTTAAATCATCCTACTTTGGGATGAGAGTAAAGAGACAAAAGAGGCATAGTGTCACTTTGAAAGTCAGTTAAAGGCATATTAGACAATTTGGCTTGAAAATCAAAACCCATGTCAATTTCCTGAAACTTGTATATATGATGATCTCCAAGTGTGGAACACATATCTAATTTTAAAATCGGGGGTAACTATGCTCGTTTTTGATTTAGAGATAAATATCATGGTCATATTACAAAAGAATATACAGGAATTCTAAAAAGTTGGTTTTCACATAGTAAAACCCATGTCAGTTTCTTAAAACTTTCACAGATTATAGGAAACGTATAGAACAACACATGCACATTTCTAAAAGCATAGGTCACTGTCTTGGTTTTTGAATAAATTTGAATGTAAATCAGTCAAATGTATATTAGCCTAATTTACCTATTGGGTTTGTTCAAACTCGATGATATGTTATACTTTACTCATTTGGTATTAGAGTTTATCTCACCCCGGTATTTTTCTCCGTATGCTTAACATTAGGAACTCGTACTCCACGGCCATGAAGTTCGTGTAGTCAATACTCAATGGCTAATTGGGTGATTCATTTTATCAATAAATCATGAAAACTCGATGAAAATACTCGATGAAAAAACTCGATGAAAATAACTTGGTCCGCACTCCACCTCGTTCGACCGCAGAGTAATTCACTCAGCTTAGCTTCGTGAATTACTCTGCGGTCAAACTCAGTGGAGTACAGACCAAACTATTTTCATCTCGTGGGTTTCCTTCTAAAAGTCAAAGAAACTAGTTTTGATTGATAATTGGCGCCAGTGAGTATTGTAGGATATGCCTTTAAATTCTGTAAGAACAAAGAGCCGTCGAACAGCTTCTGTCCCCCGATTGAGGGCGCCATACTTTCTGCCACCTGGTGACTGCTTCGTGTACTATCAATTGCTCTGTCCCCTCTAACATCAGAGACTTTTCTAATATTATCATAAAACTGGATTAGTTTTAATCTTGGACACCATATGCCACGACTGGAGTTTGGCATAGCGATTTCATGAGGCGAAGCCGAGTGATGTCCGGAGCCAAAACTTCAGGAGTGGAATGCGGTGGCCACAATTAAACAAATTAGGTTTTGGTTTTATCCCACCCCGCCTCCTCGATTTTGGAATATTATGTGATAACAATTCTGTATACCACTAATAAAACTATGTATGCCAGTGAGCGTGGCATATGGAAACTCTATGTTAAGCCTATGGATTTTATATACGTGTAAGAGGTAGGATAATTAGATGAACTCGGAGAGTTGCCTAGTATGTTAATATGTTAAGACAATCCCTATGGGGAATTAGAAGGAGAAAGGCGCCAGTATTTAGCCTACCCCTCATATAAATTTCCATGGCCCTAACTCGGTGTGACTGTATGCCACGGATTTGGCATAAAACATATGCCAAGGGTGCAATTAGAAACACATGAAGGTGTAGGATAAAATCAAAACGTCACTCAAATTCATATAATTGTTTACATGGCGTGAGTTGTCCTCTGCTACAGATATCACTCAGCTTCTTGATATAATTCTGCAAAGACAACTCACGCCATATAAACAACGATATGAAATTAGCGTGTGAAATAGTTTATGTATATATACAGTAGAACCCCGCCTAACGGACACCCCGCGTAAGCAGTCACCCCGCGTAAGCAGGCACTTTTGCTCAGAATGGAAATTTTTCCCTTCCTGAATATGTTCCTAGAAATTACATTTTGTAATTTAAAGTTTAATAATTTCGGGTCCAATTATGATATTGGAAGATGGATTTCAGAACTATCATCGTCTCTGTCTCTCCTACATATCGATATATTACAGTTGTATATTCGACCCACGGAAACCTTAAAACCCCGAGTAAGCGACAACCCCGCGTAAGCGGACACTTTGGCACGGAATGGAGGGTGTCCGCTTACGGGGGATTTTACTGTATGTGTGTGTATATATATATATATATATATATATATATGGCCTAATATGGCCTAATACACCTATATGTATATATATATGGCCGATATATATATGGCCTAATATACATATATATATATATGGCCTAATATACATAAATATATATAATATATATACAGGTATATTAGGCTGACGAGCTATAATACGTCCCGGCGACAAAGGGATAGAGGCGCTGCGTAGCCCGTAGCACATGGCGAGGTTGATTACAAGGCCTGCTGGCAGTGGCCGTCTGTTGTAGTGTCCAGACGAACGATCACGTAGAATGGAGAAGAGAACCGCCAACTGCGGCTGCCAGGTGGGAAGTCAGTCCAGGGAGCTGTTTCATTAGAAGAAAATACTCTCGTAGTTGGTCTCACTAACCAAATAGCGGCACTTCGTATTTCAATAGGAGAGGATGGCAACAGCGAGCGGCACTTTGGACCAAAGGGGCACCAACAGTGGTAGCACCCGTTTCAATAGTTAGTGAGCTCTCGCTGTTGGTGCAACTTCTCGCGAGAGGCTCTACCCTTTCGTACTGATCATAACAACAATTTCAAAATACATTTTATCCGATATCATAACATATATAAGTAAAGAAAAACATGCTCCGAATAATCCCATATCTATGTATTGACCATATATGGATTTTTATAATTCTCTAGTGGTCAATTACTTTGTGAGAACTATCATAATATTTGAAACCAAGAACTAGTGACTGCACTACTCGGTCGATATGCCACTGTGCCGCTCGATCATAGGCTATCACTTCCATGCCTTACAAGCGAGAGCTACAGTGTCGGCACTATACCTCAGTCAATAAAGCATGTAGGGACGTCAAATAAAAACTGAAATACGGGGAATGATACGGGGAATAGTTTGGAATTATTGAATTATTCATTAGATATGGATTTATTATATGTCTTGTTCGTTATGCTGGCATAGTGAAGGGAAGTGCCACCTCAATAGCCATTTCTGAAACGAGATTTTATAGTTTCCGCTGGAATCGTAGGAGGGATTAAAATGCCGATATCACATTTTCGTGAGATGCTGCATCGAAGATTTAGAAACACTGGACTGTTGTAAAGATTCAACACGTGTGCATCTTTCACAGATACTGTATCCAACGTACGATCCTTGAATTTAAGTCAAATAAATCGCAATATTTGACGAGAGAAAAAAACCATTGGTCTCAGCCATCACATGAACATGTTCTCCTTGTTGACAACAAAATGTGGTGTTGGTGCTGAAAGAAACCGGCGATTTATCGCTGACTGCAAATCCTCTTTGTCTGCCTGAGATCACATGAAACGAAACCAATGTGTAAACCAAAAAGAATGAATAAAGAGTCTGGATAAAAACCTGTCTGGGTAAGATATTGATGTAAATAAGAAGACATTCGGTACATAACATGTCTCCGGCCGTTATTCTAAAGGGCTGCATCACCTACACCAGAAGATGCCCGCCAACTAATACTGTAAGACGGTAGATTTATATATAAATTAGCCTCCAGAAGCATTCCACTGCAGGAAAGTAAAGCAATCCACTGCAGGCAAATAAAGCTGCATAGAAATTTTACATTTTCCTTTTGCTAGGTCAGAAATAAATCAAATTTAGATATAAATATATATTTTGTACATTATATCTTTTGATTACATTATACTTATATATACAGTAAAACCTCGCTTAAGGGGATACCCTCCAATCGGAGCAAAATGCTCCCTTAAGCGGGGTGGCTCCTTAAGCGGGGTTTTCAGTCTGCCGATAATAAGGCTATGTGGTATATATGATACCTTCATACAGTTGATACTTTGGCATTGAGAAACTGTTATAACCACACAGATGGCCCATAGACGCCTACCCAGACGCCTACATGGGCCTACTTAGGCCATTGCCTGGTGACATCAGTCTACCAGCCTCATACACACACTATAAACAGGCAATGGGGATAATCCGGAGTGTTGTCCCCACAATGTCCCGTCAGATTTGATAGGATATCCCTCCATAGTGTCTCCTTAAATATATATACACATACATAAAAAGAATTTCCCGAGAGGCCTCTCTCCTTTTTTCGCGCTGCGTCGGAGCTCAATGCAATACTGCCAGCCACAGTTGAATTTATACTGTTATATCCACAACAAATGCTACAGGGGTGTTGTAGTAGCACCATTATATTGGTCTACTATTACTTGAGGCCGTGCAGAGCTTAGTATTCCTCCAGGTCTCTGGCCTCAAACGCTCTCCTCGCCTTATCCCGGGGGGAGTCCGCAGCTCGGCTCACAACCACCACTCACATATTCACCTCCGTCTGGCAGACTGTTTTTTAGTATCGTATTGGAGGGAAAACAAGACGAGCGGCCTGAGAACACGTGCTATCTGCCTTTTAGTGCTTTTCAACCCCTGTTGTTCCTTACCTGGGCCCCGCTGCTCCACTTTTTGTGGTATCGCTAGCTATAATCGGATCTCAATTTTATTCTTACGATTACTTTAACGATCCGACTGAAAAAAACGTTGCTCCTGTAATATCGGATCGTATCCCTATACTCCTGCGGTATCGCTATTTTTTTTACGATGCGATAGCGAAACAACAATTCATGGGCACATATTGAATGAGACTGGGGAAAATTGATTAGTTCTTTAATCAAATACAGATGGCATCACAGTTAAAACTGATCTGACACCTGGTGGCAGGGGTTGGTGGTGCCACCATGGATCATTATTTGAAATATCAGATAAGGCTGTATTTAACCCACAGCGACATGATCCACATTGCTGTGAAGGTCCACGTAAAAAGTATCGCAACGAGCAGTATTTCATACGGCGATGCGCCTATGCGATTACGACACGATCCGCAAAATTTCTGGAGCAACTTTTAGGCCCTTGGATCGCTATTCTGCGATCCGCAGCTCTATCGTAAGCGTGGAGCAACAGGGCACTGTTCCTACTTTGTACTAGGAGCAAATAGTATGTTCATCATTGATGAATGGGCGTGCAATTTTAAATGAATACCAACTAAAAGGTTCAGTCTATGGATCGTTTTCTGTAACCTACTTGCACCAAGTCAACATGCCATTTCTCTGACTGCCTGAGTTTAGGATCAAAACATATCAAGCAACAGTGGGTCAATGAGGTATTTTTGGTATTGAGTGATTGGTCATGGTCAGCTGGGCATGCCTCTAAGACCCTCAGACACTAGTACCCTGCTCCTTATCCAATTGGACAGCGAATAGCACGCAGATAGTGAAGGGATAGATTTTTCTCATTACGCTGAAAGTGTATGATCATTCTAACCTTTTATAGACAACGTATATAGCGCGTGTTGGCACGCTTTAATAAACGGTCTTATATTGTGGAATCAAAAACTATCCAATATGTAGGTGATTTAGTTGTTTTATGTAGCTAATAACAGTTCATTTGTTGCTCAGGAAACACTCTAACGTGATTTAAATCGTATATGGAGTTAACCATAAACGAGAAAAAGACCAAGGGATTGCGGGTCGGATTATCAAATACATGTGTATGTTGAAGAATGCGGGAAGTCTTGCACTGCAGTTACTCGGCGGATTTCTCGTATTGAATTTCCACCACTCGGGAGTGACACTTTACGGTCAATTATCTCGGTCATTAAACGTGAAATGAGTCACTCATGAGATGAATAAACATCCGGCTTGAGTTGAAAGCCAAGAACGCAAAACTAGAAGTGGTGATTCTGTAAAACTGATCCGAAAAGAAACCAAAAACTGGCTTCTTTCAACACGGTGCTTTAAGCCCAATACACATCTACCGATTTCGGAACATTGATGTACCTTTGTCGGTGACAAACAGACGGTAATTTGTCTCAGGCCAGGCATCCTAACGGAGTCGGCTGTAGTCGGTAGATGTAGCACAGCTAGGCAAGGGTAAGGTAATGATTAGTGAACCACCTCCTTCAGATGGTATTTTGTAGCCGATATGTTCCTAAATCTAAATGGTTGATCAACATGATAAATCTAGTCGCCGACAATGGAACTTTGGTAAATGGCGCTTGATTGGGTGGCTGACATGCGCCAAGCTATTACGTAATTCGCCTCGGACAAGTCCACTGACTCTTATACGATTTGGGAACTAATCGTTCAATCCTGAATTAGTAGATGTGTATTGGGCTTCATAGTGTAGAAGGATTGGTGCCGCCCATCGCAGAATTGCTGGGGCTCAGTGCACGCCGGCACTTACACCTTTCACCTGTATTGTATACCTATAAATATCTATAACTAATTAAATAATTACCGAAACATGACGTTGTTGTACCAGTATTCAAAGGCCGCTGGGTGGTCGGCAGCGTCATTCTGCTACACATTCTGCACACGCGCGTATTCAAAGTATGTTGATATTGTTTCATACAAGTACAGTATGCTGGGATGGAAAAATACCAAGATCACGGGAGCGATTGGTATGCATTGTATTTCCTGCGCTACATTAGGGAAACTAGTTTACCTACATTTTTTTCCAACTAGGATAAATTCTATCCCGGAACGACAAAAATTAAATACAAATAGTTTACCTAGTTTTACTTGTACTATACGCCTCGAAATACCCGTAAATACTTAAAAACTCACCAAAATGTGTCGAGGCCGAAGTGAGTAACAAAGTCGCCTGGGCGGGCGAAAGTGACCTTCTGCTATGAACTACGGGCATGCATGATCGTCACTGTCGCGATGTTGTGGTAAATAAAATTAAAACTATTAGAAAATTCTTTTCTTTGTGAATAACAGTGTCATAACATTCTTTATAAACTCCCTGTATGATATTTTTCCAGATACCTATTTTTTATACTTTTTTTGTTTTTTTCCGATAATACACAAACTCGCATATCAGATTGAGTGTTCAAAGTATGGTGGTATGGCACCGTACCGGCACAGAATGGTGGTAGGCCTCAACTACCAGTTGCAGAGCAGAGGTTGGTATTTGGAGTATTTTGGAGCATAGTTGTATAGTACAGTAATAAAACGATGTTCCTGTAAACGTACAATTTTCGATCCGAACTCGGGACTTGGGACGTTTACAACTCGGTGTTAACAGCTCGTTGTAAACGTCCCAAGGGCCAGAGTGAGGATCGAAATTTGTACGTTTACAGGTAGAACGTTTTATCTTTACTATATGCTTCCAAAACATTCAGATTCCTACCTTATTTAAGTTGTTAGAGCCATTTTCAGTCCGATTTGGGCACAGAACGGTCGATGTGAACCCTAGCTTTCGCTTCTTCCATGGAATGTGGCTGCGACGTTATCGCATAGCAATGCGCATAGCAACATTTGTTGTCGCTTGGAAACCAGCCGGGAACCAGCCGGAAACCAGCTGGAAACCAGCCGGAAGAAAACATAGTGGTTGCTCTCTCATTGCCATCCTGTTTTTAAGGTGAATGCCATGGTTATTCATATTTTTATTAAAAGGTACTATACTTCGATATTTTTCTGTAGTTCATATGATTTTGCAGTATTCCAGTGTGTTTCCTTCATGTACTCTAACGTTAACGTTACCGATGTCGAAGCGTAGACACCGTCGGCCATTTTTAAATATCGACATCGTAATCATATCCGTTACGACCGTGAAATTAACCCTGATATACTGCACAGCATTGCAGTACATCATGGAGAGCAGCGTGTAGTAATTACGTCACTTACGGCAGTAGGTGTATAGTACAGGAATATAGTACTTTAGTCTTTGTCTCAAGTCCGGCATATTCATCGGCTCTCTATTTTTCTCTAACATCCAGTTATTGGCTAGGAGCTTTTGTTTACCAATATGCCCTGTCACATGCAGGGTGGCATAAGCTACTGGCATGAATATATAGAACAGTATCTTACCCAATTAGTAATAAATACGAACAATGTTATAATGAATGACTCGAAGGTGGGGATGGTGGAAACTTGATAAAAACAGGCTTTATTGAATAACAGTGTGACTCACCCCAACCCACACAGCCACAAATTGATGTAAGCTAAGATTAGAGGGAAACTATGTTCCGGTGAGCAAAAGTTCAAAGTTACGAGGTAAGGCTTGGGAAAATTTCCAAGCCTTACCGAGTAACTTTGACTTTTGCTTACCGGTACTTGGTTTCCCTATTCCTATATACCTTCAAATATCGATAAAAATGCTTAATTCTTTACCTGAAACACTTCCGAAGCAAATGGCCACCCTTATCGAGTAACCACAACAGCTATTGTTTCGTCCCGCTGCTGTAATGTATCACGTGATCAGAGCGGGACGAAAACGTCAGAGCGGGACGAAAACATGAGAACGGGACGAAAACGTCAACCTCGACACATAACTTATTTTTAATGCACCCCCCAGCAGCGGTATATAACTCTAGTTAGTTCAATAATGGGTATATAGGAATACATCTTTACCAGATGTAGTAACATACTTTCAGTGATCAATTGAACCGATAGGGGTCTAGCTCTGTAGAAAAATTATAATAATCGACCCAGACCTGTGTTTTATGGTCTTTTGGGTTATTTCTAAGAAGGATTCTTTATTGATTGTAAGATTAACATAAGTATTTCTGATTTTAAACCTTGTCCGTCCATATATAGACTCAGCGATAAATAGAATTCACACAAAGTAAGACACAGCAGCAGATTGGTCGATGGACATTATCCTACCCCTATTAAAAAACACCATAGACTCAACATAGGAAAATTTTATGTGGCATGCCGTGACATAAAGTGTTTTTATGTACCTAAAGAAATTTAAGAAAATTGACCAATCAGCGATCAGGAATTATTCACCTGTGAAAATAGTTCTGGCTGTGTAGAAAAATTCTGACATGTGTCAAACATGGCAATTTACGTATTCATAGAAGGATTTTGGTGAGTGTTATTTCATAATATATTTATCATAAAGTCGTAAAGACGGGGTAGGATAAACTCTAAACTGAACTCGAGTTAGCCTGGTCGAGGTTTATACCACTCTGGCCAGGCCTGCTACTCACTGCATTAAGCTATCGCTTCGCGCAGTAATATGCGACCTCTCCGTTGTGGCATAAACCTTGACAAGGCTAACTCAAGTTCAGTTTCTCCTATGTATTACACATTAACAAAGGTACACACATATGATCTGGCTGAGCTAAGCCCACTATTTCGGGTCAGATACATCCGATGCAACATTGTACACAATGTGACACCTGGGGTCTGTTTAATAGTCTAGTCTGGCTGTGTAGAAAAATTCTGACATGTGTCAAACATGGCAATTTACGTATTCATAGAAGGATTTTGGTGAGTGTTATTTCATAATATATTTATCATAAAGTCGTAAAGACGGGGTAGGATAAACTCTAAACTGAACTCGAGTTAGCCTGGTCGAGGTTTATACCACTCTGGCCAGGCCTGCTACTCACTGCATTAAGCTATCGCTTCGCGCAGTAATATGCGACCTCTCCGTTGTGGCATAAACCTTGACAAGGCTAACTCAAGTTCAGTTTCTCCTATGTATTACACATTAACAAAGGTACACACATATGATCTGGCTGAGCTAAGCCCACTATTTCGGGTCAGATACATCCGATGCAACATTGTACACAATGTGACACCTGGGGTCTGTTTAATAGTCTAGGATCATACATGAAAACCCTTTTCTGTAGCGGGTACAAGGATTATCATTTAATAATATCTAAGTCTGTTCGCTAAGACACCAGCAGTTACACCAGCAATAAAGCTTGTAACGGGCGAATCCTTGGAGTCATTCATTCAGCTTACTATGAACACCTGATAGTAACAATACCACATAAAACTAACAGATATTCAACAGCACTGCATCTAGTGCATCCCTACATGGTATATCGCAGTTGTTTCATACAGATTCTATTCACGAATTAACCCCCAATGCATGGAAGACTCGCCATATTTAGAATCTACAGTAAAACCACACCTCACGAACACCCCACATAAGCGGACAGTCATTTTGGCATGAAAATCCATTCAAACCCATGTAAATGGACACTTTACAGGGAGACCTTATTTCGATTGTTTATTTATGGTGTATGTATGTGTAAGGCAGGTAGACTTGTGCCTAGACAATCAGACACCAGGAAAAGGCTAAGAGGTTGCGTCCATCAACCACGACAAGGCTACAACAAGAGCAGACAAGAAAGTTCAAATCGGTGCCTTGTCGCAGCATTGTCGTGAGGAGGGGAGTTGTCGTGAGCCCTTGTCGCAGCCTGTCGGGAAGTGCACGCTCTACCTAAATATTCTATCGACAACCTCCCAACACGCCACGACACGCCACGACACGGCTCCAAAATCGAACACGTTCGATTTTGTCGTAACCTTGTCGGAAGGCCCCCGACAGGCCCCCGACAAGCTTCATGTCGCAGCCTGTCGTGGCCTTGTCGTAGCCTCTTGTCGGGAACTGTGGTCCACCAACCACGACAAGGCTACGACAAGGCTTCCAATCGTAGAGCTGTCGTGGACCTTGTCGGAAAGCCATTGTCGTAGCCTTGTCGTGGTTGGTGGACGCCCCCTCTTATGTAGGCCCCTGTAGGTAGGTGTAGCCGTTTGTGGGATGTCTATGTAGTTATAACAGTGTCTATGCCATAGTACTATACACCTATGCCCCAAAATACTCCAAATACCAACCTCTGCTTTCCAAGTGGTAGTTGAGGCATACCACTATACTGTGCCGGTATGGGGCCATACCACCACACTTTGAACACTCAATCTGAAACGCGAGTATGCGTATTATGGGAAATACCAAAATAAATGATAAACAATGCGTATCTGGAGAAAAAACATATACAGGAAATTTATGAATGATACTATGACACCATTATTCCCATAGAAGAGAATTTTTTATTAGTTTGAATTTCATTTACGAAATCGTGGCTATGAACATTGTGAGAAAGCCACATAGCAGAAAAATCACTTCCGTCTGCCCAGACAACATTTTTAGCACTTAAACATCGACACATTTTGGCGAGTTTTTTAATATTTACAGATATGTAAAGGTGTATAGTGCAAGTGAAACTTGTGAACCTAATAGGGACGGGTCTTCATCCAATTAGGTTAACTAGTCTCCCTTATTTACCTCATATCCATTTAATCAGAGAGTAATCTAAAAAAAATCCAGGAGTGTATCATATAAAACATCAAAAGCCTGGAACAGTAAACAACGAAACTAGACAAATAGAAACATGCGAAAACTTTAAATGGTATACCAAAGGAAATTTTAATGCCCTAAGATTAACTTACCAGGAGTTGTAGATTTTTCTGTTCCCAAACCCTCCCCTCAACATTAATGGAAAATAATAAATAACTTAAATGTATTGTATATACCATATAGTATTAGTTTTTGCCTTGTACTACCCAATGAATAAAATATGTATACTAGAATTAATATGTTATAACCAAACGTTGTACTGCCTACAAAATATATGAAAACCTACTGATATTGTGTACATGGCCCTGGAGCCTACTGAAAATATGATATATACAAATATCCTAGTAGCCTACTCGAGAATAAAAATCAGACTAAAAAAAATATACATATATTGATCGACTAGATGTCTACACGATTGACCCATGAATGTCTGTAGAATTCTGGATCTCCCTCCCGCGACCATTCCCGGTTTATAAATGGCTTTAATGGTAGGTACAGACCAGTCTGAGCTTTGGCATGCCTTTTTTTGGCATGACAGGCTTTGGCAGAAGAGGCGCTTTGGGCATTGCGATTTGGCAGCTACTGAAACCAGCCCCTGCCTTCCATCAAAGCTCTTCTCTTCTCCGATGTTCTCTGGGACCTACCCTAATGCCAGTCTGCGACCTGCATGCGAGACCACTCTCCCCCCAGATCTTTCGCGGCGCTAGCGCTGGCTTAGATTGGGGGCTGTTGAATAAAGTTTGTTCGTTTCTGGTGCTGTGCTGGACGATACGATAACTCCAACGATAAAGACATGCTGGACATGTTTTTTACATTCTCTGTTGTATGACAGAGGAGAAGATATTTTCTAAATGTACGCATTTGTATACAACACTTTGTTTTAGGTTTAGATTACTCTTATTGTCAAAATATCTTCTGTTAACAGAACATTATTTTATACAACACTATGGCTCCAAAGACAATCCTGGGAAACTTTTTTCTCGTTTGTAGTTTATTCAACAGCCCCCTGGTTCCCTGCCCAAATGAAATAAGGGACTGGTAACGGGTTCCTACGTAACATTCGCGCAAAACCTTGTTTCACATCATTCTAGCCGCCGGGGATGGGGTTTCCCTACGCTCTGGTGCAAAACATTGGGCTATCCCTTTATCAGTAAGGCGGTCAGTAATCACAAACATCTCAAATTTACTTACTTTTGCAGTATTTAGCAGCAAAATCGCATTAAAAATAAGTTATTGCAACCTGTGCCATATAAAGACATCACTGCATAGTTCATATTTTCTAATGATAATCCCACAATGCAACAGATAAATGGAGGCATTACCCATAGTGCACCAAAAAGAATGGAACCTGTTACCTGGCCTATAATGTGACTAGGCCAGGCTTCCAGGCTAGCCCTGGCTTTAATCTCTGCCCCAACCCAAAACTGGTTCCGTGGGTATCCACTAAAGACAGGGCCCGGGAGACCAGCGAACATATCAGATTCAAAATAAAGCAGCAGTCAAAAGTTATAAAAGTCAAACAACCCACATGTCATGAGTATGGAAATATGGTAATTGTTAAAGGAGCTTCACAGACAATCTGACTGTTTCTTTTTCAGACTTAAACCATTTTATAATGGGAATTCACAGTTGATTAGACTGCCCCTTCAGAGGAGCACATGGGTATTGTTGACAAAACAAAGCCCTGCAACACATGAGGTGCTTTCCACTCTAGAAAGTAATCCCAGAGACTGTGTCTGGTTTGAAATAAATAATAACAGAAATGAGGGTATTTTATTTACCACATAAATATGTTCATCTCTATTTACAAGTAAAACACAAAATACCCACAAAAACCCTCAGATTTTAAGACATTTTTAAAGCTGGCATATGGGCCAGATTTGGGTGCAAACAGGCAGGTTGTGGCAGAGATACAAGTGGCCGCAGGAAGTAGAGCGCAGGTTCTCTGAGTGATGCGAGACTGCCGCCATTGACAGGAGAATCTGAACTGTACACGAACCTCGTGCTCATGATATTCGTGATATCCCGCTGTTACACTGGCCGCCAGAGCTACACTACGTTAGCTCTAGTTGGGTTAAATCTGGAACACCTTGACCACTACCTGGAAGTGTTTGTAATTCTCCCAGCAGGTGTTTTATGTGACGTTGACCTATGATTGGATATTTTTGCACTCTTGAAGCAATTTTTACATAATCTTATTTCCTTTTTTGGGTATTTTGAATAAAATAACCATAAAGGTAGACTTATTTATCAATTTGGTGAGCTGTAAATATTTCTTGATAGGTATTTCTGCTCTCAGAACCCAGGCATACATGAAAACAACTTGGTCTGAGAGTGCGAATTCGTGGACACGAGCTAGGTTTAATCATACCAACCCCTAAGTCTTAGGTAAAGTATTCACCTGATCTCCATTCAGGGGTGAACAGCTGTCCTATGTTATTAGGCGAGGCCCTTTGCAGTAAGGGAACCAGCGAGGAAGACTGAACAAAATGGCAGAATTCAAGAACCAGCGAAGATCTAACGGAAAACTACTTCTAAAACACAGTTATAAAGTAAGGGACAGCTATTTTGAAGGTTGGCGAAGACAAATGGGTATATATTTATCGATTCATTTTTTTTCATATATGTCAGACTGCGGCTAGTCTGGAATGACAAGGCAGTGTTGGGGTGTATGGAGTCGGCACCCGGCCCTGTTTGGGGACAGGGCCGGGTATACTGGCTACCTAAGTCTAAGCTCAGTGCAGACAGGGGCGGGTGGCCAATCTATCCCGCTGTCTCTGGGCTGACCGCTAGGGCGCTGGGGTTCGGCCCTGTGTGTATCAGTATAAACTCGTTTTCATTGGCCAACGAAAACGGCTGAGTTTTTAGTTACCCCACATACAAGCCCGTTTCCATTTGCCGACTATTTAGCACCGATCTGCAGTCGGAAACCACCGATAGATCTACTGAGTTCACTGACGCCAGATCGGTGAATGGAAGCGAGGATGCTCACCGATTCACTGTTCCATGTGAATTGAATTCCCCATTTTTCCTTGAAACTGGTGAACTTTGTACAGAATGAGAATTGTCTCAAAGACACTGGTACACTGGCCTTCTGCTCTGTGTTAGCAGATGGTGAAGGGTTAGTTTTATGCAACAAGCCCATCACCCAAAAGTTGGGACGTTAGGGCCCAGCAGAGACCGTGGGTGTGAAACCCTCAGTCGGGCCTCGGTGGCACCGCAACTCCGCATTCACACCTATAATGCCGGGAGCGAGAAATAGCATAAATAGACATTAGGGCCCACCTAATTTTGCAGAATTGGTTAATATTCGTTAGCTTGTTAGCACTAAAAACGTAGTAGACACGGTTTTCACAAATTTCATAAAATGTAAGTAATGATTAAACATGTATGCATATTCCAATGATATATGGCAATGTTATTATAGGTGAGCCCTAACGTCCCCATGAGTGGGCAGTAACGTCTCGCCTCTCGGATGGTGGGCCCTAACGTCTACATATCCTATTTGACCACTCTAACCTTTGGGCAGTGTGTATGAGCGTGTGGCCCAAACTCAATAAGGTAACCCCGAAACAAACAAATGATGCCAAGTTTTCACAATTTGCGTAATATTCTCGCTCAGCCGACACTTTGCAATAAATATTTACGAACTCTTCTGCCAGTCTTTGATTCTGTTCAGAAACACCTGCTCCTGAATTGGTCTCAAAACGGCGGCGCCTACAAAACGTGGGGCTGGGAGTTGGCGGAAGACACATGTTTGACGTGAGACCTGATTCATTACTCATTACTCATTACTCATTTTCATTACTCATTACTCATTATTCATTATTCATTACTCATTACTCATTATTCATTACTCGTTATTCATTACTCGTTATTCATTACTCGTTATTCATTACTCATTATTCATTACTCATTATTCATCCTATCCCTAATATATAATTCCACAGGCTTAACATTGAGTTTCCGTATGCCACGTTGATTGTCATACAGAGTTTTATATATGTCACTAGTGTTATACAGAATTGTTATCACGTAATATTCCAAAATCGAGGAGACAGGGTAGGATAAAATCAAAACCTGATTCGTGTTATTCGTGGCCACCATATTCCACTCCTGGAGTTTTGGCTCCGGACTTCACTCGCCTTCCCCTCGTGAAATCACTATGCCAAACTCCAGTCGTGGCATACGGTGGCTAAGATTAACACTCATCCAGTTTTACGATACTAACTCCTATTAGATATTTAGGAAAAATATCCAAAGGGGGATTATGTCACAAATGATAGCCCATTAGTCAATGTTAAGGGTGAGATGAATTCAGAAACCCATTCAAGTTTAGGGTCAGAGCTCGATCCCATCGAGTTTGAATCATGTAGTAATTCATGCGGCTTCGCCTTGTTAATAACTACGTGATTCAAACTCAATGGGATACGAACTCAGACCCTAAACTCTCATAGGTTTCCTCTATAGAAATTGATCCGTGTTTGGTCTGTGTCCTCGTTCACCATCGACTTTGGAGTGCACAGTAATATGACCAAGCGCGAATATATTTCCGACTTTATCTTAAGTGGCATTTACACAGTGAGATTCATGTTCCTCACAGGGTTCAAAATCGCATGAGATTTTGTTCCTTTTTAGGGTTAAATGTCTTAAACAAATACAGAGAGGAAACATGTCTCAGGGAAATGGAAATTCTGACGTTGGGATTGTGTTCCAGTACCGAATCTCAGCAGGATTTGTCTCAGAAAAATACCATGTGAGGTACATGAATCCCATCGTGTGAATCCCACTTTAGCCATGAAATATGTATCTGTTTACCACCCATCGAGTATGAGTAACCATACTTGCAACACTTTTGGGGATGGGGAGTTAGCTCAGTCGTTAGGGCACTGGACTTGTAGCCCCAAGGTTGTAGGACTCTGTCGGTTCGAGTCCCACCCCCAGCAGTGGTAGATTTACTGCTATATCAAAGGCCAATCCTTCTCATACCATGTGTATGTGGTGTGGGAAGTAAAAGAACTCGCACCTCGGTAAATGTGTAGGGGTGAGATTTCTACCTGAATTCATCACATAGATTCGATCACCACCCTTATGGTTTTAAAGAACCTTGAGAAAGTCTGGTAAGGATCTATAATGGTTGACTGGACGTTAAATCCAAAAATAATTTTAAAAAAGAAAGCCTTTTGAGTATGAGTTAATGCGTAGAGAGTTAATCCTAACCAGCTACGACAATGGCTTTCCGACAAGGTTCACAACATGCCTACGATTGGAAGGCTTGTCGCAGCTTTGTCATGGTTGGTGGACCCCAGTTCCCGACAAGGGTCTACAACAAGGCCATGACAGGCTGTGACTGGAAGTTTGTCGGGGGCCTTCTGACAAGGTTATGACAAAATTGAACATGTTCGATTTTTCCCATGACTGGACCCTTGTTGTAGAGTGTCATGGCTTGTCGGGAGCGTGTCGCAGAGGGCTACAATAGGAAATTTTGGTGGAGCGTGTACTTCCCGATACACCCCGACAACGCTGTCGCAAAGCTCCCCTTCTCACAAGGCTGCAAAAAGGCTGTGATTGGAACTTTCCTGTCAGCACTTGTTGTAGCCTTGTCGTGGTTGGTGGACGACCCCCTTAATCCTTAACCCATCAAGGCCTGCGCTGATGAGACATTCCCCTGACTTGGCTCGGCTCATGGACACTCCAGGATCACCAGCTTGTCAACAGCACGTCTCATTTCAAGCCAGACGTCTCTTGACCACTTGATAATGCTCATTTTCCGTCTACTTGCCCTCATTAGTCCCCCTGTCTAATCACTCGATCTATGTATAACAATCATCAGAAGCTACTTTCCCTCATTAACCTCAATAGTCCCCCTGTCTAATCCCTCTATGTGTAACAATCATCAGAAGCTTTAACAGATTATCAATATCATATACCTATGCACGAACTTCTATGAAGAACAAATGACAGATTAGTCAGTCAGGCTTTTGTTACCCTGAGACTGTAGAACAGCCCAATCTGTGAAACTTTGTTACCCAGCTGGAAATAGTAGCCGACTGGTGCAATGGTGTGAAGTATACCAGTCTCAGGTCCATTTGTCCCACCGAGTGTATCCCAGTCTCACCCCTACACCCCTACACAGGGTACACAAGGTACACAGGGTACACAGCCGCCGACTCAGGGTACTTCCCCGTGTGAATAGGTGTTATTTGGGACCACTGAGACTCACAGATTGGGGGAGAACATGTGAAATACATTTGTCTCACCAAAATGCCCCTCTAGATTTTAAACCTGTTTAAAGTCAAAATCTCATGAGATTCTGTGGTGATTGTCGCCGACAATTGCAAGGGAAAAAGGTTTTCTCAGGAAAATGGAACCTTGTCATTCACACGAGGATATTGTGTTCCAGTACCGTATCGCAAAAGGATTTGTCTCAGACAAACGGCCTGTGAGGTACATGAATCCCATCGTGTGAATCCCACTTTAGTGAAATTCGATGGACCAATATGGGCTCTTGCACTGATTAAACGACACCCGTGTGGCGACGCATGCGATGGTGACATGTGAAGTATTCAGTGCATCCCATGCCATCCAATATCTCTTTTTTATTGCTTATCTGAAGCAGATATCTTACAGGGAGGTTCCTTGGAGACAGAATAATCATTCGGGGACCTTTACGCCAAGAGCCTCTCTCTGACTATCCCTCCTCCTCCACCTCTAATAAAAACCCTTTCCGCTAGCAGATATTTCCACCAATCGTTAAGTTTGGTGTGAAAACTCGTCAATTTTACCAAGTATTTATCACGTACAAATACATTAAGCCTGTTTTTGAATTATTATATACCCGAAAATTATGGAATATTACTCTATGTGTACCTATGCCGTATATACTGTAAATACCCACCGTTTCGCCATATAGCGTAAAAATACCGTACGGAATAGTGTTCCGTACGGCAAAATACGGAACACCTTTCCAAATGCAAGATACGAAACACTGTTCTGTACGCATCGATTAAAACATCAGTCATTTACCATATTAAGTTGATCATTTTATTAATTTCGGATATATGTACATTAGTTCAAATTAGCACACAATTATGTTTCGAGATGTAAAATGCTCCTAGCCATAGGTAATACACCACTTCACTCGAAATCACTGATAACACAAATACAATTCTAAAGGTGTAATATTTCTCATGAAATATGATTAGGAATGCCTTGAGGAAATAACACGTCTATGCCTATCAGTAAAGCTGAAATCTTCAAATCAAAACGGTTATGAGTAGTGTGGACAGCCCTTTTAAGGTAATAAGATCATTGCAAATAATGGACCTTTAGATCACTGGATGCGCATTTCCCAAGTGAATAGAGCTACTAGTTTCCCTTGAACATTAACATCCCCTTTTTTGGGAACCATTCAACTGATGAATAGAAAAACCACGTTGATGGAAGACCATAGGACAAGCTGACGTTTTCGATATGGAAAGCTAAATAACAAAAGAAGAAGACCACTATAAATGCAGCCAGTGTCTACTGTAGTTAGCCGGTGGTTGTCTCCTGCTGCTTACTGCTCTAGCTAGAGTGCTAACATAACCTTTGATGTTCGGTCGATATCACCTAATACAAAGTGTCTGTAAAAACACATAGGGAATGTGTTTCCGCATACCACGATATATCCATCTAATACAAAGTGTCCATAGAAAACACATAGGGAATCCGTATCACCATACCCAGAGTATTCAGGTATATCCACCTCAAACAAAGTGTCCATAGAAAACACACAGGGAATGCGTATCACCATACCCAGAGTATTCAGGTATATCCACCTCAAACAAAGTGTCCATAGAAAACACACAGGGAATGTGCATCACCATACCCAGAGCATACAGATATATCCACCTCATACAAAGTGTTCATAGAAAACACACAGGTATTGTGAATCACCATACCCGGAGCATACAGATATATCTACCTAATATAAAGTGTCCATAAAAAACACATAGGGAGTGTGTATCACCATACCCTGAGCATACAGATATATCCACAAAATACAAAGTGTCCAAAGAAAACACATAGGGAGTGTGCATCACCATACTTGGAGCATATAGATATATCCACCTCAACCAAAGTGTCTGTAGAAAACACATAGGGAGTGTGTATCACCATACCTGGAGCATATAGATATATCCACCTCATACAAAGTGTCCATAGAAAATACATACACAATATTGACTGGTTTCAAATACAAGCGGCCATATGCTCCGAGGCGTTGACGCATAGTGATATCCGAGCATATGCAAGGATATTGCGCAGAGTCGACTCTGAGGAGCATACAACCGCTTTTATCTTAAACCAGTCTATATTGTATTTATCATCCAACTTTTCTGGACATGTGGCATGTCGATATCAGTTTGTATTGATTGTGCACTATTTTTCCGTACGCACTATTTTTCCGTATGCGCCAGCCGGAGCATACAACATATCCGTATGCGCCGGGTATGTCCATACAAACTCCCTATTTGTTTTCTATGGACACTTTGTATTAGGTGGATGATAAATAGGGAGTGTGTATCACCATACCCAGAGCATACAGATATATCCACCTAATACAAAGTGTCAAAAGAAAACACATGGGGAGTGTGCATCGTCATACCCAGAGCATACAGATATATCCACCTCATACAAAGTGTCCATAGAAAACACACAGGGAGTGTGCATCACCATATCCAGAGCATACAGATATATCCACCTAATACAAAGTGTTCATAGAAAACACATAGGGAGTGTGCATCACCATACACGGAGCATACAGATATATCCACCCCATACAAAGTGTCCATAGAAAACACATAGGGGATGTGTATAACCATACCCAGAGTATTCAGATATATCCACCTCAAACAAAGTGTCCATAGAAAACACACAGGGAGTGTGCATCACCATATCCAGAGAATACAGATATATCCACCTCATACAAAGTGTTCATAGAAAACACACAGGGAATGTGTATCACCATACCCAGAGTATTCAGGTATATCTACCTCAAACAAAGTGCTTATAGAAAACACACAGGGAGTGTGCATCGCCATACCCGGAGCATACAGATATATCCACAAAATACAAAGTGTTCATAGAAAACACACAGGGAATGTGTATCACCATACCCAGAGTATTCAGGTATATCTACCTCAAACAAAGTGCTTATAGAAAACACACAGGGAGTGTGCATCGCCATACCCGGAGCATACAGATATATCCACAAAATACAAAGTGTTCAAAGAAAACACATAGGGAGTGTGCATCACCATACTTGGAGCATATAGATATATCCACCTCATACAAAGTGTCCATAGAAAATACATACACAATATTGACTGGTTTCAGATACAAGTGGCCGTATGCTCCGAGGAGTTGACGCGTAGTAATATCCGAGCGTATGAGCAAATAGTATGTTCATCATTGATGAATGACCATGCAATTATAGATATGCATAACAATTAACAGGTTTGAGTTAAACTCAGCTATTGGATAGTTTTCTGTAACCCACTTGTACCCACAGTCAACTTGCCATTTCTGCAACTGCCGATCTAGAATCCAAACACATCAAGCACCAGTGGGTCTGAAGGTATTTTGGTCTTGATTGATTGGTCATGGTCAGATGGGCACGCCTCTAAGACACTGTGACACTGGCTCCCTGCTCTGTTCTCAATATCACAGTGAATAGCACACAGATAGTCAAGGGATTGTTTGTATGCAGTTCCATGAAAGTCTATATGGACCCCTCTAACTTCTAGATGATGTATATAGCGCATGCACGCTCTAAAAAGTGGAGAACTTCATTTTTAAATGACTACTCTGGCGTTTACACTAAACGACAAAAAACGTGATGACCGTTGATGGTCTAGCCAATTGTCGTCAGGTGGTTTTCGATTATGCTATCTAGGCCGTAATGGTCATCAACCCTAGAATGTACTCAAGCGTTTGTCCTAGACGACCTTTGATACAAATCCAGAAGATTAAAGAAGAAACCAATAAGTTTTGGTCAAAGTCGGCGTTCTCCACGAGTTTGATGCAGAGTGATATGAACGAGGCGATAGCCGATTGAATATCACATAGCATTCAAACAAGTGGGAGAATGACTTCTTTGACCAAAACGAGTTGTTTTCTGTATTTATCTAACCTCTGTACACACCTAAATAATGGACGACACACAGGATATACACCATGGAGAACGGACTGCAATACTTGTACGGGCATGGAGAACGGGTTCCCAATGTTAAGCCTATGGACATTCATTCCAGGGGTGAGATAAAACTGAGTCTTTACAGAATCGCCAGCTGTCTAGATGACGAATTCAAGCCAGCTTGAAATAGTCGTCGGCCGTCAAGTGGTCTGCAAAATGTAATCAGACGATCTACAGACAATCAGATGATCCAGAGTTGCCATGCACTTGGCGTTTACATAAGACAGTTTCTTGCCTTTTATGGCTGAAAGTCGTCAGGTGGTGCTAAATTCAAGAATCGCTGCTTATAATCGTCTAGTGTAAACGCCGGGTACCGATTTTTTGTTGGTTCACAAAGCAATAGTTGTTTTGCAGAATTCATAATTGACTATTTGACATCATAACTCTGATACCGAGCGCTAACAAAGTAATTGAATTGCAACACGCGTGATTTGAAACACGAAATCAAGAAAAGGGCAGCCATTTTTCTTGACGTGTGCTTACTTCCCGGAATCCCAAGTAAAAGATGGGATTAGAAATAGTGTAAAATCTAAAACGTCAGAACAAAACCGCCATCCTAATTCTAGTTGTAAACACCGGCCTTTAAGGTTTAAGAACATGTACACAAGATGTTATAATAGTGTTCTTTTAATTAGCGTTTAAAATGTAAAGGCTGTCTTTAAAGAGGACAGCCTGTCCACACCACGTTTCTAATTTCCGGAGACCCCCCTGAATGTGACGTGGTAATGGAGTCAGTAAAACCTGCATCACGTGACGTCAGTTTTTACACGCGTCTTGAAACAGGTATTACCACAAAGAGGCAGCACATGCAATGGGGTAGCCATGGGAAGGAAATTTCATTGTGACTTGACATGAAATAGATCATCAACCTTTCAGGTTTTTATGAGCATTTCCATGAAAAAGGAGTTACTTTAATGAGAGCCTTTTATCTTTTTACGGAGATTCTTTATCATGTTTTAAAGGCATATCGGACAATTTGGCTTGAAAATCAAAACCAATGTCAATTTCCTGACAATTTGATATGATGATATCCAAGCATTTTTGAGCACATATCTAACTTAAAAATTGGGGGTCACCATGCTAGTTTTTGATTTATAGATCAATATTCTGATAATTTTATATGAGAATATATAGAAATTGTAAAAGTTATTTTTTCACATAGTAAAACCCATATAATTTCCCTCAAATTTTCATAGAATATAGCACATATATAGTGCTACTTAATTAGGTATTAAAAATCATAGGTCACCGTCCTTGTTTTGGAAAAAAAATTGAAGAAAATCATATTTTTCAGTACATTTCCTAATTAAATAAAGCAGATGCGAATTAGCCTATTTTACCTAGTAAGATTGGATAAACTGGACAAAATGTTAAATTTACTCATGTAGAATTAGAATGGATCCCAAGAAACCATTTTTGACAAATAATTGACATTATTCTAAAATCGCCAGGCAGCGCCACTGTGAATTGTAGGATATGCCTTAGACTTGCTTAAGTCTTGACTATGAATATTCATTAAATGATTAAAGAATATCGGGATACAATTTATCATAGTATGTGTCCTTCTCTGAGTGGCCCATGAATCAAAGACTTGTCCACTCTGACCAGAATCTCCTGTTTATGGCCCCAAGCCACTCCCTGTAACCCTGTAACTTCCTCCTACCCGTCCCCTCCTCCAGTTTCCTGGCCGCCTATGTTGTCATAGCAATAAATTTAGCCTACTCCTGACTGTGACCCGATTAAGATCAAAGTGGGAGGGTATCAATCTCCCATCATATATCGCACCAGTAGCCATGATATCTATATGGAGAGTGTTGGAAATACTGGTGCTATACAGCGCCAGAAATCTAACACCATTACTGATTGTAGCAGTCCCTGTATCCCAGCGAGGATCGCAGGTCTACAAAGGATGCAGGGACTGGAGCCAGTCTAGATATGCCTTTAAAACAGATGATCCATTGGTTGCACGTATACTGCGCAATTCAGGCGTGGCTTTACTCCCAGCCTTGTGACAAAATGTTAAATGCAATCCCTTTTAGCTTTTTCAAAATTTCAAACGAGGGGAATTTGTGAAGGTACTGTTATCTACTTAGAATAAGGGTCATCCATAAAGTATGTTTGCATAATTTCACAAATCTCAGACCCCCCCGTCCCTCAGTGTGTACGTACCTTATGGATGGCCCCTTACTATTTACACCTACAATGAAGTTAACTTGATAAAGTTCTCATGTAGGAGGTACTGTAACTGCCTGTCACTGTACAATATGTCGTTACTGCCCGAGGAATTACAGTTTTCAGAAGCTTTAACAAACTTTAACCAAGCGTTTACATTATACGACTAAATATGTGGCGACTGTAGATTGTCAAGCCAATTATTGTCAGGTAGTGGCCATGTCCACCACAAAAGTCGTGGAGCTCAGAATGTCCCTAAGAATTTACATTGAGGACATAGAGTCGCTGGCAATCTAGACGACTAATTCAAACCGGCTTGAAATAGTTGCCGGCATCAGAGGATGCCTAATAGGTGTGAGATGGTCCTGTATTGCGTAATCAGACGTAATCAGACAATCTGCAGTCGCCATGCTCTTGGCATTTATATTAGACGATTTCTTGAATTTTGTGGCTGAAGTCGTCAGGATCAAGAATCGCCGCCTAGAATCGTCTAGTGTAAACACCGGTTCAGGGAGATGATGTGAACTGCATACATTGTACACGGGTCCAGGTAAAACTGGGAAGAGGCCTGCAAAGGACCTCATAACCACCATAAGAGAAGAAAAAGACAGCATTCCGACCTTGGTATAAAGTGTGAAGTGACGGTGTTCAATTAAGCACAGAGGATGAATAGTAGAATTAAGCGACGGAAGCGACAAGAAACTTACTACATTTTAGAACTAAGGAAATAAAGCGCTGTTAACAAAAAAAAAATTAAAAAGTTATTTAAGCCATCAAAGACTTTGCGAAAGCCACTAAATGTGCCTATATTTGCGCATATTGTTTGGTCATCTGCAAGTGTGTACTCATTCATTAACGTCCCGAGTAATCTGACTGAGATGAGAATGAAACTTAATGATCTTCGATACTTGGTTTTCTCATTTGTTATTTTTAGGATTATTACAGCCAAGGATTTGTACAAATCACAGTATCCAAGGGAGTTTGAAACATGAAATTCAGCTGATGTATTATTATCTGGAAGGTCTCCTTCAAATACCAGTTACTGTCTTAATGGAGCAAGAGAATTCATAAAATATAAGCTGCAAAAAATTCTTAGTAGAAAATTGAGGATTTGTATTAGGACTGTAATTGGTGAGTTCAGTATAAAAGAGCTTCACTGCAAGTGCAAGTTTCTATTTCTAGATCAAAGCCGTCTTTACCTACTGTTAACTTATAAAGTATCTGGAAGTTGTCACTCACCCAAAACTAGAGGTGAATACAAACAAATTGTTTGAATGAAACACAAACCAGCCTATACAAAAACTGCCTGCTTAACTCTGGGTAAAAGTTTGGAATGAGCTCAATGAAGAAAAGCAAACCAGTTTCATAGGACATGCAAGGGGCGAGTAAAACGAGTAAAGGACAATACAAAGGGTGAGTCACACCAGTAAAGGGCAATACAAAGGGCGAGTCACACCAGTAAAGGGCAATACAAAGGGCAAGTCAGAACAGTAAAGGGCAATACAAAGGGCGAGTCAGAACAGTAAAGGGCAATACAAAGGGCAAGTCAAACCAGTAAAGGACAATACAAAGGGCGAGTCAGAAAAGTAAAGGGCAATACAAAAGGGCGAGTCAGAACAGTAAAGGGCAATACAAAGGGCGAGTTAGAACAGTAAAGGGCAATACAAAGGGCGAGTCAGAAAAGTAAAGGGCAATACAAAGGGCGAGTCAGAACAGTAAAGGGCAATACAAAGGGCGAGTCAAATCAGTAAAGGACAATACAAAGGGCGAGTCAGACCAGGAAAGGGCAATACAAAGGGCGAGTCAGAACAGTAAAGGGCAATACAAAGGGTGAGACAGACCAGTAAAGGGCAATACAAAGGGCGAGTCAGAACAGTAAAGGGCAACACAAAGGGTGAGTCAGACCAGTAAAGGGCAATACAAAGGGCGAGTCAGACCAGTAAAGAGCAATACAAAGGGCGAGTCAGAACAGTAAAGGGCAACACAAAGGGTGAGTCAGACCAGTAAAGCACAATACTTAAAAGAAACCAAATGAGAGTTAGTTGAGTTGTTTTTTATCATACGATGGCAAGGTCACATATTACCACACGAGGCAAAGCAGAGTGCAGTGAGGAGCAGACCTTGCCGGAGTCAAGTCAGACCAGCAAAGAAAATACAAAGGGCAAGTCAAACCAGTAAAGGGCAATACAAAGGGCGAGTCAGAACAGTAAAGGGCGATACAAAGGGCGAGTCAGACCAGAAAGAACAATACAAAGGGCGAGTCAGACCAGTCAAGGATAATACAAAGGGCGAGTCAGAACAGTAGTAACGGATAATACAAAGGGCAAGTCAGTCAGTCCCTGCTTGATAAAGAACTTTGACCATTTAAAGGGTTGTATGTAGTCAGTTGGTCACCTGACACTGATTAGACTGTGTATCATGTTAACAGAAGGTCTTCAGAGAGCCTACAAAGCAGAAGACTACCCTATTATTGCTTTGCTGCACAGCGAATAACTGAAGAAATGCTTGGCATATAATTCTTTTTAAATTTAGAACTGTCTTTTTTCAAAACCTTCAGTATGAAGTTTCTCCTTTTGACGCATAGAAGCACAACTTTGCAATACCTACTCTCACAGGTTAGATCAGTGCTATTTTGACTAAAAAAATGAAGTTAAAAACAAAACAAAGACAAAAGAAAGTTGGTTCATTAATAATACTTGACTTGAAATTATTGTCTAATGTAAAATATTATCTTTACAAATGACAAGATATTCTATCTACCAGAACGTCCATGCTGCATAAACGAAATCAAGTGTCTCTATGTTGAGTTTTACATTTCCTGTGTTCGGATTGTTGCTTTTACCATGAATTCCACGGTAGACGTGACCAATTGTAATATTGCCATTTCAAATTTCATAGTTGCTGTAGTGCTATGAGTGCACAGATTTACCAAATACAGCAAGTGAAATTCCACTATGTGATGGAATTACAAGGAGTCACATAAAATCCATTGATATATTGCTAGTTCCAGAAATTTCTAGATTGTTTGTTGTCTTCTGTAATGGGACAGAGGGTTTTTGTTGACTTAAAATGTCTTTGAGTGAGGGAAATCAGTGACAACACTTCAACCTAAATTTTGCATATCACAACATGTAGTTCCGTGATGGAGATCTTGCCACCTCAACTGCCCCTGCAGTAATAAATGCAGTAGATAAAAGTTTTCAGAAATGCAATGCTCAAATTATACCAAAATGTCCTAAACATACACTTTCCATGCCATTTTATATTTATATTGTGATATCTGGACTTGAATCTGCCTATGTGGTGTACTTTTGTAATTCCGTCACAATGGAATTCATGTTACTGATATTGTTTCCACTAGGACTGTACTAGACGTCAGTATAATCTGTGCGATTATAGATTCATCAATAAAAGTTTCATTAGCGTTGATTTGGATTAGAGATTGGCGATCTACACTCACCGCGTCCTGGCATCGGATTAGTATCGGTTAATCGCTCGTCCCAGGATGGTCCTTTAACGATGGACCTTCTTGACCTTTTCGCTTCACATGAATTTATATGGATTTATATTGATTGAAGGTTCCCCCATGACATTCTGCCCCCCACCCCCATCCTGAGTCACATTAAAACATGGATACTATAGAGGAAACCTATGAAAGTTTAGGGTCTGAGCCCGTATCCCATCGAGTCTGAATTGCGTAGTGATTCACAAGGCGAAGCCGCGTGAATTACATAGCGATTACATAGCAATTACGTAGCAATTTATCTGACCCTCCACATTGACTAATGGGATCGCATTAGTGACGTAATCCCCAATTGGATATTTTTCCTAGATATCTCATGGACGTGAGATACGAGTCCCCATTGTTAAGTCTATGGAGAAAAAACCAGGGGTGAGATAAATGAACATTCTATATTTGTTTCTCTGGTGCGAGGTTCAAGTATGTTTTTTTTCACCAGTGATTGTTTAGCGTTGGCGTGGGCAAGTGTGGTTTATTGGATATACAATTGTGCAAGATGGAGTGTTCACATGTTCATACAGGATAGATGGGTTATTAGCTTGATTATGTACCTGCTTTTTTGAGCGCGGGAAAACGCGCTCATATATATCATCTAGATGTTAGAATGCTCACACAGGGTTTCAGCTTGCTGTAAAGAATCTATCCCTTCACTATCCATGCTCCAACTATAAAGGCCAGGTAAAATGGTCAGGTGTCCAGTATCCAGCCTTACCATATACCCTACCCCACTACTGTCTTGGTTCCTAAAAATAGACTTTTTTATTTCTAGTCTTTTTGAAGACAAAAGGATTCACTAAGTCAATCCTTTCATTAAATGATAAACACTTAATTATGAATACTATAATCTGCTACGAGAAAAACAAACTATTAGATGATAATATTGACTAAATGTGGTATCTACATTTTCAAATCTGGTGGGACAGACCTAAAAACATTGTATTCAGTGTGTCAGAACCAGTTTTACTGCCTTCAATCCTGTCACCAAGCCTTGCGCCTGAGACTTGACCATAGACTTGCTAAAACTCTTGATCATGGACACTCAAGAAGACAGGGAGGGATACACAGAATGCCATATAATGATTTCTTTTTAAAATAGCTTACTGACAGATGGTTCATATAAACAGATACATTATCTTCAACCAAGCAGTAAGTAGAGAAAAGGAGACAGATAGATAACAATGAGACAGAGTCAAACATACATGCCATCCAACAGGGACAGAGACACATGTAAATTATGACATACATATGGACAGACAGGGACAGAGACAAATATATAAACAGAGAGAGTTATACATACAATATACAGACAGAGATAGTCAGGGAGACAGACAGAGAGGCAGACAGCTGCAGACAGAAAACAGACAGGGACATATTAAGATTTAGGTATAATCTGGACCTGAAGCCACTCTACAGTTATGCTATAATAGCCCTCATCCCCTCACCTCCCACAACCAAAATCGCGCCAGTCCACTCGGCCGATTACGGATGAGACCAGTCCCTATGTCACTCAGAAGGGGTGGAGGAGTAGGACACAGTGACTGAGGCCAGTCTAGCTTGCCCTCTTACCCCTTCCCCCCCCCCCCCATGTCTGTTTTTGAATGGTTGAGAACGGACTTATCTCCTATTGTCTCCCGTATGTCTTGCCTCCCCCCGTGTCTGTCTTATTATATATCTTTTGAATCTTTTTAACCACACTGAAGAAGTCCGCCAACTCTTATAAACACCTGAAATGGAGTAGTTCTGTAGCACCCATGAGACATACAGACAAGCAAAGGGAAAAAGATACAAATACAGATACACACATGATACACGTAGACATCCCTCTCCTTACACAGACAAATCATGTTTGCAAATATTCTTTGCAGGACATAACTTTGACCCTACCTGTCATGGCTCTCACTGCTCTGCCACCTTTCTCTCACCTGGCCTTGCAAATTCACATGCAAACTACAGTATTAATACCTGTGTAAATACAGATATTCAGACAACGGTACACAAATATATATAGAGAGAGATTGAGCATATATTGTAATAGTTACCTTATCTTCTTGTACTGGCTATAGTGCTTGTCAGGGTCGCTAATAACGGCTGTGTGTACACTGCTGAGTGTCAAGTGTGTCTGACTGGCCCGAGCTCTCTGAGTGCCGGTTTTATTATTACCCCAGTCCAGCACCCACCGCATGTACTCTGGCCGCCAGAGCTACACAGAGCTCAGTCGGAGACAGGGGTTGGTTGCCAATCTACCACCGCATGTAGCAATGACCTGACACTGCACCCATGTTTCACCATTGGAACAGAGCCCTCCCGGTATGTTGTGACTCTAGAATGGTTCTCTGCCCAAATGTGACTAGTCCAGGCTTCCAGGCTATGACTGCCTCTCCAGATATGAATTAGTACAAGGTCCTAGAATAATGCTTGGAGAGTTTCTAAACAGAATGGTCCCGTTTTTTTGTGCGCCGGTATAGAAATATCGGTGAGGGTAGTAGATTTCACTCAGTGAACAAGCTTTCACTCAGTGGTAGGTGGTGCCACATTGCATAATCTAAGCAGAAAAAGTCATGGGTCATTTCACAAGCTGGCTGTTTCAATTGACTGATTTTGGGTCAGCAGTGCCAGAAGTCCGTCGGTGGATCCTGACTCTAGATCAGTGACAGGAAATCGGCCTATATAGTCACAACTATCTAACAGCAGGAAAAGACGAGAAATCGTTTAGCGTAGACGACTACAGATCGTCTGATTACGTCTATTTCAATGCGGTACTTTTTTTAATAAAAGATCGTCTTGTGTAAAAGCTTGAGGAAATTCTTGAGGCGACGACTATTGTGGCCGATATTGTGTAATCGAGCACCTCCTAGGGGGTGTTTTTAAAAATAATTTCTAAAACTAATTACGATTAGCACCAACCACAGCGATACTATTTAGAATATTCAAGTCTTTTAAACGTATTTTAAACGTAGTTTACATAGCAAAAGATGAATAAATTGTAAAAAAAAAATATTAAAAAAATCGCCTTCTCAACAACTTAGATTTATGATTTTTTAGTTAACGTCTTTTGAATACTATCCTTCGTAAAGACTGATCACTTTAAGTAACGAGAATGAAACAAAGACCATGATAAGAATCGTTCTTTCTTTTAAAAACACCTCCGAGGTGACCATCGGCTAGACGATCTACAGTCGTCACGTTTTTATTCCTCTAGTGTAAGGCCCGGCGTCCACTGAGTTCCCGATACACTGCGATAGGCATCTCCAGATATAAAATCGATATCGCGTTGGAACGTCAGCTATAACCCAAGGAAGACAACCCCAAGGAGCATAGTACCACTACGTGGATGATCAGAACTATAATAATTTGGCTGCACTTGGGTCAGGATACCCACATAAAGTCTAGCTGGATTACATTGATTCTTAACGTTAAGGGGGGCGTCCACCAACCACGCCAAGGCTACGACAATGGCTTTCCAACAAGGTCCACGACAGGTCTACGATTGGAGACCTTGTCGTAGCCTTGTCATGGTTGGGGGACCCTAGTTCCCGACAAGAGTCTACGACAAGGCCACGACAGGCTGCGACATGAAGCTTGTCGGGGGCCTGTCGGGGGTTTCCGACAAGGTTACGACAATATCGAACATGTTCGATTTTTGCCATGACTGGAGCCTTGTCGTGGAGTGTTGTAGTTTCCTCGATATCATTGTCGTAGTGTGTCGGGACCATGGACGCCTTTTTTACGGCATCCAGCAACGTCTACCACAGAGCTCCCCTTCTCACGACAAGGCTGCGACAAGGCACCGATAGGAACTTTCATGTCGGCACTTGTCGTAGCCTTGTCGTGGTTGGCGGACACCCCCCTTTATTCTGTTACAGAGAAGGCCTATTTGTAAAGTGTTAGAGGGTGCGTCCACCAACCACGACAAGGCTGCGACAACGGCTTTCCGACAAGGTCCACGACAGCCCCACGATTGGCAGGCCATTGACAGACTGCGACACGAAGCTTGTCTGACAAGGTTATGACAAAATCGAACATGTTCAATTTTTGCCATGAGAGGAGCCTTGTCGTGGCGTGTCATGGTTTCCTAGATCTCACTGGCGTGGTGTGTCGGTACCATGGACGCCTTTTTTTCGGCAACCAGCGACGTCTACGACACGCCACGACAAGGCTGTGGCAGAGCTCCCCTCCTCACGACAAGGCTGTGACAAGGCACCGATTGGAACTTTCTTGTCCGCGCTTGTCGCAGCCTTGTCGTGGTTGGTGGACGCGCCCCTTTAAAGGGGTATCCCACTATCACGATTTGAGCCTCCGACACAATACGATAGCCTTACGACAAGCGTTCCGATGAAAAAATGAAATTTTATCGGAAGGAACGGGTCCATCGTGAAAGCTAGACTCGTTCCTTCCGATAAAATTTCAATTTTTTCATCGGAACGCTTGTCGTAAGGCTATCGTAGTGTGTCGGATGCTCAAACCGTGATAGTGAGATACGCCTTTTAGGCCCAGCGTCCACCTACTACGATATGGCTCCGATATGGTCTACGACAAAACATCAAAATCGCGTAGGAAGTTTACCTGATATCGGAGCAGTTTCTGCAATTAGGCACCGAAAAAAACAACCTTACGATGCGTGGTGGATTGGCATGTCTAGACATATGTCTACGATTTTGCACCTTCCCGATATGTCTCCGATATATGTTTTTTGTATTGGTACCATACCGGTAGGTCTACATTTCTGGTAGGTCTACATTTCTATCGTAGTAGGTCAGGTGGACACCAGGCCATATTGCTTTGCTCTCAACTAAGATCTCTCTGCTACTAGGATCATCTTCGATCTTTGATCCTGGTGGAGGACAAATCTTTCGAGACTCAAACTGTTTGTTTGATCTAGAGATCATTATCATGATAAATTATTTGTCAAAGAGTATATATAGGAATCCTATAAAATTCTTTTTCACATAGTAAAACCCATGTCATTTCCCTCAAACTTTCACAGAGTATAGTATATCTATAGTACTACACACCTAAGTTTTGAAGGAATTAAAGAAAACGATATTTTTAGGTACTTTCCTATGCAAATCAAGGCAATGTGAATTGGAACATTTAACCTATTAAGGTTTGATAAACTGGAGACATATTTACTCATTTAGATTTAGAATGGATCACAAAGAACCAGTTTTCGTTGGTAAGTGACAATTGATAAATCGCCAGCTGGTGCCACCGTGAATGGTAGGTCAATAATAAGTCAAAATTGGTTTCATGGGATTCATTCTAATTCTAACATTTAGTCCAGTTTATCAAAGCTTAATTGGTAAAGTAGGCTCATTTATATTTGCTTGATTAACATAGGAAATATACTGAAAAATATGGTTTTCTTCAACTCTTTCAAAATCAAAGCCTATGAATTTTTTTTTAATTCTATATATTCTAATATAAAATGCTCATAATAGTTATCTCTAAATCAAAGACTATCACGGTGACACCCAATTTTTAAGTTAGATATGTGTTCCACAACACTTGGAGACCATCATATTAAATTTTCAAGAAATTGACATGGATTTTATTTTTCAAGCCAATTTGTCTGATGTCCTTTTGTGTCCCGATGATAGATGATAGTCCATATCCATAGCGGGCTATCTGCGCTGTCTCGGGTGAAAAGGTCAATCCTATTCTCCGTCTGACGGGGGCGGGCCGCGGGGTCACCGCGTACGTCACGGAGTCGGTCGGCGTATCAGGGCGGGGAGCGGTAACTAACATAATACATCAACACTGATTAGATTTCCCGCCCAGCCACGTCTCAAATATAATCAACTCGCTGCTCATCGCGTTCTCCACTCGCCGAGCTCAGATGGATGTTTACGCCCAATGCCCGATTTCGGAACATTTATGTACCTTTGTCGGCGACAAATGGACGGTAATGTGGGAAACACACTGTACGATTTCATTCCCACCGATTAACTCCCTAAATCGCAAGCGCATTTTAACTTGTCTCAGGCGAATTTGAGCATATAGTGTCGACCATTACAGCGGGATTTATGGCAGTTATTATCGTGAGTTAATCGTGAGCAAATTCAAAGACGATGAACTGTGTATATCGTGAGCGATTTGAGGCCACCGATAAAGGAACAAGTGCAATATCGTAGTATATAGGGGCTAAATCGGTGAATAGGGCTTAATCTGTGTGTGGCATGTTTCATTTCTCCTCACCCATCGACTAATTATGTTCAAAAATCGGTAGGCACCACGGGGGTATTTCTTAAACTCCATTGTCGCCGACAACGGGAAGGAACATGTTCCTTAATTTATCGGTCTCGATTTCGGAACATTGGCAAAGTTCTTGAGGGGAGTGCTACACTAACCGACCCCATTTCTAGGCCTCGCTTGAGCTTACGATTGTTCTTTTATCGCCGAGAAAGGAACATTCATGTTCCGAATCGTACGGTGTATTATGGCCTTAATTTGTCTCAGGCAAGGCATCCTAACGGAGTCGGCCGTAGTCGGTAGATGTAGCACAGCTAGGCAAGGGTCAGGCAACGATTAAGCTGGATGCCCATCTACCGATTTAGGGTTGAACGATTAGTTCCCAAATCGTATTTCGGTACCGACTACAAATTGGTGCCAAATGATAGGCCAATAAAAAGTGGCCTGTGTATGGTTGATATTTACCCTGGATATTCGTCATTTGGCCATTTCCATAGCCAATTATCCACCACTAATCTGCAGTCGGGAACCACTGATCCCCTTAAAGCCCAATACACATCTACCGATTTTGGGACATTTATGTACCTTTGTCGGCGACAAATGGACGGTAATTTGTCTCAGGTGAGGCATCTAACAGAGTCAGCCCTAGTCCGTAGATGTTGCACATTTAGGCAAGGGTCAGGCAACGATTAGTATAGCACCTCATTCAGATGTTATTTTGTTGCCGACAGGTTGTGGTTTCTATGCTCCTAAATCGGTGGCCAAAATTTTATCAACATGTTGATAAATCTAGTCTTGACAATGGAACGTTGGTAAATAGTGATTGATTGGGTGGCCGACACAGGCCAAGGTATTACATGATTCGCCTAGGACAAGTTCACTGACTCCTTTACGATTTGAGAACTAATTGTTCAATCCTGAATTGGTCGATGTGTATTGGGCTTAAACGCAGAACATGTAGGAGTCTAATAACCTCTCCTGAATGCAGCATTATATACAGTAGACACTCAACAAACCACCACCTCGCTAATCTGACCACCTTACTTTACCACCACCTCGCTAATCTGACCACTTCGCCTCAACACCACCTCGCTAAACCGACCACCTCACTAATCCGACCACCTCGCCTCACCACCACCTCACTAGTCCGACCACCTTACCTCACCACCACCTCGCTAATCCGACCAGCTCCCCTCACCACCACCTCACTAATCCGACCACGTCGCCTCACCACCACCTCACTAAACCGACCACCTTGCCTCACCACCACCTCACTAATGCGACCACCTCCCCTCACCACCATTAGCCGACGAAAACGATGTAGATATTTTGCGCCAGCAGTGCTAAATGTCGGTCGGTGGTTCCTGACTGTATATCGATGATGGAAATGGGCTATAAGGAGAACTAAAACAAATCTACACCGTCGGCCAATAGAAACGGGCCTATATATGAGATAGGGAATTGAAAATTGTAGTAGAAATGGCCTGTTATACCATACTAATACCCTACGTATACGTCACGGAAAGTTTCCTGTTGGTGGAAATGCAAGATATGTAGGTATAGAACATGATAATCTGTTTCTATATGGGGAAAGTTTTTTCTGTTACGCCGTCTTTGAAATGAAGCCAAACGAATCTATACGTCGGACGAAATGGATGTCGTTACAAATAATAACATTGTTAGTGATTATGGACTGCATTCGTATATCCACCTTAACCGCCAAGGTTGATGAAATAGATACCATGTTAAAGTGAAATCCGCTTGCATACATATAGTTGAGAATATTTCTAGAGCGAGCACTTAAGTACAAAAAAGCCCAGTAGAACAGACTGACTAGAAATACAGATTTTAATGTAGCGGCAAATTAAAGTGGTTAGAATCTGGTGACTGTGTTCCTACTGAAACCTCCTTCAGAAACAATTCACAGTGGCGCCACCTGGTGATATTTAAATAATGTCACTTATTGGTCAAAACAGGTTTCTTGGGATTCATTCTAATTCTATATGAGTAAATTTAACGTTTTGTCAAGTTTATCCAATCTTAATAGGTAAAATAGGCCAATTTACATTTGCTTGATTAACATAGGTGATATGTATTGAAAAATATGGTTTTCTTCCATTCTTTCAAAAACAAGGACGGTGACCTATGGTTTTTAAAACCTACATAAGTAGTACTATATATGTACTTTATTCTGTGAAAGTATGAGGAAAATTAAATGGGTTTTACTATGTGAAAAAATACTTTTTAGAATTTCTATATATTCTAATATAAAATTATCATAATATTGATCTATAAATAAAAAAAACTAGCACGGTGACCCCCCATTTTTAAGTTAGATTTGTGTTCCACACCACTTGGAGATCATCCTTTTAAATCTTCAGGAAATTGACATGGGTTTTAATTTTCAAGCAAAATTGTCCGATAGGCCTTTAACTAGCTAGAGTGCACAATAAAGCTATTTTTCACTGGCTGACAAAGATGGCATCAAGCAATTGAGTTCTTCGGTGTCGGTCGGTGGTGAGCATTCTTTGCAGGTGTTGTTTTCATTCACCTATCTAGCGTCAGTTTACCCAAAACATCTGTTGGTGGTTCCCAACTGCAGATCAGTGCAGAATGGAAACGGGCTTATATTGCATGAGTCTCGCCAAACGAATCGGGACAATTTCAAATGTACAAAACATAAAAAAAAAACCTGATAACTTGGATTTGCGGATCCGTGGTACGGGGAGTAATGGAAAGGTAACATTTAGACACGATAGACATCGTACGAAAAAGTACGAAAAATTACCTTGGGCTAGAGGAATATAAGCGTGGGAATGCAAAGGAGTTCTGCAGAGAAATGCACACTGACTAAAGTATTTTGCAATAGTTATGACACTGAGGCGTATTAGAATATAAAAAAATTTACGATCATTTATGACATTTATAAGGCCACCACCGACTGATTTTCTCACAGTATGATAGAATCGTTGGTGATCTCTAGGATTTATCTGGAAACCCGGAAAATGCAGGAGAGACAAGGGATATACTGCACCCTCACCGACTATTTAATGCCTACCTGTGATCGGTGGCCACTACCGACTCACCAAAAATATCATTGATCGGTGCCGTTTTCGTCAGCTTACACTAAACCTCCAATGTATTGGAATTTAAAAAAACTAGGATCTTACATGAAGACATTTGTCCGTACCATTGTGCAAGGGTTATCATTTGATAATATTTAAGTTTGTTTGCTAAGACAGTTTCAGACATCTATAAGGTCGTCCATAAGTATTGAGTAAAGTTGACCCACATCGTCACTGGCTGTCAATGTTGAAAAACTGGAGTTCAGACGCAAGAGGCAGCTCATGAGTATCTTCCACAAATTGTCTCAAAAACTGGATAATTTTGAAACAGGTAGAGATGATAAGGTTAAACTAAAAGAGTACACATTCAGAACTGAGGGTTACAGGCGTAGTCCAGCCTATCGTGGTTTAGATATTTGGAACAAACTGAGCACAGAGACGCAGAAGGCCAGAACAAAGACTGCTTTCAAATTGCTGGTGCTTAAAGAACTCCTACAAATGTGACATTCAAAAGTATTATCCAGAGCATTACTGGATGTATATGTAGAGTATTATATACCTGTGGCCGTATGAACTACGTATACTACCCGCTCCTATCCATGGCGTATTTATATCCGTACGCCACACTGTGACGTACGGGGTATGTGATCATATGACTAGCTAAAACTTTGCCATTTTTAGGTATATGATAATACGAAAACGGGTTGACTGTCTTAGTACGTCAAAATACTTGGTAAATTTACTAATCAGATAGGTCCCTCTGCTTTCGGCATCGGGATGTATCTGGTCAATAATTTTACCGCGTATTTATGACGTACGAAGACAGTGAGCCAGTTTCCGTATAGTATTGCATGATTGATCCCTCATCATTCATTTACTCGTCTCTCTCGCCCTTTCCTATTTACTCAATAATGTGCATGGTGACTTTTGTGTTGAAATATGACTTTAATCTATGTTTCATGGAAGATCTGTTATCTAACAGAATGAAATAAAAAAAATAATTTGTCATACATAAAAAGGAACTTTATATAGGACCCTAGATTATTCAACGGGGCCCTGAAGTATTGTTACACGAGGAAACCCTGCAGAGTATATGATAGGTAACATACACGCTATGGCGGGAGGCACCAATATGCACCATTAGGTCTTGAGGCCCACTCCACTTTAATTTTCATGAAGGACGGGGGCGTCGGTGTGATGGGAAACACGACCTACTGATTGATGGAGCAGTGAGACCGCTACCACAGACACTGCCCCAGTAAAGCCCAGGGGCCCCCTTTATCGTTCTAGGGCTACACCACATGTTCTTTTTTCGTGAATTCGAGGGAAATATTCAAGACTATCAGTTGAAGTCAATTGTGCACCCCTTTTTTCAAATTTCACGGATTCTCTTCTAAAAAAAAATCATCAAATCATAATTTTGCAATTTGCAGACCGCGAATATCCTGATACCTTGCCCCACCTTCCGTGTAACCCAGTGAAAGCTTGCGGTCACGCGATGACATTGAGTGGTGGGGATGGGAGTAAAACAAACTCACCTGCGGTATACTGGCGACGATGGAGAAGACCCACGCCATGAAGAGCATGATTTTGCCACGCCGATCAGCATCTGTCAAACTCAGCGGGTGCATGATGGCGAAGTAGCGGTCAAAGGAGATGGCGATGAGGATGAAGGAAGAAAGGTAGAAGCCAAGAACCCTGAAGAACATGAGCAGGCGGCAGGCGGCGTCTCCGGCACGCCAGCCCACTGTGACGTGCCAGCCGATCTCCAGGGGTAACATGACGAACGTCACCATCATGTCGGCCAGTGACAAGTTCATGATGAACATGTTGACACGTGACCGGCGCCGACGGTTCCGGAAGAGGATGATGAAGACGGTGAGGTTGCCGATAGCGGCGACGATGAAGAGCGCTGAGTACGCGATGACGGAGATTAGGCTGTCGCCATTGAAGGTCAGCTCCCGTGGTGTTGGCTGCGATGCATTCGGGTCACCGCCACCGTAACCGGAAGTGGTGACCCAGATGTCACCGACGATGGGCGCTGCGGTCGGCGCGCACTCGGCCACCGCTAGGGGACTCTGGTTCCCACCGACGGCGGAGTGGTCGACGTAGATGACGTCACCATGGTAGGTGGTGAGGTTCCCTGGCGGCTGGCACATTCTGGCAGAGGTGGAGTCGAGTAAAAGCATGGTAAAGGCTCATTCCCCACTGTTGATATCTCGTCCCGGCTCACACAACACAATTCACTCAACTTTTTAACTGAAAATTACATAACTGTGGCTATCAACAAAAAACTGATCTGACCCCTTGAAATGAAGTCATAATTGTAGCCTGAAGGGACTAATTACACTTCTAATGTTGTCCTAACATCCATGATCAGTGTCTCTTCATACTCACATTTTTCCACCTTATTTAGAAGGTTATGTTGTTCCTGTATTCCCTGTATTTGTATTTCATAATCTATAATATATTACTATTGTATTGTTCACCTATTATACAAATGGCGAGGTATATTTTCCGAAACAAATCTAGTGTCTCAGTAAGGAAGAACTATTGTCAAAACCGTCACCACACTAGGGTTAGATGATGAATCTATCTCAATAAAACTTTAAGAATATATATGAGAACGTTTTAACGTGACGTTCTGAACGTTTTAACGTGACGCTATAACGTGGCGCTATTCCATGACGCTACACACTCAGCCACACCCACGGATCCTCGCTAACACTTCACACGTTACGCCACAACGTAATCCCTGGCGTTCAGCAAACACAGTCCATTAAAGTCCCTGCACGTGGAGGTAATACTTCCGTTAATTGTAGAAACAATCGTTCACTAATAGACCACTTACGGCCGGTCAACGCCTACCAGTCTCCGCATACTGCTCACATCAACTCACACACTGCGGCAAATGTTTCACATTCTTTGGCGCTGAGTTGATAGCATTGAACCTCGGGGTAGGAGACCTTTCACGTGTAGGTATGATGAGCAACTCGTGGTAGCTCCTGCTCCTGTTGTATGGCACTGAACTAGAGCTTCCCAGTCCCCCGTGTTAAAACCACTGGGATCGATGGGGGAACACACCCTGCTGCTCCTCCTGCTGCTCCACTGGCGGCCAACTGGGTGTGAGAGAGAGTGAGAGAGAGAGAGAGAGAGAGAGAGAGAGAGAGAGAGGAGGCGAAGTTTCTGCTCTGTGCTGCTCCGAGCTGCTCCGAGCTGCTCCGAGCTGCTGACTGCCTCACAGAACGTCTTGGCGTGTCTGAGAGCAGCTCAGAAAGCGCGCTCCGTTTATAAGCCTGGAGCTGCCTCCTCCGTGACGCTTGCCGGACAGCAGGGCGCGGTCTCCGGGCAGACTCTGACGGGCGGTTTGCCGGGCCGCGCCGTCCTCACTCCGCGGGCGGTGCTTCGTGGCGCGCGCTGTGAGAGGGCGTGGCGGGAAGCGGCAGCGGTCCTGGTGGCGGGGGGCGTGTGGGCGCCGTGCCTTACCGACCGTGCCTCGCCCTCCGTTTGGCTTGTGTCTCGCTCACCGTTTGGCTTATGCTTCGTCCACCGTTCAGCTTGTGCCTCGCCTTCATCTTGTGTCTCACCCTCTGTTTAGTTTGTGCCTCACCGACCATTCAGCTTGTGAATCGCCCACCTTTCAGCTTGTGAATTGCCCTCCGTTCAGCTTGAGTCTCGCCTACTGTTCAGCTTCTGCCTCGCCATTCAGTTTGTGCCTCGCCCTCAGTTTAGCCTGTGGCCCACCGTTCAGCTTGTGGCTTTCCCTTTGTTTACCTTGTGTCTCGCCCACCGTTCAACTTGTGACTCGTTGACCCTTCTGCTTGTGTCTCACCCTCCATTCAGCTTATGGCTCGCCCTCAGTTCAATTTGTGGCTCGCCCTCCATTCAGCTTGTGTCTCGCAGACCGTTTAGCTTGTGGTTCTCCCACTGTTCAGCTTCTGAATTGCCCTCGGTTCAGCTTGTGTCTCGCCCACCGTTCAGCTTGTGCCTCGCCGACCGTTCAGCTTGTGCCTCGCCCACCCTTCAGCTTCTGCCTTGCCTTCAGCTTGTGCCTCACCCTTCGTTCAGCTTGAGCCTCTCCCATCGTTCAGCTTCTGCCTTGCCTTCAGCTTGTGGCTCGCCCTCCGTTCAGCGTGTACCTCGCCCACTGTTCAGCTCGAGCCTCGCCCTCCATTCAGCTCATGCCTCGCCCACTGTTCAGCTTGAGCCTCGCCCTCCACCCAACTCATGCCTCGCTCACCGTTCAGCTCGTGTCTCACCCTCCATTCAGCTTGTGGCTCGCCCTCCATTCAACGTGTGCCTCGCCTGCCATTCAGCTATTCTGCGATCCGCAGCTCTGTCGTAATCCTGGAGCAACGGGGCCCGAGGACTGGCTCGCCAACTGTTCAACTTGAGCCTCACCCACCATTCAGTTTGTGTCTCGCCCACAATTCAGCTTTTGCCTCGCCTTCTGTTCGGCTTCTGCCTCGCCCTCTGTTCGGCTCATGCCACACCCTCCGTTCAGCTTAAGTCTCGCCCACCGTTCAGGATGTGGCTCCCCCACAGTGCAGCTTCTGCCTCACCCACCATTCAACTTGTGGCTCCCTCATCGTTCAGCTTCTGCCTCACCCACCATTCAACTTGTGGCTCCCTCATCGTTCAGCTTCTGCCTCACCCACCATTCAACTTGTGGCTCCCTCATCGTTCAGCTTGTGTCTCGCCCTCCGTTTGGCTCATGCCTCGCCCACCCTTCAGCTTGTGTCTGCTCACCCTTGACCTTGTTTTTCGCCCATCATTCACCTTGTGTCTCACCCACTGTTCAGCTTGTGGCTCACCTTGAGCTTGTGGCTTGCCCTTCGATTAGATTGCGGGTCTGGGCAGGGAGACGTGAATTCAGGATCATCTGCCGCGATCCGATCACCCGCCGTTTACCCGAGACGATTCTCAGCGACGAGTCTTGAATTTAGTGACACCTGACGACCTTCAGCAGTAAATGGTCAGAAAGCGTTTTGTGTAAACGCCAATAGAGTGATGACCACAGATTGTCTAAATACTTCAGATTATGCAATTTGTGGAGATGAAGTATGGCATGTTATGGGGCCATCCATAAAGTACGTACTCAGAATTTCTGAAATTTTTGACCCCTCAACCACCCCTTCCGATCTTGTCACAATGGAACAAAGAGGGAGCCTTTGCAAAATGTCCACACTCTCCCAGCACCCCACACTCTCCAAGCACACCACACTCTCCCAGCAACCCCCCCCCCCCCCATTCTCCAAACACACCACTCTCTCCCAGCACCCCACAAACTCCCAGCAAAATACACTCTCCCAGCACCCTACACTCTCTCAGCACCCCCACTCTTCCAGCACACCACGCTCTCCCAGCACCCACACTCTCCCAGCACCCCCCCCGCCCCCCCCCCCCCCCCACTCTTCTAGCACACCTGCTCTTCAGCAGGGGAGGACCTGTCCACTGCTTTTCGCTGGCCGTCATTTTAATACAAGTAATTATAACATTAGTTGTGTCTAATCTATCTGCGTGTATGCGTCTTGCCAGACCTCATTGGCGTCGTCAGAATTTATCAGCGACAGAACGTCATTCCGCTTGTCTCTCTCCGTGTTTGGAGCTGGCGGTAATTGGATATTTTGTTGGGGAGGGATGTCACTGATACGCATATCTCACGCCTCATACACCACACCTTGTATCACGTAATAGCAGCTAACTGTGGGCGAATGGCGGCAGCGTTTCCCCTACATTTGGTGCACCCCTCTCATACGATCTCACACTCTCTAAGTGGTATTCTGTACGAGGTTCTCACTGCGCTCTATGGGAGAATATTTCTGAACGAACTAGGCTTAGAGCATTGAGAATCCACTGGCACACAGTATTCCCACTAGATGGCATCATTGAGATTATAGGAATCTTTGGGTTGCATTGATGTATGTCTTAGGCACGGGAGGCAGGCAAATGGATTCTCAAGGCTCTAAGCCTAGTTTGTTAAGAATTCTTCTCCCATAGAGTGTAGTGAGAGTACAGAATACCACTTAGAGAGTGCGAGATCTTATGGAACCCCTCCATGCTAGACAGCAAACCCATGCAGGCTCGAGCTCAATCTCATGCAGGCTAGAGCTCAATCCCCTGCACACTAGAGCTCAATCCTCTGCATGCTAGAGCTCAATCCCCTTCATGCTAGAGCTCAATCTCATGCATGCTAGAGCTCAATCTCATGCATGCTAGAGCTTAATCCCCTCTATGCTAGATCTCAATCTCATGCAAGCTAGAGCTCAAACCCAAGCATGCTCTAGCTTACGGCCCGCTGCCTCTTAAACTGATTCCCCAGATAATCGTTAGAGGGCGAATGGTGACGATTGAATGCATCATACTCCGCTAATTATTCTCGTATTTTTGTCAAAACAATTTTATCTTAACTTAGAGGCTTAAACCAACGGGCTACGGTAAGTAAGAAATAGGTTTTAGAAATCAGCATGGTTTTCTGCTTGAGAAACTATCATCAGACCTTTTGTACTCATTCACGACAAAATCAACCCATCTCCTGGACTCGTCTTGAACTGAGAGCTTTACAAATTTTAAAGGTCACTGCTTCAGACGACTGGTGGGAAAACGAAGGAGCGTCACCAACCATCTCTGTTTTAGAAATGTCTCGCATGAAGGTTTTGTGAAATGAACTCATATTGCATATGAAGTGAGAGAACACTCGTTGTAAACAATATCTGTTAGGAGACATTAGTCTTTGTGGTTTTAAATGCGATCTGTGTCATCTGTAGTCATCGCCATTGCTATCAATTCAGGAGACATTTAAGATATATAAGATTGACTGTCATGTTTTTGTACCGTTGTGGGGCCTTAAAAGATGTTACTTCAGACCTGGGAACTGCTCTTAGATGAATCGTATGAAGATCGCAATAATTTCAATAGTATACTGTTATCAAATCTAGTTGTAAACTCGTATTTCTCTAGTAGATCAGCTTGTTGCAAACTAGCCTCAGCTTGAGGTACTGAGGACAGACAATGAAATCTTATTTATCCATTTTGATTATCAGAATTCAATCTATAAGTTATGAACAAGTACAGTATATAATTCAATAACCTTTCAAGTACAAACCGCTTTCAGTAATAAATGTCCATGATATGTATGTAATATATACACTCCAAGTTCATTTCTTTCACATTCACATGCCGTTCACATCATTCCAGTAATTGCAATCCAACGAATATTAATGAACCTAACGGTCCACCATCCCAGCATAACACATAATCACTTATTCAACTATAATACTCCCATCGCCAAATCGTTTCATCATTCCATCATTCTAATCAGTCCTGTGTTTTCAGTCTACAAATCAGGCAATAATTCACAAATTTGTCTTACTCATAATCCAGTCCAATGAAAGTCCTTTTTCTAGTCACACAGTGTTGAGAATTCAGGTGTGCATACTCCGTGTTCTCTCCCTATGAGAGACAGCTCTATGAATGTTGGTTTTCAAGTGTCTCACAGAGTAAAGCTGAATTCATGCATTCTCTATAATGCAAGGCGACCTCACTCCAGGTAGACTGAGGCCTTCGGCGACTACTGAGCAGACTGATTCCTGCGTAGCAGCGGACAGCGCTCACTTATACCTCGTCCAGATCTTGACTCACTCGCTCAGTGTATACACCTCTGTTTCAACATCAGAGCATCATGTGATCAGTCACTCTCCTTAGAAAGAACACCTGTGATACGTATACCTTTGGTTGGTTGGTTGGTTTGATTTAACGTCCAGTTAACCATTAGAGGTTCTCACCAGACTTTCCCAAGGTTCTTTTACACCCCATGGGTGGTGATCGAGTCTATGTAATGAATTTAGGTAGAAATCTCACCCCTACACATTTACCGAGGTGAGAGTTCTTTTAGTTCCCACACCACATAGACATGGTATGAGAACGATTGGCCTACGTATACCTTTCCACCACTACAGAATCCTATGGTAGTTACTTGATTCGTTTGTACTTTTCTAAGCTACTGAACCGCATACATATTAGCTAATACATATTAACTACAAAATACCTAAGTAATTTTTGTACATGCACGTACTGCATTTTCTCGAAATAGAAATCGCAGAGACAAAAGATGGGACCTCTTTTTCCAACAAGCCGGCACAAGTAGTAATTATTTTTCCTGAAAGTAAAAGGTATACACATTCATAGAAATCTAAATATGGTATAGCTATTCTGTCATATGCTAGATAATCTGGTATGAATATTATCCTGAAAGTAAATGAGATCTTATCCAGGACTAACGATAGGTGAAATTATAAATTCTATTTGTTTTCATGATTGCATAAAACCCATATAAGGCTGATTTTCTGTAATTCTATTTACATTTTCGTCCGATTTTCCTGCTGTGTAACTGAAGTCTTTTTCAGCATTTCCAGCAGTTTTTGGTAATCGATCTCACTGAGAATTGAAAGAAAAATCTCAAAAATATTGCTGGTTAGCACCAATGCTATGCCTACAAGACCTAGTAAATGTTTTCCATCTAGGTGAAAAAGTATAATAATAAACAATATTCGTCATGCATGAGGCCACACCCTCACCTACACCTACACCCAGGCCCTCAACCACATCCTTGCCCACTGTCTTAAATCGATATCCAAAGAAGTCACAACCTGCACCCGCACTCCCAACCTCATGTAGATTTAACCCTTACCTCCTCAGACTACCTACTGTTCCTATATTCAGACATGTAGATCTAACCCTGACCTCCACACGCTGCCTACAGGTCCTATGATGGGGCATGTAGATCTAACCCTGACCTCCACAGACTGACTACACTTCCTATAATGGGGCATGTAGATCTAACCCTGACCTCTACACACCGGAGCAAGGCAGGCAGGGGTAGGGGTGAGGGGTACAGTCAGGTGGTCAGGCGGGAAGGCAGGCAGGCGGGGGTGGCAAAGAGGCAGGCAGGCGGGAAGGCAGGCAGGCAGGGGTGGGAGGCAAGGCAGGCAGGCAGGTGGTTAGGCAGGAAGGCAGGCAGGTAGTTAGGCAAGGCATGCAGTCAGGTGGCCAGGCAGGAAGGCAGGTGGTCAGGTGGGAAGGCAGGCAGGGATAGGGGCAAGGCAGGCAGTCAGGTGGGAAGGCGGGAAGGCAGGCAGGCTGGGGTGGGAGGCAAGGTGGGCAAGCAGGTGGTTAGGCAGAAAGGCAGGCAGGGGGGGATAGGGGCAAGGCGGGCAGGCAGGTGGTCTGGCGGGAAGGCAGGCAGGCAGGGATGGGAGACAAGGTGGGTAGGCAGGTGGTTAGGCGGGAAGGCAGGTGGTTAGGCAGGAAGGCAGGCAGACAGGGGTGGGAGGCGAGGCAGGCAGTCAGGCGGGAAGGCAGGCAGGTAGTCAGGCAAGGCATGCAGTCAGGTGGGCAGGCGGGAAGGCAGGTGGGCAGGCAGGAAGGCAGGTGGGCAGGTGGGAAAGCAGGCAGGAAGGCAGGCGGGGGTAGGGGCAATGCAGGCAGTCAGGTCATCAGGCAGGAAGGCAGGCAGGGGTAGGGGTGAGGCAGGAAGGCAGGTGGGAAGGTGGGAAGGCAGGCAGGCAGTCAGGTGGGCAGGCAGATGGTAGTCAGGCAAGGTGTGCAGTCAGGTGGTCAGGCGGGAAGGCAGGCAGGGGTAGGGGCGAGGCATACAGACAGGTGGTTAGGCGGGAAGGCGGGCAGGCAGGCTGGGAGGCGAGGCGGGCAAGCAGGTAGGAAGGCGGGCAGGCAGGTGGGAAGGCGGGAAGGCAGGCAGGTGGGGGTAGGAGGCGAGGTGGGCAGGCAGGTGGTCAGGCGCTAAGGCAGGCAGGCGGGCTGGGAGGCGAGGCGGGCAGGCAGGTGGGAAGGCGGGCAGGCAGGTGGGAAGGCGGGCAGGCAGGTGGGAAGGCGGGCAGGCAGGTGGGAAGGCGGGAAGGCAGGCAGGCGGGGGTAGATGCGAGGCACAGGCGTGAGTAGACCAGCGGAATGCAGACATCAGGAGAGCACTTCCTGTAATCAATGTAGTGGAACTTGTAGGCGAGTATGCGAATAAAGGTACTGAGGAATTATTCTATGTATATATATATATATATATATATATATATATATATATATATATATATATATATATATATATATATATATTCATACTGTAGATAACAATTGGTTTCAGGTAGATAATTATGAGAGGAGACGAGATAACATTATAACATTTAATAGGCTTAAAGGCATATCGGACAGTTTGGCCTGAAAATCAAAATCCATGTCAATTTCCTGAAAATTTAAAAGGATGATCTCCAAGTGTTGTGGAGCACATATCTAACTTAAAAATCAGGGGTCATCGTGCTAGTTTATGATTTATAGATCGATGTTATAATAATCTGCTATTAGAATATATAGAAATTCTAAAACGAATTATTTCGCATGGTAAAACCCATGTCATTTTCCTCAAACTTTCACAGATTGTAGTACATATATAGTACTACTTATTTAAGTTTTTAAAATCTTAGGTCACTGTCCTTGTTTTTGAAAGAAGTTTTTTTCAATACATTTCCTATGTAAATCAAGCAAATGTAAATTAGCCTATTTTCCCTATTAAAATTTGTCAAACTGGACAAAATGTAAAATTTACTCATGTAGAATTAGAATGAATCCCAAGAAACCATTTTTACTAATAATTGACTTTATTCTAAAATCACCAGGTGGCGCCACTTTGAATTACAGGATATGCCTTTAAGTTCTTTTAAAGCACGCTTGATGGCAGCCACAGTTTCAATATCCAAGCTCTCACACAATGGCCTCCCTTAATAAAAGGCTGTCTCGGAAGGATTCTCTTTTTGTAAATGAGCTTTAGTGGGGCAGATAAAACTCAGTATTGTGCATTTAATGAGACAAACATGAGTTTTGGTACATGGTTAGGGGAGCCCAAAAGGAAAATAGTTTTTCTGTTTTTCTTCGTCTTGGCATACAAGACCCTGTAGCTGATAACAATGAAATTACTATTTTCAAAATGAAACGTCTAGAAAAAGTTTCCGTGTCTTTGTTAGAATGAACAAAGGCAAACGAGACAAAATTGCTGCTTAACTTCAGAAATGATAAGCTCTGTACTCTTCTCTTTTTTGACAATTTTATTTGGGCTCTTGACTTATTACAATAGTCTCCAGGAGTCTGTTTAATATTGGATGAACGATAATAAAAAAGGTTCGTACGGGGGTCCTAGGTAGGGCAGGTCTCGTTTGATAAAGCTAGGAATCGTTAGTCCAGGGCCTCTGGAGGATGCGAGAGTAAGTGGAGGCCTAAGTACCTTTTGATAACAGCCAAGACACCTCATTGATAGGCTTGTAAGAAAACGTCTCAATAGACAACACCCATAGGGGGTGCCGTTTTTTAATTAATCCATAAATAAAAACATATCAACACTGTTAGAATCACATTGAATTAGGAAAATGGTAGTCTGTAAAGTACTGTGCACCGTATTGGGGGTGTAATTAATGACCCTTCAGTAGTTATGAGGGTAGCTAGCTTAACTTCTTATTTCTTATGTCTTCCTGCTTCATTAGACTAATTGGGGATAGAACTACTTGCTTAGCGGAGCCACCGAGACACAGTGACCTCACATCTCGATGACCTGAGAGGAGGAAAGGCGGACACTGCAAGTCAAGTTAATCACTTTAATCTCCTGAGAGCAATCTGTATTATATGATTACAGGCAATAGTATCCAATACGATGATATTACAGTAGAACCCCGCCTAACGGCCACCCCGCGTAAGCGGCCACCCCGCGTTAACGGACACCTTCGTTCGGAACGGTTCCCTCTATTAGATGTTTATTTTAACCTCGCGTAAGCGGACACCCCGCGTAAGCGGACACTTTGGCCCGGAACGGAGGGTGTCCGCTTACGCGGGGTTCTACTGTACTTCATTGACAATGTCATACCTTTAGTATATTAAACTTCAGCTTATAGTCCTAAATGTTCTGTTTCTTTCAGTCTGTATTAATGCACTTCGTTCCTTCAGTTGTTCATTCCAGTTCCTATTTGTCGGATATAGTCAAGTATTCCAATGACCCTGGTTGAATGTTATAAAAGTAGTCCACACGTTCTGTGTTCTTTCCACTGAGAGATAGTTACTCACACGTCGGTCTGTAAGCAACTCACAGCACTGAGAGACTTCACGTAGAATATCTAATGTAGGCGACTCCACCCTCATGGGTTGAAGCCTCCAGCACCCAACCTTACTCCAGCAGGAACAAGTTTTGCTCTCCTAGCTCTTACTCCTAGAACCAGTGGTTCTCACTCTCTGCCGTCTCTAGCCTCTGCAGCGAAGGTGTACTCCTCCGCTGCTTACATCACCTGGTCACATGACCAGCCATACCCTTATACAGACGAGCGTTCTAGAAGCTTCCTTCTGTTTACATTTTGTTAGCCACATCCGTGTATTTACATCATTTCTTTATTCGTTGTTAACTATTAGGACTATTCAGGATCACATAATTTCGGACAAGCGCATAGTGCAACTGAAACGATTTTCAGGACTTTCTTTTACCCTGAATCAGTACCTTAAGAGAGTATGCTATAAGGCTCGCTTAATAAGGACTGAACGATAATAATTTCTGGACGATTATTATATGGTGGCACCACCTGTGGTAGTTTTTACAGAGGTTTACGGTAGTTTAAAGTGGTTTACAGAGCCACCTGTCCACATTATCATTGTTTGCTGCATTTATTAGCCATCTTTTTGAATAGATTAAACCCACTAATTGCCATATAAAAGGGTATGATAATAGGGACTATTTATTTGCTCTAAGAAGCAATAAGGGGCTATTTTCATCGTATACCATGGCTTTGAGGCCGTATACCACAGTAATGAATCTGTATACTACAGTTATAGTATCTGAAAGGTTTTATATAATGGTTTGTGGTTCTCTGAGTCCCCATACATTTTCAATGGGGTCTCTGTATATGGTATGTAGACGTTAGGGCCCACCACCCGAAAGTCAGGACGTTAGGGCCCACTCATCGGGACCTTAGGGCCCGTCTAAAACCAAGTTAGGGTTAGGGTAAGGGTTAGGGATAGGGTTAGGGATAGGGATTGGGTTAGGATAAGGGTTAGGGTTAGGGATAGGGTTACTTACTTATACTTACTACTAAATATAGTATTTATTTACAGTTGGGATGCTTGAGTAGGGAAGATTTAAAACGGGTCGATTTTGTTACGGGTCGAGTTTTTTATGGGTCGAGTTCTCCAGTATTCAAACATTAACCAATTATGCAAAATTAGGTGGGCCCTAACGTCTATTTATGCCACATCTCCCTCCCGGCACCACAGGTGTGACCGTGGCATCGCGGTGCTGCCGAGGCCCGACTGAGGCTTTCACACACCCGGGGGAGGGTGGGCCCTAACGTCCCGACTTTAAGGTGGTGGGCCCTAGCGTCCTGCAACCCTGTATATGATGGGTAATACAAAAGGGGCATACCGTAGGGGTGCCACCCGAGGAACCGATGGGCGGCCAGCTGCATCATCGGAACTGGTGGCGCCAACTTGCGTATCAACGCGAGCTACGCGACACTCGTGGCCATCCAAACCACCACCACAAGCACAATTAACGTGATCAAAACTCGCAACAACAGGGTCAACACAAGAATCGACGTGACATTTAGAGAAAGTACAATCATGTGAGGCCAGAAGGGGTACCCTGACCGTTCCTGACATACCATGGCCAAACTGTTCATCACTGCCTGCGACGCATGTCGGTGTGCTGCGAAAATTGGTTACCCTGCGAAAAACTTGTTTTATCGCCCACTCAATACGCGCATGCGTCTGCATACATGTTTCCGTTCAGATATCATGGACTATTGGCCTTATTATTATTTTAATGTGATTTTAAGGTAAATAACTAAAAGGAATAGTATTTCACCATGAGAATTACATGTCGTGATATATCGAAATATGCTTAATTTTGGCAAATTTTTCACTCTCAATCGTGGACTTCAACACTGCGCATGTTCGTGCATGCACACCAAATACTAGGGGGCGATAAAACAAGTTTCCCAGGGTAACCAATTTTCGCATTACACCAGATGAGCTGCAACCTTGCCTACTTGCAAAAAACCTACAGAAGGCCTGTTTCCATTGGCCGACGAAAAGGGTGTAGATCTTTTGAGTTACCTAGAAGTCTGTCGGTGGCGCCACATAAGGCCCGTTTCCATTGGCCGATTTCTCGTCACCGATTTACAGTCCAGAACCACCGACTGACTTTTGGCACTGCTGACCCAAAATCGGTCAATGGAAACGACCCAGCTCCTGAAATGACCCACGACTTTTTCTGCTAGGTTATGCAATGTGGCACCACCAACCATTGGTATCCTTCCGACACGCTACGACACACTCCGATAAGATTTTGCCACTCGAACATGTTCAATTTTGTCGGAAGGCCTGCGACACGGCCATTCTATCGTAGCACTATCGGAGTGTGTCGGAGTGAGAGTGAGATGAAGCTGACCAGGTTAACTCGAGTTTGGTTTACTATTTATCCTACCCCTTTTTAACGACATAACAATATTAGCAAATATGCAAACACTAACAGAAAAGATTGTGTAATTATCCATGTTAGTAGCGTGTTGACACTCATCGGAGGATGGCCGTGTTTATCAATGCTGCCAGATCTACTTTCTTTATCTCATCCCTGATTGGTCCGTTTTTTTATTCACCTCGGTGCATAAATAACACTTTATTCAATGTTCAGTCAAATACACTGAGTCAATGTTAAACATATGGCGTTTTTTATTAGAAGTAGGATAAACAATAGTTTCTTCTTTTACTACAGACTTATTACTCTGACAGTAACGGGAGAAATAACCGATGGGCGGCGTCCACATATTGGCGCAGGTTGAGGCACTTTTAATTATGCAGGTAGAAATGTGAGAATGTCATAATGTAAGTTTAAATAACTACTGCATGTAACCTCATCCCAGTAGTGAAAGACTTTCAAGAGACCGCAGTGAAAAGCATGCTACTAATTACTATTCATCGCTTTTTCAGTGAAATGATCCGTTTGGTGAAGATGAAAACAGAAGGTAAACAAATCTATTGCACAGTTCCCCTTCGATTCTAATTGATTGTCAGTTACATAAGGTCAAAGATTTATCAGTATATTCTCCCACTAGTCCAGAGATAACACTACAGTAAAACCCCGCTTAAGGGGTCACCCTCTGTAACAAGCAAACTGTCCCCTTAAGCGGGGTGTCCCCTTAAGCGGGGTGTCCCCTTAAGCAGGGTGTCCCCTTAAGCAGGGTGTCCCCTTAAGCAGGCTCTCCCCTTAAGTGAATTGTCCCCTTAAGTGGGCTCTCCCCTTAAGCAGGCTCTCCCCTTAAGTGGGGTGTCCCCTTATGCGGGCTCTCCTTCTTAAGCAGGCTCTCCCCTTAAGCGGGCTCTCCCCTTAAGTGGGGTGTCCCCTTAAGCGGGCTCTCCTTCTTAAGCAGGCTCTCCCCTTAAGCGGGCTCTCCCCTTAAGCGGGGTTTTCAGTCTGCTGATGGTTAGGCAAGGTAGTATATAACACCTTCATACAGGTGATACTATGGCATAAAGACACTATCAAAACCACACGGACAGCCCACAGATGTCTACCTGACGCCTACAGGAGCCTACGTAAGCTGTTGCCTGGTGCCTAGTCGTCCAGACAATAATCTACCTGCCTCACATACACACCATAAACATTCAATCACGATAATCTGGAGTGTTGTCCCCACACTGTCTTGTCAGATTTGATAAGGTGTACCTCTAAAGTGCCCCCTTAAGCGGGGTTAAGAAGCATTCCGTACTGAAATAACTGTCCCCTCAAGCAGGGTGACCCCTTAAGTGGGGTTAAAATAAACTCTTAATAGAGGAGAAAATTTCCATTCCGAGCAAATTGCCCCCTTAAGCGAAGTGTCCTCTTAAGCGGGGTGTCCCAGGAGCGGGGTTTTACTGTATTTGGTTGGCTTTGATGATGTATGTTTTTCATGTGGTTGCCCCCCTCCCCATGAGCATTGCTGTTCTTTATTGATCATTACTAATATTACATTTGATTTCCTCTTCCTTCTTCATCCTACACAATATGAATGTAGATGACATTTGCCGGTTCTATCGTTGAACAATGGTGTATCCGGAGGTCTACATGTGATAGTCCCTTGTTGAACAATAAACATTGTTTTGCGGTACAGAGATATGCGTTTGTCCCACGATGCAGAAGGTGAGCCTGGAAAATATGTACATTTTCTCCTATGTTTTTGTTAACTCTTTTAGTCCTCACAATGCCTGGAGGCATTCCCACGCAGGGGACGAGGAATGCCTGGAGGCATTCCCACGCAGGGGACGAGGAATATCTCCAGGCATTGTTTATGTGCCATCATCACATACGTTATGTTAAGAAATGTGTGCTCTTGCCTAAACGCTCCTTCCCCACCCTGTTTTTCTGTAATATTCTGAAATATTAATAATAAGAAGTAAGGCCCGGCGTCCACCTACTACGATAGAATTTTAGACCTACCGATTTGACACCGATACAAAAAGCAAATATCGGAGATATATCGGGAAGGTGCAAAATCGTAGACATATGTCTAGACATGCCAATCCACCATGCACTGTATGGGTTTTTTAGCAGTGTCTAATCGCAGAGACGTGGTCAACTGCCCCGATATTAGGTGACCTTCCATCGCGATTTTGATTTTTTATCGGAAGGTGCATCGTAGACCATATCGGAGCCATATCGTAGTAGGTGGACGCCAGGCTTAACAGTAGTTTGGTCATTAGTTTGTTCACTCTATGTCTTATTTCTTACATTATTCCCTTTCCTTGAAAACACAAAGATTTGAAAATATTGCCAGTGTACCAGGCCTTAATAAGCTAGTTAGCTGTCATCGCCAATAGGAAATCTACTCGGAACAGTTGGAATTACGGTTGTAGGCCTTCTGGGGGTTTCCAAACAACTGGCAGAGTAGGGCTGACAAGTAGAGAGCTGTTCTTTAAGTTGTGTCTATTAGAAACGGTCAAAAAAGTGCTTTCAAAATGACTTCCTGTCCTCCAAGACGTGATAAACTCTCTATTTGTCATTTTCAAGTATATATCTACACTTCACAACAAATATTATTGTACCTTTCTGGTGGTCAAAGATAGACAACCACCTGCATCTACTGTGGTGCCGCCCTGTTGGCAAAAACGAGAACTCTAGATAATTAGCGAGGCATAGAGAGATAACCCAATTTCTGGCGCTGTTTAGTTCCAGTATTCCCAACGCTCTTCATACAGATATCCTGACTACTGGTCAGGATATCTGCCTGGAGATTGATACCCTCTCACTTTGATCCCAATAGGGTCACAGTCAGGAGCAGGCGAAATCTATTGCTATAACAACACAGGTGACCAGGGAACGGCAGGAGGGGAGGGGTAGGGGTAGGAGGAGGCGTAGGGTTGCAGGGAGCAGCTTGGTACCATAAACAGGATATTCTGTTCATAGTGGACAAGTATTTTGATTCATAAAAGGATGCATACTATAAGGAACTTTATTCTGATTGTGTTTAATCATTTAATGAACGTTTATAATCAAACACGACAAGGCTACGACAATGGGTTTCTGACAAAGTCCACGATTGGCCTATGATTGGAGGCCTTGTCATGGTTGGAGGACCCCAGTTCCCGACAAGAGTCTATGACAAGGTCACGACAAGGCCACGATTGGAAGCTTTTCAGGAGCCTTCCAACAAGGCTACAACAACATCGAGCATTTTTTCCACGACTGGACCCTTGTTGTGGAGTGTCATGGCGTGTAGGGAGCGTGTCACAGAGGTCTACGATAGGAAATTTTGGTGGAGTGTGCACTTCCTGACATGCCCTGACAACGTTGTCGTAAAGCCCCCTTCTTACGACAAAGCTGCGCAAAGCTCCACTTTCTTGTCGGTGCTTGTCGTAGCCTTGTCGTGGTTGGTGGACGCCTCCCTTTATAAGCCAGCAGCGCAGTGTTGCTAATCCAGGCCAATCTAGTCTGTGTTTAGACGAATGGCTCGTAGCATTTGAACTGTATTTTCTCATGATAGGAGGGACAAATAATATTCTATCAAGCGCCATCAAACTACAGCTTACAGGAACTGTCAGGGAAAATAAGTAGGAGAATAGAAGTTTTAAAAAAGGGAATTAAATTCTGGATATATGCGTCAGGCATAACAGCCTGCCACGCTTTTAAAAGAACATGGCAATCAAGGTGTAGTGGTTTTAATCCAATCTACACCTCCCGATTATGACCACTGCCGACTGATTATTACACCTTCCTGATATAATATGATTATAAACAACAAAAATTCATACATTTCTCAACCCCAAATTGCGCCAGGCTAGGAACCCATTGAGCCTCCGACACACTATGCCATGCTTTCCAACACACTGCGTCACAGAATTCCTCAACATTCCGACACAGCAACGATGCGACAATTCAAATTCATATTCTGAAATTCTATGACACCGAATTCTCAACATTCTGACAAGGATATGATACCGTAATTTTTATTCATAACCATATCGTAGCCATGTCTGAGCCATACCGCAAGCAGTGGGTGCTGGCTTAAGGCTCGGCGTTCACTGAGCTCTATGGTAGGTTACGATGCACATCCCGATGTAAATTTAAAATCACGTCCGAAAGGTAAGCTATTATCGGTGTAGTTGATCACGTGCCGACGAATACTCTACGATGAATGCCACCTGTCTATGATTTGTTCCCCATGAGAAACTAGTGGCCTTTTTAATAATCCAGGATGTATCGTAGGGCTGGACGATAAGATCTAACACCAAATATCGTTTCATGAATGAGATCCCTGGTGGACAGTAATATCCCTCTTGGAAATTGTCCTAAGTGCGTCGCAGAGGTCTCTTTAGGATAAGTCCCTCGAACCTAAGCCTGATTTCTATGATATATCCTGGGGGTCGTTTTATTTTGAAATCTCGTTGGTCAGGAGAGTCCTCACGAAGGACACCTCCACGGGCGACCTATTGGACGAGAGCTCGTCAATCGCGTTTGATTACCCCCGTCGTCCGTAGAGAGAAATCCTCGTTCATAGTCTCCTAGGAAGACTCATGATAATCGACATTGAGCCTAGACAAAGCATCCACAAAAACATTTTCAGAAGTGTGAATATAGTGTCAAACAATACGAACATTGTAAATGGCTGACAACCAATATAACTCTCGCAACCAACGCATTGCAGATTCGTTAGCACTCTTGCCCGTTCTGAGCATGGCTTTCACCTGTGTGTTGTCCCTTTACACATGAACGATTTTATTAGAAAATCGTCGATACCATCTTGACATACACATTCATATGGGTATAGAGAAGTAACAATGTGATTTAATAAGACACAATTATATACTTATACAGATATGAGGCCTTGTCGTGGTTGGTGGACCCCAGTTCGCGACAATAGGCTACGACAAGGCCAAAATAAGGCCACGATTGGAAGCTTGTCGGGACCTCTGGCAAGGCTATGACAACATCGAACATGTTCGATTTTTCCCACGACTGGACCCTTGTCATGGAGTGGCATGGTTTCCTCAATATCAGTGTCATAGTGTGTCGTTACTACTTTTTTACGGGAACCAGCAACGTCTACGACATGCCACGACAACGCTGTTGCAGAGCCCCCCGTCTTACGACAAGGCTGCGACAAGGCGCCGATAGGAACTTTCTTGATATATATACATATATATATATCATTATATAATTGTGATTATGTACAAATAAATCAATAACCAATACTACACTCACAATTATTCACTGCGGTCCATATTTATTGTCTGGCGTCAGACCCACTCTTCCAGGTTACCCGGTTACTGATGCGGTTACCATAGGTTACTTGGTGACGCCCGTTCGTAGACTGATGTATCCAATTTTGTAAGCACCCTAGATAATATAATAATGTCCAATTTGTTTTCTCCACAATTGATCTATAGGCAGCTGATCTTTACATATTTGTGGAGATTATGGTTTAATCTTTAAATAATGCTACTCAACCTTTATCAATAGTGCTTTAAAAATCTATCTATATGGGCAATAGAAATCGCACTTCACAATAGAGTCACCCTTCTCCTCCAAATATATACCTGACCATCGACATATCAAGTCTTGCTAGTAAATGTTCCAATCACCTCAAACAACAGAAACGAAAAGGGTGGGAGGACATGAGAGTAATGAACCGCAGATAAAAATATAATCCATTGTAAGGACTCAGCATACTGAACTATTATGCCCATCTATGATTGTAACCAATGCATGTGAAAGGAAATAAACTGCTCTTTTAAAAGAATAAAACAAGAGAAACGAAAAAAACAAAAAATCTTGAACCTGTGGGACATTCTACACATTTTTTTAAAACTCTATCGGGGATATAAAACCAGATCGCTAATTGGCAAACTTACGAACAACCATCATGATCTAAAGTAAAGTGTAAACTTTTCAAGTGTTTGATAGATTTTCCATTCATGCCACCCACTGTGAGCCTTCTGATCACAATTAACACCGACTTCTGGGGCTTTATTTGCAAGTCGACTCAATCTGCGTTGCATAATGTAATCTTCAGTTGACAAATGGATCATCAAGAGCGTTCGTGTGAAGACTGGCGATTTCTAATGTTCCAGTCAAACTGGCGTAAATTTTCTTATTTTTTAATTATCATTATTATAGAGCACAGCATTTATTTTCCAGTTTTATATACCCATGCTGTATATATACTGTAAATACGCACCTTTTCGGCATATAACGTAGAAATACTGTACGGAACAGTGTTCCGTACAGGAAAATACGGAACACTTCCGTAAACACTTATTACAATATTAGTTGTTAAGCAAATGAACTTTTTTTCTTTCTAAATTTTGGGTACATAGTAAATATAGAACGACCTACCATGCATGGTCAGGACGTTCAATATAATTACACTATTTTACATTACAACATCACGGCGCTTTACATTACATCACCGCATCATTTCCTTGTTTTCTTTTCCTCATATTTATCCGACTATACACAAATGGCAGTTTCCTACACACTATTTTCATCTTGCTCCCTTTCTTTTGTTTTTTACCCGTATAATCACATGGTTACCTGATACACCAATACCCCTAACTGGACTACCGTATATAGGTCTTCCTTTTCTAGATTGCCACCATTTCGCCAATTTACTGCTCTACTAATTCTCCACATATCTATCAGTCTTTTTATTTTCAATCACTGACGTAAATTTTGGCGTTTCTTCTACGTATTTGAAAGGATGCGAGTTCTGCGTATTTAGTACGCAAATCCAACGCTCTTACATCTCATTGCGCAATCCAGTCACACTGGCGTAAATTGTGGCGTATCTACTACGTATTTTAGACGTTGGGTACCACGTATTGGCTACGGATTGCGAACGTTTCTATTTGCATAGCTTTTACATTCTTTTACGTTTCCCAACCTTTCTCAACACTTATTTACGCATATGTACGCATTGTGGCGTTTTACTGTGTTCATTTACGCATGAAAAATACGTAGAGATAAGTTTAAAAAAATTAAAACTCATTCTGACACCGAGTTTTTTCTACGTTTGTTATACGTTTGTTTACGCATTCCGACTTTCGTTAACGTATCTCCGCGTCTTGCCGCGTTTTACAACGTATTTGTAGGTTTCAAAATGCATAAAATAACGTAAACGTGCGTGGATGAGAATGGATTATAAACGTTTTTCACCCCAGTGTGACTGGAGTATTACCTGGAAACGGTGACAGAGACCTACATGGCGCATGACACAGATAAAGGATGGACTGAACCTTGTGATGATATGCGATATAAATGTACGATTAGATCATTATCTGATATCTACTTCAATGTGATCCTATTTCGCAAACATTGGTTGATCGCGGATGTACAATGTAAGCTATCTGTTGTAGATATGTTGCAGTTCTATCAACGATAGATCACTTTATGTACACGGACGATTTGTGTGATATCTCCGTGCGAATTCCAATTCCTACTCTGTCCTTTTGATTCAGACGGCTCTTTTTTATTATCCACCAAATACGGAGTCTCCATAGGAATTGTATAGAGCACCTGGAATTAGCTACTCAGAGATTCTGGCATGTCAGAATCTCCTGCAGGAGATTCCGGAACAATAGTCCTGTCCATAAAGAGCTTGAATTATTGTGTACTTCAAAATAAGTTTCTTGAATGTTCCTTTAATGCTAATTATTTAGAATCAATCATAATAATCTCATTTACCATCAGAGATCACTGTCATAACAAACTTTACATGCTAAAAGTGCAGATTAATGGCGAACTATATTATTGGTGTATGTACACCGAATTACTGCCAGACTTGACAGTGCTGTGATGTCTTGAACTAAATGGCTTACAGAAACTTTTAAATTGCAATAGATTTGTTATCAATCTTGTAGGTGGGTAATAAATACAATAACAACTGGTTTTGTATACGAATGACCGTAATCTCCTCGTAGTTGACGACGTAATATCCTCGGTAATCGCTCGGATATTACTACGCGTCAACTACTCGGAGATTACGGCCACTCGTACACAAAACCAGTCATTACTGTGTATATAATCCTCCCTAACCCGGCGTTTATACTAGACGATATCTTTTATTCATTATAGCACTTACATTCACCCTCATGGGCGTTCTTACATGCAGTTTCAAACAGCAATATCTGAAATAACTTACTCAGTGGAAAATCAACAAGATATATATACAATTTTACCATGATTTCGATCTGAGTGGTTGTATTCTCCGCGTAGTTGACGCGTAGTAAAACTCACAGCGATAGCAACTACTGTGGTGAATTCTTAAACCTTTCGGTTCTGGGAAAGTCGTTCTTTACGACTATCTAATTATTCATCCTAGTATTAGCTAACCCATCTTTACGATGAGTTGGATCATTTGACCACCATAATATATACATTAATAAATGTACCTCCCTCCTATACCTTATAGTTGGCGATTCTTGAATTTAGCACCACCTGACGACTTTCAGCAGTGGAAGGGTAGGAATTGTCTCGTGTAAACACCAAACGAGTCATGACTACAGATCGTCAGATTACGCAACTTGGCACCACCTGGCGTTTATGTAGACCACTGGATGGCCGACTATTCTAAAAAAGCTGGATTGAATTAGTCGTCTAGACCACTGGAGATTCTGTGAAAAAATCAGTTGCGTTTTCAGTCGTCTAGTGTAAACGCCGGGTTGGAGCACCACCTGACGACTATTGGCTACACGATCTACAGTCGTTACTTTTTTAGTCGTCTAGTGTAAACGCCGGGTTGAAGCACCACCTGACGATTTTTCTTTTTTTTATTTGTTTACGTTCATTTACGCATTCCGACTTATGTCTACACAACTCCGCCTTTTCCCGCACATTACCTCGTATTTGTTTATTTCAAAATACGCAGAAAAACCGTAGACGTGCATGCACAAAAAAACACCGATGTATATGCCAATGTGACTGGGGAATACTGAACAGGTCCACCAGCTGTGAGAGAGCTGCAGGCACCACCACCACTACGTCTTATCTGATCAGGGGGCCGGGGGCCGGAACGATATGCCATCACCAGTGCTCACCATGCTCGCACTGTGCACCTAGCCATCCGTGTGAAGGTCATAGAAGCTCAGCACACGTTTCTCTTCTCTCAGTTCTAGGTTTCTAACTCCATTGTGGAGCCCTGAAATCACACTGCACATCTTTCCGCTGACAGCTCTTTATGGTAGGGCGGGGTGTGAGAGAGAATTGGAGAAATGGAGACAGTCTCTGTACACTGGGCAGTTGTTAGTGAGGTCCCCATATCGCTACATAGCTGGGAATCAAGCCATCAGGATAGCCGCTCCTCTGTGTCAGACCAGACATCCCGCATCGCCTTACCTAGACTGGCCCCAGTCCCTGCATCCTATGGCTACCCTCCTTGCTGTCCCTGCATCCTATGGCTACCCTCCTTGCTGTCCCTGCATCCTATGCCTACCCTCCTTGTTGTCCCTGCATCCTATGGCTACGCTCCATGCTGTCCCTGCATCCTACGGCTACCCTCTTTGCTGTCCCTGCATCATATGGCTACCCTCCTTGCTGTCCCTGCATCATATGGCTACCCTCCATGCTGTCCCTGCATCCTATGGCTACTCTCCTTGCTATCCATGCATCCTATGGCTACTCTCCATGCTGTCCCTGCATCCTATGGCTACCCTCCATGCTGTCCCTGCATCCTATGGCTACCCTCCATGCTGTCCCTGCATCATATGGCTACCCTCCATGTTGTCCCTGCATCATATGGCTACCCTCCTTGCTGTCCCTGCATCCTATGGCTACCCTCCTCGCTGTCCCTGCATCATATGGCTACCCTCCATGCTGTCCCTGCATCATATGGCTACCCTCCATGCTGTCTCTGCATCCTATGGCTACCCTCCATGCTGTCCCTGCATCCTATGGCTACCCTCCTTGCTGTCCCTGCATCCTATGGCTACCCTCCTCGCTGGGATGCAGGGACTGGTACAATCAGTAGGGGTGTTTAATTTCTGGAGCTGTTTAGCTCAAGTATTCCCAACATTCTCCATACACAACTGGCCGCTCACTTTGATTGCAATCGGGTCACAGTCAGGAGTAGGCAAAATTTATTGCTATGACAACACAGGTGGCCAGAGAACTCCAGGAGGGGGGGGGGGGTTGGAGGAGGTGTAGGGTTACAGGGAGTGACTGGGGGAACATATACTGGAGGTTCTGTTCCTATTGGATAAGTCTTTGATTCATGGGCCAGTCAGAGAAAGATACTTATAGACTGGCTCCAGTCGCCGATCCTATGGCTACCCTCCTTGTTGGGATACAGGGACTGGTACAATCGGTAATGGCGTTGGATTTCTGGCGCCGTTTAGCTCCAGGATTCCTGGCCACACAGATATCCTGGCCACTGATCAGGATAACTGATGGGAGATTGATGGCCTCTTACTTTGATCTCAATCTGTCACAGTCAGGAGCAGGCGAATTTTATTGATATGGTAGCATAGGCGGCCAGGGAGCTGGTAGGGGGGTAGGAGGAGGTGTATAGGGTTACACACAGGGAGCAACTTGGGGGATATATATATATACAGGAGGTTCTGTTCCTACTGGACAAGTCTTCGTTTCATGGGCTAGTCAGAGAAGGATACATACTATGATGAACTTTATTCTGATTGTGTTTAATCATTTAATAAATGTTCATTATCAAAGACTTGAGCAAGTCTACGCCTTACCATATACCACTGTTTACAATACAGTGTCTCCTCGGGCGTGAATATGGTCGTCGTTTATTTACAGGAAGATGATAGTTCCGGAGGCGGCAGCGGCAGCGGCGGCTGGGTTGGTGTAAGGAGTGATATCTGATAATATGTGTACAGGCGACTGTGGGTAAACCTTTTTTACTTTTCGTTCATATGTATTATTTAATTATTATATACCCATGCAGTATATTTGATCATTAACCCTTCAAGGACGGGTGCCTGTGACCGTACTACTCCCATTAGGACGGGTGCTGGTGGCAGTTTGTCCCGCTAGAGGACGAGCACATAATGCTTAAAACTAATATTTCCAGTTTGTAATCACGTAATATGATACATAATCATAGATACTTTGTTTCTTTTGAATAGAAATACTAAATATGATGTCATATCTACATTTTGTGAATATTTCATGAATATTGCTCTATATTTTCTTTGTTAAAACATTTTCATAAATATTGGAATAGTGATGCCTCAGTGCATCATGCGTCTTTAGTGCTGTGATGCTTCCAGGCATCATGCGTCCTGAAAGGGTTAAGTACTGCTGCTCGCTGTGCAGTATGAATTATATATTGAACCCTGTGCGGTACACTGTTATACTGAATACATTGAAACATCAGCAGTGTGTGAGCTTTCATATAGACATGTCTTCTCTGCCAATATATGGTAAGATTGTATTACTTTTGGGTATATAAATGATAAATGAAGAATGACTTACCATGCTTGTACATGCTACAAAACGAGATGGGGAATCGTTGTTTTTTACGGAACGAGGCTCCAGGCTGTAAATAACGAAAATTCACATCGAGGTTCCTCTCAAACATAGAAGGAGCATCCAAAAAGTTTTTAACAAAATGGGGAAGGATCTATGATTGTATTTTGTAGATTTAGTGAGAGTCATTTTTTTTGTCTTTTCGTTGGAATATTTACATTATTCTGATGTGCCTAAATATCTCTCATGATGTCAATCTGCATGAATGTCATACAGGAACTATATTCATAATCGTGATTGTAAATTCAAAAGTCACCTTCAGAAGTGCCTCTCATAAAACCTGTAATGAGATCAAGAGCCAGCCACTTGAGAGGTGAGAGAAATGATATGCACCTGTCACTGCGTCACTCGGAGCACCAACTGACCACTACTAAATATACATGTGTATCTAGGGATCGAGCTACCAGTGCCACTGGAGGACCTAAAGTTGATCCATATTTACAAATGCCCTTGGAGTGTGGGTAAATAGTAACGTCGGAGTCGGGGTCGCGCGCCGACAGACCCGTGTTTTCGCCCAGTCAGGTACATATCCGCACATGCCGAGTGTTTGCAGACAAGCGCGCGGTATTCTGCCCAGTTTACACTGACCGACGGAAAATGCACCGATAAAATATGAGAACCAGAAGTGGAGCCACTTGGAAATAGGCATTACTCTTGCCTAAGATGATCGCCAGTTTGAATAAAAGATGCTCCCCGATGAAATATCGGTAACACCTGACAACCAAGAAGTGGTTTATTCAGCTTATGTTTTACATCCGACGATCGACGATTATTTAGCAGTTTCTATCATATATAGAAGGAGAACGTCTGAATATTAACCCTGCCTAAACCACAGCTGAATGTAAGGGCTCCTCTGTGGGAAGAAAAGCTTTTATTATCCATCGTATATAAAAGACACCATCGAAAATGTATGTAGCTCCTTTGTGTTGTATAGCAAAGAAATAGTCCCTATTGTTATACCGTTTAATATGACAAGAAGTAGGTTTAATTTATTGAAAAAGATGGATAATAAATGCAACAAACGATATTTATGTGGACAGGCGGCTCTGTAAACCAGTCGAGGTTGACGTCGTAACACACTTGCTAGTGCTCGTGTATTAATCCGCGTCAACCTCTCGTGGTTCACGGCCGCCTGTCAACGAAACCATCGATTATTGTCTATGTAATAAGAATCGTTGTCAGTGATATGCACATCCTATTTTCACTGAGACGTTAAGGTGATTGCTAATCAAGTGTTGGAAAAATCCGCGGGTCTCTCGCCAATGTTTTCAAGAATCGGTCGGTGGTGCGGGGTGGTAGAGAAATCGTTGAAAATGTCTGTATTCCATTTAGTTACACTTGGTGATATTTTTTTACCAAGAAAATGTAATAATCGGTGGCAGATTCTAGAATCGGCGGTGATAACCGGTCAGCGGTGTAAACTGGGCTGTGACTATGAGGAGAGCTGCATGCTCCAGGGCCCAGTGTTAACCTCGGGGGGGAGGGGGAGAGGGGAGGGCAGGGGGAGGGGGAGGAGAGGGGGAGGCGAGGGGGAGGGGAGGCGTGTGGAGGTGTATTCCGTGTGACGTAGACTCGGTTAAGTAAGTTTACTACCTCTGCTGCTCTGTGGAGGGTTGGGGACGGACGGACCCCACCTCCCGCCAATTACGGGTGTCGTCACCTCATTCCCCGCGGAACACACCTGGCGACCACTCGCCATGAGATTACCGCCTGCCGCAGGTGTCTGCTCGACGCCATGGTCCAACATCCACACCGGGAGCTCCCCGAGCGGGTACAAGGACTCGTAGTGCTGGTCAGTAGTGACACCTCTCTGACTGTGCCCAGGTGAGATCGGGAGATCGCACAGTGAGGACTGAGACCTCTCTGACTGCACCCAGGTGAGATCGGGAGATCGCACAGTGAGTACTGACTGTTCGCAGATGAGATCGGGAGATCGTGTGTATTACCGACACCTCTCTAATTGTACCCAGGTGAGAACGGGAGATCGCCCAGTGAGGACTGACACCTTCCTGACAGTACCCAGGTGAGGTCGGGAGATCGCTTGTGTTACTGACATCTCTCTGATTGTACCCGGGTGAGATTGGGAGATCGCATGTGTTACTGAAACCTCTCTGACCATACCCAGATGAAATCGGGAGATCGCACATTTTTGCTGACACCTCCCTGACTGTATCCAGGTGAGATCAGGAGATCTCACAGTGAGGACTGACACCTTCCTGACTGCACCAAGGTGAGATCGGGAGATCGCTTGTGTTAACGACACCTTCCTAACTGTACCCAGGTGAGATCAGGAGATCGCACATGTTACCGACACCTTCTCTGGCTGTATCCAGGTGAGATCGGGAGATTGTGTGTGTTACTGACACCTTCCTAACTGTACCCAGGTGAAAGAGATCACTTGTGTTACTGGCACCTCTCTTACTGTACCCAGGTGAGATTGGGAGATAGCACAGTCAGGACTTACACCTCTCTCATTGTACCCAGATGAGGTCAGGAGATCGCGCAGTCAGGACTTACACCTTCCTGACTGTACCCAGGTGAGATCGGGAGATCACGTATGTTACTGACGCCTCTCTGACTGTACCCAGGTGAGATCAGGAGATCGCGGGTGTTACTAGAGACTATTCCCGGAGGACGGGAACAACATTACCAAACTCCACTCCAATCAAACAAAGAAGATTCACAGGCGCCAGTGTTTGGACGGGAATCCTGTGCGGCGCCCACCACCAACACACGGCAAACACTAGACATAATCAAGAAATCAAACTATTTAACAACATTTGGACTTTACGCCTGACAGGGCCAGGATTCAAACTTGTACTCCAGTGAGGAAGGGTGGAGTAGGTGGAGGGTCGGGGTAGGAGACAGGGACTGGAGCCATCCTACATATCTCGGCAATCATCCTGCTTTAATCCGTCATCCCGACCGGCGCCCTGACTGAGCCGCGGGACGTAGGGGCAGGGCTCCGGCAGCAAACAGCGGAAGCAGAGAACAAAGCGATCCCAATAATAGTTTGGCAACCAACCCCTTCTACGATATAGGGGCTGGTCGGGTTAAATGTGATATTTTACGAGGCGTATCTAGAGAGATTCTTTCTCCTACCTAGAGAGAAGGGGGATTTTTTTTCTATCACGGAATCGCACGCCGAATCCATTGGAAGGGAAAAAAATACACACACACAAAAAAGTTGGTCGGGTTAAATCCCACACGGGATCAGTTGGGGTGCGCCTCGACCTAGGTAGTTTTGTTCTATGTAGGCTCAAAAGACAGAAATAACTGATAGGTAAAATTCATAGCTTAACAGATCGATAATGAAATCTAGCTTTATGGTGGTTCTATTCTAAAAATACACACAAAAGGAAATAACAAAATAGTAAATTGGCTTCGAGGTTATGACTAAACATACTCTCTAAACGGAACGAAAGATCTGGTAGGAGAGTAACAAACAGGTACCGCTACTGGGTGAAGGCAGCCGCTTACTTAACCCGACCAGAGCTGATTTTGTGTAGCTCTGGTTGCAAGTGTATCCAAATAAGTGGGGTTTTTTTATGAGCGGCGGCGATCAAATGGAGACGACCGCGCTGCATCACGGCGGGCGGCTGACCCTGACAGTCGCGCGGCAGATAAGATAAGGACACAGAAGCCGTGTCCGTAGTACGCCTGACACATATGATACGTTTTACTGTCACCCCGACAGCCACGAGAGCCACGGGAGCCACGGCAGGCACGGCAGCAACCACAGCCACCACATCCACCACAGCCACCACAGCCACGGCAGCCACCACAGCCACCACAGCGCGTCGCCGTACCCCGCCGGGTCTGTCCTTGGACACATTAAGTCATCGTACTTGCGAAACGTAAGTCAACTTGGCTGCCGGAGAACAGTCGGGGAAAGTTAGATTTTGTCCAAAAATCCAGCACGACAGCCACGGCAAACCCCCGGAGCTAATAAAATAAGAACCGTGGTTCACCTCAAGTCACCGCGCTGACCTCAACTCACCTCAACCCGCCTTAGGTCGCCGGGCTTTGTGACCGTAAGTCGCCGGGCTTGTTCCCGCCGTCTGCTGGCATGGAGGCGCGACAGAGGCGCGGGTCGCGGGTCGCGGCGCCGGGCGGCTCACACGCAGGAACCGGAAGTCACGGGAAGCGCTCCAAACATGGCCGCCACGACACGGCGTCGGTTCTCAGCGTCGGCTCGTCCACCTGGACCGCCGACGGGTCGTCGCGCGTCAGCCGGAACCGGAACCACCGCCGCACGTCGGGCTTGGCGGCGGAGAGACGCGGGGAGTCCGGGGTGGGTGATAATAAGGCGGCACCGGAAGTGGTCGTCAGACACTTCGTCTACTCTCTGGCCGTTGAGAAGGCCATCCGCCGCGGCTACAAGACGTCGGCACTTCCGCCGCTGGCGGGGACCGCCGCCCGCCGCGAGAACACCTTCCTGGTCAGCGGCGTCCCCGACATCGTCGACGACCTGCTCGCCACGCGCCGGATCCGGAAACGGAACCTGGAGCAGGAGCAGGAGTGTCGGAAGTCGCTACCCGATCTAAGCGCGTGGTTAAGTCGCGACGCGGCGGCCGCCGGAAATGGTCTGTCACGCATGCGCCTCAAGCTGCAGGCGGCCACCGGCGTCCTCGACCGACTCCGCGCCACCAAGAGGCTCACTGCCGAACCAGGAAGTAGACTGCCCGCACTGCTCCTGAGCCGCGCGCGACAGTTGAACGATGTATCGACGAGTATCATCAAAGAAACCTAGTGATCCATAGTGAATGATCTACAAGTGACCTGAGCCATGTGCGACAGTTACAGGTGAACGATGTATCAACAAGTGTCACCAAAAATACCTAGTGACACAATAGTGAAAGACCTACAAGTGACCTGAGCTGCACACGACAGGTACAGGTGAACAATGTGTCGACAAGTATTATCAAAGAAACCTAGTGATCCAATAGTGAACAGTTACGGATGAACGATGTATCAATGAGTATCATCAAAGATACCTAGTGATCCAATCGTTAACAATCTACAAATGACCTGAGCCACGCACGACAGTTACAGGTGAACAATGTATCGACAAGTTTCACCAAAGATACCTAGTGATCCAATAGCGAACGATCTACAATTGACTCGAATTCGGAATTTTCCACGAGTCGGTGATGAGATTATTGAATATAACCTGTCATCAGAAAATAAGGGATCTTGGTCAAACAAGCCCTCTGCAGGCAGGATGAGATTATTGACTCTTTTCTCCTGGGCATGATTTGATTGTAACGGTTATTACTCTGGGCGGAGTAATGCCTCCCTAAAGCCTGATGCCCATCTACCGATTCAGGGTTGAGCGATTAGTTTGCAAATCGTATAGGAGTCGGTGAAGCAAATCTGTCTACTAATCGGTGGCTCACCCTTGCCTAGCTGTCCTACATCTACCGACTACGGCCGACTCCGTTAGGATGCCTTGACTGAGACAAATTACTGTCCGTTTGTCGCCGACAAAGGTACATGAATGTTCCGGAATCGGTAGATGGGCATTGGGCTTTAGTTGCAATACATTCCTCTACAATTACTTACGATTCAACTACAGTGTCCGAGCAACCGATCCAGAAGGCCCATACTTATCCGTGCATGAAGAAACGGATAGGTTGGTATAGAGAGTAGGCTGTAATATGACTGATTTATTCAGTTGGTACAGCGAAAGTGGACTGCCATCTGATACAGTTGAGAACAATTGACATTGTCCGAATACAATATGAAATGAACATAATACAACTATACACGGTCTGTAGTAATATCTGTCTTGCCATTCGATCCCTTGCGAGTACTTTGACCCTTAACCGCAGTAGATATTTAAAGATATAGAATAAAGAAATCTTTTCATAGAAGATAGAATTGCCAATCTATCTCATTTCTGTTAGTCATATACCATCCCTTACCTGTATGGCATGACCATATTGGGGCAAAATAAGTTTTTTTCTCATAGAGACCAATATATATAAGGCATGACATTTAGTATATATGCCTATGCCAGTATAGTTCACAAATACCAACCTCTGCTGCGGTATTGATAATGAGTATGTATCATCATGGTAAGGTGGTATATAAAAACGTACGAGCCTACTTTGAATACGTGTTGTGATTGGCTGGAACAATGTCACCGACCGATCAGATTAGAGAGTGATCAAAGCCCCACTTCCGGTAAGATGTGAACATAACTAGCAGCACACTTTGAAGCCAGCTTGGACGTCGAAACATTTTACTAAGTATTTAACCAATTAATTACATATGAAGGTATTTGATAAAAGTAAAATATAATAATCTTATTGGCAGGTACTCACATACCTTATTTCTTTCAATAAAGATATTCCACTCGTCCTACGAGCTCGGGGAATATCTTTATTGAAAGAAAGTTGATGCGCGTGTAAGTACCAATAAGGTTATTACTATATACCTATAGGCAAATGTCTCACTTTTACTGACCAGTAGTATAAATTCTGTTCGTCACTGAGTGACGAAAGAATATCCATACATCCCTCTGTACCACGTAACCACTCGTTCTACTGTGTAGTGCATTGTAGAATGGCATTTTTAATGATTTATAGGTATATAATAATATAGAGACAAAATGAGTGTGACTGAATTCCATCTGTTCCTCGATATTTTGGTCAGAAAAACTCACCTCGTTCTTCGAACTCGGTGAGCATTTCTGATCAAATGTCTCTGAACAGATTCCATTCAGTCACCCCAACTATGTCTCTATATAATACATCTTATCATAATACTCTGAACATAAGGCCGTAAGTAAGAAATGAATGGACGACCACGTTTGTATTTTGAATGTAAACTGAGGTCTGGCCTTACCTGGGCAGTCCCGTCTCAACGCCACGGTAGTATTCTCTATTGACATAGCTGTGTGTAACTTACTGGAGGCACAGTCCATTGAACCTGCCCAGAGCGGGCACCTGCTGAACTCTTATAAACACACTAACACAACACGAGGTGCGAACACTAGAGCAAGAACGTTGATCTTCTCAATCAAAGGTGTATGGTAAGGATACCCAATGAGAATGTATGGAGACACTACCCATTATCCTACCCCTAATATAAAATCCCATAGGCTCAACGTTGAGTTTCTGTATGCCACGCTGACTGGCATACAGAGTTTTATATGCCACTAGTGGCATACAGAATTGTTATCACATAATATTCCAGAATCGAGGAGACGAGGTAGGATAAAATCAAAACCTGAGTTGTCTTAATTTTGGCCACTGTATGCCACTCCTGGAGTTTTGGCTCCGGACTTTAATCTTCGCCTCATGAAGTCACTGTGCCAAACTCCAGTCATGGCATACTGTGGCTAAGATTAAAACTCATCCAGTTTTACGATATTATTTACACACTGTCAGATACCATAGCCTTGGTGTACAGATTTCAGTTCCTTAAGCCCAATACACATCTACCGATTCTGCTTTGTTGGCGACGAAGGAACAATGATATGTCTCAGGCGAGCCATCCTAAAGGAGCCGGCCGCAGTCGGTAGATGAAGTACAGCTAGGCATGGGTCAGCCAACGGTTAGTGAAACCCCCTTCTGGAGATGTTCTTTTGTCGCTGATGAGTTGTTGTTCTATGTTCCTAAATCGCTGTCCAAAAGTTGTTGATAAATCCAGTCACCAACAACGGGACGTTGGTAAATTGAGGGTCCAACACAGGCCAAGGGGTTACATAATTCGCCTGTTGCTGGATGTCGGTGTTGATGGCTGTTGTTGCTGTGCAGGTTGATAGATGTTGCTGGGTGTTGGTGTTGTTGGATGTCGGTGTTGGTGGTTGTTGCTGTGGATGTTCCTAGGCATTGGTGTTAAAAGGTGTATCTCAAGCCAGCTTGAAATAGTCGTCGGCTGTCAAGTGATAATCGGCGGTACCATGTTACGTAATCTGATTTAATCGGAGGATCTCTAGTTGCCTAGCAGTTGGCAGCAAAGCCGGGCTCCCACCACTTGGCACTGTGTCACAGTGTGTCACAGAGTGTCGCAGTGTGTCACAGTGTGTCACAGAGTGTCGCAGTGTGTCACAGAGTGTCGCAGTGTGTCGCAGTGTGTCACAGAGTGTTGCAGTGTGTCACAGAGTGTCGCAGTGTGTCACAGAGTGTCACAGTGTGTCGCAGAGTGTGGCTGTGTGTCACAGAGTGTCACAGTGTGTCACAGAGTGTTGCAGTGTGTCACAGAGTGTCGCAGAGTGTGGCTGTGTGTCAGAGAGTGTCGCAGTGTGTCACAGAGTGTTGCAGTGTGTCACAGAGTGTCGCAGTGTGTCGCAGAGTGTGGCTGTGTGTCAGAGAGTGTCACAGTGTGTCAGAGAGTGTTGCAGTGTATTGCAGTGTGTCGCAGAGTATCTGAGTGTTTTGCAGTGTATCGCAGAGTGTTGCAGTGTGTCACAGTGTGTCGCAGTGTGTTGAAGTATCGCAGTGTGTTGCAGTGTGTTGCAGTGTGTCACAGTGTGTTGCAGTGTGTCGCAGAGTGTTGCAGTGTGTCGCAGAGTGTTGCAGTGTGTCACATTGTGTCGCAGTGTGTCAGAGTGTGCCGCAGTGTGTCACAGAGTGTCGCAGTGTGTCACAGAGTGTAGCAGTGAGTGGGAACGGGTTGTGTGGGAACCAAGAAGTTCCTCAATTTTCTCCGACACACTGCGACAGAGGCTTTCCGATAGGTCTACAATTTGAAAACTTATATCGTAGCCTTATCATAGCCATGTAGGAGGGGTGCAAGTCCGGCTTAACGGCTCAAGGACAGTATATGTCTATTTTCATATAATCAAATAAACATAACAGTATACAACTTATACTGCATAGGGAGCAGCAGTACGTAATTATCAAATATACTGCATGGGTATATGATAAATAACATATACTCACACATGCACTCAAACAATGTCGTTTTTCAGTTTCGAAGGCTGATTCAGTTCCAGGGCGGAAGATAAAAAATACCTGTTTTAAGAAAAACAAAAAAAAGAACAACCAATTTCAAGAATCGCCGTTAATAATCGTCTCGTGCAAATTAGTCAGAACTGCCCAGAGCTAAACAGGAGGTTTGTGTCATAAATCATCAAATCTTCCAGGTGGGGAAATTCACATAAAGATTGCATGGACCATGAGAGGAATTAAAGGCATATCTTACAATGTGGCTTGAAAATTAAAAACCATATCCAATTCCTGAAATTCTAATCTGATAATCTCCTAGTGCTGTGGAACACATATCTAACTTAAAAATCAGGAGTCACCGTGCTAGATTTTGCTTTATACATCAATATTAGGATAATTATTTATTAGAATAGATAGAAATTATCAAACGTATTTATTCACATAGTTAAACCCACGTCATTATCTTCAAACTTTCACAGAATATAGTAGATATATAGTTATATATATTTAGTTTTAAAAGTCATAGGTCACCGTCCTTATTTTTGAAAGAATTGAAGAAAACCATATTTTTCAGTACATTTCCTATGTAACCCAAGCAAATGTCAATAGGTCTTTTTTACCTATTATGATTGGATAAACTGGACAAAATGTTAAATCTAATCATGTGGAATTGGAATGAATCCCAAGAGACCAGTTTTGACTAATAATTAACATTATTTAATAAGCACCAGGTGGCGCCACTGTGAATTGTAGGATATGCCTTTAAGGAATGAGAAGATGTGGAGCACCGCTTGGTTAACTGCAGGACTAATGGACATCAAGAGATCCGTGTTGCAGCCAATGGCTGAGAACATTGATATTTATGAGTTTGACACGCGCAATAAACTTTGGAAATTCACTAAATTGGAAAAACATGGATTTTAAATGAAAAACCGATCTGTTGCGCCTGTAGAACCGTCAGTAGACGACGCTGGTAATAATCATAAAATAATCTAGCGAAAACAAAAATTATACCTCGAAAACTACACGGTAAATGTATGATATGTACGTAATGTGGTACTCCTACCTTAGTGGAAGACCTTCATGTTGAAAACTTACTTGTGAAACTAAGATAGACATTCAGAGACGACTGATTATTGGAACTTTCGACTGGACTGTCTCGGAAATCTCTTAACAAAATAGCTGATACGGTGAATAGACAAATTAGAAAGTGAGCCTGGTCGACAGCCCGTGAGGAAATCAATGGAAAGCAAATCGTGCAATGGACGACATTCGACCAAGTCTATAGGGGGGCGTCCACCAACCATGACAAGGCTACAACAATGGCTTCCTGACAAGGTCCACGATTGGCCTACCATTGGAGGCCTTGTCGTGGTTGGTGGACCCCAGATCCCGACAAGAGGCTACGACAAGGCCAAAATAAGGCCATGATTGGAAGCTTGTCGGGAGCCTTCAAACAATGCTACGACAATATCAAACATGCTCGATTTTTCCCACAACTGGACCCTTGTCGTAGAGAGTCATGGCATGTCGGAAGTGTGTTGCAGAGGTCTATGATAGAAAATTTTGGTGGAGCGTGCACTTCCCGACACGCTTCCCGACACGCTCCGACAACGCTGTCGTAAAGCCCCCCTTCTTACGACAAGGCTGCAACAAGCGCCGATTGGAACTTTCTTGTCTGTGCTTGTCGTGGCCTTGTCATGCTTGGTGGACGCCACCCTTAAAGGTGTTTATTCCATTGCATGAAACACCAAAGTGCACATATGATATTGTTCGCTACATAGACAAGCTTCCAATCGCAGCCCAATCGTGGCCTTGTCGTGGCCTTGACATAAACTCTTGTTGGGAATTGGGGTCCACCAACCACGACAAGGCCTCCAATCATAGGCCAATCGTGGACCTTCTTGGGAAGCCATTGTTGTAGCCTTGTTGTGGTTGGTGGACGCCCCCATTAGGCCCGGCGTCCACTGATCTCCCGATACCCTACGATAGACCTTACGATTTATGCATCATCAGATGAATCGGCTACGATTTAAGATGACTTTCCAACATGATTTCGCTTTTTTGTCTGTAGATGCATCATAAGGCCTATCGTAATGTATCGGGAGCTCAGCGGACACCGGGCCTTAGTGATGCATTGTTTTTTTTTTAATTTGTAAAAACCCTTTCTATTTTTCAATTTCCTCTGCGGAGAAGTCTGAAAATAATGGAAATTGGCAAGACCTGAGTTTTGGTACCTTTTCCATTTTGGAATTTTTTTTTTTAGTGGCGTATTGGGTCTAATTCCATCATTTGTAATAATCAATGAATCTTACTAAAATATTTTAGATATTTCCCCTCCAACAGAGCCAGTTTGTAATCGAGTCCATGATAAACATAACATTTTACACGAAATCATGGAGGGTAATTCAATAACCTCGCGTGAAGGGATCTGAAATAAAAGCCAAGAGGGGCAGGTTGATGGGAATCCAAACACGGAGAACTGAAAAGTCTGTCACGAGGGAATCTTTTATATTCAGAAGGTATTCAACGACGTTGTTAGTCACCAAATAAGAAGTCTCCATAGCAAATGTATATAGCACTTTTTTATTAGGACAATTAACGACTCACAATACTCGCCTCATGTTGGGCGTTCTTCCGTTCAGAAGTCACAACTTATATTGAGGTGAAATATGAAATAATAGCTCAAATACACGTCTTTTTCTATTGGCGATTGCGGAAATCGCTGCGTTTCTCGCTTGGTGTGTCTTAAGCTTAAAGCCCTATGCCCATCTACCGATTAATGGTTAAATGATTAGTTCCCAAATCGTATAGGAGTCGGTGAACTTGTCGCAGGCAAATTACGTAACCCCTTGCTGGACCGGTGGCCATCGAGGAGAAGGGTTGGTTGGTATTAGTCATAAGCAAATCAATCTACACTTATCAACAAATATGCGATTATGCAACCCGGCGACTAGATTTATCAACATGTTGATAAACTTTTTGCCACCGATTTTGGAACATAGGCCCACAACTTTTTACTTTTTGCGATAGTATACCTGATCTTATTATCCATCGTATACAAAGTCCCCATTGAAAATGTATGGGGACTCAGTAAACCACCACCCATTGTATAAAACCTGCCAGATACCATAACTGTGGTATACGGACTCAAATCTGTTGTATACGGCCTCAAAACCATGGTATACGGGAAAAATAGTCCCTTTGTGCTATAGAGCAAAGAAATAGTCCCTATTGCTATACCCTTTAATATGGCAATTACTGGGTTTAATTTATTCGAAATGATGGATAATAAATACAACAAACGATGATTATGTGGATAGGCGGCTCTGTAAACTTCTCGAGGTTGACGTCGTAATACACTCGCTAGCGCTCGTGTATTACTGCGCGTCAACCTCTAGTGGTTTACGGCCGCCTATCCACAAAACCATCGATTATTGTCTATATGGTACACTACACAATATATCTATTATTAGTTTATTATCCTTTCTCTATAGAGAAACGTTTACACGAGACAGATTTTCCACCTCTGAAATAACCACCGGCGTCAAAGCGTGTCCAATAGTCGTCTGGTGGTGCCAAATTGCATAAGCAGACGATCTGCAGTCGCCGCGCACTTGGCGTTTACACTAGACGATTTCTAGCCTTTTACTGCTGAAATTCGTCAGGTGTTGCTGAATTCAAGAATCGCCGCCTATAATCGTCTAATGTAAAAACCGGGTGAGTTGTCAGGTGTTGTGAATATATGGCAGGAAAGTGTAGACTAGGTTTCTTACAAACTTATCTTTTGCGCTTTGGTGGAAATGTCTGCCATCGGTTGTTGTTCCCAGATAGTGATGGGACAGATTCCCATGGCTCGTCTTGTGAGTGAGCTGTACCAGATGTGGCATACCCAGCGTTTACATTAAACAACTAGATATGTGGCGACTGTAGATCGTCAAGCCAATAATGTAAATGTCCACCGCAAACGTCGTCGAGGTCAGAATGTCCCTGCACGTTTACACTGATGGCACAGAGTCGCTGCCTATCTAGACAACTAATTCAAACTGGCTTGAAATAGTCGCCAGCGTCAGAGCGTGTCTAATAGTCGTGAGGTGGTGCTTTATTGCCTAATCAGAAGTAATCAGACGATCTGCAATCGACACATGCTTGGTGTTTACATTAGACGATCTTTAGCTTTTTACTGCTGAAAGTCGTCAGGGGGTGGCAAATGCCAGAATCGCCGCCCAGAATCATCTCGTGCAAACGCCGGGTCAGTAGCATAGTTTACCTTGTTTAGCGTAGATAGCTTTATTCCTTTCATTTGCAGCTGCATGTAGCTCGACTTGTTCAGTAGGGAAAGGTTTGCCTTTTTAGAGCGTGCTTGCACGTTCATTCACATCGCCTAGAGGTTAGGGTGGACATATATAGACTTCTAGCATACTATATAACAACTACCCCTTCACTATCTGCGTGCTGTTCACTCTGATATTGTGAAAGGAGCAAATGGCCAGTGTCTCAGAGTCTAAGAGGCATGCTCAGCTGACCATGACCAATCACTAGAGACTAAATACCTCATTGACCTTCTTGTGCTTGATATTTTTGGATCTTAGACTCATGCAGAATTGGCATGTTGATTGGGTGCAAGTGGATACAGAAAACTATTCATAGACTGAAAATGTGCTAAATTTATAATTGCACGCTCATTCATCAATGATGAACATTCTATTTGCACCTAATTGTGTTGTGTAGTTTGTAGGATATTCCTCACTCACGGGGGGTAACCAGTTTAATCCGGTTCTCGCCTGACTCAACTAACGAAGTGCGTGGTTCGATATTCCCTGGCGTTTATCGAAATTACGAACAATATTGCAAATGTTTTCTGGAGCAGTTTTTTGTGCCAGCCATGAAATAAAATCATATCAAATCTTATGGTGTTTGTTGACGCCATTGGCAGATCGGCTGACAACTTCACTGGTTTGGGCAACTGACTGGATAGGCCCATTTCCATTGGCCAATGAAAACGGTGTAGATATTTTTGGTTCGCCTAATAGCCCATTTCCATTTTGCGTCAGCAGTGCTAAAGGACCGTCGGTGGTGCCTGACTGTATATCGGTGATGGCCAATGGATATGGGTAAATATTACTTAAGCCCAATACCCATCTACCGATTAAGGGTTGAACGATTAGTTCCCAAATGGTACAGGAGTCCCTGAACTTATCGCAGGCAAATTACGTAAGAGGGGGCGTCCACCAACCACGACAAGGCTACGACAATGGCTTTCCGACAAGGTCCACGACAGCTCTATGATTGGAAGCCTTGTCGTAGCCTTGTCGTGGTTGGTGGACCACAGTTCCCGACAAGAGGCTACGACAAGGCCACGACAGGCTGCAACATGAACCTTGTCGGGGGCCTGTCTGGGGACTTCCGACAAGGCTACGACAAAATCGAACATGTTCGATTTTGGAGCCGTGTCGTGGCGTGTCGTGGCGTGTCGGGAGGTTGTCGATAGAATATTTAGGTGGAGCGTGCACTTCCCGACAGGCTGCAACAAGGGCTCACGACATCTCCCCTCCACACGACAATGCTGCGACAAGGCACCGATTGGAACTTTCTTGTCTGCTCTTGTCGTAGCCTTGACGTTTGTTGGTGGACGCACCCTCTAACCCTTCGTCTGACTGGTGGACATTGGGGAGAGGGAGTGGTGGGTATTAGTCCGTAGCAAATCAGTTTACACTTACCGACAGATATAGGATTATGCACCCCGGCTGACAGAGTTAGGATTTGGGAACAGTGCATTCCGTTGTTGGTGATTAGATTTATCAACATGTTGATAAACTTTTGGCCACCGATTAAGGAATATAGAAACATAATTTGTCAGTGTCAAAATAACATTTGAAGGAGGTGGTTCACAAATCGTTGCCGGACCCTTCCCTAGCTGTGCTACATCTACCGACTACGGCCGACTCCATAAGGATACCTCGCCTGAGACAAATTACCGTTCGTTTATCGCCGACAAAGGTACATAAATGTTCTTAAATCGGTAGATGTGTATTGGGCTTGAGCAGACTAATCTGACTTTGGAAGAAAATGCCGTTTGGGGTCATCCCAAAAGTATGTTCCGAAAATTCTGACCGCACCCCCTCCCCCTCCTCTCAATCCTGTCCGCAAGAAAACAAGAATTCGGAGCATTCGCACAATTTCCAAATGTTTTGACCCCCTCCCCCCACCAATCGCGTCTGGCATACAAGTAATTTCCTTTCAGTATCTACAGAGGAACTTCAATGCGTTTTCAGATGCTGTATCTTAACAGATATCTCTTTTTATCTATCGATTTTTTGCACAGTGTTTCTATACATACATACTTTGTTTTGAGAAATCAATAAAAAAAAGGGGTGAGTATCAGGCCTCACAAGCCTGATTTTCATCCGCTATCCCTTCATAACTGGTGCGACTTCATCTATTTATAATAGTACACCCAGGTTTCTGTATTCTACCGCTCATTAGTCAGGTTTATACACGAATTATAGGCTTCTGTAGTTTGTATTTCCAGTTTAGGGTTGTTGCAATGTACAGATCCATGATGAAGCACTGATCTCTCAAATACAAGACAGTTAAAGACAAATGCGGTTAGGTTTCACAATGCCCTCTATGTCTATACTCAGAACTACATTTTAAACAGGTGCTGCCATCTGATTTCATGAAAATATTGCAGTTTCCCGTAGACACCAATACTTTTGGCATGCGATTTAGGAACATTGAACCACAATTTGTCAGTGACAAAATAACATTTGAAGGAGGAGGATCACTAATCATGTCGTAAAACTGGATGAGTTTTAATCTGGGCCACTGTATGCCACGACTGGAGTTTGGCATAGTGACTTCACGAGGCGGAGCCGAGTGAAGTTCGGAGCCAAAACTTCATGATAATTGATAACAATTCTGTATGCCACCAGTGGCATATAAAACTCTGTATGCCAGTCAGCGTGGCATACGGAAACTCAATGTTAAGCCTATGGGATTTTATATTAGGGGTAGGATAATTGACTGACCCTTGCCTAGCTGTCCTATATCTGCCGACAAAGGTACATTAATGTTCCGAATTCGGTAGATGTGTATTGGGCTTTAGGTTCACCAAGTCAACCTCTCATGTGTAACCCAAGACCTGTTATGTGTAATGGTTCTGTCAAAAGCAGATGGGTTTTCCAGTTACCACGGCCTAAAATAGAATCCTTGAAGAAAGCCTTACTTTACAGACCCACATCACTGTCTGAAAGAAATTGAAGCAGCTCCAAGTTAGAGTCTTCTAGAGGCATGTTCAACTGACGATGGCAAATCATTAACTAACAACCTATCATCACCCTGGGTAAGTAAAGGTTCCCGCTCCTGACTGGCTGGCCACACCACGACCGCATGAACCACAGTTTTCCCATTTATAATTGGAGAAACTGAATAGAATTTCGGATTTGCATGTAGAAATAGCTGAAATTTCTATTTCTGAAAAAGCGTTAAACTGCAATAATTGTGGGTTACGGTTCAAGGGTCTATCACCATACAATGTCGGCAACCAGTCAATACTGGAACCTGTAAACAGACTGAATTATGGGATACCTCAATAGGGTCTATTGGCCCACTGCTAGATTCGGCTCTCAGAAAGGTAGTTGGAGAAATGGAAAGGTAACTGGGTACAAGTGGGTTACAGAAAATGACTCATTGACTGAGTATAACTCAAACCTTCTTATTGTTTATTCATGATTGCACGCTCATTCATCAATAATATACCATTTGCTCCGAGTTTTAAGAATAAATCAAGGAAGGCCTTTGACCTGTCCACACATTAACACCGTGCCTGACTAACATCAGTCAAAAGGTTTTATTTCCTTTTGAGCGTGGGCCACACGTTCACATATACTCGGCCCAAAGGTTAGAGTGGTCATATAGAGTCTTCGTATGCTGCAAAAACCTAGCCCTTCACTATCTGCTAGCTAACAGTGTAACTTTGGGAGCAGAGTGCCAGTGTCTCTGGGTCTTAGTCACCGTAGACCGAGGTACCTCATTGACCCACTGGTGCCTGATATATTTGGATCCTTGTTGTCTGGGTGCAATTGTGTTACAGAAAATGACACGTAGATAGAATATAACCCAAACCTTTTGTTTCTTATTTTTTCATAATTCTATACTCATTCATCAATGATGAGAATTCTATTTGCTCCTAGAACAATAAAAAGGAGGTAAGTAGAGGTAAATTATTGACAATATATAAGAGTCCATACATAAGACATGTGTGTAGTGGGACGAGAATCCAGCAGTGTTCGTTTGTTTCACGGAAGGTGGCGCGATATGCCGATCCTTACTGTGTAGTGATTCCGGACAACGCCGCACACGAGAGTGGCGCGGTGGAGACCGGGATTACGTAACGCTTGGTATATATACTCAGCGTTCACAGTAGGTCGACAGGCTGTCCTCGCGCGTCCCTTCTACGGAACGGATCCTTGGGCCCTCACTTTGCAGGCGGGTTCTTGTAACCTTCCTGGTGGTTAGGCTGATCTTCCGGATTGGCCTATCCAGCGTTACCTAGCACCCATGTGCTAGGGTACTGTACTTGTAGGGAAGATCTTCCAGATCTTTCCGGGAAGTAAGTGATTAATAAACATCCCTGTTTATTAAGTGACGTTGTTGTGTTATGTGTGAATAGGTCTGTGCAAACTAACCGAAAACCGAACCAACCTACGTAAGTGCGTAGGGTGGGATCCTGCCTGGAACTAGCGTTCCGGATTGGGGTCATCCAACCTGCTAGACAGGCGGCGACCACCACATGTGTTTCATTGTCATTTCACAAAAACTCCAAAAAAGTCTCATGTTGTCTCACAATTAGTATGATATGTCGACAATATCAAGTGGTCTCACATACAAGCGGCCGTAATCTTCGAGGACCAGACGCGTAGTAATATCCGAGCGCACGCGAAGATATTACATAGTTTTATCCGAGGAGATTACGACTGCTTTTATCTGAAACCAGTTAATATTGTATTTATTACCCACCGTTCTTTGCTTATAATTACAATGCTCTAGTATTTCCAAAAATTTGAAACTCGATTGATCCGCCTCTCATCTAAAAAAATCGATAAAGATTTATGTTCATTATATTTTGAAAAAATATACAGGAAAGGAGATAGGGAAATGAAAAAAATGGCGTCGAGATTATGACATAGCACACTCCCCAAGCAGTACAAAAGATCTGGTAGGAGAGTGACAAACAGGTCCCGCTACTAGATGAAGGCTTATTTAATTTATTCATTATTTATTTCGCTTATTTAACCCAACCAGAGCTAACTTTGTGTAGCTCTGGTTGCCAATGCAAGTGTAGCCTCGCTAGAAAGATATAGTTCCATCATTTTTAATACTTATTCTTATTATGTGATTTGTTTTATTGTTTAGGACCTCTGTTAAACTCTTCCCATTCACGTCCCAAACACAGTCTACTTTATTTCTAAAGTGCAGAATACATTCAGTTACTATAGAAGATATCTGAAGTGACATTTCATCATTCGTTATTTTTGTCATCAATCTTTGAAAGACGCAATAGACAAGTATGAAGTAATCTGAGATTGCTTGGTGAAGAAAACGGAAACCACTCGTGCAGAAAGTCGTGGATTCTCTATATTGCTTTTAAGCTGGGCTCCTATGCGGCGTCCACACTGTAGAGTCAAGGGAATGAATGGTAGGCTCGGAGGGATGCGAGTGACGTGAGAGAAGTTAGAAGTTGGGCAAAGTCTGGAGGGCCACAACGCCTACTCAACTACCACTGTCCAGGAACCAGGGGGCTGTTGAATAAACTACGAACCACAAAAAAGTATCTTAGGATTGCCTTTGGAGCCATAGTGTTGTACAAAATATTGTGCTGTAAGCATGAGATGTATTGATCATAAGAGTAACCTAAATGTCTTATAAGGTGCTATATACAAATACTCTTATTTATAGAATATCTTTTGTCATACAACACTAAAGGGGAAACATTTTCAAGGATGTCGTTCATCGTTGGAGTTATCATATCGTTCGGACCAGCACCAGAAACGAACGAACTTTATTCAACAGCCCCCTGGGTCCTGTTGAATAAATATTGAACTAGTAGGGAATGACAGGCCCGACGAAGGAGACCTCCTCGGAAGATACTTTCAATCGCGTTTTATTACGTGTGTCGTCCATCGGGAGAGAAATTCTCGTCCGTAGTCTCCTTCAAGTGATCCTGAGGACAAAATGGACTTGTAAGACAGTTTGGGGGAGGCTTGAACGAGGGGCCGTAATCACTGCACGTGGTGACACATAGTGGTATTTTTGGGAACTAACTTCATCATTTATAAACATATGTAAATCTAACTAAATAACTCAGTATTTCTCCATCTAACACCCCCAGATTGTGTTTAGATCATAATAAACATATTTACGCTAGTTTGTATTGATAATCAAGCTTTTATCTGTTATTTCGAATCACCCACGATACCCCTAGTGGCCCGTCAGGAGAGGTGAAGGAGACTCTCCCGACCCGACGATACATATTAAAACGAAAATGGACGAGAGGTCGTGCATCGTCGGCTAAAATTCTCCTTCCTGACGATACTTTTGATAATCAAACCCACACCTTGCGAAAATATTAAAAGTACTAAATAATTTTTCATGGGATTCTAACTCGAGTTAGACTTGTCTGTGTCTATGTCACCCTGGTCAGGCCTGTTCCTAGCTACATTCAGCTAACGCTTCGCGTAGTAATACACGACCTTCCCTTCGTGGCATGAACACTGACAAGTCTAACTCTCGTTCGGTTTCTACTAATTATTGTTACTGTACTGATTTATGTAATGTGCTTCAGTGAAAGACCTGCTACATGCAGAACTGTTGCTTTTCTGCTGAACAAAATGCCCCTCTCTAAGGTGCAAAATCTCCTGTGTTGCACTACGCGCTTGTCCGAGATAATGTTACAATTGAATGTAGATCATATGGAAAAGGTGGAAATATACAAATGCATAGTAGCGGAGTGTAAACAGGAAGTTGCTTCTAGAGCAACTACCTGCATAAGGGTATGATTGGTCACGTGACTTGCTGATGTAAGCAGCAGAGGAGTATACCTCTGCGGCGGCTGCGAAGGCAGCACTAAGGTACAAGGAGTAAGATCTAGCAGAGCTAAGAAAACCCTGCTCCCACTGGAGTAGGATTAGGCGCCGGAGGCTTCATCCCATGAGGAGTGAAGTCGCCTTCTATGAACATTCAAGGTACACATCCACCGGTTCTGTGAGTTGCCTACCGACCAACGTGTGGGTAACTGGCTCTTAATAGAGAGTGCACAGAACGTGCGGACTAAAACTATTAAGATCAACTTGGGAACACTAGGACTCACGGACTGAATCCAACTGGAACTATAGGCACTGAAAAGAACAACTGCACAGAAATGTGAACTAAGGACGATTCAAATGAAACATTGAACTTATGGACAATAAGCAGAAACTTAATTATACTGTTAGTACCAACACATCTGTCAAGAGAGATACACCGCATTGAACCATGTATATGTAATATGTAAAACTACAGATTGCTCTCAGGAGATTAAAACTATTAAATGTACTTGCATTGTTCGTCATTCCTCCTCTCAGGTCATAGAGATGTGAGGTCACCGTGTCTCGGTGACCTTGCTAAGCAAGTGATTCTACCTAATCAAATGACTTAACTCTAAGGGAAACACAAGGGACTTAAGATAATGAGCTAGCTACCTACACAACTGCTTAAGGGTCTCTAACTACACCCCCACTACGGTGCAGTGTTTGGAAATCCCACATGGCCCTCCTTGAGATTCCGGGGGCAGGAATTGCAGGGACATTTGTCGCTGAGTCAGAACGCCGCTTTACATCCACTCACAGCCTGTAGCACACTGCTGTGAGACCACGGGAATCACAGGACATTTATCGCTTTAAGGTGATGCTCCATTGTGACGATTGTTGGTCTCCAAACAATCTTCACCTAATCTCCACCTGTTCTCCGATTGTTCTTGCCTCATGCGCGATCATGAGAAGAATATGGGGGCCAATTAGAGACCTTTAGGAGTTTGGGTGCCGCCTGTAGCTCCACTGCAGCTCCACTATCGGTGACCAGGTGCCGAGCAGCCAGCGACCAAATGATCGGCACCCAATCTCCATAGGATCTGCTGCAGTGGAGCATGGCCTTTAAGCCCAATGCACATCTACCGATTCAGGATCAGACAATTAGTTCCCAAATTGTATAGGAGTCAGTGAACTTGTCCCAGGCGAATTACGTAATACCTCGGCCTAAGTCGGCCACCCAATCAGGGGACATTTACCAACGTTCTATTGTCAGTGACTGGATTTATCAACATGTTGATGAACTTTTGGTGACTGATTTAGGAACGTTGAGCCACAACTTGTCGGCGACAGAAGGACATCTCAAGGGAGGGACATTCACTAATCATTGGCTGAATCTTGCCTAGCTGTCCTACATCTACCGACTGGGGCTGACTCCATTAGGATACCTCGCCTGAGACAAATTACTGTTCCTTTGTCGCCGACAAATGTACATCAACATTCCGAAATCGGTAGATGTGTATTGGGCTTTAGTCTCCTGAATACATGAGCGCTGTACTTCGAGACGTCCACACTCTGTGCCTTGTGATCGGCGTAAACTCATAAAGAGACCGGCGGCCATTCGTTATACATCTAAGCAGCTCTGGTCTTTGCTGGCACCGCTTCAGCGGAACCTAAATGTGCAGGGTAGCTGAGGAAGACAGGCGTGCTGCAGCGTTTAGGTGCGGGGCGGCGGGTGTCTGTAATACGCCTGATCGGGCTGATTGAGGTTATATTGGAGTCTGTCTCTACACGTGCCCAGCACGCCGCCGGGACACCTCTAGGAGAACAGTGGGCGGCCGGAGAGACCAGGGCACAGATCCCACCCTGATCCACAGCAATGTGAGTAACCCCCCCCCCCCCCCACCCACACACACACACCCCACACACACACATACATACAGCCGACCACCGCGGTGCTCCTGTATTAGACTTGCTCAAGTCTTTGATTTTTTCCCCTTTTTTTTCTTCAATTTGTTTTATTGATGTCATATCAAAGTTACAAGATCCATGTAAACAAGTACATGTACATTTGTTGTACAGCCATGCTATTAGACAACAAAGGAAGACGCTTTGCACGTCAGCTTAACTAAAGCTGGTTTTCGTCGTGCAAGCCTATGACAATCATTGAATGATTAAACACAATCAGAATAAAGTTCATTATAATATGTATGTATCCTTCTCTGACTGGCCCATGAATCAAACTTGCTCAAGTATTTAATTATGAACATTCATTGAATGATTAAACACAATCAGAATGAAGTTCATTAGAGTATCCTTCTCTGACTGGCCCATGAGTCAAACTTGCTCAAGTCTTTGATTATGAACATCATTAAATGATTAAACACAATCAGAATAAAGTTCATTTTAGTATGTATACTTCTCTGACTGGCCCATAAATCAAAGACTTGTCCACTATGAACAGAATCTCCTGTATATGGCTCCAAGCCACTCCCTGTAACCCTATACTTCCTCCTACCCCTACCCCTACCACTACCTCCTCCAGTTCCCTGGCCACCTACGTTGTCATAGTAATAAATTTTGCGGATTGAGATCAAGTGGTATCTTACCCCTGGAATAAATGTCCCTATGCTTAACATATCCCTATGTTCTCCATACCCCTACAAGTATTGCAGTCCGTTCTCCACATTTTATATCCTGTGTATTGTCCATTCTTTTAGTGTGTACAGGGGTGAGATAAATACAGAAAGCAACTCGTTTTGGTCAAAGAAGTTATTCCCCAACTCGTTTGAATGCTATGCGATATTCACTTGGCTTTCGCCTCGTTGATATCACTCCACATCAAACTCGTAATGAACGACGACTTTGACCAAAACTTGTTGGTTTCTTTAAGATCAAAGTGTGTAGGGTCATGTATGGAGAGCGTTGGGAATACTGGAGCTAAACAGTGCCAGAAATCCAACACCACTACCGATTATACCAGTCCCAGCAAGGAGTTTAGCCATAGAATGCAGGGACTGGAGCCAGTCTACTCCTGTATGTGCGCCGTTTACGGACATACATTTATACACACCTGTGTATGAGTGATATGGTGAGCCCAGACACAGACCCCACAATAATCACAAGGTAATGCTTGTACTCAGCAGAAACCAAAAAAACGGATTTTTATTCTGATGGTCGGATTTTTATTCTGATGGTCGAGGATGACACAGATGGATTTCCAATGATCATGATGAAGATGACAAGTTCAATATGCTCGACGTTTACTTAGAGTGCTCAGCTCATTGGAGCTGCATTGGCAGTCGGTGGATTTACAGCCAACATCAGGTCGAGTATTTACATACTTCAAATTTCTTTCACTTTGCTTCCAAATCTTAAGATGGAAACTAGTGTGTGTGTATAGGGAAAGTGTCGGGTTAAATTGAATCACTGTGAGTAAAAGTGAAACCTTAAATACCGTATAAATGTTAGTCTGTTTTGATACCTTGTATGGTATATTGTATAATGATAACCTTTTTTATTTGAGCTTAGCTCTCTTTATTTTCATTATTTCTTTCCGCAGAGTGTGTTATACATGTGACTATCCCTCGTAGTTTACATGTGTCATTCCCACATACTTCAAATATGAGATCATCCATTAAAGATATTCTATATTTCTTAATATTTAAGTTCAAATAGAAAGTTTAGCTGAGTTTTCAATATGATGTTAACTTAAGGTTGCATATCGTCATTTTAATGGTTATTAATCCTTTGACTGGTATTTGATATGGATTACATGCTTACCTCGCTCCTATTGTATGAGCTTGCTCTAGTTTTGTATATTTTTTGGTTTTAACAACATCACAATCACACATATATGCATGATGATTGAGAGGACAGGGTACACACAGTTTGATAAACAAAACAGTACAAATATATTACATACAAGAGACATAACAATACACTGTACAGATTACATACAAACATGGGAAACCAGTGATCTAGCACTTATCTACAATATGACACATGGGTAAAAAGTCCTTGACTAGAGTAGCAAGTGGATGTTACTTCAACATGGAAATGCTACTTACAATTGATAGCTACCTTGCAATGTGATAGAAAAGGTATTAATATAGAATGGTCCTAACCGGCATTACCCCATATCATTATATATAGAACTGCATTGAGAATTGTGTAAATACACAATACTCCATGAGTTTGGATGGGCCGCAATCATCATTGAAGCGAAACCGAGTGACGATTATGGCCCATTCAAAGGAGTGGAGTGTTGTTTATTTTACAATTCGAGTGCAGTTCTGGATTTTTCTCACCCATTTCACTGATTGGGATGTTTTAATCCCTTGTTTTGTCTTGTCTTGTCTTGTCTCTGAAATTCTACAAGCCGATTGGTCAATCGCTTATGACGTCATCTCGTATTTACTATGCCGTGACCATGGCATAGTAAGGTCACTTTACGAGGGTGATTATCGAGTATTTTTTCTAACATTATTCCTGTGGCTATACTTGTACCAGGGGTGAGATAAAACAGACTACTCTTTCATTTACTTCAATCCTAGTCCTTCTTACAATAATCTCAACAAAGGTCAACCATTTCTCCACCCTCTCTGTACGCAAGACATTGTGGCCAATGTATTGGTACTGCACGCGGGAGAGGGTTCCACTCTCCTCCCACTACTCTAGTGTTCACGTCACCACCCACATACCCACGTGACCTCACTCAGGGGCGCACCCAGGATTTCGTTTCGGGGGGGGGGGGGGGAGGGGGGCACACCACGGACTACTTTAGACAATTGGCTCTAGGAGGCAAAGCCCCCCCCCCCCCCCCCACGGCACTTAGAATTTGTACATCATACAAGCTGTAAGCAGAATTTTGTTTGAGGAAGGCTAGGCACACACCTGGGGATATCTGTGAATATTTCCAGGCGTCCAGTGGCAAAGCCCCTGGTGGGGTTGGGGGTCCATGGGGCAAAGCCCCTGGGGAAAAAATGAATTTGATAGATTATAAATGCAGTAGTAAGGAATTTTACTTGGGGTGGGGGAGGGGGTGGTTTTACAATTGAGGGTATCTGGGAATATTGCCAGGGGTCCAGTAGCAAAGCTCCTGTTGGGTGGGACAAAGCCCCAAGAAAATTTGAATTTGTTAGATCATACAAGCTATACTAAGGATTTTCTATGAGGGGTGGGGAAGGTTACACACCTGAGGCTATCAGGGAATATTGCCTGGGGTCCAGCAGCAAAGCCCCTGTTGGGTGGGGGAGGGTCCAGGGGGCAAAGCCCCCAGAAAAATTAAGATTTGACAGATCATCCAAGCTGTACTGAGGATATTGTTTGACAGAGGAGGGGGAGGTTATCTTACTCTATCTGGAAATATTGCTAGGTGTCCAGCAGCAAAGCTAATCCTGGGGGTCCAGGAGGTAAAGCCCTGAAAATATTTAGATTCCATAGATTATACAAGCTGCATCTAGGATTTTGTTATGTGGAGGAAGAGGGGGGGGGGTCACCTGAGACTACCTTGGAAGCTTTCCAGTTATCCAGCAGCAAAGCCCCCACTTGTAGTCCAGGAGGCAAAGTCCCCAGATTCACTGTTTAAGGTTACATAATTGACCTAGGGTGTCAATTGACAAAACCTTTCGGTGGGGTCCAGAGGGTGAAACCTGGTGAAGCATTTAGATTTTACAAATGATACAAGCTGTTCCCTGGATTTGGGCTTGTGGAGTCCAGTGGTTTGGGGAGTTGTAAACACACCTGAGACAACCTAGGAAGACCTGTGTTGGTCTGGAAGCTAAGGTCCAGGGGGGGTCCATGGAATCACTAGTATTTCATAGATTATACAAGCTGTTCCCAGGATTTTGTTTCAGGTAGGGGGGGGGGGGGGCTACACACCAGGAGAGATCGGTAGGGGTCCCAGCAAAAGGCTCCTCCTTTTTGTCCAGGGGGTGAAGCCCCCAAGAAGCAGTTATATTTCCAATTTGCTAAAATCCCTTCCTGTGGTCTAATGGGGAAGGATTTAATGTCGGGGGGGGGGGGGGAGGTTATACACCTCTGGGGAAAGTTGTCAGGGATCACACAGCAAAGCCAATCCCAGGGGTCCAGGAGGCAAAGTCCCTAGAACTACTTGCATTTTATCAATTCTGTCTAGGGAAAGGGTTTTTACACACATGAAACTACATGGGAAGATTGCCAGGGGGTCAGTTGTACGACCCATCTTGAAGGTCCAGGGGGAAGAACCGCTGGAAGCTCTGGGATTATATACATTATATAAGCTGTTTCCAGGATTCTGTTTCAAGGAGGGAGAATTGCATATCTGAGACTACCAAGTTGATTTTGTTTCAAGATGCAGGATGGTTACTGATCTTAGATAACTTGGGGGGATTGCAATGGGTCCAGGGAGGAAGAGCCTCTTTATGGGCAAGGGGGCAACGCCCCTGGGTGCACTTGTATGCTAGAAATTATACAAGCTATATCCAGGATTTAATTTAAAAGAACCCCGGGGTCACACAACTGAGGCTATGTTGGAATGCACGAAAGGTACCAACAGTAAAGCCCTTCCTTGGTGTCCAGGGGGCAAAGCACTTGCATTTTGCTGTACCAAGGATTTTGTTTTTGAAACGGGGGTTTTCACACCTTAGACTACATGGTATGATTGCCAGGGGTCCAGGGGCAAAATCTATCTAGGGGCCCGGGAGGCAAAGTCCACAGAAACACCTATACATTGTACAATATGTCTCTTGGATTTTGTTTCAGGGACTAAGATAGTTACTGAATTGAGACTCTTTATGAAGATTGCAAGGAGTCCAGGGAAAAAGCGATCCCTAAAGAGCTTTATCTTTTTGCCTTGATGAATGACGTGGAAACAAGGGCACATCGAGAGATCTTTCTTTTTATCAGAAGGGGAGCATACCTGGGACTACCTTACCTGTATTCCTCAAGTATGTCCTCTCTACCTCTCTATCTTTGACTTGTAAATAGGAATTCTGACAGCTAATTTGCATAATTTATCTTAAACTGAAGTCTTCAGATGGATCAGAGAATTGATAAACTCAGTTTTTCAGTGTAGTTATTTCAAGATGCTGACCTTTTACATCTATCAAACTATGGCATATCATACATCAAATTAACCCTCTATGTATGCTCTTTGTAATGGTATAGGCACGAAACTGTTTGATTCATTCAGTTTTGTGTGATGAGCTTTTTTCTAATTCAAATTGGTGCTTGATCAAGTTCTTTTGGTCATAGAAATTTCAAGCTAGTACTAAAATGAAGCCCAATATGTTCTCTGATTGGCTGAAATAGTGTTTTGGCACTGAAAGTAGCAGAAGAACTCAGCAAATGGATGAAATAAACACTGTGTTTGACAGCGCAGGTGCCATCGACAAGGGTGTAGGCCCAGGCCAATTCCTTTGAAAACAAGTGAAAAATCTAAATGAATTATTCCTCCATTATTCTTATATGTGTATCCACAGGAAAGCCCTTATTCTCAGCTTTCAGAAGGTGTATTTAGGTCTTAGGTATGATGACCGGGCGCTTGTGGAGAACCATTTAAAGGACAATAAATGAGAGATTTGTTGTTTGTCACACTCAGTGACGGCCGCGCGCGCGTTGCTACATAGCTCCCCCATCCACCACCCCCTCTCCACACCTGTCCAGGACAATTACAACCGTGACCCTCATGTCATGGCTCACTGCTTCTGCCTCCTTTCTCTAACCTTGTGAATTCATTACAAAACATGCAATATACAGTGAGATATTCCTGTGCAAATACACAAATACAGGTACACAGATATACATAGATATTGAGCATATATTGGTAATGACACTTGCACCTACCGGACCCCTGTCACCTGTCACATCCTGCTGGCTCTGTGGTCTGTACCCACACACCCCGGCAGCACATCGGTAAGGAAGCAGTCCCTGCAAGTAATGCGCATAACTTGCGCAGTCACAATAGACAGAGACACAGTTGTAAAATCTCAGCTCTTAGGCAGCATACCTTGATGTCGCGTGGTGTCGCTCTGGTCGCCATTGTAAGCCTATCAAGAAACGTCACGAAATTTCATACAATTTTTTATATGGCATGAGTTGTTTTCGCGGAATGATATCATGAAGCGGAGCTGAGTGATATCTGTAGCAGAAGGCAACAAACGCCATGTAAACGGTTGTATGAAATTAAGTGACGTTTAGATTTTATCCTACCCCGTCACATGTTTTTAACTTCATATGTCACCTGCGGCATATAAATACTATATGGCATAACCGTGGCATACAGTCACTCCATGTTAAGTTTATGGAGATTTATATGAGGGGTAGGATAAAACCAGAGATCACATAGTGTCGCTCTGGCGGCCAGTGTAGAACCTCCCCTGATCAACTACATATTAAACATATAATATATAGTGTGGAGAGTTTGAAGGGTTCGGAGAGGCTCCGGAATGTTTCTCGGTAGCTAGTCCGTTCACGCACCGCGCCGCCTTCGGGTTACGGTACGTGAAGGTCTAACAGAGTATGGCTCTGACTGGCCAGGTATTCTGGAACCATTATAACTCTCCAAGCTGATCTATTCGTTACATGCCCAGTAAAAGCTACTCTAGGACCTATGCTTGAAGAGCAACACACTGGTCACTGGCAAATCACTCAGGTTAGCTGAGTACCAGCGGAAGCAGGAATTCCTGCCTCAAAATGGCAGCGCATAACAGTCTAAGTTTGAGCCTGTGCGCCCTGGCCCTGGCGACAACAGACTGTACTAGAGTCTACCTCGGTAGCACGCTGCGAGCCCACCAGGTGGCGCCCTGGTCCTGGAAGTTACGTCAGAGGGTGTCTGGGGGACTTGCTATATAAGAGACGGCAGTCCATCTTGAGACTGGGCCCGAACCACCTCCGGACGGCTCCCTGTGAACCTCCTGACCGGCTCCCTCCGGCTACTGCTACGGCCAGGAAAAATGTCACGAATAAGGATCGGAGTAACCGTAGATGTTTAGTGGATGAACCTATATTCCTGTGCCTGGAGGCACCTCGTTGATACATCTCCACTCGACGTTGTATACCAGCCTCCGTTGAGACGGCTGTGAATAAAGCTTGCAGTTTTATCCTACCCCTAATATAAAATCCCATAGGCTTAACATTGGGTTTCCGTATGCCACGCTGACTGGCATACGGAGTTTTATATGCCATTAGTGGCATACAGCATTGTTATCACGTAATATTCCAAAATCGAGGAGATAGGGTAGGATAAAATCAAAACCTGATTCGTTTTAATCTTGGCCACTGCATTCCACTCCTGAAGTTTTGGCTCCGGACTTCACTCGGCTTCGCCTCATGAAGTCACTTTGCCAAACTCCAGTCGTGGAATACGGTGGCCAAGATTAAACCTCATCCAGTTTTACGATAGTACCTGTGTGTCCTAGTCATACTGTACTATAATATATATATATACATATCATACAGTAAAACCCCTCTTCCGGGACACCCCGCTTAAGGGGACACCCCGCTTCAGGGGACAATTTGCTCGGAACGGAAATTTTTCTCTCTATTAAGAGTTTATTTTAACCCCGCTTAAGGGGACACCCCGCTTAAGGGGACACCCCGCTTTAGGGGACAGTTTTTCGGTACAGAAATGCTTAAAAACCCCGCTTAAGGGGACAGTTTGGAGGGCTATCATATCAAAAACACTGAAAATCCAAGTTTCTGGTGACCGTTTGTACTGGACAGACAGTTGTCGCAACCAGAACAATAGACTGAGCATTCCCGGGCGGGCTCGGGCGGCCGGAGTATGTTTTTTCAAGGTAATAACCACATCTCTAGAGGCTCTGGGCGGGCGACTGTGAGTGGATATTAGTATGAGCGACTTTCGCACCCGTTGAAGGTAGGGGGTTAGAGGCCCGCTTACAGGTTAGCGTAGGGCGACACAGGGAGGGCTGGGGGCTTTGAAGGTGCGGTATTCAGTGAGCCGTCGCGGCTCACGGCGGCTCACGGTCATAGGGCTGCTGACTTCGGGGGGTGGGGGTGGGGGTGGGGGTGGGGGGGTGGGGGCATTGAACGGGGGTGTAAAAAGGAGCAAATTTCACAAGGAAGGCATATCCATCTTCAACCTCTTTTATCTATTTATTCTTAATTTTTTTTACATTTATATTCATTTTTATTCATTTATATTGTATGATTTATATTTATTTGCTTATTTATTAATAAACCTTTTAACCAAATAACCATCATTTCCTTCATTTATGTAGGTATTCTCTATTATATAACCCACTGGCATCCTGAAAACCCCGCTTAAGGGGACACCCCGCTTAAGGGGACACTTGGCCCGGAACGGAGGGTGTCCCCTTAAGAGGGGTTTTACTGTATATACACATAGATATGGATTGAATGATTCTGAAACTTATTACGTATAGAATAGAATTAGAATTAATTGATTTATGGTATCACTTTACCTCATGTAATTACAGGCATGACAATCGCATCGCAATGATATCAAATCCCTTTAATTCTAATGAGATTGAACCAAGACTAAAAAGACTCAGATTATTTACATTGAAGACAATACAGCTGCCCTTCATAGGATATGGACAATGACAGAATACATACCTGTGCATACTAGACTCATTACATAAAAACACAAGAATGTTTGACCTTTGAAGTTATGAATCGAAAAAGTTATCGGGAAAATTGATTTAATTTTCGACATCGTTACTTGATATTTCCTAGCTGTTATTTTGATTCGTTTTGGATGAGCCATCTAGGATTACTTATACACAGTTCCTGTTCAGCCATTAATCTAAAGCCCAATACACATATATATACCGATTTCGGAACATTTATGTACCTTTGTCGGCGACAAGTGGAATGTAATTTGTCTCAGGTGAGGCCTCCTGACAGAGTCGGCCATAGTCAGTAGATGTAGCACAGCTAGGCAAGGGTCAGGCAACGGTTAGTGAACTACCTCCTTTAGATTTTATTTTGTCACCGACAAGTTGTGGTTTCTATGTTCCTAAATCGGTGGCCAAAGGTTTATCAACATGTTGATAAATCAAGTTGCCAACAACAAAACGTTGGTAAATGGCATTTAATTGGGTGGCTGACATGGGCCGAGGTATTACGTAATTCGCCTGGGACAAGTTCAGTAACTGCTATACGATTTGGAAACTAATCGTTCAATCCTGAATCAGAAGATGTGTATTGAGCTTTAAGGGAATGAATGCCAGATGGATTATAGTCGGATGATAAAGAACATGAATATGTGTCATTCATTCCATGCCTGCAGTTCCTTTAGGAGTGCCCCTGTTATCACATGTTCAGTTGCCAATGAGCCAGTGGCTGTCCAAATAAATGTCAAGGTTTTTTATTGATCCCGGAGGATGGGTCAGACGGTAGATGCCTTTATTATCCATCGTATACAAAGTCCCCATTGAAAATGTATGGGGACTCAGTAAACCACAGCTCATTGTATAAAACCTGTGAGATACCATAACTGTGGTATACGAATTTAAATCTGTGGTATACGGCTTCAAAACCATGATATACAGGAAAAATAGTCCCTTTGTACTATAGAGCAAAGAAATAGTCCCTATTGTTATACCCTTTAATATGGCAATTACTGGGTTTAGTTTATTCGAAAAGATGGATAATAGATACAGCAAACGATGGTTTTGAGGACAGGCAGCTCTGTAAACCACTCGAGGTTGTCGTCGTAATACACTCGCTAGCGCTCGTTCATTACTACGCGTCAACCGCTCGTGGTTTACGGCCGCCTGTCCACAAAACCATCGATTATTGTCTATGTCTTCCACCTTCTCCGGTGTGGGTGGTCCTTCCCCAGCTTCTGGGTTTACTTTACAGACAAGCGAGGATGGAACACAGTTTACAGAGTGGTTGAGTCATGGTTGCCCTTTTTGTTGGTAAACAGGGTTTTATGTACAATCGTTGGTCTCAACTTGAGCATTATCAGGTCTAAAGTAAGCCATATATCTCCAGTATATATATATTAGTAATGTTTTTTCCATTCTTGTAAAAGGTGTACATTAACACGCCTATTCCACCAAAAAGGATCTCAGCAGGTGGGTTTTTGCCCTCCAGCCGGCATTTGCCGCCTGGGCCGGCCACCCGGCCGCCCCTAAACCCCTAAATTCTAGGAGCTGTTCCACCAAAGGCCCACGAGGCGACCAACAGGTGTACACAAGGCACCCGGCGAGTGCTCATAGTGCCGGCCGGACCCGGCGCGGCGATACACTCGCAGCGGGTTTGCTATTGCCGTCTGGTGGACGTTGGCGGCACTAACGCGCAAGCCCGCGGTTCTCCATCGATCCGATAGGCGGCGCGGCGTGCGGCGATACACTATGACGCTCTGAATCCGCAAAAGTCGCGTATCGAGCGGAGCAGTATGTCAGCGTGTCGGGATTTGTATGGGAACGGTCGGAAAACGTCAAATAACCGCGGATTTACAGGTTAAATCAAACAATGAAGGTAAATAAAGATAAGGATTGATTTTATGAATGTGTATATTTGACACTGGTGCTTATATTTTGCTCAAACTGCCGCAACTGCCGAAATATCGGTGTCCGCGTATCGGAATACCGTCCGCAGGCCTTTGTTGACGGTGTATATCGTAGTATATGCCGGCGAGCGGGGGCTTAAAATCAAATGGATCAGTTTTCCTCTGGCAGGGCTTGCGGGTGACGTTGCGCTCATAATGCCCAGCCGCCCGCCCGGCCTTCTCTGTGGTTATCACTATATTTTGGTGGAACACCTCCAAAATTGGCTATTGCACGAGAATTGTCCCCGGCCGGCGGCCAGCGGCCACCAACAGGTCAGCCGACACTGCCAGGCTACGGGGTTTTGGAGACACGGTGGCCGGCAGGGGCCGGCCGTGTGGGGCCTGTCAGCTCTCATGAGCTGTTCCACCAAGCAGATTATCGCCGCCGCCGGGAGGTTTGGGCCGGCTATTGCCGCCAATCGACCACAAGGGGCCCGGCCTGGGCTTGTGCCTTCTTGGTGGAATAGGCCTCTGAGCTGGTAAGACGTAGGCCTGGTATGACATAACAATCAACATACATCCACAGTGTCCTTAAGCCTGGAATTTAGTATGCTCAGTTTTCATAAAGACAGGCAATATCACGGAATAGTATATTCAGAGAGGCTTTATATCTCTTTTATCCATAGACAGGCTTCATATCTCTTTTATCCATAGACAGGCTTCATATCTCTTTTGTCCATAGGCTGACTTCATATCTCTTTTATCCATAGACAGGCTTCATATCTCTTTTATCCATAGACAGGCTTCATATCTCTTTTATCCATAGACAGGCTTCATATCTCATTTATCCATAGGCTGACTTCATATCTCTTTTAACCATAGGCTGACTTCATATTTCTATACAGAGGTACATCTTTGAGTAAAGTCATTTTTTTTTATATTCTATGGTTTGGGGGAGGGGGTATATCTCCTCAGTCTCTTAATATGATATTTCTCCTCAATCCATTTATAAAATATATATCTGGGTGATTGAGAGGAAAGAAATGAACATTTAATTGACACAACATGACAGAATTAACACTATGCTTCTCCTTCAAAGCCCATGTCAATTATGCCTTTGTTTGTTGGAATGATTTTATTTCCGGTCAACCATTGCAGGTCCTTTCCAGACTTCCTCAATTGTTCCTTTGGATGTTGCACTAGTATTCTCCCAGTTATTGTGATTTCAATGATTCAACCATTGCAGGTCCTTTCCAGACTTCCACAATTGTTTTGGATGTTGCATTGTTGTCTCCCAATTATTCTGATTTCAATGATTCAATGTTGTCTATCTTTCTGTTGACCACGCAGGTAAGATGTCAATGACTTGAATCAAATGGACAAGAAAGGTGTCAAGTTTGCCAAAGGAGGCAAGAATGGCGACCAGGAGCCCCTTCCTTCGCGATCCAAGACCAGTGTTCCGGGTCTCCCCGCCATCACCATCGCCAAGCCCAGCAGCAACGGCTCCAACGGCCTCAACGGCAGTAGTCAGAAGTCCAAACTGGACACTCCTCCAAAGACGGCCAGTACCATACTCCCCACACTGGGTGGCAGCACTGACGGCACGCGGGTGGCGCCCCCTTCTGGCAAATCGTCGCGGAAGATGTCGGCAGCGGACCAAGGTCCACAGACGGCCGAGTTCGCTTACTCCAAGGCGGTGGAGCAGGCCCTGAGGAAGTACGGCTTCTGGTCGTCACGCCCGCTCCCCCGCGGCTTCAAAACCAAGTACCTGGAAGCGGAGATCCCAAGTCTCAACGATATCTACCAGGACTACGTGTTCATGCGGAGAACCCGGGGGGAGAGCACGAGCGGGCCGCCGCAGAACTTCGACGAGTTCCGGGCTGTGCCGCTTGTGAGCCGGTCCCTCCCGGAGCCGCCGCCGCCCGAGCCGAGCCTCCCGACCCGCACCCCGGTCGGCAGAGACACGCCCATGCCACGCAGACTGAGGTCGGGGTCCGTCAGTCGCTTCCCGTCACTCGCCGTCGAGATCCGCATGAAGAAACCGCCGCGCACACCCAAGAAACAGTCGGCGGACGGCGCGTCGAGTCGCAGTGTTAGCGTGGTCTCCATGAGCATACAATGAACGGGGATCGCCACGTGTGTACCTCCAACATCGGAGTGTCTCCAGAACGTATATGTAAATATATTTATACATAAATATATATACAGTATATATAAGTATATATATATATATATATATATATATATATATATATATATATATATATATATATATATATCCAGTAGAACCCCACGTAAGCGAACACCCTTCGTTCCGGGTCAAAGTGCCCGCTTACGCGAGGTGTCCGCTTATGCAAGGCTAAAATAAACATCTATAAGAGGGGACCATTCCGAGCAAAGGTGTCTGTTAACGCGGGGTGTCCGCTTACGCGAGGTGTCTGTTAGGCGGGGTTCTACTGTATATATATATATATATATATATATATATATATATATATATATATATATATATATATATATATATATATCTGTGTACCTCCAACATCCGAGTGTCTTCAGAATACATATATATATAGAGTAAAACCCCCCTTAAGGGAACACCCACCGTTCCGAGCAAAATACCCCCATAAGCGAGGTGTTTCTTTAAGCGGGGTTAAAATAAACTAAATAAAAATTCCTGTTCCAAGGAATGGCCCCTTAAGTGAGGTGTCCCATAAGTGGGGTTTTACTGTATGTATGTATATATATATATATATATATATATATATATATATATATATATATATATATATATATATATATATTTACATATATAATATATGTATATACATATATCAGTGTGGTCTCCATGAGCATACAATGAATGGTGATCACATGTGTATCTCTAACATCTGAATCTCTTCAGAATGTATATATGTAATCATGCATTTGTTACCATTTCCTGTCTTGGGCCTATATTGTTCTACAGAACTCGGATATGAAGTGCCATACGTGAGAGGGTGAAAGCATTGAACTTGGATCTATTTGTAGCAGAAATCATATCTAGTAAAACCTTATTATTACGGGTGCAATAACCATCAACTATTGAATAACCATTAAGTAACCTATATGTAATAGTTTGGTGATATACCAGTCTAAATATGGAAGTGATCGGTATTTGAAACCTAGAAAGATCTGAAAATGGTTTATCGAAATCAAAGATTAAAAAAAGGGCGATTAGTATAGTTTTTTTTTGCAATTTTAGACTCTGACAGCACTTTGTATTCGCCAGCAAGATGGTGGACTGATCCGTTGTCAGGTGAATTTGCATAATTTTGAGGGTATTTTGAACCGGAAGTCATCAGACGGATCTGAGAATATGAATATATTTTGGTCCGTACTCCACCGTAAATTACTCCGCTCGAGTGCAGACCAAGTTATAATTTCATTGAATGTGTTTCTGATTTTATCTCACCCCATATACATGATCAGGAACATTATTAATCTATAGAATAACTCACCCAATTAGCCATTGGTTATTGGATATACTACTTTTACGGTTGTGGAGTATGAGTTCCTAATGTTAGGCCTATGGAGAAAAATGTCAGATAAAGTTACCATACTAGTCCAGCATCCAAAGACCAAAAGACCCCCGATCCAAATATATTCAGGCTTTTATCCCTGCTGACCACCTATTACTGGTGTGTATTATAATGAGATCTAGGTTCTGTCACCCTTAAGACAATCTAGACGAAGACGTTCAATATAGCTGCCGCATAGAACTATTCCCGATCATAAAAAGTGTTTGGTTACATATCAGTTATCATTTTTTGCCAAGATATATATTAAGGGGTCAAAAAGTCTTAATAGGGAAGGTTTGAAGTATTAGTTGTATCGTTGCTTTGGTAACCAGCAATATACCAATCATTAACTTAAGTGTGTGAAGATGACATTTATATTGTCTTTGATAGGTAATCGCCGTTGACTTTAAATCATTAACTGTAGCATTAAGTATATACATTTACCTGCTTGCAACACTTTTTATGGAGAAATTACACCAATCCGAAAAAATGGTAGTAATTAGATCACCATAGCCTCTGGCCATAGAGATATCTTAAGCAAAATATTAACATGGTTCTGGGTGCACCCCTCTCATAAGATCTCACACTCTCTAAGTCTTAATCTGTACTAGGTTCTCACTACGCTCTATGGGAGAAGAATTCTTAACGAACTAGGCTTAGAGACTTGAGAATCCAGTGGCACACAGTATTCCCGCTAGATGGCATCATTGAGATTATAGGAATCTTTGATTGCATTGATGTACGTCTTTAGCACGGGAGGCAGGTCAGTGGATTCTCAAGGCTCTAAGTCTAGTTCGTTAAGAATTCTTCTCCATAGAGCGTAGTGAGAGTACAACGATGCATATATACAGTTACCATGGTTGGTCAGCCAATAGCAGAGGGGAGGTCAAGAAAATGCTTGTTATTCTGTCTCGTACCTGCTGCCCAGATGACAAATGATCGGGTTTTGTCAGAGGTCATTTCTCACACATCATCATTCAGTCTGGTCTGTAATGGTCAGCAATGATCAGACAAAATGAATCTCATTGATAAAGCCATTTTACACTATTCGCCACCGATCTGCAGTCGGGAACCACGAGTCTACTTTTAGGGTATACCAAGGCCAGATCGGTGAATGGAAACAGGCATACAAAGAAGTGCTCCCCGATTTTATTGTGCATAGATTATGCAATAAGGGCCATCACAGACTGACTTGGTCAACGACACACAGAATCAAAGGGGTTTGAAATCGTCAGTGATGGTCATTGTGTCTGGACCTTCAAATGTGGCAGTAACAAAGTATAAGGTCTGTTTCCATTCGCCGACGAAAAGGGTGTAGATTTTGTTAGTTACCCAAAAAGTCTGTTGGTGGTGCCACTGACTGTGCGTCGGTATTGACAAATCGGTGAGGATAGTAGATTTCACTCAGTGACCAAGCTTTCTCTCAGTGGTGGGTGGTGCCACAATGCATAATCTAAACAGAAAAGTTGTGGGTTATTTCACGCTTTGTCACTGAGTGAAAACTATAGGGAGCCAAAGTGAACCCGCTGAAACCACAGATACCCGTTTACGAATCACCATTTCCGGTGGCCCACAAGAATGAGGCTTAGTGCTAAACCCATGGGGGTTTGAGGCTAGACTTTCGTTTTTGGTCTCTTTTGTTACTTTGGAAGTGTAGTTTACTACTATCGTCTCTGAATAACTCTGTTTCGAAACTACGATGACAGTTGTTAAGTTTACTAAAAATTTGGATCTAAAAGATTGGAGAATGACACATATAATCTCGAACCTACATAGTCAAAGTACTGAGCACCTATACCCGGAAATAGTATTTTGTAACCGGCTATCTGTGGTTGCAACAGGTTCACTTTGGCTTCCTATTATCCTTCTATAGCAACGCATACTAGGTGGCACCACCGACAGACTTTCTCTGTAACTGAGAAAATCTACACCCTTTTCGTCGGCGAATGAAAATAGGTCTATATCTTGAAAAAATGCACAACCATTTATATGAACGATGTATCAGTATACTCATTACCCGATTTAACTTGGATCGTCCCTGAGCCCCCCCCCCCCCCCCCCCCAGCTTCATAAAATATATCGTACAGCCTGATTATCTTTCATTCAATATCAAACGGACCCCAGAATCTTTTACCTCTATAATGAGGATTTTTTTGTGAAACCTGTGCGGCATCTTTGTATGGGGAGACGAATCTTTCATTTCTTCTATACATAACTTCAAAGTGAAAAAAGTTTCAAAGTTGCGGATTTGCTATGAATGCTCTACCGTGTGTGTTACCGTGTGCGCCGGTCCTGTGCCCTCTATTTTGAAACCGTCTTGCTCTTTCAATGCACTCCTCTTAACAATTGAGCAAAACTTTGAACTGTTGAACAATAAACTTTTATCACAATTTCTCATGCTATGAGACTGCAGTTTTGAATATTTTATATATTTTTATTTCATTTCTATCTCCTTTATCATTTACTTGTTGTATGTGTTTTGTACCCCCACCCCATAACAGGGAGATGTTACCATTTTAACATTTTAAAGGTTTACATTCATCTCTAATTTTGGTGCAAATCTCTTTAACTAAGTTGACAGCCACTTTCAAGTATTTTGCTGCTACTGATGGGTTACGCAATATTTATGAGCTAAATCAAAGACTGTTTCATTAGTACCCTTTCACCTCCTGTATCCATACCGATTAGCCCCTGACACAGTATTGTTGTCTATCAAGGTATTGTTGTCTATCAAGGCAGTTCATGACACAACTTTTCAATTTGAGAGTAGCGGTAGAATGCTGATAGACAAGTTTTTCATATTCCCAACATTTTAGTATAGATATAACATTTGTATTAGCCCACCCAGTGTAAAAGGTAATCTGAAGCAGGTTGGTAAATTGAGCTACTATATATAGCATAGTCTTTGACAACGTTCGTTAGGAATTTTAAACAGCATTAAATAGAAAAGGATTGAGAATCGTATGAATAGACAATAAACAGTACAAGTTTGGATGTTCTGTAACTGTCATCGAGGCAAAGCCAAGTGATGATTACAGCACATTCAGTATTGTCTATCTTATAATTTGAGTATGGTTCTAGATTTATCTTACCCATTTCTCAGACATTAGAATAGCGTCACTGTATCAGATTACTATAACAATGCTACAACATATGAAACCTTTTGTATTGAATCATTTGGACTAGAGACAATATATCCTGACAAATACCATTGCCTTATGACTGGTAATATTGCTATTCTGGGAATTAACAACATTGAGTTCTATGTGGCAGTCATCCTGGGAATATCTTGGGTATTGGGATGACTAAAGGGTGACACACCATGCTCCCTAGATCTCACAATAGACATTACAAATATGAATAATCAGCAGAGAAAAATGAATGAAAGAAGAGATTTAGAAGCCACCACACATGGCTACCAGACTGTATTTGCGATGTGAAATGAGAATGTCTGATTTTCGTAAAGGTTATTTGATGGGACAGATATGTAGAAGGAATTCTTCTCATGATTTCGACAAGATCCCCTAGCAAAAGGGTGATTCAAAAGGGTGATACAGCCTTATGATCCCCAACAAAAAAGGTGATCTCATTAACCATACAAAGATGAAGAATTAACAGAGAATAACTATTTCATTTGGTGGGACAGATATGTATAGATATTGTTCTCGTGATTTCGACGAGATGTTCAATAGATGCCGCTTTATGATTCCCTAGCGAAACTTTCGAGTTGCTTTATGACCCTCTAGCAAAGGAGTAACACACCAGCCTAGGTCTAATTATATACATTAGAAAGTTAAATGATTAGTAGAGAGTAATCACTGAAAAAATATTTATATTGAATGTACACATATATATGCTGGGATAAAAATGTAAAAAAAAAAAAAGAGATAAGTTCTCATGGTTTCGACAAAATGCTTTATGATCACCAAGTGAAAGGTGATGTTATTTTATGATCTTCTAGCATGAAGGTCATACATTATGATCACCAGAGGTCTAACATACCAGCCTATAATAACATGAATAATTAGAAGAATAATTAATGAAATAATAATTAACGATATAGATTTAGGGGCTACTTCACCTGGCTGACAGACTAAATCTGGTTACGCGACACGAGAACGTCTCACTTTCGTTAAGGTCATTTGATGGGACAAATATGTAAAGAATATTGCCCTCAGCATTTTGCTGAGATGTTCAATAGATTGATGCTTTATGATCCCCAGGCAATAGAGGGAATATTTTTCTTTGGTTCTTGAAAAAGAGACTGTCCTTGAAGTTGAATTCTTCTTCTGTAACCATCAAATGCCTCTCTACATTATTCAGAATTATGAAGTAGAACTGAATCGCAAACGCAAAGAAAAAAGAAAAAAACTTGGTTTTTCGTCATGATGGCCCATCAGTTTGTATAAAGTGACGGATCAATAAAAGTCTGGCGTTGGATCCCTTAACTGAAATGCATATCGGACTATTTGTTTTTTTAAATGAAAACCGATGTCATCTTTCCTGAAAGTTTGGTATGATCTCTACGTCTTGTAGAACACAGACCTAACTTACCAAGCGGAGGTCACCGTGCTAGTCTTTTTATATAGAGATTGGCATCATGATGATATTAAGATAAATTTATTGTGTAAAAAGTTTAATCAACAAAGAAAAACTCATGTCACTTTCTTCAAAATCACAGGATATAGCAAATGTGGTATACTATAGATTTAAGTTTTAAAAACTATAGGTCACCATCCTTGTTTTTTGAGAAATTTGAAGAATACCTCATTTTTCAGTATGGTTACACATTGAATATATCACAACGAAACCGTTTGGACTGACAATTGTCAATATTTAAAAAGAAAAACCAGGTGGCGGTACTGTGAATCTTAGGATATACCTTTAATGAAGCAAAGCTTACTTTTTCTGAATGGAGACTGACGAAGTTTGTGATCCCCGCCATGCATATACTAGTTGTCTGTTTGATGTCTTTGATTGCAAAAGCTCTGCCATGGAAGCGGCCGCTGCTGCTTGGGTACTTGGTGGCGTTTCGACCGACCGATTATGACCACCGATTATGGCATTTAGTACCGCCGACCGATTATGTGGCACTTTTGGTATAACAATTGTCGGGTGGAAACAGAACTGGTTAACGATTTTTCTCTAAAACATGAGGTAATATAACACGAAATCCAACCAGGTTGTACTAATCGGTTGCGGTGACCAAAAATTAGTCAGTGACCACCTTTATTTTCATCAAAAACCAACGTTTTTTTCCCAACGGCACTGATTTCTATGTTGATCCTATATATGCACTTAATCTTCGGGCTTTTCAGGTTATATACCAATGGTGCACATGGAACACATAATTGGTCATCACGTTGAAACAGAATGTGTGCTTTGGGTCACCGATTATTAGTATGGTTAAATTCCCAATGAGGACCACCGACCGATTTTTGTACAGGTTGCACATGATTGGTGTGGCTTTTGTTGGCAGATGGGAAGACATGTCGTTTTAGGAGTGTCATCGTGTGTTTAAGTGAAGCCAATGGCACATCTGCTGTTATTTGTAACTCGTCAAATCTTTTGTATGAATAAAATATGTAAATCTAAATCATGAATGAAGTATTATATGTATAGGCAGGTTATTCAAAGGTTAAATTGAGACATACCTCCCTTGCTGGTGTCGATTTTATTTCGTTATCAATAATTTTATAAACCTAGATATCGTTGTGTTGTACGTAGTATGATATTAATCATAAATCACTCGAGTCACTGGCATAGAATAGTTTTCATAAAACATAAATAGTAGTATACATGTAAGCAAGATCAGCATGCAAAGCACACACATATGTTTCTAAATTTGACACTGGTGCTGCCATCTGGTTTCATGAAAATATTGCAGCTTCCCATAGACACAAATAGTTAAGCACTTACATTTTTCAGATGGCCTTCCCATAGAAATTAGCACTGTGACATAGTATTTTCTAGCAGTTCTCACTTTTTATATGTTCCCAACTAACATAATCCAAAATCATTTGAAGATAGCAATAGAACATCAGTGTCATCTAGCCACGAAGTCAAAATATTGCAGTTGCCCATAGAAACCAATAGTTAATCACTTTCCTTCTTCAGATGGCCTTCCCATAGAAGTTAGCACCATCACATCCCTTTTTTGAATTTTCTATTTGCATATATATGAAACTTATATTATCCAGTTATTTTTTTTTTTTTTTTTTTTTATTCAGTAGAAAAGAGATACATTCGCCTGAGATTGGCGTTCTTCCATGCATCAACAATGGTGCAGACAGATACAATGACAGGTACAGTAGACATTAGTGACACAAAACAATGAGGACAAGACAAGTGATATAATCAATGAAGAAAGGACAGAGTTTAACTATTCCTGGTCATGTGACACAGGATTTTATATTAATATACACAGAGTAATTTCAGAATTGATATCCTTTCTACCTATTAACATAAACTTTACCTGCGTTGCGACAGAGGGATGCAAAAATCAATAGAATCTGGAAATCACGCAACCCCCAGCATTTGTCTTTAATATATGAGATACCTGGTGTTTACACTAGACGACTGAAAACGTGACAACTGCTGATCGTCCGTCGAAAAATCGAGGTGGTGCTCGATGATGCAATATCGTGACCAAGAATCGTCGACCCAAGAAGTGCATCAAGGTTTACACAAAATGGTTTATCCTCTATTAAATGAGGAATCCATATTACTCCCTGCTGTTCACCTAAGCCAGCGTTAATACTAGAGGATTATGGGCGACAATTCTTAAATGTTGACACACATTTTTCACCAAAAGGCCAGGTGGTTGACGACTGAGTCTTCACTGAATCGTCTGGTGTCTAGATGATTAATTAAAGCTGCTTTTTATTACCCACCTATTACAGAGTCTCCATAGGAAATGTATAGGGCATGAAATGTATGAAATTAGCTACCCTGAGATTCTGGCATGTCGGAATCTCCTGCAATCATCATGTACTTCGAAATAAGTTTCTTGAACGTTCATTGAATGTTGATTATTTAGAATCAATCATGATAATCTTATTTACCATCAGATATCACTATCACAACACACTTTGCATGCTAAAATCAAAGGCATAATAAAAATAATGGCAAACCATATTAATGGTGTAAATCTACACTGAATCACTGCCTCGCTTGCTCTGGTGTCTGGAACTAAATGTCTTGCAGAAACTTTTTAATTATGATAGACCTGTTATTAACCTTGTAAGTGGGTAATAATATAATAACGACTGGTTTGTATTAGCTATGCAAACGGTGGCCGTCACTCAGTGGGAAAACACTACTGTATTTCTCATTCATTGTTCTTCAAATGGCTCTCCACATGTGCTCGTTCATCACATCTACTATCAAAATACACCTGAAAGCTGAGATTCAGGGCTCTCCTGTGAATATAAATATAGGAGTAAAGGGGCAATTCTTTTTTAATTGCCACATTATTTAAGAAGGATTTGCCTGGGCCTATACCCTGCTTCATGGCCACTACTCTGTCAGACACAGTGTTTAGGTCATCCATTTGTTGATAGGTTCTGCAATTTTGGGTGCCAAAGCACTATTTTAGGCAAACAGAGGATATTTTAGGCTTCACATTAGTGCTGGTACAAAATCTTTATGAACAGAACAACTTGATCAGGCACCAATTTGAAAAACAGAAAAGCTCCCCACACAAATATGAATGAATCAAACAGATAAGTACCTCTGCCATTACAAAGAGCAGACATATAGGATTAATTTGATGTATTATATGCCATAGTTTGATCTTGGAATAACTGCACTGAAAAACTGAATTTACCAATTCTCTGATCCAGCTGGGGACTTCATTTTCAAAATAAATTATGCAAATTAGCTGTCCAAATTCCTATCTACAAGTGAAAGCTATGTTTTGCTTTATATGACATGATCTAGATTGGAGAAGAGTATTATTAGAGTGTCTTTTTGCAAATTTTATGCAGAATTCTTACAGATTTCACAATTAATCTGCAAATTAACTATGACATAATTGATCAATATACATGATAATAAATATTTCTATTGGATTCAGCATGTAAAAATACCCCTAAATATCAAATACCATGACTCTAGCATGACTGTCTATAGAGTTATTGTAATAAATATGTCCATCTGTGCTAATTATTATGTGGTGCCATAGTCTGTTGTTTTCTATATACTTGAGTTCCTCAAATTCATTTTAATCTGACTAGACTTTCTTCCATAATTCTTGAACTACTTGACCAATTTTCAAAAATTCTAAGATCCTTGTGATCCTCTCTTACCAGGTTATACCATGCATGCATTATTCCAATTATAAATATGAAATTCAAATTTTCGTTCTCGTAGCTATTTGTATACGAGTAACCGTAATCTCCTCGTAGTTGATGGCGTAATATCCTCCCTAATCGCTCGGATATTACTACGCGTTAACTACTTGGAGATTACAGCCACTCGTACACAAAACCAGTCGTTAGTGTGTATGAAATAGTTGTGAGCGTAATTATCAGGTGGTGCCAAATTGCGCAATCTGACGTAGTCTGATGACCTATGGTCATCATTCGTTTTGCGTTTACACTAGATGATTTCTCGTAATCGATGAAGCAAAGTCATCAGGTAGTTCTAAATTTAAGAATCGCCGACTATGTCTATGATCGTCTTGTCTAAACACCGGGTTTGCCATAAACAAGTAAGACATTTCATATACTACTTACAGATTCATCATTGCCAGTACGATGTCTCGCCATACTTAAATTGGCAATCTTATACTACTACCTGTAACTGTCTGTATCATCCCTGAGACACAGCCTTATGCCATACTACTTCCTGTGCTGACCACTGACACCACTTTAAAACCATTGTTTCTCAGACATTACATTACCCTAACAGCCTGAGCTGCACAAAATCATGGAGCATGTAGGAAAGTGTAAAGGTTGGTGATGGAGATGGGAGATGCCATACATGTCTTACCCTTGAGCATAATGGCAAATATCTTTGTGATTAGGATTAACCAAGGATTAAAAAAAGAGCCCTTTATGAACATTGTTGAACGCGAGTGGTTGCCTCAATTGGCCACACACTGAAACTGATATTGTATTATAGCCAATGTACTGCACAATCTAGCTACTGTGCGGAATTCTTGGAGTGTTACTGTGTGTTTTGTTTGACAGGGAACTTAGTAGAAACCGAACTCGAGTTAGACTTGTCAATGTCTATGCCACGACGGGAAGGTTGTGAATTACTACACGAGGCGTTAGCCGAGTGTAGTGAGGAGCAGACCTGACCGGAGCCTGTTTCGTATTTATCCTACCCCGTCTATGCTTTTGTATTACTAAAAGATAAATATTGAGTCAACGACCAACAGAACTTTTTTCATAGTAGCTGACATCCTGCTCTCTGATTGGTCAATATTGTTATTACTCTAATGGCATAAAAAAACACTTTATGTCACGGCCTGCCACATAAAATTTCCCTATGTTAAGTCTATGGCGGTTTTTTATTAGGGGTAGGATAAAATCTATTTCTTGGCACAATGTAGAATTGGGCTGGTTTCACAAGTCCATGTGGTTGACCATAGCTCAATGCTTAAGTGAATGGACAATCACCTGTATTGTCGCCCATGTAGAGTGATGCAGTTTCAAGTATAATCAGGGCTTTTATTCCCCCCATACCTCTTCCTATGCTGTGGCTTCATGCACCACAACAATACCCACACTATTGGCACCCAAATTTAGGATTGAAAACGTTCATATACGGTAATGTTGTGAAATCACTACTATAGAGGAAACCCATGAAAGTTGAGGGTCTGAGCTCGTATCCCATCGAGTTTGAATCACGTAGTAATTCACAAGGCGAAGCCGCGTGAATTGCTATGTGATTCAAATGAGATGGGATCGAGCTCTGACCCTAAACTTGAATGAGTTTCTGAATTTATCTCACCCTTAATATTGACTAATGGGCTAATATTTGTGACATTATCCCCCATTGGATATTTTTCCTAAATATCTAATGGGTGTTAGATACGAGTTTCCAATGTTAAGTCTATGGAGAAAAAATATCTGGGGTGAGATAAAAGCTTATATCTCTGCCCCAACCTGCCTGTGTTGGGCTCAAATCTCGCCCATACGCCAGTTTCTAAAATATCCTAAATTCTTAGAGCTTTAGGGACTATTTTGTAGTTAGAGATGTACATATTTATATGATAAATAATTTATACTCATTTCTGTTATTTGTTATGTCAAATCAGACATAATCATAAGGATTCCTTTCTTCAGTGGAGAGCACCCTATGTGTTGCAGGGTTTTGTTTGTCAACATAACACATACATGTGCTCATTCAAAGGGACAGTCTAATCAACTGTAAATTCACATCATAAAGTGGTTTAGGGCTGAAAAGGAAACAGTTGAATTGTCTTTTAACCCCATTTAACAATTCCCATATTTCCCAGTTCATAATACATGAGTTGTTTGAGTTTCATAACTTTTGACAGATGCCTTGTTTTGAATCCCACATTTTGACTGGTTCCCCTGCCCTTAGTAGATACACGGGGACCAGCATATGACGTGCAGAGATTAGTGCTAGTATCGCGAAAGATCTGGGAGGAGAGTGCAGTCACGTTGTCCAGGAATGTTTATTCAATGAACCAGTAGGTGGCACTAGAATTCCGGGTGAGACAGGTGTACCGATCGCCGTTCTATCTGCAAAACGTTCCTCGCAAAAATAGAGGAATGAGCAAAATCTCAAAGCAAACAAAAAAAGACTAACCCTTTATAGGTTCACATCGTTGCAGTTGATCCTCAGTGTGTAGGATGAGATAAGGTTTTGTCACTTGTCATGTTGTATTATCACTGTGAGGAATCTTAAACCAAAGAACCAGAATCCCAGGAAGGCCCACTCACGGCCGTTCAGCGTTGTGCCTATGAGACGAACTTGTTTTCAAGATTCCTCCTAGATAGACATCCGGTTACCCATTCGACACATGAAGAAATTGGCCGCCAGGACAACTAGCGGATACCTCAGGAACCAGGGTGCATTATCAGCAGCACTAGTCGGCCATTTTAGAAGCGTGTACCGGATGTTTTGCTCCCCTCTAGAACTTGGCGCAAGTTCAGAGCGCTGCACAGTGAGTGGGCCTTCCAGGGGTTCTAGTTCTTTGCCTAAACTTACTCTAAGATTTGAGCTTGTAAACAGCAACCATCTCTGGTTTCTTGTGTCAATGAGATTTTGTAATTTCAGCAGCATTTGTACACTATGCTACTTTTTGATCTGTTACATCTCATGGTTGTATTTTCTGTATTTGATAATTACTGACAAGGTTTGATCCTATATTTGAGTTTTGTAGAAAAAACGGTTACATTAGTCCCATGAGTCTTAGAACTCATGTTTGAAATGACTACCATTTTAAAGTGAAGGAATTGGTCAAGATGTAATCAAAAATCAAAATTATGATACGCCCAAGCCTGTAAGGGATCATAGAGTGGCTGATAAAAGGACTATGATGGAAATGATGTCAATGTAAACAAAGATATAAATGTCATTTGTAAATTCAAAAGAAACTCCCTTCTCATCAACCTTTGGGCTAAGGGCACACTAGGAAACCAGAAGGATACTAGATTTTTGCCTCGATGAGGGGTAGATATAGACACAATAATGACTGGTTTCAGATGCAAGTGGCCGTATACTCTGAGGAGTTGGCGCTTAGTAATATCCGAGTGCATGCGAGGATGGGCGCTAATTGTTAAATTGGAGATTAATTGACTGTCACGACATCTGACGGCGGTAAGACTCACTACTCGCGATGACGTCACTCCGCGTCCTTCTAGGGCGCCGCTATCAAAGACTAAGACGCTTTTTGTCCACCGCCCGCAACTTACAACTCTCTTCAAATTTATCAAGTAGCCTTTTTCTTTCTTGTATAATTCATCAAACTTTCCGATTACCATGATACTCCAACCACTTTAATAAATCTTAATCTGCCAATTTCTCGTGTTGAGTTAATTATTGCACAGAGGCAACTCTGGGGAGCATTTAGCTTTTATCTAAAACCAGTCTATATTGTATTATCATCTACCTTTTCCTGATAAGTGGCGTACAGATATTAGTTTATTTAGGTACACAGGATTAAAGCTTTTAATACACACTATTTTTCTGTGTGCTCTGAGTATGGGGATACAGACTCCCTATGTGCTGTTGTGTTTTTTTACACTTTGTATTAGGTGGATTAATCTGTATGCTTTGGATATGTAGATACACTCCCTATGTGTTTTCTATGGACTATAGGTATTAGGTGATAATAAAAGGATAGATGTTTCGTTCTCCTCTATTAAAAGGTTAATTTCATCCCTTGAAAAGCAACTCCAACATATTCCAACGATCTAATGTATAAAAGATTCAAAGCACTCTTAAATGATAAATAGAAATCATTTATTTTTTCAAACCATATAAAGTTTATCTCATACAGGCAAAATACAATTGTTGTGACAAGAATAAATGTCTTTAGTATAAAATACAGATGATATCGTTTGTAATATATGATATATAGATTGTTTGTCTTTATAACTCTAAGTAGGCAAATGGTGTTCTGCATAATCATTGGTCTTATTATTAATGTAAAGCTCAGTACTAGTCTTTTTATGTCCACCTCAATTGTTTTATTAACACTCTTTTCTCACGTGTGCAACAATAGTTTAAAGATATATTCAAAGTAAATAGAAACATTAGACATTTTAGTCTCCTCAGACCTATCACTAATAAATATATATCATGCCAGATAAGGCCTTTTTCCATTGGCTGACTAAGATGGTGTAGATTTTCTGTGTTCTCCCAATAGCCTATTTACATTTTACGTCAGCAGTGCTAAAGGTCCGTCGAGGGTGCCTGACTATATGTTGGTGATGGAAATAGGCTTTTAGGAGAACACCAAAAATCTACCCCATTTTCGTCAGCTAATGGAAACGGGCCTATAGACCGATCCCGAGGTTGGATTCCGTGGTGCAATCCATAAGGGATATATTACGACATGATGCCGAGGTGTGTGCAAACTCCCTTTCAATATGCCCTATCAACCTGCGTTGATGGGCATTTGTATCCTGTATTGTTTCCACTGGCTGACTTTTTGGCACCAATCTGCAGTTGGGAACCACCGATAGATTTTTTGGGGACACTGACGCCAGATCATTTCTCCTTCTCCACTATAATCACAACTACCGTGACCCTTTATGTTTTATTATCCATCGTATACAAAGCCCTAATTGAAAATGTATGGGGACTCAGTAAACCACGACCCATTATATAAAAACTGTCAGATACCATAACTGTGGTATACGGATTCTAACCTGTGGTATACGGCCTCAAAACTATGGTATACGGGAAAAATAGTCCCTTTTGCTATAGAGCAAAGAAATAGTCCCTATTGTTATACCCATTAAAATGACAATTGCTGGGTTTAATTTATTCGAAAAGATGGATAATAAATACAACAAACGATGGTTATGTGGACAGGAGGCTCTGTAAACCACTCGCGGTTGACGTCGTAATACACTCGCTAGCGCTCGTGTATTACTACGCGTCAATCTCTCATGGTTTACGGCCGCCTGTCCACAAAACCATCGATTATTGTCCATGTAAATACAGGGCTCATGGATAAGTCACAGCATGATCAAATATTAAAAAGAAAAATTCCAATAGACCCTCCAGATGTTACTTAAATCCCTAATATCGCCCCGGGTACGTAAAGGATCCGCCATCGACTGGCTGGCCGCATCACGGCCGCCTGTCCAAATGTTGGGCAACCATTTTCTGATTTCTAGCTGGAGAAAACAAATATAATCTAAATTGTACGAGTAGAAATAACTGAAATTTCCATTTCTGCCATCAGATTTCCAATTTGAAGATTCATAAAAACCATTAAACTGCAATAATTGTGGGATATGGGTCAAGGGTCTATCACCATACAACGACGGGAACCAGTTAACACTGTATCCCAGAAATGAATACATACAAATATATCACTGCCGTCATCAACTGTTATAGATCATAGTCAAGTTGAGACCACAAATATAGCGTAATCTCAGTATAGGCATTGTAATAAGCATGCTCTAAAATGTTATAAAATTGCAGTGATTACTGGCACAATATGTTGTATCAAAATATACATATGTGTATGAAAGGTTATAATCTGTTCTATTTCAACAAATTATACACTGGATTATCAAACATAAATCCCAGTAAATTCAATATAACTCATATCAGTGTCAATCAAGATCAAACACGCGATCATGGGAGAAATTAGATACACATATGACCTAAACTTACTGCATATAATAGATGATTGTCTATAATTATCCTCATGCAATCAAGTTGCGTAACTTCAGCAGTTAAACATGTATTATAGGTTGCAGGACGTTAGGGCCCACCACCTTAAAGTCGGGACGTTAGGGCCCACCCTACACCGGGGGTGTGAAAGCCTCCGTTGCGCCTCGACCACACCGCGATGCCGCGGTCACACCTATGATGCTGGGAGGGAGATGTGGCATATATAGACGTTAGGGCCCACCTAATTTTGCATAATTAGTTCATGTTTGAATAATGGAGAACTTGACCAGTAAAAAACTTGACCAGTAACGAACTCGACCCATTTTAAATCTTCCCTACTCAACCATCTCAACTGTGAATAAATACTAAATTTAGTAGTAAGTAACCCTATCCCTAACCCTTATCCTAACCCTAACCCTAACCCTATCCCTAACCCTTACCCTAACCCTAACCCTATCCCTAATCCTTACTCTACCCCTATCCCTATCCCTATCCCTTACCCTAACCCTAACCCTAGGTTGGCTTTAGGTGGGCCCTAACGTCCCGCTGAGTTGGCCCTAACGTCCCGACTTTCGGGTGGTGGGCCCTAACGTCTACATACCGTATTATAACTCGAGGAAAGGTATGTATGGCTACTTATGGCTAATTCTTCTCTGCAATGTGTTCCTGTTAAGCGTGTGTTCCATCGGACTGGTTGACAACACGAAAAGTGCACTGTTTGGTGACTGGCACGCGCAGCCTGTATAGGGCATAGAGTGATTACTAGTTCTGCCTACATCTGCCAGGAAATTATGAGATAACAAGATACTGTAGTCGGGGAGCAACCACTGTTATCAGTTGTTATAATCTATAGATAATATTAAGACGAGGCTGAAATTCCATGGCAAGCCCCAAAAAATAACTTTGATAAAATCTATTGATAATCGGTCCCGCCATCTGGTGTTTTGGATGGCGTCTGGGGCAAGATGGCCACTTCCATAGCAATACAGCTATGTGCCCTAATATTAACCGGGCTGATGGAACAAGTCAGCCCAACACACCCAGCAGCATCCGCTGAACCATCAAAACCTAAACAATTAGGTTTCATTGGTTACCAGCCAGTTAGAAGCTAGCTACCGGCTGGTGGCTACCAACGCCAAGCGAGACAGTGGGTTTGTATATCATAAAGTGTTGGTTCCACAAACACACAAGATATAGTGAGATTTGCCACAATTTGGTTGGGTTGCTATATCTATAGTTTGGAATAATTGTGTGTATATTTGCAGCAATGCATCAGTCTAGTTAACCACCTTTATAGTGCTCTTGCTGTGATAGATCTCGGTATGCCACGAAACATCGGCAACAGGTCTTGAGGTGGAGTAGTGGTGGAGCACCAAAATATACACACGACATCGTGAAAAAGTACACATATCATCATGTGTGACATGTCGCAGCAAAGGAGGTACAACATATCATGACACTGTAAGATATAACAAGATATAACACTGCAAATCCATTGTGTTGGTGGAACCAGCACTTGAGTATGTTTGGCACACTCCTGGTATTGTTGAATATCGCTGGCCCGTTGGAATGCTCTTTATCTAACACTAACAGCAATATCGCAGTCTATGGGATGAAGGGGAGGGCTGGCTGTTACTTTCCACTTCTTTTTCAACCAATATTCAGTATTTTCTTAGGGTAGAAATGTCAGCCTTTGGTTACTTAAATATTGGCTCTACCTTCTCCCCCTCACATAAAAATAATCTTGTGAGGTTCCAAGTATATCACGCATTAACTCACAATATCTACACATGTGTCTTTATACACATGTATGAGGTGTCTGCATTTCAAATAGGAATATAATGCCTGCGAGTGTGAACGATTTGTAAATCGCCTCTTACAGAAAAATCCTGCAGACTTACACCAAAGTTATTACTTTTTATGCATGCATATCATATGTGAAGGACATGCATTTATTATCCATCTTATACAAGGTCCACATTGAAAATGTATGGGTACTCATTAAACCACTACCTATCATATAATAACTGACAGATACCAAAACTGTGACATACATATTCAAATCTGTGGTATACAGCCTCAAAGCTATGGTTTACAGGAAAATAGTCCCTTTGTGCTATAGAGCAAAGAAATAGGCCCTATTGTTATACCATTTAATATGGCAATTACTGGATTTAATTTTTTCAAAAAGATGGATAATAAATACAACGAAAGATGATTATATGAACAGGCGGCTCTGTGAACCACTCAAGGTTAACGTCATAATACACTCGCTACTATGCGTCAACCCCTGGTGGTTTACAGTTTCCTGTTCACAAAACCATCATTTATTGTCTATATAGTCTTCAATTGTGTACGTTTACAAATGCCTTTCTGTGGAACTAAACCATTTGAGTATATTGTGATGAGCATTGTACTAAGGATGGGCGGGCGTCATGATCTGAGTGAATCTGATGAGTCGTAGAGTCCTTGCACTGCTCCTGCTGTGATGATATCAGGAAGACCACCTGTAAAACAACACAAAGGGTAAGTACTAAAACCCCGCTTCTTGGACACCCCGCTTAAGGGTACAATTTGCTCAAAATAGAAATTTGTCCCTCTATCAAGGGTTTATTCTAATTCTGATTAAGGGGCACCCCACTTAAGGGGCCACCCCACTTGAGGGGGAACCCTGCTTAAGGGGATAGTTATTACGGTACAGAATGCTTCTTAATCCGGCTTTTATAATCCATGTTTCGAAATTGTTATGTCCAATTCCCATCAACTACCACGGTGACCCCTGATTTTTAAGTTAAATATGTTTTCTACAACACTTAGTGATCATTATATTCAATTTTCAGGAAAATTACATGGGTTTTACTTTTCAGGCCAAATTGTCCGATTTGCCCTTAAGTCAATTATATAGAGTAATATGAAGTTCAACAACAATTCAAATTCCTGTAACATATATATCTGATAATGTCTTATTTTTTTATATGTGAAGGGTGATCGTTTTCAAAGGAAAAGAATTGGATAACAAAAAATAGAAATTTAAAAAAATATATGAAAGGATAAGAAAACTAACCTGTCTCTGGTTGTAGAAATATATCACCATCGAAGGCCAGCACAGCTTGGTGTGTTATTGACGGTTTGTTGTCTAGACGATCAAGGGAACTGAAGAGAAACAACCTTCTATTACAACATAATTACATATACAGTAAAACCCCGCTTGAGGGGCCACCCTTCCTTCCGAGCAAAGTGTCCCCTTAAGCGAGGTGTCCCCTTAAGCGAGGTGCCCCCTTAAGCAGGGTTAAAATGAACTAAATAAAGATTTCTGTTCCGAAAAAAAACTGACCCCTTAAGCGAGGTGTCCCAGAAGCGGGGTTTCACTGTAAGTGGATTTCACAATATACAATAATACAAAAATAAGCAAATGCGAACGTGAACGTTTAGGTTGTATCAAAGCATTGATATTTCAAGATATAAAGATGATTAGGGGATATCATAGGCAAATTTTTATGAAGTGATATTTTCAGTTATATAATATCTATATTATGCATACGTTCGGATATTACTGTGCGTCAACTCCTCAGAGTGTGCGGCCGTTTGCATCTGGAACCAGTATTGTGTATTTATGCGGGCAGATTAGTAACAGTATAGTAGGTCAGCTTGGCCGATACGTAGAGGGGCAGTTAGCTATACAAGTAGGTGAGTGAGAGGGTAGACATGTGGCCGGATCATAAGATTGCTAGGTGGGCAGTATTTCAGTTAGTGTGACTTTTTTTGTTTTACCTTTTTTTAGCAATTTTTATTAAGGGAATATCAACAAAATCAGCGATACAGTCGTTCTTCCACTCAGGCCCTAGCCCCCTACTCATCATTCCAATGGCGGGTGTTAAACCGAATGAGCAGTGGGTACCATTTTTGTGTAAGTCTTTGGTATGACCCGACTGGGGTTTGAACCCACAACTTTCCATGCTCGAGGCGAACACCCCACCAACTTAGCCACAGAGCTTGGTGCATGTGGGTAGGTAATAGTGACGTCAGGTAGGTCGAAGGACAGGAATATATCTAGGAATGTTTATTGGTGGTGTGCATAGAAAAATAGGTAGGCACATATGTTTTATACAATGAACACAGTCGCTATCCGTTTTAAGGCATTCGATGTAAGGTTCCAGCCTTGTTGGTAGGTGTGTATTTGTATAAGTTGGGAGATGCCTACTTGAGATATGGTTTACATTTAGGTGACACAGCAAGTAAATATTGTTGCCAATATAGGCCCAGACTATTGTAACAGCTGTATTGCACCTATTGTAATTTAATGACTCTATAAATGGAAGAACGCCCACCAGGGTGAATTGTATTTTGTTTCAAACTTGAATTTAAACAAAAAATTAAAAATTGTTATCAAATGAGTGTACTATTGGGTGCATAATTATGTAATATAGGTACAAACATGTATGATAGGTACAACAAACAAATTGTCACCGCACCCAAATTCAGGTCGTGTCGTAGTTAGTGATACCTCTCCCATAATTAATCATATTAAATAATTCATCAAGAGTATTTTGAAATCTATACATTATATAGTTACATTCATAGAAAGTACGAGAGTGAGAACACAATGACCAATAAATCTAAACACAGTGTATATTCATAGCTGACCATGTCGTATGTACTGACATTAATTTGCCTGAACAGAATTTCAAGTCGAAATTATAGTCCTATTTATGAAAAAGACAACTTACTCTTGACTGCCAAGATTAAAGTCACTGACATTTAAAAACTGAAGCACTAAGTTGGGAACGCGATTATTCCTGTTAATAATTGCCTGAAATGATAGATAATAAACTCGAAGTATGGTACATAATTCAATCTAAGGAAATGTATAATATACAACCAATGACATTTATTTCTAACACGTACATAGAACACAAGATTAAACTCAATGTACATATTCAGGTATAGATTGAACAACATTGCAGAACTACCGATTATAAAAAGAGACATTATTGTATACTATTGAAATGTATAAAGAATTAAACTTAATGTACATTCCGATAATCAAACAGAACAATATATAGATGTATCAAAAGAGATCCATTTATGCAGACTGAAGGCATGCACCTTCTATGCACATAATACTGAATTAATGCTACTGATGGAAAATCTAACTCTCTTCATTATATACAGTATAGTACAGACTCAAAAGTTGTTACTGCTACATACAATTTACTACTGCATACAATAAGCTACACTCTGGAGGTATAGGTAGACTGGGTCTTTATGTCGTACATACCTGCAAGTAACTTTCAAAACCTTGTCTTCGTTGTTCAAGGACCTTCGAGTTCCATTTCAATACCTTCTTCGGTGGAAATTCAGGAGTTCTGATCTGCTTTTTGAGCTAATACATGAATAATAATAATAATTCACATATATATATATATATATCATTCTTAAATAACACTTTTAAGAGTGAGAGAGAGAAAGAGAAAGAAAGCCAATATGGATACACCAAGAAATTAGCTTTAAAAATCGCTTATATATAATATAAACGTGATTTTATTGAATTCATAGTAGGTGACCAAAATATTGCATTTTGAAGGTTACTTTACGTATACATGAAAAATTATATATACATGTACTACTTGTCACATGTTTTACTCAAATAAGTGTATGCCTACTTTTTTATGAAGTTCCTCGAATTCAGTATAACGTTTTTCAAGCATGGTCCTCCGACTATTGACAAAAACCTCTATACAGAAAACCTGGAAACGACAGGAAAATAATTCACTTCTCCAGACATGAAGCTTGGACATTACTTTGAGGATAAACCGTCAGCTGTTAAGGGCCGATTCCACCAAACAACCCCTTTTTCTGAGCGAAAAGACGTTCCAGCCGATCTTGCGACAGACGTCAGTTGAAAAGTCTGGCCAAATTGCCTCAAAATGCGTCACTGCTCCACCGAAAACCCCAGCATGACACGCTTTAGTGCTAGAATTCTTCCGAAAATACCGAAAGTGTCAGAATTTTTCATGTCCGTTCGCGGCTTCGGGTATCGCCGGTGTCGGCCGCGCCGTGTTGGCGGCTTTCCCTCTCTGCGGGTCCCGGCAGAGCCCGCGGGCAGGTGTCGTACTCTTCAAATGAATCGGCCAGACACTCTATTCCAGCAGACAAAAACCTAATAAATTAGTTATTCAGCCGACACTATAGATACATCTTGTGGAGGGTTGTTGGGGGTATCTGTTGGGGTATCGCCTGAAAATTCTGGTAGGTGGAAGCGCATTTCAGCCGGCAGATGGCCAAACGCCCGAGCAGACGCTCAGCAACTCTGAGGCTTCATTCAAACAACCACAATATCCTCCAACAGATGTCAAAACTTAGACCAGACGTCTGTTGGAACGTCTGGCGGGAGAGCCGACGCCTGCTGAAGCGTCTGGTGTGTGCTTCCACCAACCCGACAGATGATTCAAATAGAGCAGATTTGCCAGCAACCGCCATACGGGCACTGTACAACGTTTTTGTCTTGTTGGTGGAATACAGGCTTTATACAAGAAGATGAGACTACATTTATATGAATGTGAAGACTATGAAAACAGCGGTAGAATCTAGAGGTAATAGATTCTTTAGGAATGAAGATGAAGTGAATCCCACTATGTCCATATGCGACTTTAAAAAAGCATGTTAAGATCGCAGGTGTATATTTATGATTTTATCTATTTGCTACAGTACTTCCTCAGTGCCAAATTCAAGGTACCTGGTAATAATTCCACTGACGTCTAAGTCCTTGATATTTCATAGATATGTGTAAATGATTATCTTTTTTTGTTTATTAAATAATTATCTAAATATTCTATCTTTTCTATTGGATAAAATGAAATTCAAACAAAGGTGGGGCAATGTCACTGAGTCACTTTGCCCCATCTTAATCACAACATTAGAAATACATGGATACCCAATATGCAATCATATATGCAATTAATGAATTATATACAATATGACTTCATGATCGCATTCATACCATATAGGTAAAGAATTCACCCCTGATCTCCATTCAGGGGTGAACAGCTGTTCTATGATATTAGGCGAGGCGCTAAGCAGCTAGGGAACCAGCGAGGAAAACTGGACAAAATGGCTGGCTTTGAGAACCAGCAAGATCTACTGGAAAACTACTTTTAAATACACAGTTATAAAGTAAGCGACAACTATTTTGAAGGTTGGCGAGGACAAATGGGTATATATTTATCAATTCAATTTCTTTTTCATACATGTCAGAATGCGGCCAGTCTGGAACGACAAGGCAGGATAGGGGGTGTATGGAGTCGACAGCCGGCCCTGTTTGGGGAGAATGCTGGACGATAAGCTTCGGAGCCGGCACGCCTCGCTTTTCCGCGCGTGAGCGGCGGACCATACGCTTTTTCGCGTGTGGACGATACGATTTTTCTTCTTTAGCCTTAGGGACCCGTCTTTACAGCTGTCAGCAGTATCTTGACCATTTATTTACGGTTTCTTATTTATAATATCCTAATTCTCGATCAATTGTTACATATTCCACTTCAAGTGTAACACTTGTATATGAATTTAAAACCTAAAAACAACATCCCGAGTGGCCGCGTATGTGCGAGTACTGGCATAGGGTCTATGCCATTGTTTGTTTCGGTAATAACCGCAGATTGCTGTGGCTGATTGTCTTCATATTTGGAATGCTTATAGGTCACATATGTCCCTAACCCGTCTAAAAGTTTCATTGCTTAATTCCTATGGGAAGTGCGGAAAATTTGCCGTTATTCGTGTGACATTTTCTTCCGATCGCTATGTGCACCTATTATCACTCATGTGCGGTCCTGTCAAGAACTGCACCTTTTCCGGATGATTTAACCCACTTCTCATAAGAATTAAGCCATGAAACTTTCATATAAGGTAGGGAAATATGTATCCTATATTCGTTTCAAATATGAAGAAGATTGGCCGCTCCGAACTACCGAAATTCGAAAACAAAGCTTATCGTCCGAGGCGGCCACGGCGCCAACTACCAAAACCGAATCGTATTGTCCAATTCACGAAGCTTATCGTCCCAAGCGTAAAGGCTTCCAGTCGTATGGTCCAAGTACCTTTGGGAACAGGGTCGGGTATACTGGCTACATACCGGTAGCAGGTGGAAACGGCCCGGAGTAAAGTCGGCCCGGTATCATCGGCCCGGCTAGCGAGTAATCACGGCCCGCCCCCCGTAACCACGGCCCGATATTTTTTTTAAGATTTATAAAACCTTTTTGGCAAATATAATTGCTGAAATATATCTACTAAATCTCATCCTTTACTAACAATTAACTCGTTGTATGTTTGTGATGCAAATATTAGGGCGATATGGATTTGACGTGACATCTCATGTTTACGTTCGCGGGTGAGCGTCGAACGGCGGCCGCTTTTCGAAGCGTTATAACTCTGGATCTAATGATCGGATTTGAATGATTTCAACGCCATTAGAACCGCCAGTCCATTGACTTTTTCTTGCATCTGTGATACTTCCTTCTCCAGTTTGATTTTGCAATCTGATTATGTCTTATTGTTATTTACTCATTTAGACAAAGGGTTTTAACTTTTGTTGGGTTTATACCGTCTGTGGTATGTCGCAGACGGCCGGGTGCGCGGCAGGGAGGTGCCGGCGGGCGGGCGGGCCGATATTACTACTTCGGCGGGCCGATATTACCTCGGGCCGTGAATACCCCGGGCCGACCACCGAGGGCGGGCCGATATTACTGGTATTCTACATACCATATAGGGGAGAGTGGGGCACCTTGAACCACTTTTTAGTATTTTTATCCTGATGCTGTTTAGACAAAGGGAATTTTATAGGAAATTGTAACCAAATATATGTATACCCCAATACTTTTAAACAATGCATTCACTCTGAAAATATATAAATTATTTTCTTGGGCAAGTATAGAAATTGTATCGCCAAAAAAGTGGTTCAAGGTGCCCCATGCATGGGGCACCTTGAACATACCGCCAATTTGAGATGGGGCACCTTGAACCACCTCTAAGTATTTTCACTCTTGTGTTGTAAACACAAAGGAACTTTGGGATATGTAAGTTAAATATTGTATATCCTTAACCCATCATGCCAGGTGATGCTTTGAGGCATCAACCAGGGCTTGCTGGCTGTTACTACAGAGCATCATCAGGGGATGGCCAGATGATGCCTCGGGCATCATTTACAATATATATATATTTTTTAATAAAATTTAAAATAATAGCTCCATAAACATGAAACTTTCTTAGATTGTATATATAACATCATATTTGATATTTCTAGATGAAATGAAAAATAGTAATAAGTATCTGGGTCATGTCACATGATGCAAAAATAAAATTTTCACAATCGGCCTATATACCGGCCTTTAGCGGCATTCATTGGCACTAATACCTGGGTCCATGACTGAAGCCCTGCTGCAGGCACCAGGCACAATAGGGTTAAACACTTTTTTATCAACCAGGCTGCTAGATTAGTTTTCTTATACAAATATGACTGCTGGACAGATTTACTGTGGGAGCTCTGAAATGAAACATCAAATATGGGGTCGTTGGGTCTTGGTAGATTCTATGGTTAGTCCTATGTCACAAGAATAAGTATTTTTGGGGAAGCAGAGAGAAGTTCTAATTATCTGTTGTGGTTTGTATTGGTAATTTTGCATGTTCAGAAAGTCCACAATGGTCCCTAGTCAAAAGATAACATAAACAAATGATAGACAGACAATGGTGTTTGTCAGACCAATGTAAATACTGCTCATCTGAGCAAAAATGTCTCGCATATTCTACACATACGGATACAGTTAACCTGTTTCCATATACACTCACATAACCAGAATTTCAGGTCATTGGATGTTCAAAAATCATCAGGCCATTTGTTGTTAAAAGAACATCTTATGATTTCTATTGTGAATCAATACCTGAGTATTTATAACAAATACAGTTACTTGCTATTAGCCTTTGAAGCAATCAGGTCTATCACTGAGGTCTAACACTACAAAATATGTACACAAAAAATCATTGAACATAGATATCAAGGTTGACCAGAAAGATGAGGTGGCAGGCAATCGGAGCAGCTCCACTATGCTGCATTGGTTTGGGTAATTTGTGAATAATATCTAAAAGGGGAATATCAGATATATCCTCAATAGAAGGGAAGACAAAACACCGGGGGCAACTGGTGCTCTTGCCGGAGCGTCAGTAAAGTGCTATAGAGCTTTGCTCTGCATGGGTACTCCCTAAAACTTGGGCAGGAAGGGAATCATCTTCTGAGAAGATCTCCAAGTTCAGTGGGAATATGCCAGACTTTTTGAAACCAGCAGTGATATTCTCATAGGAGAATGCACGATTTAACTTATCCTTGAAGCATTTGGGAAGATTGTATATGGATATGTGTCTACCAGGATTGGAAAGATTCCACTCATCTACAGATTTCCTATAGTACCCTTTAAATGGTCCATACACTGAGATGTCAAACGGCTGTAAGCGATGAGAGCAGTGTGGTGGAAATGTTATGATGGTCATGTCATTTTCACAAGCCATGTCTACTACTTCAATGCTTAGATGTGACTCGTGGTTGTCCATGAATAAAGCAGCTGGCTTTTCAATGGACCATCCCATGTGTTTGATGTAAAGGCTGAGATGAACAACTCAGAAGTCATCAAACCACTAGAAGTGGCCAGTCTGAGTGTTCCATTTGGAGCACCAGTTGTCATCCACTCTTTGTAGTTTACCCTGGGAAAGATGAGTACTGGTGGTAGAGCTCTGCCAATAGCATTAACACAGCAGCATGCTGTAGCTAGTGTTCCTTGCTCTGTTGCAGATATTTGGCCCACCTGTTTAATACCCTTAACAGTGATGACTTTTGGGGCATTTTTACTGTTGAAAGGCCTGTCTCATCTAGGTTATACATTGAATCTGCTCCAGGCTTGAATTTTTCAGCACTGATATCCACAGTGAAAAGAAGTTTTTCACAGCAACTTTGTTAAACCCCCGTACCCGAACAATACTTGTGTTTTCAGGGGACCTAAGACTTAGATTTTGATGATGCTTCATAAATTCATACATCCAGTCTTTCCATGCCATCTGAGTTTATGTCAAACTGTTGGGGATATCTTTGTTGAGCTTCTTTGCAAAATTGAATGCAAGCTTGCGGGTTGCTTCATACCAGAGGCCGTGAAACATTGCTGTAAATTTGGTGGCAGCTCACCAAACTAGTCTCCTCTTCATTGTTGAACACCTAGTAAATTGGATTGAAAGAGTGGTACATACCAAGCTCGGTGGCTAAGTGGTAGGGGTGTTCACCTCAAGCATGGGAGGTTGTAGGTTCAAACCCTGGCCAGGTCATTCCAAAGACTTACACAAAAATGGAACCCGCTGCCCACTCAGTTTAACACCCGCCATCAGTTTTTTACATGTAACTTTCCCAAAAAAATCACAGCATCACATGTATGGTATCAATGGAGGGCTCCCAGTGTAAGCTCATTGTTTGTCCTCATCAAGTAATTTAAATATGCACCTACAATATATAATTTTCAACTATACTGATGATTCGTATGGGAAATGTAGCAATAAATAGAGTTTTAGATAAACAACAATTTGAGAACTAAAGTAATTTTGTACTGAACATACCATTCAGAACCATTATATTTGTTTGTGGGGCACCTTGAACCATGGTTCAAGGTGCCCCACAATGCCTGGTTCAAGGTACCCCATAGCAGGTTTTTTGTTATAAGCTTTCATAAAATGACTTTAACTGAATTTTTTTTTATTCAGTTATACTGTGATAGAACAACCTAAGATATACATTTTCATCACACATACACCCTAATTTATCAATTGAATATTATAGTGAAAAGATAAGACTGTAACACAACCTGGAAATTTCACTTTTTGGACCCTATAACCTTCTCGAGCAGGTCTCACACACTAGCAGATCAGTTGGGCACTTATTGCTAATGCTCTAAAAATCTTTCCTATGAGGGCTTATTTTAAGGCCAATTATACAATTATTCGATCATAATTTCATATCGAATGTGCTTGTGGTTCAAGGTGCCCCATGGTTCAAGGTGCCCCACTCTCCCCTACTATAGCTATAATACTCTTGATATACTGTAGGTAAAATATTCACCCCTTATCTGCCTGTCGTGGTAGTGCTAGATTTACTGGCTAGATCACAAAATTAGACAGTAATACCACTAGACTAGACAGCCTAGTCAGACGAGTCCGACCATATACACTTCGGGAACGTAGCTGCTTGGGTCGCCACGACTAATAAGACAGCCCGGAAGGTGAACGATAAAGGGGGAAATCCCATGTAAACAGTTACAAGTAGGTCCAACACATCTGATAGAGTAAAGGTTTACCGTGAAACTTCTTTCATGGTCTCCTCCGACCTTCCGGTAGCTTGGCACATACACACTGACCATAGCTGACCCTGTGGTGGGATTAATTTCGGATAAAATGAAATGTCTCCGCCCCTTCTGAAAGTGTCAACAAAGACCTGAGCAGACGGTAGACTAGTTCCCGGTCATCCACTAGTAACTCGGCAGTCCGAGGCGGGCAACCAGCAATAACAAGCAGTAGTACAGCCACCGCTCACCAGACGGCGTGTTCGTGCCTCAAGGTGCCCGGTGCGTCTCCAAGCGGTCTGTGACAGAGACTACAATAAGTCGTTCGCGCCAGAAAATTGGAGAGCACAGACCTATCCTCTTCAATCCTCGTCTAAATAGAGTGCTCTACAACACTCTTGGATTCCCATATTCAAAATCAAATGGCAAGGGATTGAATTTTTATGGTGAGTTGGCAGATGTGGCTAAGCATAGACATAGAGTGTCAATACTAGATCTAGTACTAGTCCAATGGCCTATTGTAAACCACTGACTTGGGAGCGTATATTATTTATGGTGGGGTGGGCGGGGGGGGGGGGGGTCACAAGAGGTGACGTGAGCGGTAGATGCGCGTGAATAGAATGTTCAACGTGTAGTAATGCACAAGCACTAGCGAGTATATTACATCGTCAACCTAGCGGGCCAACTGTCCAAAGACCATCAACTGTTGTATTTCTTTCTCATGGTCATTAATGAACATTTGATTTGATAAGGTGTCATCCTATTCATATCTACTATCCATTGTGTTGAGGCCAAAAGGCGCCTATGTTGTCAACTGGTGTATTCAGTTTTATTATACCTGTGGTAGTACTCAGTATCCTACGAATACAGCCCGCTCCTACCCATGTCATATTTATATCTGTACGACACCTAGGTGACGTATGGGATATTCCTATATACCTATGGCTGTACACTCTATGCTTACACCACGCTCTGGGGGGTGGAGTAACTATCTGATACTACCCAAGGTTGGTATACTACCCAAGGTTGCCGTATACTACCCAAGGTTGACATTTAGACCAATCAGATTGTCTCTTATTAAACCACATTTGAAGGTATATAGGAATAGGGAAACCAAGTACCAGTGAAAGGAAGTCAAAATTACTCGGTAAGGCTTGGAAAAATTACTGCCCGCGGCCAGGGCCTTGGGCAGTAATTTTTCCAAGCCTTACCTCGTAACTTTGACTTCCTTTCACCGGAACATAGTTTCCCTCTATTATGTGGCGTACGGGGCATATATGGCGGCGAAACCCAAAAACTTGCCCAGAAACAAAGTTAAACATTGGATATTTAAAGTACCTCCCCGGTATATAATAATACCAAAACAGGTAGACTGTATCTGTTCTGATAAATACTTGGTAAAATAGACGATAAAACGAACCTCTACCTTTGGCATAGATTTATTTTATCGTCAATTTTACCACATATTTATCACGTACAGCCACAGTAACCCTGTTTCCATATACTACTCTACTTTAAGTCTGATTTCTTTGGTGGCCTTTTTTCCTGGCTGTTGTTGTATAATATCAACTATAAGGAATTACATGTCATTCAGCACAAGTAGATGTCTTTATTTTCTTCCCTTGGGTTAACAGGCTCCCATTGACAATGTATGGGGCCACAGTAAACCACAACCCATTGTTTATTAGTGGCCATACCACATCCATTGCTTATGGCTTTTCAAACCCATTATAGAATTTCTAGGAATGCAAATTTATATTAATGACCATGAGAAAGAAATACATCAATTGATGGTCTTTGGCCAGTCGGCTCTTAAAACCATTTGAGGTTAACAACGTAATACACTCACTAGTGCTTGTGTATTACCACGGACTTGGAACATATAAGTCCGTGGTATTACTATGCGTTGTCCAATCCCTCTAGGCTTACAGCGGTCCATCAAAAAATCATCGCTTATTGTCTAGGTAATGTGTTACTTCCTACAGATATGTCAAACGTTCCCACATCCCAGGGGAAGCGGAATGTATGATACCAACTATAGATTTTATTCTCAATTATCATTGAGTAAATGCCTGGCATTGGTTTCTAACATTAGTAAAGCTAAAGAATATCAATGTCTTGAGAAATCCTTTTCAAAGATATTTTAGGTTTTTCTAATTTTTTACAGGGGCAATTTTTGGCCACTCTGGCTTCTGATTAGAACGGCATCAATTTGTATCCCAATAGACTCTCCTGGCCCAGGACAATGTATATTATTATATACCTACAGGCAAATGTCTTAATTTTACTGACCAGGAAGACAAAGTCTGTCTCCGAGTGATAAAATAATATTCAAACGTCCCTCTGTACCACGTGACCATGATCATTCTGTCATTCTGCGATTTAGTGAGCTGTAGAATGGTTTTCTTAATTCCTAGGTATATAATAATAAAGAGACACAGTGGGTGTGACTAAATTCCATCTGTTCCTCGATATTGTCGTCAGAAATATCTTTGAACAGATTCCATTCATTCACATTAACTATGTCTCTATATATTCCACTCTGAGAATGTGTCTTTTCTTCATGTCTCTATTGAAATTTACACGTTCACTACTTTCTTTATCAGTTCTGGGACGAAAATTAGAGGAAACTAAAGCCATCCTGAGCTCGAGATTTTATTTGAAACTGGATTAGCCCTATTGAACTTTCTACGCTTATTGAATAAAAACTGTACTTCATGCTTGTGCACCTTATTCCCTCTCTGAGTTGTCTTTTACAAAACATTTCTTTTCTTGCAAGCCTAGGGACTCTATCTGAGTGCCCTAGGGTAACAGGGAGATAGTACCGCGTAGTAATCAGTCCAGCTCGCATACCCGGAGTGAACGGAAGTAGAAAATTCAACAATCCATGTCCAGACGGACAACACAACGGCATTGTGATATGTGTCGAAAATGTGGGGGTGTTAAATCACCATCATGCGATTTAATCGCCCATGACATCTGGAACTGGGCCGAGTCATTGGGAAATAGGATCACAATCTCCTACCTTCCAGGCAAATATAATATCATGACACTCTAACCAGATGTTTCCATATTAAAGTCTTTATTGCAGTCTTTAAAATGTGACATAAATTTGTTTCTTGATATTGATCCTTGATATTTCCTTAACAGCGGTACTGTGATCAAACCACTGACATCGATCCCGCGATGCCATGATGCAAATCCAAGTACGACTCAAAGTTCACACAAAGAGCGAAATATAGAAATGTTATACAAAATAAACATTTTATGACACAATTCGCTCGCATCATAATAAAACCTAAAGCATTTAGGACACTCCCGACATGTTCACAAAATATATCATATGTGAGGTAGCACCTCTGTGATGAAAAGATAAACGATTCTGAAATTCATGTAAACAACGAGGAATATTTAGAAAGTTCACTTTTGCACAGCCTATAATATAAGTGCCTATGCATTAACTTATGGATTAGAAAGGCCATCCATAAAGTACATACGCAGAATTTTTGAAATTCTAGACCCCCCCCCCCCCCCCCCCCCACAACCATACACATCTTGTACGCAATAGAACAACGAATACAAAGTTTTCAAAAGATTTTGACCCCCACCCCCACCTCACTCTTAAGTGCGTACGTCCTTTATGGATGGCCCCAAAGTAAGTGTAACTTGTCTCAACTGTAAGTCTGCCGCTATGAATGTCAATGATAGACATTAGAAACAAAGAGTTTCCTTTTACAAGAAATTATAAATGAGTTCTGTTTACATTATCACTGGGACTTTCTCTGGATGATTGTAAGGCTACCTTTATATACGATTCTTTGCAATTCATCATAGGACAGCATATACGAAAAAACCACCAGAAGCAACGTATTCCAATATAGACATTAACCACATACGTACAGTAGACTCCCGCTATTACGACCACCTTCGGGACTGGTCCAAAATGGTTGCATTGGCGAGGTGGTCGCGTTACTGAAACCTTGTCTGGAGGGAGGGCCAGTGGGGGATAGAAGTTTACTTTGTATGGGTAAGGGTATTGCTTTGAAGAGAACAACGTATGAAGAGCAATTTGGGTAGAGATATTTGGGTTTTGGAAAAGTGTTCTTTAGGTGATGTGGTTGTAATAGCGAGGTGGTCGCATTACTGACCGTTTTGTAAACATGGAATAGAATAGAATGGTTTGGGACAGGCCCGTGATTGAGGGGTGGTCGCATCAGCGAGGTGAGAATATACTGTATATTTTCTAAAAAATACTTGCATTTTACTCAAGAAAAGAGACTACACTTGCTCTCATCGCATTGTCTTAAGGGCTGATTCCACCAGCACAATTTATTTTGCCTGGCAAGGTCGGGTTATGCCTTGTAGCAACTTGATGAATCGTGATAAATCCTGTAAGATCTGGTTGTGCACTTACCCCTGCGCGTGTGACCCCTATTATCACTCAAAGGGGGATTTTTCACTGCAGCGATTCAACTGGATATTCTCACACGACTCATCCTGACCTAGCGAGTCAACAAATCGGCCATTAGCGGCGTATATCACACGTCTTGGTAGAATCACCCCTTTGAATGTAGCATACAAGTGACCACCGCACCGGTCAATCCCTCTTTTAATAGCTAATTGCGTGAGAGCAGCACCAGATTCATTTCTTCAACATCTAAGAATCAAATAGGGACTTCACATTTATTTTAACAGTGCCATACATTGGAACTGTTAGAGTGAATCAAGTCCAACTCTATATGCCAATATTAACATTTCCTATAATTTAGGTTTTTTCCATCATGGACGTACATGCACATACACACACCAAAAGAGACATGCATAGATACGACGGAAATGTCTCTCAGATGGCACATGGTAGCAGTCAACTAGTGTACATCTGTACATAATAACACTTCATTTTATACAATATAACCATAAAGTCTCGTAAAACTGCCCCAAGGGCCACTCAACACATAGATGCAGATATGATTCAGCAACAACACCAAATCACCGAGATTTCAAGCACGCATATCATAGCTGTTATTGCATTAATAAGCTTTTGTCTGTAAGTATGTATTTATGTATGTTGATCCATACAACTGATGTTTCTCCACGAGAAATCAATTATAAACGATACCACAACAACGGCATGTATTCGGTATAACATGTTGGCACTGCTCTACGCATGGATACTCAACAGTGTGACCAGAAACACGAGGAGGAGGTTCCTAGGCAAGGTTTTCTCATGTATCATATGAGCATGAGCTTCACTGATTTTATCTCACCCTCGTATCTTTCTCCATGGGCTTGACGTTAGGAACTCATACTCCACGGTGGTGAAGGTTAATGTACCCAATACTCAATGGCTAATTGGACGAGTTATTTCATTGATTAATAATGTTCCTGATCATGTATACGGGGTGAGATAAAATCAGAAACCCACTTGATGAAAATAACCTGGTCTGCACTCCACCTCGTTTGACCGCGATGTAATTCACTCAGCTTTACTTTGTGAATTACTCCCTTGTCAAACTTGGTGGAGTATGGACCAAGTTATTTTATCTCATGAGTTTCCTTCTAACTATCTTAATCTGCAAGTCGCCCAAAGGGCCCTTAAGTCACCACGCCGAAAATGTTTTTGAAAATATGTATATAGTTATGTGAATGTTGCAAATGCAGATACTCACAAAATAAATCAGCTGATTTGGACAACTCTGAGGTGGAGGGTTAATTAGGTATGTACATATTCTCTCACCCCTGGTATTTTTCTCCATAGACTTAACATTGGGAACTCGTATCTAACGCCCATTGGATATTAAGGAAAAATATCCAAAGGGGCATTATTTTTTAAATGTTAGCCCATTAGTCAATATTAAGGGAGAGATAAATCCAGAAACCCATTCAAGTTTAGTGGCAGAGCTCGATCCCATCTCGTTTAAATCACGTAGTAATTCACGCAGTTCCGCCTTGTGAATTACTACGTGATTAGAACTCGATGGGATAGGAGCCCAGACCCTAAACTCCCATAGGTTTCCTCTATATTCTATGATTATAACAACAAGGAACTGCATCGAGATCCATAGGCACTGAAATTATGACATGATTTTGGCTGCAGAGTAATCTCACAAGCTGAGTGGGATTATGCAGCAAACCAAAATGAATGGCTTTTTTTCAGTGGCTATGGATCGAGTGTGGTTGAGAATCTAACTCATCCCTATCTCTCATCGTCCATTGAGTATCTATTTACAATACTCCATGGTCGTTGAGTAAAAGTTTCTAGTGTTAGGTCTATGGGACACAAATACCATTGGTGACATAAAGGGTGGATCCAAATATAAGGCATAATATGTAAGGCAAGACAACTCAGAACAATTGATACTGCGATCACACCGGTACACTTTCATCACCTGCTATATTCCAGATCATCAACTCTCTCCATATATAATTGTATAAAACAGACCAAAAATAGGATAAAAATACTATAACCTTTTTTAAAATAATGAAGAATAATTAATTGTTCGGTCAATAGCCTCGTGGAAACATTTAAACTTTGAAAATTTCTTAAAATCATTCATAACTCTTTATCCTTGTGTTGAATATACAACCAGGTTGATTCAATCCTCTGTTATCATAACTTAATGGCCAGTTCACACTGTGCGTTTTGAGGTACATAAGTAGGCGCAGTCTTCGAGCGCGCAATGCAGCAAAACACACAGTGTAAACTGCACGATCCCCCTAGTCGGAGACTGGGCGGACCGGGGATGCCCAGTCTCAGACTGGAGGTACCTGGTACACCCAGTGGCCAGCATTTTTTTAATATCAAACATATTTGATATTTGGTACCACTAGCCTGAGATTGGGCGTACTAGGTACCTCCCGTCACAAGCTTTCAAGTTGCACGGGGTGGTTCACACACTTATTTGTGCGCACCTTGCGACTGGGCGTACCTCCAGTTTCAAGCGCGGTACCTGCAGTCTCAGACTAGAGGTACCTGCTCGCAAGCCTCCCCCGGTCGCACAGTGTGAATTGACCTTTAACGCAATACAGGTTTCCTTCTGGGTGATCATATCTTCCTACTTATTATTCGCACTTCAAACGACATCAACAACGTATTTGTTACAACTATTAGCACCAAATAAAGCGATCCGTGGGTAAAATCGAACTCTTCGTCTACTCAAATAGTTCTTTATAAATGTAATTTCATTTAGGATCTGCAGATCAATTTAAATGCACCAAGTATAGAAACAGAGGATTGCAAATGACAAAATGTGTTTTTAGTTCCCACCGCTCCCGCTGATGAGCGCCAACTACCACTTCCGGTGGAGTTTTTTTCTAACTTAACACCACTGTCTAGTGCATATTCGTCGGAACCAATCACTGTGCAGCTTACAATAGTCGGGTTCATATGGCACAGAGTAAAGAGATAGGTCTGTGATGGTCAAAGAGAGCACGGCTGATATTGGTCAGTGCCGCTGGGTGGTGAAAGGGACGACAGTGTTTGTTGTTCTATTTATAGCATCAGTTTGACAAGATCTGATTGGTTCCAACGAATATGCACTAGACAGCCTTCTAAACTCATTTAATTTTTCCATCTATAATAATGGCTGCAATGTACTTCTATGATAGCATTTCTTAATAGCCTTATTAACCTAGAAAGTATTTACCTGATTTCATCATTCTCTACACTAGACTGGTGAGAACCACAAATATTTCAAATATCAATATCATGATTCCTTTGTAAATAGGTTTCCTTGTGCCATATATGTATAGGACTCACACTTGTAAGTTCAAACTATTAGATCTTTGATTTCAACCTGAAAATTCATGTCCATCTATACACATGGTTCTATTCTAGTTGTGCTTATTTCAGTTACAACACATTCCATGGAAATATAAACATCAAACTAAAAAGGTAATAAACTTGTCGCAGGTGTCAGTAGTAACATCATAGGGTCACAGACAGATGAACTTTCTGGAATTATTACGAAAATTTATGAAAAAAAAGAAAATTAAAAAAAAAATGTTTATGACGAGGCTTCGTCTTTCCCACACAAAAAAGACACCTGGTCTTTGTCCGTATACGAAGTAGTATGGAGATTATTTGCTCTAGTCTTGTAACAAAATCAAGGTCGTCCGATCATCTTCAACACTTTGTAAAAATCTCAAACAATTTCAAACGTGTATTTATATATTCACCATCAATTGCATTCTATAGCCGTAACCAGTCTGTAAATACATTTACTGCTCAGGGAATTCTTAACATTACTAACTAGCTGTCAAGTGACTTTGCATCATCATATTGCATATAAAACTAAAAGAACTATAACAAAAAGTAAAAATGAAAACATATTGGTACGTATGCCACACTTATGGATGACAGCCCTTTGTGCTATAAGTTCATAGACCCTCCAGACGTTACTTAACTCCCCAATATTGCCCCGGGGACGTAAAGGATCCGCTCCCAACTGTCTGGCCGCATCACGGTCGCCTGTCCCCCGATGAACAAGCCATTTTCTGATTTCTAACCCAAGAAACCGCATATAATTTGAAATGTTTAAGTAGAAGTAACTGAAATTTCCATTTCTGGAATCGGATTTCCAATTTGAAGATTCATGAAAACCGTTACACTGCAATAATTGTGGGAAATGGGTCAAGGGTCTATCATCATACAATGACGGAATCACACTGAAGTATGGGACACTCCAATAAGGTCTATAACTTTGAATGTTATGATTTGTCCAGTTCAATTAGTGGCACAACTTAGGCACTAAAACAGTATCAATACATTGAAAACCGACTATTCGTTGATGGTTATTTAGAATAATCAAATATAATAATACACTAGGTTCGGTTGATCAAAGTACTTTCCCATATTCTTAGATATGAGGACCAATAACTAACATAAGAACTGATCGATGATATTACTAATGGACATATATCAACATAAATCAAGGTAACCACAAACAAAGTTGTGAGGGCATTTTATATATCTTAGATATACGTACAAATTCACATACAAACTGGCAAGGAACATATGCCCTATAACAAAATACCTCAGTTCCTCCCCTAACACATTTTTTTTACTTTTACCATCTCATGGCAAAATCTAAAACTTATATCCTCTTTCTATGTGAAAAAAATAGACAATTAAAAAAATGAAACAAATGCTGCGTTTGTAGCACGTAGTTGGGTAAAGAATCCTGATAGAGCTTATGTAATTTGATATGAGTAAACTCCGAAAACACTGCATGAATTCTGCATGTAATCTTGGACTGAATATACATGCATTTTTACTTGAATCATTCCTGTTAGTCTGAAAACTATGAATCGACGGGACATGTGGTGAACCTTTAAAGGGGCTCTATATACAGCCGTACAAGATAAGTTATTTGACAATCATTTGTATTTTCTCTCATCCTGTATACATATAATATTGTCTTAACTTTTGATCCTTGGAGAAAGACAACGATATCAACTCAGTAAATTTATATCCTTCAAACCAATTTCAAAAAGTGTAAATTGTGCGACAAGGATGAAGCTTCATTCATCTACATTTTTTAATAAAAATCCTTTTTTTTAAACCTCTACATGAATTTCTACCACAAATGAATTTGCATATGCGTCAGACAATGCATCACATGTAAATGCACTTAAACATTTTTTTTTTGCAAACGACAAAACCTCTTTTCCAAAGGTTGTATACGTGGGACATGTTTGTATAAATATAGATATATACATATGGATCCAGGCTGGTCAGTAGTAGCGCACCTGTACATAAGACCTCAGTTTCTCTGGTAGGGGTAGCCTCTCGATGTTCATGAGGTGGTTTGTGGCAGCTAACTGGGTCCTTATCTCAATCCTCGCTAAATGCAGCAGCCGAAATGGCTTCTGTACCAAACCCTCCAACCATAAGCGCTTGCTCTCTCTGTAAAGCTGCTGTAGCCAGGCTGGGGCGTTGCTGTCGTCTTTATGCCACGAGGGTGGCATACGGGCTCCGTATAGCACGAGCATGCGCGTGAGGGCCGTGTAGATGGACTCTGGACTGGTGCGTATCATCTCTGCGTCGGTGAAGTTGTTCCGCTGTAGACTACACTTGATCTGCACCCCACCAGACGTGCTCAAGGCCTGGCCAGCGATGCCGCGGATATTGTCCATCTCCAGAATGACAAAGGCGATCACTAACGGCGACCTGGAGTGGGTGTCCGACTCGTTCGGATTGGCTCCTAGAAATACAATAGAAAATTAGCTGTGTAGGGCACATAGCTATTGTGCGGTGGATGCGGCCATCTTGCCCCCGACGCCATCTAAAACACCAGGTGGTGGGACTAATTATCAATGGATATTATCAGAAATATATTGTTGGGTTGGCATGCAGGAATTGTAACTTGGTCTCAATATTATCTATAGTTTATAACTGTAGACAATAGTGGTTGCCCCCCCCCCCCCCCCCCCCCACTAAAGTGGTGCTATCTTACAATTTCCTGGTTGATGATGGCAGAACTAGCATCTATATTACAGAGATGTCAGTTGGGGTCAGGGATGAAAAGTGGAAATAGGTTTTTATGTGGATTTTTTTTAATCACAGACAGACCGGGAAAACTTGCATCATATGTTCTTGTCGCCCATGGCATAGGCTAATGAAGCTAAATCAATATCAGAATTAAGGGTTGCCCCCTTAAGGGGTCAATATGCTTGGAACAGAAATGTTTCCCTCTAGTAAGAATTTATCTTAATCCCACTTAAGGGGGCACCCTGCTTAAGGGATACCTTATCAAATCTGATGGGACAGTGTGGGGACAACACTCCATATTATCTTGGTTCCAGGGAATGGCCTGCGTAGGCTTCTATAGGTGTTAGGCGTCAGGTAGGTGTCTGTGGGGTGTCTGTGTAGTTACCACAGTATCTCTACGCCACAGTATCACCTGCATAAAGGTATCATATACTACATAGCCTAACCATCGACAGACAGATAACCCTCGTTAAGGGGGCACCCCGCTTATGGGGACACTTTGCTCGGAATAGAGGGTGTCCCCTTAAGAGGGATTTGATTCTATGTGTATACTGCATTAATGTGATACAAAATATCTCCATTACGAATCAGCCACATCAACATACATTCTGAATACAATTAGGTACCCAGTAGTATATGTTGACCTCCATTTGCTGCCTCTCTGAATAAATTCAAGACACTATGCTTCGTCTTCAGTATGATTGGGACAATATGTATTATCCTACCCCTTATAAAAAACGCCATAGGCTTAACATGGGATGTGTTTATTTCACGGGTGCGACATAAAGTGTTGTTTATGCCACTACTTTCCAATACTGAAAAAATGTGGCAACAGGGTAGGATAAAATCTAGATGCCACTCGTTTGAGTTTGAGCTTATTTATGCCACTCATTTTGTTGGCTCCATAATGTCACTCGTCTTCGACCCGTGAAATCATGGAGCCAACAAAATGTGTGACATAAATAAACTCAGACTTAAACTCGTGACGTCTCTTGATATTATGATTTGAATGCTACGCTTTGTTTTCACAGGATAGTGATGGCCGCCTTATACACTAGAATTTGTTTTCATGATTACGTCCTTGTGACAATCAAACTAGAGTGTAAAATCTGATCTAGGAACTGCCACCTTGTAAGCTACAAGACAGTTCTTATTTGGAGTTTCTACATCACTTCTAGACAGAGTTCTAACATAAAATTGAAGCGGAGTTGCAACAAAGCGTAGTGTCCATCAGCCACCTCCCGAAACCCGAAGCATGCTGGGAGGGAAGCGTAGTGTCCAAATACCTTTTAAATAGCGGATTGACTAACCTGCTCTCAGAAGGGATTCAACCACACCCATCCGATTATACCTATTGAACATCAGGGCTGTGTCTGGAGGTTGGCCGATGTTATATGCATCACAAGGTAACCGCTCATAGCGGAGATTGTTCATTATGGTGATAAGTCCTGCTATCAATGGCGTCCTTCCAGCTTCATCACATGCATCCACTTGAACGCCTGCTGAATTCAAAAGCAACTTCATACAAGTTAGATCACCACGTATAGAAGACATGTATAACGGCGTGAATCCATTGATGTCTTTGATATTCACTGAAGCCCCTAGGCTTAGCAAACATTTCATCAGCTTAAAATTTCCTATTTCAGCAACGAGAAATAGCGCTGTTTTGAGACCTTTATCCTGAGCGTCAACGTCAGCGTTGTGATGGAGCACCAATTTTCTCATGAACTCGCGGCCAACATCAACTTGCATATATCCCGTTCTCACTGCCTTGGTGATGCAATGCAAGGGTGTGCCGATCTCTGTGCATGTATTGGCCGAACATGCTCCCTCTAGAAGTGTATTGATACTGTTATGATAACCCAACTTACAGGCTAAATGCAAAGCAGTTTCCCCATAGCTGTTCACCACACGACCTGAGTCCGGTTGTTCATCCAGGATACGTCGGATCTCAGCTGTGTTCTTGTCTATGACTGCTGTGTGGATGGATCGTAAGCGCTGGAGTTTGGTCGTGTTCTGAAGTTGGATGGTGTCTGTGAGTGCGCCTTCTAGATTGTCCTCCCTGTCCCACTTCCAGTCGATGTAGGAATCGTGACAGTGTGTGGCACATGTCACTACAGCACTGCAACACACACCCATACTCTGCTTCCCTTTTCACAAAACAGCTCAAATAATGTTGAAAAAAAATAACAAAGATCCTGCGCTCCTTCAGATGAACACTTGGACATTTACCTAGTAAAAATCCCCCCATATATCAAACAGGAACCCTATTTTTAAAAACAACATTAGGGCCTATTTTCAGCGATTGTACTTGACTATTGGAGCTCCTACCATCCTACTAACATACATAGGTCATTGTTTCCTCCTTTGTCCAGAAGAAAGATCCGAAAATAATGTTCTTGATGACATATATGCCGAGACCACTTCAACGGCTGTTTTATGTCTGGTGGCAATCCACTTGCAGTAGGATTGGCAATCCCGGTGAGAAGATAGTGATAAACAATAACAAAGACTACCGTATTTAGTGTTCTTCTTTGGCCCCATTTATAAAGGATTCAGCTTCGATAGTAGGTCGATGATGGGTGAATATCTTGCTTATACATTGTACTGGTCCGTGGTAATATCTGTTGATTTGGTTGGATTACCATGATTTGTTTTTTGTGCCTCAGTTTGTGTATCGTCCTTCACCTTGGCCTCAAGCCCTGTCTCTTTCACAAACTACTAGGTGGCGCCACACGAGTCCTCATACCTACACTGGCCACCAGAGCAGACGTTTGCAGACAGCTCTCACACTCCTAGGTTTGTCAAACCAGTTTAAGTTTGAATTGACATCAAATCTCCGCTAATAAAAGAAGTTCCTACCCAGAAGCTTGTAATACACTAATAACACCGTACTATCATGCCTGTTGAGAACGAGTTCCGAATGTTAAGCCTATGCCTATTTCATTAGAAGAATAGAAATTATAATAGAATCACGGACTTATACTCTATGGATAGGAAACCTAGCTTATCTCTGTGTTTGTTCTGTGATATGTCCGACTCGGCTGCATTCAACATCTCCTAGTGGCCTTTATTGGAACTACCAGACTTCTAGTGGCGCCCCTAGTGTCAATAAAGCACAACTTTTGGTTCCCTAGTGGTAAATTTATGAACTAGCATTCTTGACACATATAGTCTAGGAGATGAGGGGGTGATTTTGTCGCGAATGAGTACAATCTGATGGTTGTTTCTAAAGCAGAAAATCATGCTGATTTCAAAAACCCATTTCTTACTCGCTGCAGCCCGTGGGTTGAACCTGTAAATTGACGTTATTTACAAAAAGTTGTATTTTTTATTGATTTATTATTAAAACCTACTCAGAACAGTTAAAATTATATTCCTAGCCCTTCTGGGTTTTTTCCAAACTAGTGGCAGAGTTTGGGTGACTTTAGATGATGGCGTCACTGAGTTTTGACTGATTTTGAGGTGTTCACCGGTGAAATGTCAAAGTTTCAAAAATGTTCCCACTCAATCAGGCCTTTCTAAAGTATTTAGCTGTCTTCCCCAATTTAATACCTATTCAGAACAGTTAAAATCATATTCCTAGCCCTTCTGGGTTTTTCCAAACTAATGGCAGAATTGGGTGACTTTAGATGATGGCACCACCGAGAAATGACTGATTTTGACAGGTTTTCAGGTGAAAAGTCAAAGTTTCAAAAATGTTCCCCCTCAATCAGGCCTTTCTAAAGTATTTAGCTGTCTTCCCCAATATAATACTTATTCAGAACAGTTAAAATTATATTCCTAGCCCTTCTGGATTTTTCCAAACTTATGGCAGAGTTTGGGTGACTTTAGATGACCCCAGGTAGGGGAGGTCTGAAAGTGAATGATATAAGCCCTTAACACCTATTTCCGCGTTCGCGAACGTGGCGCCGCCTGGTGTGAAAAAACGGCAACACGTCGGCGACTGTGGCGCCGCCTTCTGGCTACAGAGAGAACCCTGAAGACAATGCAGAGTCAAACACCTACAGGCCACAGGCGGCCGGTGGCCAATCCATGTAAAACAATTCCGTGATAGAATCTTCTTTGTCTATGAATAACAAATATAGCTCTGTCAGATAAATAGAAGTAGGCCCTATCGGTAGTGCTTCTGTAGACTATAGAATGGTTTAGAAACTGCCCAGAGTACCGGGTACCGGTATGTTTTTCCATGCGATGACAACACGAGAGACACGAGTTGTAGAAATAAGCACACTGTTTTGAGTTTTCTAAATCTGTACTAAGATCTTCACTCAATGCGGGGTTCAGCCGCTATGAAACGGTGCTGTATGATTTTTGTCAGAACATTTATAATTAAATGTCTGGATCACATGTAGTCTGGACTCATGCTAAAATATTCTCCCTGGATTGATTAAAAAGGTGGTGTCGAAATTAAAATAATACCCTAGATGTATAGGGATTTTATTTGTAAATGTTCATATTATTCTAATCAACAAAAATACTTTATGGTGCATGTACACAGGTATTTGATAATTTGAAGCAAGCTTCGGCAAAGAATATTGTATTTTGAAACAGTGCAGTGACCTACACTTAATACACTGGCTACTGCAATGTTTGATCGTTGCGCCCCCGCTCAGCTGAACGGGGAACTCGTGCGTAGGGGGCCATCCATAAAGTAGGCCTATGTGCGCACCGAGGGGGGGGGGGGGGGGGGGGGTGTCTAATTTTGCGTATGCTCCCTCGTTTGGTTTAGAATTTATCCTACCCCATCTAAATTACTTCAGCAAATTAAGAAATAACATAAAACGCACCGATAATCAGTGATAATCATTGGTCGCTTTTCAAATGATGTCATTTGACAACTTTATCCCACTAGAGCGATAAATTTTAATTTCCTGCACCATAGACCAAATACAGTCCGCTAATGTTAAGCCTATGGAGTTTTTTTTTATTAGGGGTAGGATAAAAGATCGGGAGGGGTGGTCAAAAATTTTGGAAATACTGCATACATACTTTATGGATGGCCCCTAATGAGGCCAATGTCCACCAACCTGCTGGACAGTAGGCGCCCAATCATGGGCATCTCTGCGATTGCGTTAAGATTTTTTGGGGAATGGGGTATGGGGACAGAGTTATTGAATGAATCCTGAGGTTCTGCTCCTCACTATGTTTCAAATGTTTTTTTTCCCAGCTGCCACATATTCATACTCACTAGTATTAGGAATTAATTTTGGGTTTGAAACTCTGGGAACGGCATGAAAATATCATAAAAAGGATTTCTGTTAGAAAGTCATTTGGTAAAATACACGTTTTACCTTTCAGACCCGATTTCCACGACTTGCAGCAGAGCGACTCAGGGTCTACTATGGCAGATTGGGTCATTTGGTGAGGGTTTTTGAGACGATTAGAATCCGAGTTTTTTCTGAGGCTGTTGGGTCTTTCACCATAGGAGGAAGGTGAGGTTACGATGAGTTTTTAATACAACTTTAATATATCCGGCAAACTGGTGCACAAATTGGCATTCTAAACTACTACACGATCCACGGGCGGAGCCATTCTAAGATTCTTAGAAAACTACATCAAATTATGTTTTCAACATGGCCAGAAACAAACTATAATAGAAAAAGTGCGTCTAGTTATATAGCTACAAAAAGCAACAACTGGTTCAAGTCTTTCTGTACACGAGAACCTACTCTCACATCATGTCCATGGATAGGTCTCGTTCTGTCAGTCTCTATGTAGGGGAGCAACTCCAATGATCCTGTCGAAATCGTGCCTTATGTATTGTAGGTAATTAGTATAAAAGTTTGCGAAATTGCTGTTCAACGAACTGGATTATTTCCCATATACATTGTGTTTATAACGTCAACTTTCTACCTTTAAACATAACGTGGCGAATCTCATTTGAAACTTAACGATCTAAAGAGGTGCAGCACATCAAGGAGTGTTCAAAATGAAAAAGTTGGATTCACACTTCTTGGATTTATTCAGTTCTGGGGAGGAAGCCTCGCCACATTTATTTTACGATAAAAATAATGTCCTTATGCACTTTAGAGATAAAAATAATATATCAACATTTTTAAACTCATATTTTTCAATCTAAAATACAATAAAACCAAATGACCAAGGTAGTGTAAGCAAAACACAACTATATGCAAATCATTTCCCAGGGAAAGTGTATTATTTAATATCTCTTAGTCATGCCAGTACATTTTGCCGGTCATTTACACTGGAGCTTAATAAAAAAGCAAAACAAGCAAACCCATTAATACAATACAATGACAAAGGTGAGTTCCATGACATTACTCCAGTCTACCACTAGCAAGTACATATACATATCTCAATACCTTATACTCTGTCATAAGCAGTTTCCTCGTAAGAGTACAGTTTTACACGATATTCAAAATAATAATCTTATACAGTATATTTTGTGAGCGATTTTCATATATAGAAACCACCTAGCTAGAAGTTTTGAAATGCAGACGCGACCTTTCTTTCTCTCGAACTGTCTTCACAGTTTAAGGAATTCAGCTTGCTTTTGTGTAATATTTAGACTACTTTTATCATTGTCGAAAATAACAAACTTTGGAGAGATAAATCTCTATGGTTTTATGCACATCAGCCACACGAATCGGGCGTGATAATTAGTAGTTGCCCTCAGTTCTCCGCACATAAGCGTTCATAAGTTATGAGATCTTTCTCTCCTTCGTAGAGCCTTGGCGAGCCGACAGTGATAAGGCACAAATGAACCAAGATTCAAATCAACTATGTTTAAGTTAGGCTAGTGTAGGCCTTCACGCCCCATTAGCGACCATTTCTTATCTTTCTTATCATCATCATCATTTTTACCACCATCCTTTTTCTTTCGGTCAGCCTCTGTGGCAAAGACGGCATAAAACCAGATTATAAACAGGTCACAAAAAGGAAAAACTGTACAATGACATATCATTATTGAAGACTAGCCAATAGGTTTTTTTTGTATTATTATTATTCAGTTAAATTATGTTTGGGTAGCTATACACTACAAACCTCTAGGACATCAAGTTGAGAACAGATGCGTTTGTCTTTGGGAGCGACCGCCTGCTGGTTTATCGTAACACACATAAGGAATCACCATATTCATAGAATATCTAGTGGGGGTGCGGCAGCGCAGGGCGGCAAGCTGCTATTGTAGCGGGGCGCTCCCGTTCCCGACTCGGCGTGCCCCGCGGGCGGCGCTCGTCAGCAGGCCGTCCCTTCAGTTGGCGCCCCAGTAGCCCGTGCTGTATGGCTTCGTGGCACCAGGCTTAGGTTGCGAGCTATTGGGCTGTGATCCCCGACTAGACCCGCCAGTCGAGTCCTGCAAACCCAAGGGAAGGGAAGTCAATTAGATATTTTTTCATGAGGAATTTACTGCCTCAGAGAGACTTGAGAAAACATGGAAAACACATTGTTATTGGCCTTGGAATGGGGTATGTGGCAGGGATGTCAGTTGGGGTCATGAAAAAAAGGAAATATTTCTTATGTGGAATTTATTGCCTCAGAGCGACTGAGGAAACATGGAAAACAAATTGTTATTGACCATGGAATGGAGATCGGATGTGTTGGGAGGTTTGAACCTTTTTTGGGCGGTGTTAATAAGGCCCAATTTATTTTATGTGTTTTTTTTTAAAATACAAGCAAAAAGAATTTGATATACTGAAGATGAAAACCAGGATTTCCAAGGAAAAGAGGGAAACTGAGGCGAGAGGCTGAGGACGCTTCATGAGTAGTGAAAACCAGGCACACAATTCTTACATTTATTTGTATTCCCCTTTCCAGACTTCTAATTAAGAGAACATACCAAAACAAAAACTTGATAAGGACTGTAAACTAAGCAGAGGTGAGGCATTGTTTGACCGTACGATAGGAACATCTCAGTAATACCACTTAATCTTCACTAAGTTTCTGTAATAGTTAAATCATCACTGATGTCCCGTTAGTACTAATAATTCAACTGGCAAAACCAGATGTCAGTCATAAGAGAAAACTTGGTTATTGAGCTTGTAAGGATGGCCACTCAAGGTCTTTTGAAACAGATTTAATATATCCCGACAACTGAGGCAGAGGGACATATTTATGTTAAAAAGGTCGAAAATGGCATCCCTACAGACTCCGTCACTACATTTTCATCATAATATACCTGTAATTGATGAGAAAACGCCGCAGTAATACCACTTCTTCAAAGCACCCAGTCCAGCCTGTCTACCCTTAACACTAATCACTAGTCCTCTCATTGTAAAACAAGTACATTAGTCGTACATTTATTTGTACTCCCCTTTCCAGACTTCATATTAAGAGAAAATACCAAAACAAAAAGCTTGATAAGGAGTGTCACCTAAGCAGAGGTCAAGCACTTTTTTGCCTTACAATAGGAACATCTCAGTAATACCACTTAATCTTCACTAAGTTTCTGTAATAGTTAAATCATCACTGATGTCCATTTAGTACTAATAATTCAACTGGCAAAACTAGATGCTGGTTATAAGAGAAAACATGGTTAATGAACCTCTAGGAATGTCAGTTTGAGGTATTTGGCAACCTCTTTAATATGTCTTTAAGTCAGAGGCAGAGGGATATATCTTTCTTAAAAAAGGCTGACAATGGCATCCCTATGGACCCAGTCAACACAATTTCTTGTTATTATATATCTAAAATTGATGGGAAAACTCCTCGGTAATACCACTTCTTCAAAGCACCCAGCCCACCCCTAACACTAATCACTAGGTCCCCAATTGTAAACCAAGAAGTAAGGTTTGCATTTATTAGTACTCCCCTCCCCAGACATCATACCAAGAGAAAATACCAAAACAAAAAACTTGAGAAGGAGTGTAAACTAAGCAGAGGTAACACATTCTTTGACCTTACGATAGGAACATCTCAGTAATACCACTTAATCTTCACTAAGTTTCTGTAATTGTTAAATCATCATAGATGTCCCTCTAGTGCTAATAATTCAATCAGCAAAATCAGATGTCTGTAATAAGTAATAACAACACTTAAAATGGGAGGTAAAAAGAAGATACAACAAAACTAGTCCTGCCATTGTAAAGCAAGTCCATAAAAGTCTTACATTTATTTGTATTCCCCTTTCCAGACTTCATATCAAGAGACAATCCCAAAACAAAAAGCTTGATAAGGAGTGTCACCTAGGCAGAGGTCAAGCATTGGCTTTACGATAGGAACATCTCAGTAATACCACTTAATCTTCACTAAGTTTCTGTAATAGTTAAATCATCACTGATGTCCCGTTAGTACTAGAAGGGCAGACGTGTGCTTCACCTCGTAGTTTAAATCACAATTATAATATATCCCTAATCCTTCCAATCGTCGCAGATTCAGGTAGCAAGTAGGTTCCCCGTCAATTGATTCCCACCACAGTTCCTCCCAAAGATCTACAACTTAACTGCACCTTCTTATCTGCGAACCCTTCACAAACAACAAATGGACATATACCCATGCGTTAACACGAGAGGGGTCCCACCTGCTGCATGTGGGGGTGGAGCATCTGCGAGTGCGCCTGATGCGGCATCATGGGCACGTAGGGTCCCCCGTAGGCCGCCGTGGGCGCCATGGGCCCCGCCTGGGTGCCCGTCGACAGCGGCATGTTGAACGGCGGCGGCGTGGCTGCATGGAAGCTCGCCTTGTCGAACGACTGCAGAGTAAAGAAATCAGGGATGTCAGTCGGGGTTATAAAAAACAAAGAAAGGAAATACTTTTATCAGGTGGAATTTCCTGCCTCTGAGATACTCGGAAAACATGAAAAACACATCGTTAGTGGCCGTGGATTGGGGCTGGGGTGTATGGGGAGGTTTGAACCACTGTTTATCCTACCCCTAATAAAAAACGCCATTGACTCATTATTTGATGGAGAGTTGAATAAAGTGTTATTTATGCACCGAGGTGAATAAAAAAACGGAACAATCAGGGACCAGATGACGAAAGTAGATCCGGCAGCATTGATAAATGTGGCCCTCCTCCGATGAGTGTCAACACACTATTGACAAGGATGGTTACAAATTTTTCTCTGCATATCGGTGAGATGGGGTAGGAAAATGAAAACAAGGATTTCCTTGGAAAATAGGAAAACTGCCATCTCTGATGTATTCTTTTTCGTCAAGTGACATTGAAATTTGTTTCTTCGCAATTCAGCGTTTATGCAGGGAATAAAGGGAAAGCTCAAGTTTTTACAAAGGTCAGTTGGGAGGTTCAGTGGGGATTATGGGCTGTGGTTGAATTGGGTAATTTAGCAGTTGGTGTATCATTATTACACGACTCATTTTTCATTCTGAATTTGAAAACATGAATTTCAATGGAAACATTCAAAACTAGCATCCCTGCGTATGTGGTACATACGAGGTATGTATGGCAGAAAAAATTAATAAGTCATCCAAAAAGCGAAGGTGAAAAATGGATATTTTAAGGTACATGATAATACATACTGTGTCTGTACATAATAAATACTTGGTATTATCCTAACCCTAATATAAAATCCCATAGGCTTAACATCGAGTTTCCGTATACCACGCTGACTGGCATATGGAGTTTTATATGCCACTAAGGGCATACTGAATTGTTATCACCAGGGTTCGTACATAGATTGCCAAATAGAATTCCAGGCTTTTTCCAGGCTCTAATATCTTTTTTTCAAGGCACATCTGGTCACTGGTTTTAAAGCCATGTCTGATTCATCACCAAATTCAGTTTAAATTTTCTTCATCTTCCTTACTACCTGTGGAATTTCATTGGTTTAGGACAGATATCTTCAAAATTTTATTTTTCTTGACCACTTTTGAATAGGAGGCCAAATAATCAAATCCATGCTATATTATTAGCAATTAATTATACATGGTCAAATAAAGGATATTTGGAACTATTTAATCCAAGTCACTGAAATATCATAGGCAGTCAAGTGCCGTAGTTAAGGAAAGCTAATATTGACCAGAATTTCATAGACTAAAAAAATTGTTTTTATGCAAAACTAAATTCTCCAGGCTCTACCAGGTTTTTCCAGGCTCTCTGTAAGAATTCCAGGCTTTTCCAGGCTTGGAAAACCCAAAAGCATAATTCCAGGCTTTTCCAGGCTCTGTACGAACCCTGTATCACATAATATTCCAAAATCGAGGAGATGGGGTAGCATAAAATCAAAACCGGATTCGTTTTAATCGTGGCCACCGCATTCCACTCCTGAAGTTTTGGCTCTGGACTTCACTTGGCTTCGCCTCATGAAATCACTATTCCAAACTCGAGTCATGGCATACGGTGGCCAAGATTAAAACTCATCTAGTTTTACGATAATATTGACAATAAGATGAACCTCTGCCTTTGACATGTGTTCGTCTGATCATCAATTTTACCTCATATTTATCACGTACAGCCACAGGGACTCAGTTTCCATAAACAACACGGGTTTTACCTGTGTGTGCGTCTTGCCGTACGTGCTCCCCGAGAGGTCCGTAGCGTTGGAGGAGACGGATCCACCTGCCGACCCCTTCGACTGAGATTGTGAAGCACCACCATACTTGCTGAAGTCCTGTGTCTGACTGCCAAGGTCATCATACCCTGCTGGAACAAGCACGGTGCCGAATAAAAGAGATTAAATTCACGGGAATCCAAGGTGTCCATTAGATATTTCACGAGGTACTTCCAAAAACGTCCTTATCTAGTAGATAAAGGAGGTCGGCGAGAAAATAACGAATTCTCGCTACTACAAGCTTGATCTTTAATAAAAAAAAAAAAATTTTAAAAGAGAAGGGTATTTGAGTAGACTGTTGTGGTCTGTTTGTTTATTTAACGTCACAAGGTATATAGGGACTAACTCATGGTTTAACATTTCTCACTGGTTGGGCTATTGACAATTTCCTGGCGGATGATGGCAGGACTAGCAATCACTCTGTGCCCAGGGATGTCAGTTGGGGGTCATGGACATGGAGAGGGAGGTCTTCCTTACCAGCGTTGTAAGCGTGAGATCCATAGGCTCCCGGTTTTTGGAATTGCGCGTTGGCCGTCGTCCCTCCATGGGCCGCGTTAGTCACAGATGGTACCTGATTGTAGAAAAAAAAGACAATACGTTCAAATTACTCCTTTGTCAATGTGAATACGAATACTTTAAAAAACAAGTTTAAAAACATTATACAATACGATAAACATTTAAAAAAAATTGAATACCATATTACGTTCCAAGCAGACATTAAAGCATCCCTCCACCCTCCTTGCAATCTAGAATTACGTGGCGGTCAAACGTGGTGGAGTGCGGACCAAGTCTTTTTTCATCGAGTGGGTATCTGATTTTATCTGACCCCGTATAACATTATTAATCAATAAAACAAATCACGCAATTAGCAATTGAGTACTGGGTACACTCCCTTTATGGCCGTGGAGTTTGAGTTCCTAACATTAGGCCTATGGAGAAAAATACCAGGGTGAGATAAAAAGGCATATCACTAAGATGAGAGTTTGTATGTTTGTGGTTAAACGTCCCGGGGGACCTTTCGGGTATATAGAGGGCATCAATGATTTACACTTTCTACTTTCATAGACTTATTTCAGTCAATTCTTTTCAATGTTTTCAGATATTTCATAAACAATCAAAGAGATTTGTCTCTTTCAAGAACCTTATGATATCTTTCTTTGGAATAGTTTCAAACAACATATCCATGGTGTTACTGTTTTTCAAGTACTATGATGAGAGAGAAAGGCAGAGGACTCACAGGGAACATAGTGGGTGTGTAGGAGTAGCCGCTGGGCAGCATGCCACCTGGGTAGTAGTAGTTGTAACCGGGCGGTATCGTGGGGTTCATGTACGTCTGCTGGTGGCCCGACTGGTTCTGACCGGGCTGTGACGTCTGCGCTTGAACTGGGGACTGGGCGTCCACGCGACCCAGTTTCCCATCTGCACCTGCTGAGTGAGTGAGGGGAAGCTTCAGGTGACAACAGCCGTGCTTCAAACATCGCTAAAATTCAACATGAAATGACTGATATATACACAATAATGACTGGTTTTGTGTACGAGTGGCCTTAATCTCAGAGTAGTTGACGCATAGTAATATCCGAGCGATTAGCGAGGATATAACGTCGTCAACTACGAGGAGATTACGGTCATTCATATAAAAAACCAGTGGTTATTGTATTTATTACCCACCTACAAAATTGATAACAAATCTATTGCAATTAAACAGTTTCTGTAAGCCATTTCGTTCCAGACATCACAGCACTGTCAAGTCTGGCAGTAATTCGGTGTACTTACACCAATAATATAGTTCGCCATTAACCTGTACTTTAAGCATGCAAAGTGATTTCTTATGGTAAATGAGATTATTATGATTGATTCTAAATAATTAGCATTGAAGGAAAATTCAAGAAACTAATTTTGAAGTACACAATAATTCAACCTCTTTATGGACAGGACTATTTTTCCGGAATCTCCTGGTAGCTAATTCCAGGTGCCCTATACATTTCCTATGGAGACTCCGTAATCGGTGGGTAATAAATTACTATATACCTATGGGCGAATGTCTCACTTTTACTGCCCAGGAGTAAAGATTCTGTTCGTCACTGAGTGATGAAAGAATAATCATACTTCCCTCCGTAATATGTGACCACTCATTCTACTACTTACTGGCATTTTTAATTATTTCTAGGTATATAATAATAAAGAGACACGGTGAGTGTGACTGAATTGCATCTGTTCCTCAATATTTTGGTCAGAAATACTCGCCTCGTTCATCAAACTCAGTAAGTATTTCTGATCAAAATATCTCTGAACAGATTCCATTCAGTCACACTAACTATGTCTCTATGTAATACTGCTACAGTTATAGTTAGGTTACACTGCTATGCAACCAAGGAAGTGCTACGGTTCACTTTTTTTTATACGAGTTAACGATCTCACGGCTACATTTCTTTGTTGATGAAAAAAATTCAAATAATGACACATTGAACCGGAAATAGTGGTCAATGTCATAGTATTGCACCTGACCATGGACAAAAATCTTCCCTGTAAAGACAATTTATTGAAATCAGTCACTGCAAAGTACTAGACATGTTTGAGGTAGGTCTTTCGAGGAATATCTATTTTTACGAATATATGATTAAAGAAACGATAATTTCCTTAAAAAGTTAATATTGGTGGAAAGGGATCGACTTACAAAATAATTCAATGAAGATATTGAGATAATAGAATAATTAGGCCAATACTCAGAGAATTTTACTGAAAGGAATTTATATTCAAAGGACAGACATAATGACTACGTTCTAAAGACGAAGAAAAAAAGAAAAAAAGGTGCAAAAACGACTAAGATGTGAAACAGGGATGAAAGTCGATATTGAGGAAAAAATCGGAAATCTAAACAAAAAAAAACCATTTATAAAAGTATTTTGGAACAGAGTGGCTTTGAATCGATATATTTTGGTGTTGCCAGTGTATATGAAATGTCTGAGTTCTGTCAAATGTCTGAAAACTTGCATCCCTGGTGATATGAATACATGCATTCTGTTTACAACATGAATTTACAATAAATTACAAATAAAGGAACGACGGTCACTAATTTGTCACCTGATGTACTTTTCTCAACAACAGCAACGAATTCAACACTTCTTCATGCAGTACGGATACACAGATTCAAGTCTCGCGATAAAATGTCCAGAGATATTTCACCCGCATAGAAGATGTCCTATTCCCAACACATGGAAACAGTGCTTGCCAAACAAACTTTGAAAACTGTCTAAAAATTGAAAACGCCATTGTATAGCCATTGCATAATGTCTATGCTGAGCAGTACGGACATGTATATCGAAGTCCATGAGCTCAGTAATTGCTTGATGAGATGCAATTGCTGCAGGCTGTGGTGTGGCATTAGATGCAGCACAGCCTTTGTGTATTTTTTTTTTTGCACAGATATATTTCCATAATCAGTTTGTTTACACTCACTAGAAATAAACCCTGTTTTCCTTCATAGTAATATAATTTTTTCATTCTATTGATATCTTACAAAATCTTGGTTGGAAAAATTTGTTTTTCGTGTATATTCTATATAACTCCGGACCATCGCGAGTCTTGAACCAATGCTTATTCTACCTCTATAAAAATTACACATTTGAAGAATATAAACCATCGACAGAGTCACATATATGTAAATATTAAACAAGATTATCCCCTTATGTATGTTTCCTCTGCCTCTAGGTGTACAAGACGAGTCTGTAGAGAGGGGTTGGCGCTGTGGGGGGCGCGGCGCCCTGACTTACCTGTGTAGGGAACGTTAGCCAGTGTACCTTGATCCCGGCCCGTCAATGTAGTGGGAGGCTGGAATGGCATGTCATAGTAACCATGCTGTAAACGAATAGATGTGGTAACGTGTCAGTGCGCCATGCTATGAACACCAGACACTCCTAGGAGGAGCAGCCGCATCTCACTGTCGGCCCCGCCCGCAGTCGTAGCCTCTCGGCTCGCAACTGCAGGCCACGCCCACACACCGGGCTAAAACGAACCAAATTCCAGCCCCGTGATAGGTTTTAGGCCATTTTCTCTTTCGCAGGTTTCCCCCAATTTCTTCAATTTCAAATGGGCAAATTTCAAATGGGCATCTTGGTTAGACGCGTCACAAATTCCTTATGCGATAAGATAGCAAAGGTTCAATAACAAGTAAGTTCTCCAAAAGTTATCTAAATTTTTTTTTTCCTGAAATAGTTTTGGATACCTAGATGCAACTCTTTTCCAGTTGAACTCTTTTTTTTTGTTTCCAGCTTCAAAACCAAGTTAATTTCGTAGATTGCGACATGTATTGACAAAGTAAATGGGACAATATTTTGCCATTCTCTTCCATCTTTCACACACGCATCTTCACCAAAGTTTCCAAATCATAGTCATTCTATGCTACATCAATACATATTCGGAAATTAAGGTAATAGCTGACCTTGGAGGGCGTTTTATTACCCTTAAGGCTTGCATGAAGCAGGGGACTGTGGTGTGTGTAGGGTGTTGGGTGTGTTAAGTGGTGTCCATAAGCTGTTGGAGCCTGCCTCTACCTTATTCAATACTTCCTCTTAATGCATGCAATAATTACTTTCAACTACCAATAAATCATTAAAGCCTTGGTATATATCGTTATGCGTTGCATGTGTATAAACAACTGCCCGCTTGGATATTTCTTTGTCTTTTGATCTTACTTCAAGAGGTTCGATAGCCTCTAGGCCCAAAGGTAGTACGCCTGTGGGAGAGAAGGATTGCACGGTAGTTCCATGACGTTTAGCTGGAGCACGGGTGTGGGTGTCCCTGATTTACCATTCTGCCTCTTCTGCCAGGGGGCACTTACCAGTGGTAGTCTCTGTTGCAGTAGCTGGAGTTCCTCGTAACTGTACATGGCAGGTTGTTGAGCCAGTCCCTGTGGATAGAGAGTATCCTTCTGTCATTACCTCACCCCTGGTATTTTTCCCCCATAGTCTAAATATTGGGAAATGGTATCCAACGCCCATCGAGTATTTAGAGAAAATACTCAATGGGGATTATGTCACAAAGGTTAGTCAACAAGAGCTAAGTGTGCATTTCAAAGATAGAAATATTGGCCTTTCAAGACCAAATCAGCAGGTGGAAACATTCAAAACTCAATACAGTTCAAAGGTCTGCCAGTAATTAATTATTTTGATAGCAAGGAAGCCCTTGAGTTGGCGGGAAGTGGAGGTATAGGGGAGGGGCAAAGGGAGGTGTCGGGTTACCATGAGAGAAACACAAGTTTTGTGCATATCTTTCAAGTCTATTTTTTATGTGGATTTTTCTGCCACAGAGAAACCGGGAAATTTCTATTATGTCCTTGTCAGCTATCATGGTATAGGGCTGCGGGTCTGTGGGGAGGTTCAAACACGTTTTATTGGCGTAAATGAAGCTAAATTAATGTTATCTTTGCTTGACGCAAGGAATAGCAATCACTTAAACTGGATATGAAGAAGTGGATTTCCCGGAAATGTTCACACCACATCTACTATCTTTAAATTCAATATAGACACAGGGACCTAGTCCAATCGCACCAAAGAAGTTAAAATATCCCAATGTCTTTGGTATCACTGAGATGGACCGCATCTCCGTGGAATTCAAAAACATGTATAAAGTTGAATAAAAAACTGGGAAACCAGAAATTCCGTGAGAACTGGCATCCCTGCATTTAGATATCAAGAGCAAGTGTTACTTACGAATGCTGCGAAAGGCATTCCAGGCTGCATCATGTAGTTGTGTCCTATCAGCGGCACGCCTGGAGGCAAGTTTGGCGGAGCTTTACCTGAAATCATACATCAACCATCTCACTTAATCCGGTGAATGAGTGGCTGCAGTGGGACTCAAACCCAAAAAGTCCTACAACCTTGGGATTACAAGTCCATTGTCTTAACCACTGAGCTAACCCCCCCCCCCCCCCCCCCCCCCCCACTCTATGTGAAAGGTGTAATGACTTCACTCACTTGTGACAGGTAGGCTGGACTTGGATGATGTCGTGACTGTGGTGGCCGATGTCAGACCCAGAGCTGACGTTACCGACACGTTACTGCCGCTGAGCGAGGCCGTCGTGGTGGTGGCCGCCGTGATGCTCGGGGTCGTTGTAGCACTAGAATGTTCGTAGGAGTTCTGCAAGGGAGCAACACACACGTTCACATCTGGCCAAACATGCCATTTCACTGGTGATAATCCACGGCCTATCAAAATATATGACTGATATTACAGTCTAATGCTTTCATCCTGTGTCAGGAATGAGAAAAAAATCGGAAATTTAAAACACTTATGTAAACGAATCATTTATAATATCATTTTTTTAACAGAATGGCCATGAATTGATGGATATTCAAGTGTTGCTGGTGTATATTAAATGTCGGAATTCCGTGATTTGTCGGAAAACTTGCATCGCTGTGTTTATGTCATTATACCACACAACACTAATCTGAAATTTATGATACACCTATGCGTATCTATCTTATACTTACTGACCTCTCAGGGATTTCAGGTGGGATCAGAGGAAGAAATTGAAAATATTTTTCATGTGGATTTTTTCTGCCACAGAGAGACAAGGAACACTTGGATGATAGGTGATTTTCCAGCAGTGCACGGGGCTGGGGTTCTGTGGGGATGTTTGAACCATTGAGGCTAAATCAATATTATCTTTGTGAGAGACAATCACAAATACTGGATATGAAAAGTGTATTTCCACGAAAAAAAAGAAGAAGGAAAACTGACATCTCTGATCTCTGCTCCCCATATAGGAAAAATCATGTACGGCCTACTATGCAGTACCCTGTTGCACAGACTAGCCCTGCATGTCTAAATTAGACCAAGAATGGCGATTGAAGGTAAATTCTCATGAATCTAAAATATCTCAAGGTCTATAATAAAGGTAAAACAGACGAGGCGTTTGATCTGTGAGTTGTTTCTCAATCATGGACTTGGAAATACTCCCCTCCCGCATAACGAAGACGACCAGTCAGTTTTCCCACTTTACTGCACACGGGCCGTTTATTTTGTGACGTGTATTCATTAATTTTAATCGTAGAGACCACGAAGTGATTGAAAACGTACTAGAGCTCTTTTAATGAGAAAACCTGTTATTTATGGTGATAATTGTTACAGAATCTTTTACGGTAATGGCCCAGAGGACTATGTGTCTTATTTACTTATCGAACCATCATATTGTAAGGTTAACAGTAGGGGTAAGTCAAAAGGGAACAGAACTAAGGGTATGAAGGGAGGTTCAAATCACTGTATTGGTGTGAATGAGGCTCAGTATATATCATCTGTGTTACAAAAAAGGATTAACAAAGAAAACTGGAAAACTGCCATTTCTGTATACGAACTGGCAATCGTCGTGGGAGTGGCCCGTTTCTATTGACAGTTTATATCGCTATCCAAGTGAATTTATGGAGATTATGAGGTGACTGATGAGACTGATGTAAGAGCCGGCCCCTGGCAGCACTCACTGGCACATGTACCTGGTCCTACGGACGTAACTTGGCCACAGGCACCCGGCGCGATATGGTGTAGAAAACATGCCTTAATTTTCAAATTTGAGGATTTCCCTTGCTACAGGCGAAGCAAACTTTGGAAAATCCACCGAAAAGGATAGGTCTGAAATCCCTACTGTGAAAAAAACGTGCAACGCCCGGACCTCCTTCCCCACCCTGCTTTTTTTCTTCTTCTTTAAAAAAAAAGAAGAAAAAAAAAGAGATGATTCATTTCTTAAATTACTCTTTGCTGGAAATCTCCGTCACTTGAGTAGACTTTCAATTTCGCTACATGGTAACTGAAAGTACCTATTCTGGTTATTGGAGTTTAGGCATGTACTGACAAGAAGCATACTGTTGATTCAGGCAAGTTATTAGGAAACCTCTTAGACAATCCTTTGCAATAAATGAAACTTTGGCACTAGATATCAACAACTATTGATACACAAACTACAGGGATGTCATTTGACTTCAGCAAAAATAATAAACGATTGTACCAAATTCGATAATTCGTACATGGGACTTAGACACACCTCGTCCGTATATCCTCAAATTCGATAATTCCCTTGAATTAAGAAAAAAAGAAAAGTCACAAAGACTTGAACACGTCTAGGCGGGCACGCGAAGAATATAGGTCAGATGTCTGAGCACACTGCAGCACTAGAGCAACCTATGGGAAACTCGTCACTGCTATTTCAAGCCTCTGGGTAGGAACTACTTTTTCGTGGACATCTAGGACGTTGTTGTCCGACTTGAAGATGTTTGTAAACACTATTGGAAGTGCTTGGGAGAGATCTCTTATATTTGTGTTGTATGCCCATCTATGGTTTCCATATCATGTCTATGGCAAGCAAACATGGTAATTTCTTTCATAAACATGTCTGAGGGACTAGAATGCTTGTTTTGTTTGTTTGTTTGTGTAGTTTTACGTCTCGGTAGGCAAGTTACGTCCTTTTGAGACTGACTAGAATGCCTCTCTCAGTGCAGCCCCTGGTAATGACAGCCAGAATGACAGGACCTAGAGTGATAGGAGATCTAGGTCGACCGCTTCTAGTTCATGGTGGAAACCTAACTGTCAATTCAAACTCAAACTGATCTGACAAATCTAAAAGCGGGACAACACTAGAACTATCAAGTATAAGCAAGATTACATTATATTACATCTTTATGAGTGGCATACATTATTTTCATATTCAGTAGAAACAAGAGAGAACTGATATGACTCAGCAATCAATGACTTAAGAAGATGACAAACATGATTATTTCAAAACCCAAAACTCCTATAGTCTAATCATATCATTTCCAAAGTAATGAAGAGGTTACCATTAGAAGACTTTAAAAGAATGATCAATGTCATTTATAAATCTCACTGGGATAAACTGCTCGATACACTAGAGACGCTAGATGCACTAGAGACGCTAGTAACTATGTTCTATCTTGTGTAGTATTACATCGCGGTAGTCCCGAAAAAAGGTGCGGGTGTATAATCTTAAAATCCAAAGATTGTGAAGAGTCTATCATTGCTAAGACAGGTTTTGCGGAGCAATAAACAGGTGTGGTGCAGTGTTATACCTGAGCTCTAGGCATTACTCTCCCAACTTAGGTTGGTTTTCCAGGTTCGCCTGTTCAGTAATAGTTCCTAATGGTAAGCCCATTGACGTGTATACCAGACTTAGATAATTCTTTGTTTTTTTTTTGGTTTAACGTACCAGTGGACCCTGAGGGTATATAGGGACTACCAATGATTTAGCTTTTCACTTTCGTAGACTTATTTCTGTTAATTCTTTTCAATGCTTTCAAATATTTTATAAAAAATCAAAGAGATTTGTCTCTTTCAAAAACCTGCTGATATCTTTCTTTGAAGTAGTTTCAAATAAAATGTTCATGTTGTAAAGTACTAATCTTGACCAACTGGGGGTGGTGAGGGTATTCCTACAACCCCTAGCAAAGGTTGGCACATGTCTCAGTGTCTCTGTGTGGTTTGACAATCCCAGGAGACCCTGAGGGTATAAAGGGACCATCAGCTATTTAAGCTTTCAACTTTCGTACATGTATCTCAATTCTTTTCAATGTTTTCAAATATTTTATAAACAATCAAAGAGATTTTTCTTTGGAATAGTCTACTATTTTTTTAATACTTATTTTCCTGTACCATTTGAGAGTTCGACAGGATATGCTGAACGGTCATGGGCACATTGCATGTATGGCATAACAGGGGATTTTCTCCTTTCAAGAAGTATTTGTGTTTAAGTCTGGAGTGACCTATTTTCAGACAGGCCAACTTCACCTGTTCAGTATGACTTAATCCCCCACAGTTTCTCTTCCCTTTCATAGTTGAAAGACTGGTATGCAGTTTATTTCTTATTTGCTTGCTCCAGTCAGATTGACATTTGTTTAGTGTCAATTCTCTAATTGGACCGATCATATATGTGTGTGTGGAATTTTTGCTGTACCGGGATGCAACTTCAGAGCTTCATAGAGCTGGCGGTGATTTAATCTTTAAGATGGAGAGGTGACATTTCTTTTACTCCCCACAGTACATAGACACAAAAACTTGCTTTTGCTGAAGCAGTAGGTCTACTACTGCTGAGGATGAAGAAAGATGGCTGCAATATGGCTCGAACCTATAATCTTGTTTCTAGTCCAGTGCTTGAACCATTGAGCTTGCCCCGCATCCAAATATTTAAGTCCAGAGTTTCTCCAAATCTTGATAATTGTCTAGCTTGTGTTTATATCAGTTCTAGTTTGACTGCACGTCTAACAATTTATTTAGACAACCCTCTCAATGAAAATTATGTCTTATCTAATGAATAGATTTCAATTTGTGAAAGAACCTAGAATTCATGGGAAGATGCAAATTACAGATGTGAATTTGATTCTAGCCTAAAATGCAATCACTATTTCCTCTGGAGATCTAATAGGTATCATAGACGTATTACGCTCATACATTCAGTCATCTAATGCTGATGACTCCGTTGTTAGGTGGATGTTTGGCCAACTCTTCCGCGTGTCTGAAGTCAGCCTCATTTTAGGCCTAGAGAAAAAGATCTCTTTATGAAAAACAAAAGTGACAATGTCACATCTCTTGATACCAGCTAGAATTTAAGTTAAGAATTATGCTTGGCATTACAAGATCGTTTTCATGTTGTCACTCAGGACAGTAGCAACAAAAGGAAAACTTATAGCAACACGATTCACAACTTGTCATTTCAAGGGATCTGACTAATCAAAAGTGGAGTTCCATGCCTCATCTTATGAATTAAATATATCGCAGTGATATAAGGTTATCTTACATGCAAGGTTTACAGTTGAGATGCGAGGAAAAAAGTTGAAAACTACTCCCCTAGTGGATGACCGGGAAACAAGTGAGATGGCAGGGTACCGGTCAACCTAGATCCCCCATCCCCCATTCTAGCCAATAATACTATTCAGTGCTACGAGGGAAATTGTTGAGACGTGCACATTCTCAACTTATTAGGTGAACGTTTAGGTTGAACAGAGCAGGTTTCGAATCAACAATCCGCAATCGAAATGGATTTATGGGTATTTTAGGGTGAAATATGAACGTTTCTGGAATAAATAGGTAAAAGTGGTTGAAATCTGCCTTAATTATATGCAAGTATAAATATTTATCATATTCATATAATTACACTAAACGCCCATCGAGGCTAGTTACCTATCACTCCCACTATTGCTAGGTAAATTCCTAGGCGTCGCTGGAGAATCTGTGTCATTATTGATTATATCAATATTCTATTGACTAGTGGTTAGAGCATTGAGAATCAGTCTGCCTTGAGAAATCTATGAGTCAATACATTGTTTTATAAAAAAAAATATAAAAAAGAGGAAACTTTTAAAAGTTACTAAATTTGTTGCAAAGGTTGAGGACATTGCATTGTTGTAGGCAAAAGGTTGAAAATCAACTAATAAGTGGAAATCTGTAAACCCTGTAATTAATGGGAGACAAATGATGGTGGCAGTACATATCAATGAAGAGATGGGGTTACGCGGTCAATCAGTCAATTCTCTCAGTGCACTTGACCACAGATCAAGGAGTCTCTACTGGATGCCGTTAAATGGGCACCGACGTGCCTAGACCGCAATCTATGCTTACAAGTGCGCCCAATGTAAACACACCAATCAAGGTAGCCACGCTCCTAGGCATTGATTGCAGTACCTACTCCTAGATTCGCTACACTCATGTTCCTCAACGAATACACAAGACAAGGACAGCACAGTTATAAACACTGTTAGGGTCTGCAAATACTATAGAGGAACCTATGAAAGATAATGGTCATAGTGCATACCCCATCACGTTTGAATAGTGAAGCAATTCATAAGGCGAAGCTTATGTAGCGCTTCAAACGAGATGGGATCAAACTCTGACCATAAATTTGAATAGGTTTCTGAATTCATCTCACCCCTCACATTGACTAATTGGGACATAATCCCCTACTGAATATTTTTCTAAATACTCTATGGACATTAAGTAAGAGTTCCCAATGTTAAGTCTCTGGGGAAAGATACCAGGGGTGAGATAACAGTCCAGACTTACTTAGTTCCGTTCAAGGGCATGGGCATAACAGACCGCCGAATAATATAACACGTAATGCTAATCAATGAGAGGATTTGGGGACTCAGCAATCAACAATCATTCTCTATCTACAGAAAGTACATTATCATGTCGCTATCTCTGAACTACACTCGATCTTTGCAACACATATACATGCACCTACTCAGGATCTACTTGTGAACCCAGCTATCTTGATCGATTGGGTCTGTCTCCAAGGAGTTGACTCGTAGTAATATCCGAGCGAGAATATTGCAGAGGCAACTCCAAAGAGTATACAACTGCTTTTATATGAAACCAGTCTACATTGTAAATAGCATCCACCTTCTCCTGATAAGTGGATTACTGATGTTATTTCATTTAGGTATGCACTATTTTTCCATATGCGCTGGCTTTTGCAAAACAGAGCATACAATATATATCTTTATTATCCACCTAATACAAAGTGTCCATAGAAAACACATAGGGAGTCTGTATGGACAAACCCGGCGCATACGGATATGTTGTATGCTCCAGGTGGCGCCTACGAAAAAGTAGCGCGTACGGGAAAATAGTGCATAACTATAATGAACTAATATCAACATGCCACTTGCCCAGGAAAGGTGGATAATAAATACAATATAGACTGGTTTCAGATAAAAGTGGCTGTATGCTCCTCGGAGTTGACTCTGCGCAATATCCTCACATACACTCGGATATTACTATGCGTCAACTCCTCGGAGCATACTGCCGCTTGTATTGGAACCAGTCAATATTGTGTATGTATGCTCTGGGTATGCAGACACACATAAAACAATTATAAAAGATTATATTAACTGCACTATGCTGATTCAACAAAGACAAACTGGTCAGCCACAAAGCGCCAAAATCTAAGCAAACCATGGTCATGGGGTCTAGAAAGACAACCTGTCGTTCGATGGGTCTATCACACACAGGGATGCAAATACTAGTTTGGATGGTCTAAATTACACCCAGTGTGTTAAATATTTCAATGATCCTGCATCGCCAACAATTATTACCACAATTCTGTAGGTTAACAACTTGGGTTAAAATAATTGGACAAATATAATAAATATAACCACGACATCAGCAAGGATTTCCAAATAGGAATTCCCTAGAAATGAATACATTCGGGAAGCGATTAGTGAAACTTCATGCTTAACTGATGGATGCTGTAAGATACTATCTACGCACCTACCTTAGTGGGTTAGGTTTAAATGAACCTAGTAAAAGCCTGGTACTCCGGTAATCCATGAAGCGAGGAAATATACAAGGTAACTAATCCAAACGATTGACGGGTAAAACACAAAACACTTAAACAAGCACACGAGCAACACTGCACATTTCGTACCTGTGGAGATGGATGGCTGTCCAAGGAAGGATCCTTCATTGAAACTTTGCTTAAACTGTCACTTAATTTCGTCGTGGACATGGTCATGGACGAGCTTTGTAGGCTGTTAGGATGGCTAGACGAGCCATAGGACTGGTACCCAGACTGGCTCTGTTGGTTGTCCCTTTGGTATGAGCTACTGGATTGGCTGCCTGATGTTTGATAGTGTGAGCTCGATTGGCTCACGCTCGGCTGATAAGACGAGCTACTTGATTGGTTGTCCCTTCCATGGTACGAAGAGGAGGATTGGCTAGGATAAGAGGATGCCGACTGGCTCTGATACGAAGAGCTGCTCGTTTGACCCTGATACGTAGTCGGTGACTGACTGCTGTACGCAGAAGCCTGCGAGCTGCTCTGGTAAAGCGAATTTTGTCCTTGGTTCGAGAAGGCATTCGGACTCTGGAATGAGGAGGACGACGGGTAACCCGAATGGCTCTGGTGACTGTACTGGCTCGGGGAACTAGACATGTGGCTCTGCATGCCCGACGTTAAGTTCGTACCCGAAAGACTGTTGGACTGGTGTGAATTGTAACCAGTAGACGGTGACTTTGAGCTCGACTGGTACCCCGATGAGGGGTAATTTGAGGAGTAGTTCTGACTGAACGTCTGTGATGGTGATGTGGCGTTCTTACTGCTACTGCTCATCGCGCCTAGCAAAAGAACAGCAATTTGAAATTAGAACAGATCTGTGAAGGGCAGAGGTCTAGGGAAAAAAACACGAAAAACCAAACCAAACCAGAAAATATCAGAATCCTAGTTATATACACTATTTATCTGTAACATCATTAAGACCAAGTACACTAGCAAAATCTGGATAAATTTGGTAAACTGACACCTCTGGAAGGGGCACTGCTGGTATAGTTTTCTACCAGAGCAATCCCAAGGACATTGTATCATGGTCTGAAGAATCAATGAGAAACAACACCGAGGTTCGAACCCCCGACATGATTCACTGGCTGAACTACCATGCCTCTCTTTATCTGAACATAAATTTCAAAATGATTTTCAAGGGCATTAGATGAAAAAGCTTGGTGCCTGATGGCAATCTTTAAAAGTGTTGAGTTTGTACATCAACTAGAAACCCACCTGAGGAATGGCTCGACCTTTGGGAGTAGTGTGGACTAGTCTTCCTGTCTGACGGGAAGGGGATAGGATCTGGTGGCGTCATCTTAAAAAGGAAAAGAATAATGTAGGTACATTTCTCATGAGATTGTTCGGCACGAACAGTGCTTGATATAAAAATAAAGTTATGAAATGAATCATTTATGTACACTGACTGCAGTTCAAGTAGACGGCGGTTTACCTCCGTTACAATGAAGTCACAGCCTGCTGTGGTTTCTCTGAATCGATACGAAACATAACTATTCTTGAATTTTTCTCATCCCTGGGATTTTTTCCCCACAGACTTAACATTGGGAACTCGTATCCAACACCAGTTAAGTGTTTAGAAAAAGTACTCAATGGGGGATTATATCACATAGGTTAGCCCAATAGGCAATGTGAAGGGTGGGATAGAATAATTTAATTATCATACAAAATAATACCTCCCCCCCCATCATGTCGCGACATTATTATACGAATAGTTTCTAAAATAATTACCTTTCTGCTTTGTTCCAGCCTGGACTGCGAGAAGTCTTTGTTGGGTGTTGTTGCTGGAGACGTTGAATTTTGGAACACATTGGTGCGAGGCGACCGGTCCGAGCTCTGTGACATGTTGTCTAAGCCAGACATGTGTGGCTTACTCGATGAAGTGGCCACGCTAGACACACTCGGTGTCATCGACGGGGAGATGGGCGATGATGTGGTGTCGGTTGTCGTCTTGGGTTCTTGCGGCAGGTGGTTACTCTGTGCCAACGTTGTAGTCGTGCTTCAAAGAGGAAGAATTACACATTATGCATGTAATACAACCAGAAAAAATGGAAAGTAATACCACCTAACCTGTCTTCTTTCTTATTTTAGTGAACATTTGATAAAAGGTATCCATTTTATACGTTGGCAAAGTTAACCATTAGAGGATGGTTGGCCTTGTTCAGAATTCAGCAGAGAAGAGTCGAGTAGGAAGTTATTTCCTTTTCCAGACCGCCAACTTGCTCACCATATTGCACCATCATATCAAAATAAATATAGGTTGTTCTGTTGTCGTTCATTTAACCCTTTAAGGACGCATGATGCCTGGAGGCATCACCTCACTAAAGACGCATGATGCCTGGAGGCATCACCATACTAAAGACGCATGATGCCTTGAGGCATCATTGTCCCAATATTAACAAAAATGTTTTAACAAAGAAGTAATAGAGCAATATTCATGAAAGTTTCAGTAAATGTAGATATAACATCATATTAAGTATTTCTATTAAAAAAAAAATATATATTTATGATTATGTATCATATTGCATGATTGCAAACTTGGATATCAGTTTTAGCTATTATGTGGCCGTCCTCTAGCCAAACAGACTGCCACCAGCACCTGTCCTTATGGGAGTAGCTGGACCCCAGGCAGCCGTCCTTAAAGGGTTAAATTATGCAATCGCCTTTCGCTACAGACCAGTTTCAATGTAGGTATGCTTATGTTTGTGGTTTAACGTCCCAGGACTCTTAGTGGACTACAAAAACTACCCCAAAAGGACAAAAATATAAATTTGGACCGGAGAACAGGGTTGGGAGGGACTAGTTTGACACTAGCTTTCATCAAATTCATTGGAATAGAAAAAATTTCTTCTGGGTTTTTATTAATTTTGACCATGGGCAAGAAATAAAACAATCGATGGTTTTAACATTGTCGGCTCTGCAAACCACTGGAGGTTGACTACCGTCATAAACTCGCTGTCGCTCGTGTATAACTACGAGTCAACCCCTCGTTGTTTACGACAGCCGATCCAAATAAACCATCAATTATTGTCTATTTTCAAAATGACTACAACTATGCCCCAGCTTCAGAGCTTTTCACAGATCGTTTACTAACCTTGCGGGTGTACTGCTACTGAAACTGGAGGGGGCATCGTTTCTTGCTCCGAAAGAGAAGCCAGACGATTCGCTCGATGGGAAATCCCAATTTCCGAACTGGACATCAAGCTGGAATGACCCCACATGGCCTGGCATCTCAACAGCAGAGGCAGGAATCTGTATGGACAACGGAATTAATAACGGGTGAATAAGTATACAAGTTAAATATAAAGAAGTAACAGTAAAATGTAGAATCAGGATAATGTACTTTTTAGATTAATAACAGATTACCCTCATAATAATTAGTCCTGAATATTACATTATCTTAATAACTGCTCTACAATTATCATATTCACTCTTATTCCAGGGATGCCATTTGGGGTCAGAAATAAACATTGAAATATTTTTCATTGCAATACCTACAATGGGGAATAGAGGGATCAACCAAATGCTCAATTTTTTTCCCCATGCATCAGTGGGGAAGAATCAATTAGGGATAATGGCTATGGCTGAATTGGGTTATTTAGCAGTTGGTATGTCAATATTACACAAGTACACCTTCTTTTCTTCTGAAAATGTAAAAATGAATTTCAATGGAAATATTGAAAACTGGCATCCTGATAATGACTGAACGAGATTTAGGAAATAAAAAAAAAGTTTTTCAATAAGAAGTACCTTTGATGGAGGTGGAAGTTTTGATCTTTGCGGTTTTGCTCGTTGTTGAGCAAGAGCCTGTTGTTGCTGCTGCTGCTGCTGCTGCTGCTGCTGTTGTTGTTGCTGCTGCTGCTGCTGCTGTTGCTGCTGTTGTTGCTGCTGCTGCTGCTGCTGCTGTTGTTGCTGCTGCTGCTGCTGTTGCTGCTGCAACTGCTGCTGTTGCTGCTGCAACTGCTGTGCTTGCTGGGATTGTTGAGATTGCTGCTGGGGCTGCTGAGGTTGTGACTGGGCTTGAGATGTCATAGGTGGTCGTACAGCTTGGGTCGCAACAGGAGCTGGTGGCTGGTGTGACGACGAAGTTGTTCCAATCTACATTTTAAATTTTAAAAAAAATTGACATCAGTTTCACAAGCAAAAGTAGGACTTTTAAATTGTAAATAATAAAAAATAATTTCCGATCATGCAATGTCTACATCTCATTCTTTTCAAAACGTGGTTATAACATGTATGCACAAAGGTATAGAATCCCACCTGATGGTCTCAGTCCATATAATTCCTTACCCTCTTTATACCAGAGGACCTGCATATCATTTACTATCCATGGTATAAAAAGTATCCATTGAAAATGTATGGGGACTTGGTAAACCATGACCCATTATTTAAAAAATGTCAGATACCATAACCATGGTATAAGGATTTAAAACCGTGGTATAAAGCCTAAAAGCCACGGTATAAGGGAAAATGGTCCCTTTGTTTTATAGAGCTAAAAAAAAAGTCCCTAGTGAAATATCCTTTGATATGGCAATTCCTGGGTTTAATGTATTGGTGAAGATGGATAATAAATACAGCAAACGATGGCTTTGTGGACAGAAGGCTCTGTAAACCACTCGAGGTTGAAGTCCTAATACACTAACGCCCGAGTAGTACTACGCATCAACCTCTCGTGGTTTACATGGACTTGTCCACAAAACTATAGATTATTGTCTATTTACATTACATATGGAATCACATAGTTTTTCAGAATGTTTTGGCCATTCTCTCGCTGCACCAATAACAAAAGCAAAATTGGACCGGTCTTCAGAGATGGTGAAACTAGGAGCAGACCCCACCACGTGTTGTGAGAATTTAGACTGCGTATGACATTTTGACGATGCAGCACCTACAAAAAACAGCTGATTCCAGAAACACCTGTACCTTTCCTGTGACCTTTACTGCAACGTATCTATTTCTACCTATTACAAATCTCTGTGGGCTACTTATCAATATTACTGATCTCTTCTCTTTACTCATCACGTGGTCAGGGAAAGAATTTTCAATACGACGAAAAACAAATACAATGAAAAAAAAGTCAGAACAGTGATTATGCCAGTGACACAAAATTGGCCACCAACACCAGCATGATATCACTTTTCATATCGATAGAATTCGAAAATGGGCGTGCCCCAAACCTGAATTTTGTAGAAAGTTTAATACAAAATGTTATGTTACGAGAAGCAACTTACGCCCATCATAGATTTGATTGTATCCGTTGCCTCCTTGCTAAACTGCGACATGAACTGCTGCTGTTGCTGGCTCTGGCTTCCAACCTTAGGTTATAAGAAAAATATTTTTAAATGAAATCATTTTGATGGGCTTTCCGTTAAAGCACATCACCAATTACGCTACCATAAATGTGGCTGTTAAGACTATACTTTGTTTGTTTGTGGTTTAACGTCCCAGGGGACCCTGAGGGTATATATAGGGACTACTTAAGACTATACACTAGCTGTCTATAAATGTATATAAATAGTCCCTTTCTGTAGTCCCTTACTGTATGTTAAGCCTTCTATATAAACACAAAAAAACAAGGTGTATTTTCAATCGTCTGTCGGACAGTGTCGAAAACTTTTCCCGATTTTGCAGGTAATTACGGGGGTGGGCGCTTGCATTGTTTATTAAGGACTACTATAAGTTACTTGGTAAATTTCATCACTAATGTCTAAAGCAAGTAGAATTTAATCGATAATTTGAAACAATGTTTGACTATTTTACTTGTACCCCCCTTCTAATGAGTACTAAGAGTTACTTACACCCATGGCATTTTTCAAAGATTCCGTCGTTTGCTTGGAGAATTGGCTCATAAACTGTGACTGCGCTTGGCTAGTTGTCGGTTGGGTTTCCGAAGAGGGCTTTTGCAAGAGCAATCCAAGATCCAACCTTTGAAGAGATATGAGAAAATATTAGTATATGTTCATAGGAAAAATTACAATATTGTGCATTATGATAAAATTTGATACAAATATCATAATTGAAAAGAACTATGCTGTCCATACATATTCGTTAGTAATAATACATATATAAGTACAAATATGGTTCAACATTGAAATAAAGGTTGCCATTGAAAGCAACCGACAGCAGCTACTGTCACCGTGTGACAGAAGCACTTTTGCCATACATTAGTGTTCTGATCGCAACACGTCCCTCGACCCAAACCATCATTCATAGTGGTAGCATAGTGCCATACAGTCATATCGTTACTAGCTTCATACGAAAAAGACGTCAAAAACAATTGAATTAAGTTAAATAATCCCTCACCTTTGGCCCAAAGTATGGGAACTCTGTCCCATGGAATTCTGGTTGATGGAGTTCTGACCGATGGAATTTTGTAATGTATTTGTAGTGTCATTCAGCGCCGACTGATTCAAATTTTCAATTGTCATGTTGGCAGAGAAAACCTGGGTCTCCACTTGCATTGAAGGCGAAGTGAACATCTTCGCATCGTTGTCGCCGACAGCACTACTGAAACCTTTGTTTGGTTGATCAGAAGAGGAGGTTGCAGTGAACACCTTTGTTTCTTCCAGCTGTGTGAAGGGAAAGGAAAGACGAATATGAGTATTGATATTCTATACGGCATATAGCCTATGATACATGGGCGCCGCCATGACGCCCCCCGAGAAGGTGTTCTTCACTAATGGAGGTGATAAAGTAGTTGTTCTTCACTAAAGGAGGTGGAAAAGAAGCGAGTGATAATTGGGGAATGTCACAACTTTAGCCTTGCTCACATATTTATATAAAGTATTCCATATGAAAAATATCATGTCTTGGGTTTAATCATTATGTCATCCTGGTTTGGGATGGGTGAAGAGAGTCAAGGGAACCATTGTAAAATATTGAAAGGCAGTTGAATTTCGTAAGAACAAAGAGCCAGAATACAGGTTTTTCGCCCGACCACCTATTGACTGCTTCATGAACTAACAATGGCTCTGTCCCCTATACCACCTGATGCATTCCTTAATACTTCCATACATTGGAAGGCGGAAGTAAATATTACTAATTTACACAATTTTCTTGATCATTCTGACGTTATTAGTTCAAAGGTTCTCATACAACGAGCCAATTGAGCATTTTGAAAGAGAAATATTTGCCTTTTAAGACCTAATTAGCAGGTGGGCACATTAAAAGTTCAAAGGTTTGCTAGTAATTAATTACTATGATAAAAAGGAAGCCCCCCAGGAAGGAAGGAAGGAAGGATAGGGAAGGAAGGAAGGATAGGGAAGGAAGGAAGGAAGGAAGGAAGGAAGGAAGGAAGGAAGGAAGGAAGGAAGGAAGGAAGGAAGGAAGGAAGGAAGGAAGGAAGGAAGGAAGGAAGGGAGGACATCTAAGAATAGGGAAGGACCTGCATTGATTGACTATTCCAATGTGAACATACTAGTTCATGGATCCATGCACACATATATTTAGCTACCTGTAGGGGATTCAATAGGCAATCAGCAATTCCTACAAACAAAACACTTTTGCCTCATGGTGACCCTTCATGGATGAGTGCACACAGACTTGTCTGCATGCTGCCTGCCCATGTCGACCAAAATGGAGTACACAAGTCTGTTCCTATATACACCAATAAAGTAGGTCAAGCCAATATATGGTGGTAGATGATGTTGCAAATAATTTTACAAACCAATTTCATTCGACTGGGTCTCGACTGATTCCTAGAACAAAGTTATGAACCATTTTGACTTCTTTTTGTTTGTAAATATGCTGAATAAACCATCAACTTTACACCTGCTGCCTACCCCCCCCCCCCCTTCAACTGTCAGTGCCACTAATGGAGATGTTACACTAATGCTATGTAAATCAATACTAAGGAAACATCTGTTTGAGAAGGCCCATTTCATTCCAAATCCCCCCCCCCCCCACTTTTAATAAATATTTGAATATCTCGGTAAATATAGAATCTACTTATAGGGAAGGACCTGCATTGATTGGGTATTTAAAGGCCTATTACTCTGTGAACACAGTAGTTCATGGATTAAAGCACACATATTTAGCTACCTGTAGGGGATTCAATTGGCAATCAGTAATGCCTACGTACAAAACGTTTTTGCCTCATGGATGAGTGCACACAGACCTGTCTGCATGCTGCCTGCCCATGTGGTCCAACAAAAACTTTGTTCCTATATACACCAATAAAGTAGGTCAAGCCAATATCCGGTGGTAAATGACATTACAAATGATTTTACAAAACAATATCATTTGACTGGGTCTTGACTGATTCCTAAAACAAAGTTATGAACCATTTTGACTTCTGTTTGTGTGTAAATATGATGAATGAAATATCTTCTCATACACCTTCTGCCTCCCCCCCTCCCATTATGAGATTTGGCAAAAATGCATGAACAGCACAACAAATATACATTTCACCTTAATAATGACACTTCTTAGGGTGTAAACAACTGTCAGTGCCACATATGGAGATGGTAAATGTTACACTAATGCTGAATGTAAATCAATATTGAGTAAACATGTGTTTGAGTATGCCCATTTCACCAGAAATCCCCACTCCTCTTTTAACAATACTTGAATATCTCTTGAATATGTCCATAAAAATGGACCTGTGACTCAAAAGTCCCCCCAAACTGAAATCTCTTTTTTTTCTCTAAAAATCCATGTCAATATACTTAAAATTAAAACTGTCAGATATGGTATGACCATAAAACCATCTGTCCAAAACAGAAATCATATTTCTATCTGTACTTAGTGAGCTATAAAAAGCAAAAATGTGGTCAGGTCACCTAGTGACTCTACAAGCATGTGTACTACAATAGGCTATAGCCATAACCTAAAGACCAACCGTCCACCTGCTAATAATGATAATGATAATGATAATGATAATGATAATGATAATGATAATGATAATGATAATGATAATAATAATAATAATAATAATAATAATAATAATAATAATAATAATAATAATAATAATAATATTAAAAAAAAGACTCCTAGTGGTAGAGGCTTCCGAGATGCAGTAAATATTCTTAGAGGTCAGTTATTGCACCTTGACTGGAGGTAGAAAGCTTGGTACCTTATTCTAGGTTTTCCAAATATAGGAAGTGTAACTTACCGATCCAGTCCATTCATCTGTTCCCCAATCCTCAGTCATATCTCCCCAGGACTTGTTCTCCTTTTCTGCATTTTCAGCTGTTTCGTTTGTCCAAGTGTCAATCTGTGGGCCTTTGTCGTAGCGACTGCTGCGATAGCTCCGCCCACCACGCCCCCGGCCACGCCCACCTCCTCCGTTCATCTGACCTGCATGATTGACATAGACAGCTTCTGAATCATCACAGCTGTCCATATCTCGATGCCGCACTCCGTTCATCCGACCTACATGCATTCGTTGCGAAACACGAAGAAGATGAAATAAAGAGAAAACTATTAAAGAATTGCAGAGAGACGGGCACGTAGGACGATTCGCCCACCAGGTTGAAGACCGGAGAGGGCTCCTTGTTGTCCTCCTGATCGGTCATGTCACTACTATCCGGGAGACTCGAGCTTTATCCTACCCCTAATAAAAAGACGCCATAGGCTTGAAATGGATTTGTTTATGTCACGGGTGTGACAATGTATTGTTTATGTCACTACTTTCTAATATTCAAAAATCGTGGAAAGGGGAAGGACAAAATCTGGACACCACTCGCTTGAGTTTGAGATAATTTATGTCAATCATTGTGTTGGCTCCGTAATCTCATGAGTCGAGTGAGATTACGGAGCCAACACAATGCGTGACATGAATAAACTCAACCTCAAACTTGTGACATATCTTGGTATTATTCTAGTTACTGAAGTCTAACGTTCAGTCTAAGTGGGTCGGAGGATATAGAAACTCAACATGAGAAATGAATATATTCTAGATAGTGGGTACGACAGTTACTTATTATGACAAGAAGTAAAACAAATAGTGGAAAGTCATTCTTTCTTATTGGGCAATGTGACTAGAATATAATGGCGGTAAAATAGATTGGCAATGTGTAACATCCACAGCGGTAGAAAACACCACCTCACCTCGGCCTCGGCCTCGACCACGTTCAAAGCTTCGCTCCCGACTCTCGCCCTCGTCCTCTCCAGTAGAACGCTGGTTCCTCTGCGAATTTCTTTCGTTCTCTTCCCGTTCTCGGTTTTTACCTTAATACAAACAGAAAGTCAAACCACTGGAACCTTGCTTGGATTTTGAAATTTTCCGATGCAGTATAACATATGCCGTTTGTTTCTCTTTAAATGTCTCAGGGAACGTGTTGGGTACATAGGGAACATCAAACATTTAAAACTATCTACTTTTGTAGACTCAAGTTAGTGAAAGTCTTTCCAATGTTCACAACAATTTCATAAACAATCAAAGAGACGGGTCTCTTTCATAAAACCGATTAGATCTTTCTCCAAAATGGTCTCCAACACGTTCATGTTGTTATTCATCACTTATTCATCAAGCCTTTTCTTCTACTTCCTTGTACCTCTCTACTGTTCAGCAGGATATGCTGTAGAGTTATACTAGACGCGTTGTATGTTTGACACATTGGTGGTTTTCTCTTTTCAGGAAGTATTTATCAGTAAATCTGGCGTGACCTATTTACATATGTAAGCTGAACTTGCCCGATAAGACTTTGGCACCCACAATTTCTCTTCCCAATCACAGTTGTATGGTGTGCAATTTCTTGCTATTTCTTTGTTACTCAGATTTCGATTTTTTCATTATGAATTCTCATATTGGACTTAACATATTAGTATGTAGAATTTTCCCTGTACTGGGATCCAACTTCATAGCTTTCTTTGCTGCGTTGTCTGCCTCTTGATTTCCATCAATTCCTATGCAACTTGGCAGCCTGAACAGAACTATATCCTTCCTTCATTTCTTCAAATTGGTAATCCTCTCTTTAACTTCTCACACCAAAGGTTTGGTGGAAGAATTATTGGAGGATTCTTTCAAGAGATGATTTTGAGTGAACATATGATGAATTAACTGTGGCACCAAACAGGGGCCATGTGCCAGGCCTTTAAGGGCCGATTCTACCAACATGATGGATTTGCCGTGGTATATCTTGGCATGTCTTGTAGTGTCTTACAGTGTCACGATGTGTCGTACCTCAGTTGTCGCAAAACGTAGCCACGAGGTGTCGGGTGTGTATTTGGGTGCTCCACCACCGCGAAACATCGTGACAAATGGGCATGCGATCATTCAAACCTAGCCCGACATAGCACGACACCCAATCGTGACCAATCTCGCTATGTCTTGTGTGTCGGTGGAATCACCACTTTAGTATTGCACCAGCCTTTTCAAAGAAATAGAAAATACAGGAACTTACGTGCCATCCTTGGTGGCTGGCGACCTCTTCTGTCCCGGTCTCGTGGGGGTCCACTCTCGCGTGCACTGAAATCATCTCTGTCTCTGCTCTTTTCCCGTGTGTCTGTATGATTGGCCGTTCCCTCACTTTTGGAAGCTGGGAGCTGGGTTTTGTTCTTTTTTCTCTTGGTTGATTCCTGCCATTCACTCTGTAACGAAATGTTGGGAGAGGATGACCATGCTCGTATATGTATAAACATCTTAACAATTGAATAAATGAATAAATAAAGCTGGAGAAACATCTAGCGCGAATTATGTACTGCCGATAAACCAATGTTGCCACACGCTACTGCATCATAACCGGAGGTAAAATTATTTCAGCGATAGTAAAATATTAAATTACTGGTATTAAATGAGGATTTGTATAGTCTAAGAAATGTATGGCGGCTAAGTGTAGCGTGTATTCAAGTAGTAAGAGACTGAGATCAGTAAGTAACACAATTATTTCAAGCAGAAATATCGTTTCAAGTTTTTTTGTAAACGTCTATTATATGTCCAGAATTTTAAGTCATACACATGACAGTGGAATCCTACCTGATGATCTTCGCCTTCTAGGAGCATGTTGATCGCTCGGTTTGGATCTTGATCACAATCATGCAAAGCGACAATGGCAGCATCTGCACCCCGACCAGTCAATTCCATCACCTAAAATCAATAAAACATTGTAGTAATAAATCTATTGTTCTGTTGGTGTATGTTGTTTTTATGTGCGTGAATGAAAGATCTAACCTCCTTCCGCTCTTATAAGGTTTAACAAACACTACAACTTTAATCAAACTAACAGGTATAAATATTACTTAATGGGTAGATATATGCTTTATTCTACGAACCTGATTGACTTTGGCCCGCATTACTGGATCTTCTATATCATTTTTATCTCCCATCATCTGTGTCAAACGCATCCGTTCTGCTGTGGGCTGAAAGGTAAGTTATATCGAGTTAAGAAAAGCGGTATTGAACGCTGAATGTTTTTTCTTCCTTAGTAAGCTTCCTCCTCAATTTCTAAATGTTGTCAGCTTTTTACATTAATTTCCTCTCCCTCGAGATGACTGTTGTTTACTAATATCATTTTATACAGTAAGCTATAATCAGATTCATTCCATCTAGATAGAGGAATAGTAATAATGCCTTAGACTAGTTAGAGACATGCTAGATCAGGGTTCCTAGATCATATCTAAACAGATTTATCCAAGTCAGTCAGATGATGTCCTAAACTACTTCAAAACTTCATTAGACTCCAGGATAACATGTCACTATGCTGATCAAAATAGTTATGAATATTATTTTGGTTATCAATAACGTAGACATACCTGATTTTTTGGTGGTCCTTCTGATTTCACATTTTGTGTGGTTTGTATTTTGACTGTTTTGTCTTTACTAGACCTACTAGCACGCGAGGTGCCGGCTGAGCTCATCATATACAGTATATACAAAACAGGATATATGTACAAAATAGAAAATCTGAAAAGAGAAGATTACGGGATTTAGGAAACGCAATTGACATCGATAATACCACACCAGGAAATGGATCAATGAATGTCTCAGAAAACTGGGGGTATTCACTAAACAATGTTCTCTTGGATCTCAAAATGACTCACGTCTCATTAACATATTAAATGAACATCGGCTCGGTCACTGTGGCCTACTGGAAGTTAAATAGACAGGATATTTTGCCGGTTGTACTCGTTTTGGCACCGAATCAAGTTACATGACAGACATGATCGGGCAAATATAAAACCGTGTGAGAATTCACGTTCCGAAAATAGGAACAAAAACACTTCGGCGAAGCCATGTGACGCCATGCTGAATTTTCCATCGTTTTCAGAGTCAGTAAAACAGTATTGTATCTATTCCTTCCTCATATCCGTTGAACTAAAATTAAACCATAACTATTATTCTAATTGACGGTAGGTGTGTATATTATTTCGATGAAATGGGGAATAAGTAATCGAAACAAAGTCGGACGTCCACATTACCTGGAAAATTGCGCTCACAAAAGCAGAAAGGTCACGTGACTCGACGAGCTTCGCGCCGTAGTCTAGATTTTTCGTTAAAACGTACTTTTATCTAAAGCATATACTGTAGTTGTAGTTATTTTAGAATGAAACATAATAATTTGATACTTCTATTAATTGTAATTTATCTGAAAACCTTACCATTCATTACAAGCTTAAAATATCGTGGCCGAGAGGATCCTCGACGAGAACATATATACTTCCGGTTCATACCGAAAATTAATGAGGTTGATTGTTGTCATATTGGTAGGTTCCACGTCTTGATATAAATATATCTAAACATCGTATTTAGTAACTAGTCACCTATACTTCCTATATGTCAATTATTATGGTACACCACTCAATGATAAGCTGAAATTCAGTGTATGTATCGAAGGGAATATTCATGAGGTCAGGTCAAATAAGGGTCAAAGGTCGCGTTCCATATAGGGAAACTCATTGATTTGAATAACCAATCAGAAGCGTGCGATGGAACATCACCTTGGTAGCGAGCACGCTCCCCGTGTGTCTCCACATTCACAACAGTGCTGCGTTTACTTTCGAAATCCAGCCACCGGTGCAGGTTGTGAGTATATGCCCTTGTATGATTTTAACTTTTACTCGAATCTGTTGTATCGTTATCATAACTACAGCTGTATACAAGTATTACTCATGACTGATTTTTTTCCACGCCGGAGTTACCTACGGAAAATGAAATAGAATTAACTTTCCCATGTGTTTCTTGGGAACGCCATCACTGGCGGCCAAAGTCCATCAATGATCCAGCATCTTCATCATCGCCATTAGGATTTGTTGGAATTGTTACTGTGTAGTTAATGTCATTTGTTCAGCCATAGTCTAAATATGTGAAACTAATCAGAAATATCCGCTAACATTCTTATATCACTTTCAGTTTTGCCCTTTGACATTGGTGGGAAATCGATTGACTTTCACAGATTCTCAGTCACGCCCTTGTCTGTGATCGATTTATGGACTCTACATTCACCGTTACATTTCCCTCAAACCGTTTAGAACGGCATTTAGAATTCTTGATTGATAAAGAACATATTAAATGGATATCAGGCAATTTGGCCTGAAAATTAAAACCCATGTCATTTTCCTGAAAATTGAATATGTTGATCTCTGAGTATTGTAGAGCACATATATCTGACTTGAAAATTAGGGGTCACCGTGCGAGTTTTTCTTTTTTTTATTTAGAGATCAATATTAGGATCATTTCATATGAGAATATATAGATATTCTAAAAAGTTGTTTTTCACAAAGTAAAGCCCATTTCATTTTCCTCAAACTTTCACAGAATACAGGGGCGTCAGAACATTTTGAAAGTGTGTGGGGGGGGGGGGGGGCGAACTGAAAAATTGCTGACTTTTTTCTTGGTATGAAATCAGACATTGACTTCCACTGGATTCACTGTAAATCTGTGAAAAGTCAGGTCTTACTCTTCATTACACATGAAAAAGTCAGAATTTGACATTTTTCCATGGAGAAAAGTCGGAGCTTAGCCATCATTGCACGATAAATGGTCAGACTTTGCAATTTCCACGGTGAAAAGTCAGAGCTTAGCCATCAATGCATGCTAAAAAGTCAGACTTTGACCCTTTTCCACGGTGAAAAGTCAGAGCCTAGCTATCATTCCCCGATAAAGGAGAGACTTTTACACTTTTCCATGGTGAAAAGCTTGGCCGTCATTGCATGCTAAAAAGTTAGATTTAGACATTTTTTCGATGTTGAAAAATCAAGACAGTTTTTACACTTGATTGCAAATGTTAATTAGATATACTTAGAATTGAAATGAATCCCAAGGAACAAGTTTTGAATTATGATTGACATATTTTCAAAATCACAAGATGGCGCCACCGTGAATTGTAGGATATGCCTTTAACAGTAAATTTATTGATAAAATGAATCACTAAATTAGCCATTGAGTATTGGGTATATGAACCTCACGGCCGTGGAGTACGAGTTCCTACGGAGAAAAGCGTGGGTATTACGTCTCCAACTAATATATCATCTTTTTTTGCACTAGACTCACAACCATTACCGTTAGTTGCATTTTCAGTTGAACACTAGTTTTGAAACTTAATCTTACGTAAAACAAAATCTTTTATCATTTTGACAACCGCGTAAATGTATTGATCTGTGTATCAATATATAATTCATGCTATGGTTATCTTCTTTGGAACAAGAATAACTTTGTTGACACTGGATACATGATTTAAGTTCTTTAGATAATAAAACATAGTGAGGTCTGTTAGCCCCCCCCCCCCCCCCACACACACACACACACACACACTGTTGTTTATTTCTTTTCATGACACTTCCTTTACAAACGTTATTGTGCGAACCAGTTTGGTTCGCAAAGAATCTCAAAGTTTGTCTATGTCCGTAAACTTGTACAACGTCTGTAGGGTGTGGAAACGGACACAGCGTTGTACTACGTGTAACTAACATTTTAGGGCTTGAGAATGATGGCAGCAAAGTCCAAATGTGACATATTGTGGTGGGTTTTTTTTTTTTGTCAAACACGAAACTCCTGCTTGTTTAAGCGAGTGTTTCATTTGCCTGACGAAAAAACATGGACAAATATTAATTCCGACGTACCGCAACGATCACCTGCCATCGGCGATTGAACTTGATATAGACAGTGTAATGGAGTTGCGCCACCCGACATTCTGCGGCCATCTCCGGGCGTCAGTATCACTCACAGTATTCACGCGTGACCTAACCACACACTCTGATTGTGGGTTTGTGTATTATAAACCTGTAGCAGAGAGACCTGAAGTTATCTCTATAAATTTCGTTAGTTTATGGATGCCAATGGAACACCCCCTTAGCTCAGTAAAACTAAAAGGCCCCAATCCCGCCCCCCTCCTCCAACGAAAACAGGAGAGAAATCTCGCTCCCTCTCTCCCACGCCCCCTTCCTATATCTTACAGCTACATTTCAAAATACAGCTAGATCTTTATATTTCTGTTGAAAAGAAATAATTTTAGTCATGTCTGTTCTATTTGTACAGCATTTTGTTATATATTATTGGCGCATAGATAGCATACTACAAGGCATGTAACCTATGTAGATTCGAGAGGGTTCTCAAGGTGGTCAAATTGGCTTGATCTTATGTGGTATTGGGGGGGGGGGGGGGGCTAAGTTATTCGCAAAAATTAGCATGGGCCCCTAATTGCCAGTGTTCGGGTTACAAACCAACTTGACAGGAGTTGGTCGATCCTAAAATGGAAGAATTTTCCTCAACATTCAGGAACTTCCACCGCTATACATAAAAAAAGGGAAACAAATTGTAAAATTGGTAGCTTCCTAGTCCCCTGTTTATTTTCATTATAATTCTCTTTCAGATCATTCTGTTCACTATTGTCCAGCTGTTTCGGAGTCCTGCTGCTGTATCTAGTCTACGCTTACCAACCCTGTATAGGCTTTTTTGTGGCTGTTCATGTTTTGACGTGTTGCTGCTTCCCTTTGTAAACACAGGTAGTATGAGTAACCGTGGTCCCTCAGCGGATCAATCGGCAGACATGACCTTCAGCCTAGCAGACGGCGAGAAGACGCAAGTTTTATTACAATGGTTTACATCAGTTATCTACTCTGCATGCCAATCATATACCTCCTACTAATTGTAAGATGTATCTGTTCCGTTATTCATTTATGCAGAGTCGCCCTGTTTTGGTAAATTATTATTTTACCAATGCAGCTTCAACATGACCTAGGTCTGGGTCATGCGGCGAGTTTGCACGAATGGAACAGATAAAGGCCTCTGTTATGCTGCTTTTCTACCCTCTGTTTTTTTTGGTTTTTTTTTATGTGTGTGGTAGATGGTAGCTGCTAGTTGGTAGTGGTTAAGGATACACTGCATTAAGTCTCACACTATGGTTTTGGGTTCTCTATACAGCTAAGACGTGCAATTCACTCTTTTCATCAAACCACCGCTGTCACTAAACATGTTTAAATACAGAGATCTACAGGGTCACATGTGAGATAAAGATTGCATCTCTCAACACTACTATCAAACTATTCTTGTTTGTCTTTTTTTTTTTTTATTCAATTAAGGAAAGTACATGTAGTACAAACATATTTTGATGTCCTTTTGATTTCTAGATAAAATTTTATACAGAAAGCCACTAAAGCGTAGAAGTTAACGGGAACAATGATTTATAATGTAACCTTTTCCTTTGATACTGTAATACATATAAGACGCTTATGAATCTGCACACTTTTAGGTTCAATAACCCCAAATGCTATTCTTGCAACTGCCTTGTGCTAACAATAAGTGCATAGTTCCAGTTGCCAGGATTGAAACATGAAAACAGTAAACAAATCTCATCCCTTTAATCATGTCCTAATAGCTATGTTCTACATGTATTTAATAACAATATCACATGAATTAATATAATTTTGATAAGTTGTCTTCTGTTTCCTCGCATAAGTTTGCATGATTAGATATTACTTTCTTATATTTTTTCTGCTCGTTTTGGTGTAATATACATATTTCAGTTAACTTTATTACATATTCATATTTACAATTTGACATAAAATAGACGGGACTGGCTAAAATTACAAAATACAAAAAAGATATTTTTTTCATTCGTGACTGACCTCGACACATCATAAACTTTTTTGTGATTCTGAACAGTACACTCAGTCTCTCCATCATACATGCATTCAGTAGATGTACATACAATTAAACACCAACTCAAACTTCCAGTAGAGTCTTATTCTAAATGTATTGTGTTCCTTTTCCTACACAAAAAACTACTTATTAACCATCACATGGTTCTAAGATGTGTTTGTGCTGTATTTTATGCAGGAAGTCGAAGCGCGTTCGGACTTGTAGTCGAGTCTGTGCCCCTTCACCATGGCGTATTCTGCCCGCCTGCTCTCTGCTAAGGCAGCCGCTGCAGTGTCCTTGGTGGGCGCTGGCGGTGTCGCAGCCCTCCTCTGGTCTAACAAGAATAGACAGAGTGCCCGCTGCTGGTCATCCACGGGACACCTTAAGTACCCGGCCAGCTGCAACTTCCCTGACCTGAGCAAGCACAACAATGTCATGGCCAGCAACCTAACTCCAGATGTATGTATATTGAAATAGATCATTAACAGAATCTTTTCTTTTTATCAAAAGTGGCACCAGCTTCTTTGATAACTGAGTGGAACGACCTGACCATTCTGTACAAGCTATAAAACGAAATGGGAATTTAGGTCCATACGGAACGAGGCGTTTAGCCAAGTTCTGTGCTAACCATAAATTCCTATTGGGTATTGTAGCTTACAAGTATAAATATGATACTTCTAACACTGATCGGTGGGGTAGCCATGTCCAACCTTATTATTCGATTGGAATAAAATCACCGTTGTGTGGAATAAAGTAATCACCTTTTACTTAATTACTACATTAGAACCCTGCGTAACAGACAACCTGTGTTTATGTTTATTTTTGCTCGCACCAGAGGACCTACTAGATGTTTATTTTAAAGCTGTGTAACTGGACACCCTGCATAAGAGGACACTTTAGCCCGGAATAGACAGTGTCTGCTTACATGGGGTTCTACTGTATAAATATGTATATGACAAAACGCACTACACCCTTTTTTTGGTTGATATAATATCTTTAATTTGTCCCACAGATGTATGGCCGTCTTCGTGATAAAGTGACCCCGAATGGTTGGACACTAGACCAGTGCATTCAGACTGGTGTTGACAACCCAGGCCACCCTTTCATCAAGACTGTCGGCTGTGTGGCTGGTGACGAGGAGTCTTATGAGGTGGGTATTGAGTGATTTATAAATTCGATTAAAAAAAGCAAATTTCACAATATTTGGTGACTCGCATAGTGTGGTAAGTGCAGAGTAGCCTGGAAGCCTGGCCTATGTTCTCCTCACATATTAGGCCAGGGAACGCCCACCATTTTCCTGTTGCTTAGTGGGATCGCACTAAGCTGGTTCCCTGTCCAATACCAAGTAATTGCATTCACATGCACTGAACTGTTTTCATCAGTATTTCAAAATAATCTTTTGAACTTAAATTTTATTCACTCTTACAATTTCATTAGCTGCTAAGACTTCCAAGAGAGTTCCAAAACTGTTTCAGATTTATGGCATTAGTAAGGAACTGCATATAGATCCATAGATACTGAAAGTATGCCTTCAGTTTTGGTTGCAGATTAATTTCACATGGCAAAGCCATGCTGTAGCCAACACAGACGTTTTCCAAATTTTCTCATTCTCTTTGAGACAAAATTCCATGTTGAAAATGTTTCCATTGCTTTTCCCTGCTTCCAACTGACATCTGTGTTCAAAATATGTGAGCATTATGTGATTTTTCATGTCAGGTGTTTGCGGAGTTCTTTGACAAGATCATCGATGAACGCATGAATGGCTATAAACCCTGGGACAAGCATCCCACTGATCTGGACTGGACAAAGCTGAGGGGCGGCAACTTTGATGCCAAATATGTCCTATCATCCAGGGTGCGCACTGGGCGATGCATCCGCGGACTAAGCTTGCCCCCTGCCTGCTCAAGGGCTGAGCGCCGTGAGGTGGAGCGTGTCTGCGTTGATGCTCTTGGCAACTTGGAAGGACCCCTCAAGGGAAAGTACTACCCACTTTCGAAGATGAGTGATGCTGAACAAGACCAGCTTATTGATGACCACTTCCTTTTCGACAAACCTGTTTCTCCCCTGCTTCTTGCCTCTGGCATGGCTCGAGATTGGCCTGATGCCCGTGGTATCTGGTATGTTCATTTCAATCATATCTCATTGTACAGATTTTAATATTTACCAATACAAGTCATAATGAGATTAAAACAGCATTTAAGACCAGGATTTTATACTTATTGCTAGCATACTCAGCTAAGATTAACATGCCTGTTACCATAATTGCTGGTCTTATCCTATATAGTGACGATTGCAGTGCATCTAAGCGAATTGATTATTGTGTATTTTACTACAATAATTGTTGAGTATTTTTTTCCAACATTATTCCTATCGCTAGACTTGTACCAGTTTCTTTCTGTACATATTGTATAATAGCAAACGGTAAAACTACTTTTTTCATACAATAGGCACAATGATGACAAGAACTTCTTGGTATGGATCAATGAAGAGGACCACACCCGTGTCATCTCCATGGAGAAGGGTGGTGATATGCGTACTGTCTTCCGCCGCTTCTGCACTGGCCTCCAGCAGGTGGAGAAACACATTCGTGCCAAGGGCTGGGAGTTCATGTGGAATGAGCACCTTGGCTACGTTCTAACCTGCCCAAGCAACCTGGGTACTGGGCTCCGTGCTGGTGTCCATGTCAAGCTACCCCACCTTGGTCAGGACAAGCGCTTTGACCAGATCCTTGATGACATGAGGCTCCAGAAGCGTGGCACTGGTGGAGTGGACACTGCTGCAACTGGCGGTACCTTCGATATCTCCAACTCAGACCGGCTCGGTAAGTCTGAGGTGACACTGGTTCAGGAAGTTGTTGATGGGATCAACATGCTTATTGATATGGAGAAGCGACTGGAGAGGCGTCAGCGCATCGACGATCTGATTGCCAAGACCAAGGCTAAGTAGACTACTGAACTGACGGTATTCTCCACTGATATGACTCTAACAGCTGAACATTTCTATACTTCTTGTAAGAAGTGGAGAAATCAATAATTGATATTTGTTTTTGCATGCACCTGTAACTACAAATGATGTCAGTCTAAGAAATCTCCTTTTTATTACTTCGTGATCATAAATGAGATTAGGATTAGACCTAGATTAGATTTCACAGCATTTTCATCTTTGATATTACAGTACTCAAATTGTCGTTTGCGTGACTTTGTAGCCTCCTACTTTCCTCAAATAATGTGGTATCCACTACTCTGCAGGTCACTACCTGCTGAGAGTCATTATATTTAACTGACGGTGAATGGATATAGAGTAGTCAAATGAAAACCCTGGTGACCCTTTGACTAGAATTTTGTGATACTGCAATTTTTCAGGAGTTTCATAGCGAATACCTACAAATTTCAGACTTTCTTGACAATTTTGTATTATTCTGAAATGTGCAATGGTGACTTGTATTACAAAGGCAAGAATTACGGAAATAAAAATCTGAATACAAAATTTCTATCGACTTGTTTCTGATGAGAATGTTGGGTTTTATCAAACGAAGGTTAATGGATAGATTCCAGTACCATTTCCATAAGGTCATCTACAAATACTTGGACACAGACCTAGTCCGATACTTTTAACACTATGAGGGTGGTTGTGGCCCCTAAGATTCGATGTCAACTCTCGACTGCAGAGCCGTCCCAAGGCGCTAGAAAATATTATGTAAGGAGGTCAGGGTGAAGGTCGGGGTTTGCTGCGAATGCAGTCATTGTCTACTCGGTCTACTGTATTCCTTATATGGAATTAAGGTAATGGGACAACTCCATGGTGCTATGGACGAACGGGGCCTGAGTGATATGAATAGCCACCTAAATTCCTACATTCAAACCCTGAGGGCCAAAGGGCATAAACACTGAGAGGCAAATTAGACAAAAACAACGGATTTATCGCCTCCGCATACAGATCCCGGAGGGTCTAAATTTGATAAATCGCAGTCTATTGTACCGACTCTCCTTACCAACAGGTTTACCTGGCTGAATTGGATCAAAAGATATATAAAAATGCTTTATTTTATGCCTGTGGTCAAAAGTTCTACATATGCAAATGTATACAAAAAAAGAGGAATTCAAATTGGACACCATGGTAGCTAATTGCATCTTTAGTGCAGTAGAAAAGAATCCTGATATTTAGATAAATTCTAGGTGAAAAGCAGATGCAAGATGTCTTTCATCATTGCTCAAAATCTTAGGGGAAAATATACTTGTATCCTAATAGAATCCCGATATGCTCAATAACTCTCCACACAATCTATGGCACGGAATACAAGAGAGAAGGCCATTTGTATCTGAGAATGACACATATTATCGTAAAACTGGATGAGTTTTAATCTTGGCCACCAGGGTTTTATTATGTGAAAAGCAACTTGTTAGAATATCTTTATAATCTATTATATTATCGTAATATCTATCTCTTACTAAAATCTAGTATAGTGACCCCCGATTTTTAATTTAGATATATGCGAGCTCATCATATTCAATTTTAAGGAAAATGATATGGGTTTTAATTTTCAAGGCAAAATGTGGCTTAGAAATTACATATCAACAGGTAGACTGGCACCAGTTTTTAAGTCCGACGTTTATGATGAAAAATCTGAGCAGGGTTAATCAAGAAGCAATCGTACGCGACGGTAAGATACATTTATTTTCTCGATCATGTAGGTATACAAGAACAAAAGACAGAACTTAACATAAATTGTACACGTGCGATTCATATATCTATGTAAACTTGATACTTGTAATCTTTAACCAACTTCTAGTATAAATTGCTCTGTAAATATAAATAAAAGTTTTCTTTTACTTGAATTTTCAGCGTTTTGCTTTACCAGCATACACGAAGTAATAGGGTTGACTTACGACAAAACCACAATACAAATCATTGAAGGACCGAAGGGACTAGTTGAGTTTCATTTTCCAGAATCTGTACTAAAGCAAAGATAAGACAGTTACAGTTCGATTATCTAACAGGGAGATGTCTATTCCATTTACTCGCAATCTGGTGATTCGCCTGAAAGGCATGCTAGGTTAAAGTTGGGTCAATGGATATTATTCCAATCTCCCCACATTGCCCAAGTAACGGTAAGACATGGCATACGGCTTTTAGGCTAGCTCAATGTCTTAATTGCCAAAAATAAGAAGGAAAAGCATCGAGATCCGTAGCGACTGAAAATATACGATGAGTTTTGGTAATCTCATGAAGCAAAGCCGAGTGAGATTACGTAGCAAACTTGAATGGTATATGGATCGAGTACAGGTTAGATTTTGTCTTACCCCTATCACTGACAGATTGGCTTACATTCATGACATCCCCCATCGAGTTTTTTTTATATTTTTTTTTACAATACTCCATGTGATAGGGTAGGATACGATCTAAACGTCAGTCAATTTCTTATAATTGTTCACATGGCATTCATTGTCTTCTGCTACAGATATCACTCAGCTCCACTTTGTGATATCATTCTGCATAGACAACTCACGCCATATAAACAATCAAATGCAATTTTGTGACGTTTCTTGATAACATCGACAAGTTTAGGAGATGTGTCCCTGGCAAATCATACATAGATACTAATATAATATCTTGGATACTAAGATAACCGTTTAATAACGGTTTAAACCAGCTATATGATTCAATATATGCCTAAACAACGATGCAATGATACACTCTTCGACATGAAATGGCGAATGATGCTTTTCTCTGCCTGGTAGATCACAGTTCATGCAAAATTTCCAATATCAGCATAAGCACTTTAAATGGTTATCACAAGAGACATAGGATGCCAGTGGCTGGCATGGTCGGGTTAAAGTGAAAACTGCTGGAGATTTCCTATTCAGCAATGCCAGCTATCATAAACTTCTGGTCGATACTTTGTAAGGAACCTATCATCAGGATATTCATCCTTCCCCTAATAAAAAAACTCCATAGGCTTAACATTGGCCGACTGTATCCGGGAGAGTATGCAGAAAAATGAAATTTATCACTCTAGTGGGATACATTTGTGAAATGACGTCATGTGAAAAATGACCAATGAGCGAGCAATACATGAGCGATATCAAGAGTATCAACAAACACACATTATGGAGTGTCACGTAATTTTCCCTGGATCTCGGTGAGTTTTATATTATTTCTTAATATTCTTAAGTAATATAGACGGGGTAGGATAAATTCTAAACCAAACTCGAGTTAGTCGAATCTTGTTTATCGCACTCCAGCAAAGTCTGCTCCTCACTGCACTCGGCTTCGCCTCGCACAGTAATACGCGACCTTGCCGTCGTGCGATAAACAACAACTCGACCAACTCTCGTGTGGTTTCTCCTAAGAACCCGGTAAAACCCGACACAGGGGCACCTTTAAGTTATAACTTCTGCGGCCGCAGAGTCGAGGAGACTTGAGGACAGTGATACACATTCAACCTCTCACTCTTAGTCCAGGGATGTCAGTTGGGGTCAGAAGAAAAAAAAGTCGAAACATTTTTTCATCCGGATTTTCCTGCCTCACAGAAACCAGAAAAACTTGGATAATATGTCCTTGTCGGCCATGGCATGGTGCTGAGGGTCTGTGGGGAGGTTCACACCACTGTTTTATTGACGTAAATGAAGCTAAATCAATATCATCTTTGTTTGACACAATGAAAGGCAATTACGTATATCGAATATGGAAAAGTGGAAAACTGACATCTCTGTAATAGTCGTGGGACTACTAACACAACACTGACACCAGGGATCCATTAATACACGATTAGGTCCTAAAATGGGGGATTAATCCCAGATCGAGCGGAAGATTCTTGCGTTTTGTAAATTAACATGGCTAGAGTTAACATGGGAGTCCTGCAGGCCCTGGCAGGAATGACATCTTACGAGGATTATTTGGGATAGAGGTGTCGTGCCAACATTGAGGCACCTGCCATATCATGGCTCTCTGCAGAGGAGTGTGGTCCATCTACCGTTATTACAACATGGCATCAGGATGTGCATCTCAATAACAAGGAAATTCGTGACAGCCGTGAGTATGTTACAAACCCACAAGGCGAGGTGCCAACTCACGACCGTTAAGTTTGTCACGCCTATAACGTAAATAATTTACCGTAGAAGGATGTCAAAGCGCGAACGTCGCCATCCAGGCCGTGCAGTACACGGATATACTGCACCGTGTGCCGTACACTATTTATACTCAATGCCAGAGAAGGTGGAGTAATCAATAGAAGTATGTGCATGGCAGTATGATGAATTATTTTATCTCACCCCTGGTATTTTTGTTTAACATTGGAAACTCTTTCTCCATGCCCCTATGAGTATTACAGTCCGTTCTCCATGGTCTATGACGTCATATATCCAGTATGTTGTTCATTCTTTTAGTGTCTACAGGGGTGAGATAAATACAGAAAGCGACTCATTTTGGTCAAAGTTGTTCACCGACTCGTTTGAATACTACACGATATTCACTTAGATGTCGCCTTATGAATATTCCTCCACATCAATCTTGTGGAGAACGAGGACTTTGACCAAAACTTGTTGGTTTCTTCTTTATTACAGACTGCTTGTAAACCACTGCTTGTTAGATCATCTACAGTTGACACTATTTTCTAATTGTGATCATTTGATAATGACACACAACAAATAAATCAAGTATTTTGCGAATGTTTAACTACCTGGAAAGTATAGATCATCAAGTTTCTTATCGCAATGCCAGCGACTGACACAAAGTGCATCATGTGGCAGGCAACCAAATATGGCAGTACACCATTACAACAGAAACAGTGTCGACGAGCATTTTGTGAAAATCCAGTGCAGGGAGTAAACGACCTGATAATTACCAGTAGTTTTGCGTTTTCTGCAAGCATTACATAGACAATAAACCATAGTTTTATGGTCCTAGCGAGTGTATTACGACGTCAACCTCGAGTGGTTTACAGAGCCGCCTGTCCACATAGCCATTGTTTGTTGCATTTATTAACCATCTTTTCGAATAAATTAAACCCAGTAGTTGCCATATTAAAGGGTATAACAATAGGGACTATTTCTTTGCTCTATCGCAGGAAGGGACTATTTTCCCATATACCATGGCTTTGAGGCCGTATAGCACAGATCTGAATACATATACCACAGTTATGGTATTTGACAGGTTTAATACAATCGTTCATGGTTTACCGAGTCCCCATACATTTCCAATGGGGTCTTTGTATGCGATGGATAACAACATACGTTTATTACAGAAACCCTAGCCTCATCTCACCAAACACAAGTTGAACTATTGGCATTCTTACTTTTGTGTGCGCGTACCAATTATTCTCTCCCAAAAAACATGTTATCTCGTTGATTATCCCAAAGAAGACTTCGAAAATGGTAATCCTAGATATTTTGTGAATCTATATAATGAAGTGTCTCCTTTTTTAGAGTGAAGGTAGCCCTCTAACGTATACAATAGTGGGTATATTTCACAGTAAGAAACAAATGCATACTACAATGCCACATGATAAACCAGGTGCACCTATATCTACGATTGCTTTGTCTTTTCTGTATCCTCATAAGCTCATGTGTTCAATAGTCATTCGCGAGTGGGAATTTCATAAATAAATGTATATTGTGTGGTGGGAATGGTCGTAATCATAAGGTAGTTGTATTGCTATTCTCTGACTCTCATCCAAAGAAGTAGCGCACTGGAGGTCCCATTTCATCCTCTTCGGGCCCCGCGTAGGAGACGACGAGATCCACATATTTCTTGCCGCCTGCCGGTTTAATCAGCTTCATCATCCTAAAAATACAAATTTTCTTTTCTCAATACTAAGCTTTTCTCTTGTTTACCAAATTATACAAATAGTTTGTTTTTTTAATTCAAGTAACATACAGTTCTAACCGAAGTAAGATCTTCCACTGTAGGTTTGTATATTTAAACATCACACAAGGAAGAGTTCCAGTACATTTAACCCTCTATGTAACAAAATATATATACAATATTTTCTGAAAGTGAGGAGGGGATTAAGGGGAGTTAATAAACATACATGTACCTTTGTTTTCCAATCGTACACAGAATACATGTTCTTAACTTCCTTTTCGTTCATCTTTAATAGTCAAAATTTCCCAATAGTCATGACGTTCTTTATTCTAATAAGAAGGGTTGATTCCAACAGACTAAGATTTTATATATCTTATATCTTTACCTGGTGGGTGTACTTGCGCGATAACTCTTGTTAACCCCCGAAATTATCAGGAAAAAAGTGGGTGTTTCCACTGCCAGCTATGATCTTACAATTTTTCCCAATTTCCCCGATCCAATCCGACCTCCATTTCGGCAGGTTTCACTCGTTTTTATTGTCACAATGTAGAAAACTATGGCTGAAACTGTGTAAGTGTTTGTTTGCTTGGGTAGTTTAACGTCCCATATATTCTATTAGACATACTCTGTTTGAGTGGTGATCGAATCTATGAGATGAATTTCGGTAGAAATCTCACCCCTACACATTTACCGAGGTGAGGGTTATTTTAGTTCCCACACCACATAGACATGGTATGAGAAGGACTGGCCTTTGATATAGCAGTAAATCTACCACTGGTGAAGGAGAAAAGAAGCTGCCATAGGACTCCATCCCAGAAAGTCCCATAACTTTGGAGTTACAAGTCCAGTGCTTTAACCACTGAGCTAACTCCCTACCGCTATAACTGTGTGTATTTGATATTATAAGGTATTACTTGTGAAAAGTACCTATAGTCATGGAAAAAAGGCTATTTTTGGTGCATAGCAAAGGACGTACGTTTGTGGTAGGCGTTTTCGGTGGCCTGGCATGATGGGAACGTAGATCATCTTTACACCGTGAACGACCATCGTTGCCTCCACGCCATGTTTCTCCTGTAAGGACACAAATTGTGATCATTTGATAATGATACACAACAAATAAATCAAGTATTTTGCAAATGTTTAACTACCAGGAAAGTATAGATCATCAAGTTTCTTATTGCAATGCCAGCGAGTGACACAAAGTGCATTACATGGCAGGCACCCAAATATGGCAGTACACCATTACAACAGAAAGTGTTGGCGAACATTATGTGAATATCCAGTGCAGAGCACTTAAAAAAAAAAACTAAAAACATATCAACATTTATAGATATCTCAACATTTAGTGCTTAACTTGGTAAAAATGTAGATTAATGAGACATGGCAAAACACCTTTATAGTGGAGTAAGCTAATGTGTATCTACACTGGACGCCCAAAAAAAGAGGAAAAAACATAAGTACCAATGTGTAAAAAAAATAGAAATATGCCAATTTGTGAAAAACAATATTCTTTTTAATTGAAAGAAATGAATATAATGCAAACTAAATTTCGTCAGTTTTTTGCACACTGACTGGAACTTATTCTTACATCACGTATCATTTAACATTTCCTAGATTACTTTTGCAAAAAACAATTCTTAACATAAATCCAAATAATGATTAAAAGATGGATAATAAAACGGTTCAACTATTTGTTCTAGTCGTATTTTTGGCAAATAACGCATGTCCATACAAATTGTCCCATTGTAATGACCAACCTTGAAGTAGTTGATGAATCCTTGAAGGGTAAAGTCCTTGCTCCCGTGAACTTCCCATCTATCCCATATCGTGTACGTGACGCCGCATCTATCAGAACGAGTAAAATGTTAACAAGTATTTCTCTTATGCTGTGGTATATTGTAGTACAATACAACGATTACACCGGAGTACAACTACGTGATATTTATTCCACCACAAACAGTGTAAGCCTCAAGCGCCATGTACAGTAAATCAATGGTTTGGTTAGAAGGTAAGGGACACCAGCTTCACACTCCGGGGGGTCACGCCCAGACCTCCTCCTACCCCGGGTTTCCTCCAGGCACTCCGGCCACTTCAGGTAGGTGGTTTACCTCAACGGTTGTGCTTACCACGTGCACAGAAAAAATACCGGGCGGTTGCCCTGGTAGTCGCCGGAGGTGTTCCAAGCCCAGTCCAAGACCAGACTGACGCCGGAGGGTCCCCCGGAGACTTATATAGGAAGTCCCGGGGAGGCCCACCGACGTCACTTCCGTGGGCCCGGGAGGTGGCTCCGCGCTCCACCTCCGGGACCCCTCAGAACCTCCGGCCACTCCGGTGACCTGGAGGCACCCCTCCGGCGAACTCCGGCGGGCGCCCCTCCGACGACTACCACACTATGTTATATAGTGGTGTCTTGAAAACAAAGGCCTGGGCTATTAACGTTAAACCGTATGAGTGTGGTCCTACTTCAAGTAAGGCAGTATCACCTAACTATAACAGGGTCCCATCCAGGGTGGTTTAAGTGACTCTAGAGCTATCGTGCCTCTCATATTAATGTGAATCTCAACTGATGTTCACCGTCCCAAATATAAATCATCAAAGGAAAGACAAAACAGCCGCCGATCTTTAGGCTCAGTTTATACTAATTTCATTTTACACAAGAAAAAACAGGGTTTTTAAACTGCATATGAAACAAGGATTTCGTTGGAAAAGTGGAAAACTGGCGTCCCTGGATAATAAACATGTATCTAACCCTTGGTATTTTTGTCCCATAGGCTTAATATTACTGACCCATTCTCTATGCCACTACAAGTATTACAGTCCATTCACCATGGTGTATCATGTCATATATCCAGTGTGTCATCTGTTCTTTCAGTATGTACAGGGGTGAGATGAAAACAGAATGTGACTAGCTTTAGTCAAAGTTGTCGTTCTTCAACTCGTTTGAACGCTACACGATATTTACTCTGTTTCAGCTCATTCATATTGTTCTGCGTCAAACTCATGGAGAACAAAGACTTTGACCAAAACTTGTTGGTTTCTTCTTCAATATTATCATATACCTATGTCCGAATGTCTATTTAATACTGCCCGCTGCTAGGGGTGCAGTAATAATAATGTTCGTGCCCGCTGTGAACTGCGACTTTGTATGTCATTAAAATGGCGTTTTTCACCAATTAAAGGTATATAATAATAAGCAAACATCCTTACTGTAGACGAAATGGTTCTCGTTCTCGGTCAGTCTTCGTTTTCATACTGCCTTCCGCCTATGGCGTCAGGCAGTATGAAATCGACGACTGACCTCGAACAGGAACCGTTTCGTCCACAGTAAGGACGTTTCCTAATATTATTATATACCTGTGTCCGAATGTCTATTAAATACTGCCCGCTGCTAGGGGTGCAGTAATAATAATGTTCGTGCCCGCTGTGACTGTAACTTTATTAGTCATTAAAATGGAGTTTTTAATTTTCTTAAGGTATATAATAATAAGCAAACATCCTGACTGTGGGCAAAACTTTTATTGTTCACGAACAATAAAAGTTTCGCCCACAGTAAGGCCGTTTCCTAATATTCTATCATGGAACACTACGCAATGTTTATTGGGCTTCACTTCATTGATTTTTGCTCCCTGTCAAAACTCGTGGAGAACGAAGACTTTGACCTAGAATTGTTGGTTTCTTCTTCAACATTCTATCATGGAACACTACGCAATCTTCGATATTCCCTCATGGTTTCACCAGTAGTCATAGAGTACTTACTTCATGGTGGTTTTGCTGACCGCTCCGGGTTCTGACATCACTACCACCGGCAGGCTCATATTTAAAAAGCAGTTCTTTAAATCCTCGATTGGGGCTCCCTGCAACACCTTGACCAACTCCACTGACACCTTTTGGAAAAAGAAAATAATCATCATCAAACTTCAATGGAAGGTGACTTGTCCCTCAAAAATGTGAAGCAATCAATGGTTTCATCACGATTTACGCAAAGTTTACCAGTTTACCACATAAGACTAATAAGAACAGATATTCATACTCGAACAGGCCACTAACAAGCCGAAACGCTGTATCTAAAACTGTTCTGATAAAAGCCAACCATCAAACCAGATTGGGCAGTAGTAGAGTTGTACTTGTCAAGCTATCCGTTTATTTACCAGTTTATATTTCAAACCTTTTCCCACTGTCTAAGCGCTTTTTGCATGTTGTTATTATGCCTATTTGCAAGGAAGAACGTTCAGAGCTATGGACGATTGTAAATTGCTGTATATGAATTAAAAAAAAAAAAAAATCTTGGCAAGGCCACAAAAAAAACTTGTTTCTCATCACCGTGCGCATCAGAAAAAACGATTTTAGAAGATTTTTTTTTTAATAGATAAGATGAACCTTGATAGAAATTATGAAAGGTATGTGTATTTAGTATCAAATCAAAGCTCCTGATGTCAGGGATGCATTAAACGTGTACCCAGTAAAAATCTGTAAACCCCGCGTAAGCGCACACTTTGGCCCGGATCAGAGGCTGTCTGCCAATGCGGGATTTCACTGTATGTCTGAATCCCATTATGACACTTCAAAAGCCATCTTTGATCTAGCTAAAAAAAAATATGAAAAAAAGCGCCCTCGTTATATTTTTCATACCTTGGTGATGAGAAATAAGTTTAGTTTTTTAAAGTTATTTTTGGTGGTGAAATATAAATTAGAAGATCACAGTTTGACTATAACCGAGAGAGGGATGTTCACAGTGACGTACCAGTCCAGCTACTGCAGCAGTTGTTGTGGCGATGGCGGGGACAATTCTGCCTGCGATGCGTTTCGTCTTTAGCCGGTCACAAGGCTCTATGTTGTACATCATTCCTCTCAGATTCTGTGAAAGACCAACCATCAAATTATCATGAGCTAAGCTTAAGATTCGGGAATAATTGTCCTTAATTCATATAATAAAGGGATGTCAGTTGGGGTCATGATAAAAAGAAGATATACTTTTCATGTGGAATTTACTGCCTCAGAGAGACTGAGAAAATACAGAAAAAACATAATTATTGGCCATGGAATGTGGCTGGGGTGTGCGGGGAGGTTTGGACCACTTTTCTGTGTGAATGAGGCCCAATTTATTCTTGCTTTGTTGTACATAAGAAAAACTAATCTTATCAACTGAAAATGAAAACAAGGATTTCCTTGGAAAAGAGGAAAACTGCCATCTCTGAGAATTAGCCTCACATAATATTATATGCGGTTATAAAATATGAGTTAAACGTTTAATGTTAGCCTTAAGCGTATAAATATGGGAGAAATCGAAAGGGATATTATAAAAGAAACCTAAGGAAGTTTACAGTCAGAGCTCATATCCCATCGAATTTGAATAGCATCGTAATTCACAAGGCGAAGCCGCGTGAATAATGTAGCGATCCAAACGAATTTATCTCACCCCTCCCATTGACTAATTGGCTAACCTTTGTGACATAATCCCCCACCCAGTATTTTTTCTAAATACTTCATCGGCATTGATTACAAGTTTTCAATGTTAACCCATTCACGGCGGGCTCCTACACAGTCATGTATATAGGGGTCGGGTATTAGTACCTATATAGTGCTAGGGAACGGGTATCCACAGGCCCATTATGGTAATTTGATGATGTGGTCACGTGATATAACATGTGATAAATGATATCATTTTCCATTTCCATATACATTTTAAATATTATGCTATACCTAAACTCTGTGGAAGTTTCATGTATATTTATGAATTATTTTCTAATTTATCACCTAAAACAATAATTTTGTAAGTATTGGAAAATGATGCCTCAAGGCATCACCCGATCTGGACTGGTGATACCAGGGGTGAGATAAATGTAATGTAGGACAGACCAAAATTATAATGGCGTAAAGAACTGATAGAGGTATCGACTTACGGAGGCCGTGTTGATAAAGTTGATGTGGCCGTTGCTGTCATCATCCTTCTCAAACTCCTGCGGCACCATTGGGGCAAACACTGGAAAAGAAGGTAGATGTCATTACTAATATCCCTAGAACGAGCTACAAACCCGTCATTGTGCTTGTGAATGACTAGACATATTCTACTTTATAGCGCACCAACTTGAGTATCGCAAATTAGTGCCTGAACTGTAGAACACATCTATCAAACTTTACGGTCTGCAAGGGAATATTCTATCTTAACAATGTTTTATGCAAAATATAAATGCAAACTTTGAGCAAACTGTTAACCTATGATGATGGACATTTGAATTTTTGGGGACTGATTTCGTTCAAGGTGAGGCCAAACTCTGATAAGTAAATCCCGCTTAATAGTCAGGGGGCCAGCCCCTGAAAAAGTGGCTTTTCGTTCCATGGAAGTATAGCAGCAATTTTATTGTATCAAATGAAAGCTAAGACTTTGGACATTCCAGATATTTTTCTGTAAATGTGTCCATTTGACCTTTTATTAGAGGTCAAAGGTCAAAGGTCATCAAATTTCAGAGGGTTTTGAAATTGAGACATATTTTGTCATTTCTCCCAGAGTATTAAGTTGATTTCTTAGATAGTTAACTTGACAAGATATTCCCTCAAAACCGATCTTGACTATTCTTCTTTAGAAAATGATAAGGAGGCGATTGTAGTTTGGTGTATTTCCGACATGTTTCGGTATTTAATTATACCTTCATCAGGGATCAGATTTGACAGTGGATTGTATTTGCTCACTGAGGTACACTTGGGATCGATTGTGATCCGGATCGCTTTTATGGATCCATCATGGCTATAAATCCTCATAGTAAAATTGTGATTCAATGTATAGCACTGTATAAGTATAATAAAAAAAATTCTTAGATATTTGGGAAATATATTGAGACGCCATAGTGACATCAGCTTTTGTCACCATCTTGATTTTGATCAAGGTCAAGGTCACCAAATGGAATGTTTCCACCCAGAATTTCACCCAATTTCCTATAAGGACTTACAATAAGGGGACACCCTCCATTCCCAGCAAAGTGGCCCCTTAGGCGGGGTGTCCCCTTAAGCGGGGTTTTCAGTCTGTTCATGGATATGTTATCAATGTGTATACAATTAGCACTATGGTATAGCCACACTGATAAAACCATACTGACAGCCATCATATATATTTACCTTATACCCGAAATTAATAAAATAATTAACTTAATTTGGCCTGATCGGGATGTATCTGATCAATAATTTTACAGACCCAATCTCACATCATTTATTCATCTACATACTTTTTTTATAGTGTGATTGTTTTAATGACAATGCTACATGTTGCCCAGAGTTTCATTCATTCACAAATCTATTGCACTGTAAAGGGCCATTAATTTGACACGTGAAAGTCTCATGATTTAGAAAAAAGACGAGACGACAAAAGTCGCACTGGGCGGGGGAGAAGATTACCTTTGGAAGCTGCGTCGGGACGGTCTTGCGCTAACTTGATGCGCTGAGCAGCATCGATCAGCTCATCTCCACTACTAGACTCCTCTTTCTCCGGCTTTTCTGCAGACTCATCTGTCACTATATTCTACAGGAAACGAAGCACAATTATCATTATATACAAAAATAAATGAAAATAATTTATAATATTTTTTAACATATATTTTTTAAATAATGAAGCGTTTATTTACTTTTGTGGTGATAACAGTTCTTCCAGTGAATTACTGGCAACGATACATTGAGATGCCATATAACTATCCTGATGTTGTGGTGAGTATTATTGATTAAAGAAGAGCTTAGTGTGCATCTTAAAACAGAATTTTTGGCCTCTAATGCCAAATTAGCGGGTGGACACATTTAAAACTCAATACAAGTGCAAGTCTAAGCCCAAGTCATGGCACCATCTGGTGTTAGTTGGCCACAAGACGCGCTCCATGTTCAAAGCAAGGCTGAGCTCCAACCTGATATTTAGTGTTTTTATAAGGATAGGGGTATGAGGAAGGTGCCAATGCTTGGAGAGTGATAACCCACTGGAGGAACTTGGCTGCATTACTATGCCATGTGCTTTCAAAGATGGTGGATCATTGAGAATCAATAGGTATGAAAAACAGTGTCTGGAGACTGCCTCATTCTTTGTGTAGAATTACATATAACCCCCAAACTTGGAAGAAGACAAACGACTGAATTCTTTGTACATACCACTTGTGACACGACAGTAAATATGTTGATCGGATTCTACCGAATCTCACCCATGCCAATATGTACAACTTTGTTATGTACGGATACTGGCCACGCATTTAAACCATCTGTCTGATAGCAGAGCGTAAGCCAGTCTGAAAAAAACGTCTTTAAAAAAAGGTACCTACTTTAGCAGAATTAGGTCTAAATTGTGGAACCGCTAGTCCTGCTACAACGGCACCGACTCGTTCTCTCGTCATCTCCTAAAAACAAGCGTAGTTAGTCATCAATACTCACTTTGTGTGGGATACATTTAGAGCAAGTTCTGAGATTTACACTTGTGAATATAGGGCGGAGAAAACAAGTTTGATTCGTTATCTCACCCCAGTATTTTTCTTTATAGGCTTAACTTTAGCAAGTCAGACTCCACGGCCATGAAGTTCATGTACCCAATACTTAATTGTTAACTTGGTGAGTTATTTCATCAATAAATTATGTTATATGGGGTGAGATAAAATTAGAAACCCACTTGATGAAAATGAATTGTTAAGACGTGGCAAAACACCTCTTGAGCAAAAAAAAAAAAAAAAAAAAAAAAAATTCACTTGATGAAAATGACTTGGTCCACACTCCACCTCGTTTGACCGCAACATAATTTACTTGCTTCGTGAATTAATCTGCAGTTAAACTTGGTGGAGTTCGGACCAAGTTGTTCTCATCTTGTGAGTTTCCTTCTAAATACACAATAAGTTCATTTTGTCTATTCATGGTTTATGAAATACAACTCTACAATTAATGGTAGACTTTCAGGACCTTACTCAAAATATTTTACAATTTTTGAATCGTTTACTACACACTGCATAATTTTTATCTTGAAGAATTAGCTATTTCCTTATCGTTGCGTAGATCACAGATAAATAAACACTGACGTTTCATTAATCATCGTGAATACTGTATATTTCCCGCAATCCCAAAATTTAAAAAATAAAAATAACACTAGATATGGAACATCTTAGAATGAAACTTACTTCTTCTGAGACGTTAACGTCGCATACTCTGGCAAATTGCTTCGCCGCAGCTATCACAAAAGATATATGCCTAAAATGTAAAAAATCCAGTCAGTTAATCATGTAAAAAAGATAGGCCATCAAACCGAGCAAAGAAGACATACCCATAAATTTCCAGCGACCTAAATTACCCTCATCCTACTCAATATAATACGATGTCATAAGGAAAATTTGATATTCAATTCATAATTCGAAAAAAACACAACAGACGGTTGATGTAAATCTGCTCGAGAATATGTGAAAGACATTACAAAGGATAACATTATGTGAAAACAGGTCAAAAAAACTTACAATTCGTTGTCAGGATCGAATTCTTGAGGAGTAGGTGGGCGCTTCGGTGATTGCCAGAATAATGCTGAAAGACAAATATTTCCTTTTGAGATGTTGATGCGTTAGTGACAAAAGACGGCTTCAACAATTTCAGTTGTTGAAGTTCTTGTCAACAATTAGTTAACTTCAAATAAATTGAGCATGACCCTATCTAATTTTACAGTTACTACAGGTGTGAAAATATAGCTTGATTAAAGAAGAATCTATAAGCTTTAAATTGATTCCCTTTACACGCAAAGGTATGGGAATATACCACTATTGAATTATGGTAATGAGTTCAACAATTGAGGCAATACGGCATATGTCAATGCAGTCCTTTTTTTAAAATCAGTTTGTTTATCCTGTTAGGGAAAGGGCATTTTGCCCGTTTTTAATCTCCATCAGCACCGTATTTTCCGGGTTGAGCTATTTTTTAAAATTTATTTTTATTTTTTTTATTGGTAAGGCTAACTAGTCTAACTAAACATAACATAAATGATATTTACAATGAGTAACACGAAAATCCTCCATCTTGTTACGACCAACCTAGTATAAGGTCTATATAACGTTATACATAGAGAGATGTAAATATCATTACATCGAGCGATCTAGGTCTCCAATCAAGTAATCTATACATTGGCAGTATGAACACAAGGCAAATGCAACACTGGAAATAGAAAAGTCGATATTAATGAGATTCTACTTAAAAAAAAAAGAAGATTCTACATAGAAGAAAGTGCTCTGGCATGTTATGGGTGCTGCTGGTTTGGAATAAATAGTTTTTTTTTTTTTTAGTAAATAGTATTGTATTATATTTATTTTTTATTTTTTAGTAAATAATAAATTTTGTAGATAAAAAGTATCTAGACTTACATCCGTCTTTCAACCGTGTGTCGAGGGGGAAGGCGTGGAGGAGGTGCTTGGCCTTGTGGTTGAAGTACTTCTCGAATTTGTTGCGCGCGATGGCGAGGCACTGCTCCCACGTGGTGGCCCGGTGCAGCGCCAGCTTGCTCGCCTGGATGCCCCCCTCTACTGAGATCCCCTTCTCCAGTTGCTGCAAGTCAAATAAACGTGCAGAATGATTTTTTTTTAAAAAGAGACCAGGGATGTTAGTTGGGTTCAAGAAAAAAGTGGAAATATTTTTCATGTGGAATTACTGCCTTAGAGACTAAAGAAATTATGGATTGCACGACATTGTTGGCCATGGAATAGGGCTGAGGATGTGTGGTGAGATTCTAACCAGTTTTATTGACGTGAATAAGGTTCAATCTGTACTTTTTTTATATACAGGAATAATATCATCTTATAAGCTGGGAATTTGTTTTAAAACAAGGATTTCCTTGGAAAAGTGGAAAACTGTCATCTCTGAAAAAAGCTCCAGAAAATGGAGTCCTGGGAGGTGTTTCATAGTCAAGGTGTTGCATAGACCTGTTGGGTTCATATGATCACTGATGGTCTAAGAACTATTTGAATATAGCTGTGCCATACTTGCGCAGGTATGTGCATGGCAGAATCAGGGATGAAAGTTGGGACTTGGAAAAAGACCGAAATCAAAAACCTTGAAAAACAGGGGAATCCCCTTATAGATCAGCAAGACCCAAGCAGGTGCTGTCCAAAAAGGTTGGAGAAGGACTGAAGCGGTCGGCAGCTACCATCCCAAGTTGCCGGGGATTCCAGCGAGGCAGGACTGCCTGCTAGCGACCGACAACAGCCTTGGTTGGACAGAGGCTCAATGTAGTCTGCCACTGAGTACATATTGACGTTTTTATTCGATTTTCATCAAAATACCGAAAAGACAGAATTTCTGTCAAATATCAGAAGATTTGCATCCCTGCAGAATGATATGAAAAAGCTCCACAATATTAAACCATGGTTAGATTTCATGTTTATGCATTAAGCAAATGATTGTAACTTACATATCTCTTTCGCGATTTCATGGTCTATCATTATTAAACATAAACACTTAAGAAGAATTGGAGTTGATCTTTTTTTTTCAGATTGTGACAGAAAGTCAAAGAAGAAGTGAATTCCAACTCTATTGACTGATGTATTTATCTATTTACTTATTTATTGTCATATTTCTACTTCTATATAAATGTAATCACTACTATTTTTCTAAATGTCGTCTGTTACCAGTTTGTAACACGGGACTGGCCGTGCATTAAAACCATCATCATGTTTTGCTAAGCACTGACCAGTATAAATAAATGATTTAAAAAAAATCCTAGGAGAACATTGACAATTCAAGTATCTCAAAGAACAAAGAAATCTGGAGATGATTCAATCTTACTTCAGCCAATGTATTCGGCACTGGATTCGCAGGCCAGAACTTGTTGTAGAAAGATGGCTTCTGGACGAAGGAGCTCTCGAACTTGTCGCGGGCCCACTGGATGCAGTGCTCGATGGTGGCGGGGAAGGACTTGAGCGTGCAGTAGGGCACCTCCTCGTCGTGCGGGTCCGACTGGCTCGTGTAGGACTCGGTCACGTGCGGAACGATCACCTGCACGTGGCCCTTGGCCCCCATCGTCCCCGACTCCAACAGCGCCCTTTGGTTCGTCACACACCGACTGGGAACAACAAGAAAACCAAAAACATTTATCATATGATAATGAAGACGTGGCTATGACACCTCTAACACAAGCCGAAAAAAACCACAAAAAAACATTTATCAGGGATGCCAGTTGGGGTCAGGAAAAACATGTGGTAACATTTTTCACGTGGATTTTTCAGCACCAGATAGACCGAGAAAACTTGGATAATTACAAACTCCCTACACTAGGTTTAGATTGGAGACTCCGTAATCGGTGGATAATAAATCAGATATGTCAGTTTTTCTTTTTTTTCGGTGAAAATCCACTTTTTCATGTTCAGTATATCTAATTATTTGTCATTGACTCAAACAAAGATAATATTGACTTAACCTCAATTACCCCAATAAAACAGTGGTTTGAACCTCCCCACAGATCCTTAAGGGGGTATTCCACCAACAAGACAAAAACGTTGTACAGCGCCCGTATGGCGGTTGCTGGAGTTGCTGGCATATCTGCTCAATTTTAAATCATCTGTCGGGTTGGTGGAAGCACACTCCAGACGTTTCAGCAGGCGTTGGCTCTCCTGCCAGACGTTTCAAGACGTCTATTGGAGGATATTGGGGGTCGTTGGACTGCGCTTCACGGTTGCTGAGCGTCTGGCAGAAGAGCCAGTTGAGATGCGCTTCCACCAACAAGATTTTTTCAGGCGATATCCCAACCGATACTCCAATAACCCTCCAAGAGACAGAATGTGCCCATCTCGCGAAAAACTGATTCATTAGATTTTTATCGGCTGGAATTGGGCATCTGGCCGACACATTTGAAGAGTACGACACCCGCCCGCGGGCTCTGCCGGGACCCGCGGCGAGGAATCACCGACAACACTGCGCGGCCAACACTGCCGATACCCGAAGCCGCGAACGGACATCGAAAATTCAGACACTTTCGGCAGAATTCTAGCACCATAGCGTGCCATACACATTCATAACATCAATCCTTATCTTTATTTACCTTCATTGTTCGATTAAATGTGTAATTCCTCGGTTATTTGACGTTTTCTGACCGTTCCCGTACAAAACCCAACACGCCGACACACTGCTCCGCTCGATATGCAGCTTTCGCGGGTTCAGAGCGTCGTAGTGTATCGCCGCATGCCGCCCGCCTATCAGGGAACTCGATTACTACGTAAAAATGAGGCTAACGTCCACCAGTCGGCACCAAGGCAGGGGCGTCGGCTAGGATCTGCTGGAACTTTGAACCCACCAGACGCTCGTATGGCGTCCAAATGAACGTCTGTTGGGGGTTTCGGTGGAGCAGCGACACATTTTGAGGCCATTTTTCCAGACGTTTCAACCGACGTCGGCTGAAAGGTTGGCTGGAACGTCTGTTGATGTCGAAAAAGTGGTTGTTTGGTGGAATACCGCCTTTAGCCCTATGCCATGGCCGACAAGGACATATTCACTGGGCGGAGATTACGGGTACTCGTAATCTCCGGCGTACACAGAGCGAAGGTTACGGAAAAAAATCCCTTATGTACAAAAAAGTGCGTGAGAAGATCGGCGTTCATTTTGTCTATTCTTTGATAATTTAAATTTCCAATGCTGAATTAATACAATATTAACTGGCTTCAGATAAAAGTAGCTGTAATCTCCACGGACTATACTACATAATATTCTCGCATTCGCTTGGATATTACTAGTCTCAGGGATTACGACGGCTTGTATTAGTTAATAACACGATGGCTTGTATCAATTAAAAGGCATTCAAGAGAATGAGCAATCCAACCAGTGTCTCACGAACATGGACATTGGTGGTTTGCCATTTCTATAGGCCCAACCCATGCTACCTTGAAAAAAACAAAAATACAAAAAAAGCTGACTAAAAGAGCAGCAGACCTGTCCATATATCTCCTCGCCTCCACGTTATCAAGTGCATTGACGATGATTTTCTGTGCTCTGAAGAAGTCGTCGGTGTAGACGGCGGCCTCAGTCTGTGGGCACACTGCGGACCAAACACAGCATTCAGCATCACATCTTGGTTAATTATGATACGCAGTTCAGTGTATATTCTTAAATTGATATTTTCAAAAGAGTAGAAAAGGATACGCCGCATAAGCTTAAGTGGACATCCCCCGTCAAAAGACACTTTTGCTTGGAACGGAAATTGTCCCCATTAGATTTTTATCGGAATGGAAATTTCCCCCATTAGATTTTTATCGGAATGGAAATTGTCCCCATTAGATTTTTATCGGAATGGAAATTGTCCCCTTTAGATTTTTATCAGAATGGAAATTTTCCAAATAAAATGTTTATCAGAACGGAAATGTCCCCCTCTATCACATGCTTATTTTAACCCCGTGGAAGCGGGCACCCTGCGTAAGTAGACAGTTAATTTGGTATGAAATGCCATTTAACCCTGTGTAAACAGACACTTCAGAGGGACACCTTATCAAATATGGCTTGATGGTGTGGGGAATACACTCCAGATTTTCTTGATTGATTGTTTATTGTGTGTATGTGAGTCCAGAAGACTGGTGTCTAGACAATCAGACACCAGTCAACGGCCTATGTAGGCTCCTGTAGGCGTCAGGCAGGCATCTATGGGTAGTATATATACCAAAGTCTGTCTAGTATATACTACATAATCTAACCATCGAGAGACTGAAAACAGTGTGAGCAGACACCCCGAGGAAGTGAACACTTTGGTCCGGAACAGAGGGTGTCCTCTTTCGCGGGGTTCTACTCTATTTCAATTCATTACAAATATATCCATAAACGCATAAAAATAGATTGATGAGAAAAGCCAGAATAATTGATGTACCTTTGTGTTGCTGGGCATCTATGTGAAGATCTGAATGATGAGAGAAAAGTCAAATTAGGCATTAATAAAGTGACACCTAGGCATTAATTCCAACACATTGTCCCATTCTCCCAATCCAATGAAAATTCTCCAAAGGCTACTCAATACACGAGAATGTTAATAACTGTGGAGCGGTAAAGGTTAACGGATACTTAGCGATATTTTCCCTTGCAATACGCTTGTAATATTGGAAGGAGAAAATCGCAAGGGTGAGTGGCTCAGTACAGCAGGGGAGGGGAAAAAGTCACAATAAAATGTACATCATACTTCATTCACAGCGGGTGGGGGTGGGGGCCTCATATCGTAAGGCATTTCAAAGCACACCCAGAGACTTTTCCTTGCGACTTTGGCACCTAGGCTGAGGTACAATATCACAAGGATGGATATGGTGAAGGCACTGGTTGCTGGGGCTTACTATATCCCTTATTTGGTAGTTAATGGATTTTTATTGGGTCTCAAGATCGGCCTGGCGGCCTACCCAGCAAGTGGTTGTGTAAAACATGGAAAAGAATTGACATGTCATTTCCCAAAGTCGCATGCCACTTTCTCCCTTTTGGGAGGGAAACATTGCCTGTGACTTTGTACCTCAGTGGGGGGTAAACGGGGGTGTAAAGGGGTGGTGCAATATCGCAAGGGGTCCAAGACACACTTGACAATATTGTACCTGGAAAACATCGCAAGGGGAGTTTTACAGCAACCTATTGCTTGCGATAGGCAAAAGTCACTAAGTGTGCGTTGGTTTTAAAACCTAACTGATTTTCAGTTTGGAAAACTTGAAATATTTACTATGTCAGTCACAATCTTAGACAGACTGCTTTGAAAGATTTAAACAAACTGATAACATTTACAAAGCCCATACACTGAACTGAATTTTTAAAGATATTTCGGACATCTTAACTCACCTTTATTAATTTCTTTGGCTGAAGCTGCGGCCGTTGTACTTTTAGGTTGCTGTAAGGGATGAAACACATATTAGATTGAGAACTATTTGACTTGCTTATACAATTATAGATAGTTTGATGTGCCCGAAAGGTATCTTGATTAGTTACTGATAAACAACATTGGTGCTGGCTGATTTGTGGGCATTAATCCCTAGGTGATTAGCGGAGCAGAGACTATAGCTCCTTGTGTGTAAATAAAGCTTGTTTGTTTGTATAGTTTTACGTCTCGGTAGGCTAGTTACATCCTTTTGAGACTGACTCATTGGTTGACCTAAATGGTTCTTGAAAGTTATATTAACTCAAATATTGGTCTGCTTGTAGCAGTGGGACCCTATGCCCGTTTTATAGTGCTGCTTCACTGAAGGGCTGTGCCGCAGACCATTGACACAACACTCCACGGTCACATTATACTGACAACGGCAAACCAGTCGCCAGTAAAAGCAACCTAAAGTTAACACTTGTGCACCTGAAGTGCTGGTTCCAATAACACGCTAGATTTGCCATGTTATATCTTGGTATATCTTATTATGTCTTACACAGGGATGAAAGTCGGGACTGATGAAAATGTCGGAAACAAAAAAAACAGGACGTTTTCGGGGGGGGGGGGGAGGGGAACGCCCCCCCCCCCCCCCCCCGTGCCGTCAAACAAAATGCTAATAGTCTATGGAGGTTTATACGCCGTTGGTGAGAGCTTCTCTTTTATTTTATGATTTTCATACTTTGTTAATGATCATACCGTTATTTCAAGATGCAGAAATTTCTGATTTCCGTCAATTGTCGGCGAACTTGCATCCCTGCTTACAGTGTCACAATATGTCCTTTACCACGACACTTCAAGCACGGTGATATGTATCCTTTTCTTGATGATGTACATATATTTTGGTGCTCCATCACCACAACACCTCAGGAGCTATTGCTGACATATCGCGGCAATCCATGATCTATTATGGCAAGAATGCCTCAACGGTGCTTAACCAGACTGATGCATCGCGGCAAATATGCATGTGATTATTCAAAACCTAGCAATATTTAGCAAGACAAGCAAATCGTGACAAATCTCACTATATCTTGGGTGATGGTGGGAGAGCTTTTTTACTTCACTCTTCTCGTAATACGAATTGGAGGAAAGATCGGTATCATTACCCGAGTCTGTGGGAAGGTAGAGTCGGGTATTAAGAGCTGTCACTGATATGAGTGATAAAGCAGTTGTTATGATCATTTTACACAAGGAAAAAGGAATTTTACATCTGAATATGAAAACACGGATTCCCTTGGAAACAATGAAAACTGACATCCCTGTCGTATTCATTATAACATAACAAGCAGTGTCTATGAGCTGAGGCCTTACCCTGATGTGATGTGGCCTGAACAGGAACTGGCGATTCAAATTGGACTTCTCTATTAGGTCGTTGTCTGTGATTGTGATCTAAAAAACGGAAACACATGCAAGAGAATCATGAGGAGCTCTTTCGAAAACGCTTAGACATTATGTACATGTCTTCTCTTTTTTAAAGCAGGTACTTCACATAAAGCAATTATTATCTATTAAGTTATTCTATGAAAAAATTATGTCCATACAATCTTTACGGGAGCAAATGATTTGGTTTGGTTTGTTTGTTTATTCAACGTCCCAGGGGACCCTGAGGGTATATAGGGACTAACTCATGGTTCAGCTTTTTCTCGCTGGTTTTACACCACAAAGGTGGTGATCGAATCTATGAGATGAACTTAGGTAGAAATCTCACCCCTACACATTCACCGAAGTGAGAGTTTATTTAGTTCCCGCACCACAGACATGGTATGAGAAGGACTGGCCTTTGATATAGCAGTAAATCTACCACTGCTGGGGATGAAGTAGAAAAGTGGCTGCAGTAGGACTCGAACCCACAACCTTGGGATTACAAGTCTAGTGCCTTAACCACTGAGCTGACTCCCCACCCCCAAGAGCAAATAATTAGATGAGTGAATGCTACACACCTGTCCATGGTCTGATGACCCCACGCCTAGAAGGGCGTAGTTCTTCAACATTTCGCAGCCAATGGCACCACATCCAACCTAAAATGAAATGTTCTATATCAAGTTCTGGATCATACTTTTCTTTGTGGGGCAGAGGGGTATGTGATTTCAACAAACGTTTCAAAGATATTGTCGTTTTGAACATAACAGTCTAAATTCAGCATGGTCATAAAAATCACCTACAATTTTAAGGCTCATAACACATTCTCTTCCCCACCTCGGTGGCCTTTTCAGTTTTTTGTCTTACTCGATACATTTTTGGAGTATAATGAATTAACGCCTATAGATCTGTATGCAAATATTACTGAGAGCCTAACTCACTTTTCTTGTTGTAAAGGTATATCCTATAATACAGTGGTGTCGCCTGGTGATTTTGAAACCCTGACAATTATCTACTCAAACTGGTTCCTCTGACTTATTCTGGTACCAAATCAGTGATGTATAACATATTATATAGAGACATAGTTAGTGTGACTGAATTGAATCTGTTCAGAGATATTTTGATCAGAAATACTCACTGAGTTTGATGAACGAGGCAAGTATTTCTGACCAAAATATCGAGGAACAGATGGAATTCAGTCACAGTCACTGTGTCTCTTTATTATTATATACCTAGAAATCATTAAAAATGCCATCCTACAACTCACTAAACAGCAGAATGAGTGGTCACATGGTACAGAGGGATGTATAGATATTCTTTCATCACTCAGTGACAAACAGAATTTTTACTACTGGTCAGTAAAAGTGAGACATTTGCATATAGGTATATAGTAATATCAAGTTTGACCTAACCCAATAGGTAAATTAAGCCAATTTGCACTTGACTGATTTATGTAGGATATGTACTGAAAAATATAGTATTCTTCAATTCTCTAAAAACAAGGACTGTAACCTATGTGTGCGTAAATTTGTTCATTCAGTGAGGCTTCGAGGAGCATCGTGGTTGGAAAAAAAACGGTGGAAGAAGGATATGAACTTGCTAGGCCCCGTTTTTCCACAAGGACTATGATTTCAAAAGCTTAAATGTGTAGTACTATAAATTCCCTATACTTTGTGAAAGTTGTAAGAAAATCACATAGGTTTTACTCTGTGAAAAACAACTTTTAGAATTTCTATATATCCTATTATAATATTATAATAATATTTATCTCTAGCGTGATGACCCCCTCCCCCCCCCTTTTTAAGTTACATGTGTTAGACAACACTTGGAGATCATCATATTCAATTTTCAGGATATTGACATGGGTTTTAGTTTTCAAGGCAAATTATCTGGCATGCCTTTAATTATTCGTCAGGAGTATAGAACAACCATCAAGATAATTATCATGCAGACAGTTCTCTAAACGTACCATAAATAAGCGAAGGTCTGCTAACTTCTTACACATATCACCACCTATACATATCTTCAAAGCGTCGTAGCGATTGCCTCTGAAAAAATGAAAATATAGAATAACTATTTTAGTTAAAAAAAGAGAGGGCCTCGAAAATGCTTTGAATGGTCTCAAGAAATACAGTGACAGTAAGACATGGCACCCACCTACAACAATGCACAACGACGCGCAACGATAGACGCGCAACGACACAATATGACACATACTGGCCAGATTGTAGTACGTCGGGAGGTCCGTTTCGTGGTACAGCGGCATGCATCATAAGTTGTTTTTTTGTTTTGTTTTTGTGTGTGCTGCCAGAGTTCCAATCTAATCTACTGCATTAAGCCTGTATTCCACCAACAAGACAAAAACGTTGTACAGCGCCCGTATGGCGGTTGCTGGCAGATCTGCTCTATTTTAATAATCTGTCAGGTTGGTGGAAGCACACACCAGCCGTTTCAGCAGGCGTCGGCTCTCCTGCCATACGTTTCAACAGACAGACGTCTGTTGGAGGATATTGGGGGTCGTTGGAGTGTCGCTTCACGGTTGCTGAGCGTCTGGCAGGAGAGCCAGTTGAAATGCGCTTCCACCAACAAGATATTTTCAGGGGATATCCTAACCGATACTCCAATAAACCTCCAAGAGACAGAATTTTCCCATCTGGCAAAAAACTGATTGATTAGGTTTTTATCGGCTGGAATTGAGCATCTGGCCGATGCATTTGAAGAGTACGACACCCGCCCGCGGGTTCTGCTGGGAGTTGCGGCGAGGGAACGCCGCCAACATAGCGCGAGCGATACCCGAAGCCGTGGACGGACATAGAAAATTCCGACACTTTCGATATTTTCGGCAGAATTCTAGCACCATAGCGTGCCATACACATTCATAACATCAATCCTTATCTTTATTTACCTTCATTGTTCGATTAAATGTGTAACTCCGCGGTTATTCTGACCGTTCCCATACAAATCCTGACACGCTGATACACTGCTCCGCGGCTTTCGCGGGTTCGGAGCGTCGCAGTGTATCATCGCACGCTGCGCCGCCTATCGGAGAACTCGATTACTACGGGAAATGCGCCCAACGTCCATCAGTCGGCGCCACGGCAGGGGCATCGGCTAGGATCTGCTGGAACTTTGAACCCACCAGACGGTCGTATGGCGACCACATGAGCGTCTGTTGGGGGTTCGGTGGAGCTGTGACACATTTTGAGGCCATTTTTTCCAGATGTTTCAACCGACGTCGGCTGAAACGTCTGTTGACATTGAAAAAGCGGTTGTTTGGTGGAATACAGCCTTTACTTGCACAAGATGCTCCACACAATATGTGGGAAAAACCAAAAGGAGACTGATGGACTGCTTCCAACAGCACTTCTACCGCATTAAATATGCACACCTCGATACGGATATGGGGTACCACTTCAACACCAAGGGCCATATGGGCCTAGGTGATGTACAAATTACCATACTAGACTTTATACACCAGGCCCCCGATACGGAGGCCGCACAGTATCTGCGCAACCGCATTGAGAGGAATTGGATGTTCCGCTTGAGAACCCAAATCCCGTATGGTTTGAACCTGATAGATGCACCGATCTATTAGGCTTGGTAGCCAGTAATATGCTTGGTTCTGTACTACGCTTGCTAATCTAAATCATGGTTGGAGAGTGTCCGCGCCTGTGTGATGTCACAGGCGTGACGGGTGGTTGTTATGCTGCATTGTTCTTTTGACAATGTTCACCTGGAGGTAGCATCGCAATGGTTTGGATCTGACGGTAATTGTCATTTCAAGGTAGCATCGGTTGGGGTTAGAAGTGTTCTTAGCCACGTTTTCTAAATCTGCATCATAAGTTTTGGTGAGGTGATCATGGTACCGATGCACCTCACGATAGGCCTTATGACTGACTCCTCGATTGAAATAAAAAATTGATTCATTGTCCATAGCATAAGATATTTCTAATCGTAGACTATTGTAAGGTTTATTGTGGTGAATCGGCGGCAGTGGGTGCATGTTTTATAATGTGAGTGATGCAATTCAGTCGTATAATTTGGTAAACAATTCAGTGAATCATAAGCTCAAGTTGATAATAGAAATCAGTATATCTCGATCTATAATTTGTGCCAACATTTTGATATTATTAGGTCAGTTTTAATAGAAATGAGATATCTTATAATTGCTCTTACATAGGTTGGAATGTTGCCGCATCCACATCGTCTAACTTGGATACAAGCTCACTTGCATCTAGACATAGCTGAAACAAGAGAAATTTACGTTAAAATCAATATGTGCAGAAATCTTGACAAATCTTAATAAAAAGGCTAACTTTGCCGAAACGTTGTACATAGTTGTTTACACCAATAAAGCCATCACCTAAACCGAATTGGGCAGATGTTGAGTTGTACTTGTTTAAACCCTCTGAAATCTTAATAAATTTACTATCTGCATGACATACAATATTTGAAATTCGAGCTCTGACAATGTCATTTTTTTTATATGGTTAATGCATTCAGCATAACAGGCTCTACATTTCATGCACTTGATAATAAATGTATACATGTAGATATCAGACACTTATCCTACCCCTAGGGGCCATCCATAAAGTATGTACGCACCGAGGGGGGGCGGGGGTCAACATTTTTGAAAAATTTGCGTATGCTCCCTCTGTGTTCTGTTGCGTACAAGATCGGGAGGGGGGGGGGGGTGGGGCTCAAAATTTTCAGAAATTCTGCATCCATACTTTATGGATGGCCCCCTAATAAAAAAACTCCATAGGCTTAACATTGACCGACTATTCTAGTGAGCATGCAGTAAAGTGCTATTTATTGCACGTGGGTAAGAAATGGATTAATGGAGAAGGGGTAGGATAAATACTAAACTGAACTCGAGTTGGTAGTGTTAGTGTTTATTGCACTCTTGTCAGGTCTGCTTTTCACTACGCTCGGCTAACGCCTCGCGCAATAATTCGCGACCTGCCAATTGTGCGATAAACACTAACACGACTAAATCTCGTTCGGTTTCTACTAAAACACAGCTGTTCACATATATCTTGTACAGCAGGGACTGTTCTTAACCCCGTCAGAACCTTTCTACAATAGACCCTCCAGACGCAAATAACCTCCCTAATATCGTCCCGGGTAAGTAAAGGATGCGATATACATTGATGAAAATCTTTTCTGAACCAGATAAAGCCCAACCTGTTCTATTTTTGTTGTAACATGGAAAGGTGGTAGACCAATACTATGTATGTAAGCAAACTGATCCCCCAAAAAGAACAGTTATTATCCCACTTACCCATTGGTTGAGGGGTGTGAACTTGCCAGTGAGCGCTTTTAGTACCTCCTGGGCTACACAACCACCAAGCGCAGCACACAACGGAGCGAAGCAACCTTGAGCCGTGTAGGACAGTATGCGCAGCAAGTCTGCGTCGAGCGACTCAACCTGGAGAGGGAAAAAATACATGAGCATACCGTACCGTGATTGGTTGGATGTTTGGATAATTTTTTTTCTTTTAATAATGATTATTTCTCCAATCTGTTACAGGGAACAGTTCTTCCATGGAGAACCGTGTTTACAATCAGCTGTGGTAATTACAATGGCGCGGATTTATAAGTGGATGGAATGAGATGATGAAAAACGGAGGTTGAATACACTATAGTGATAGCCCAAACAATAACTGCTTATGCATTTATCAGAGATTTAAACATTTAGTTGTTGCCCTTTGTACATTAGTATCTAACTTGTTCCAAGCAACTATGCCTCGGTACATTGAGGAGCATTTGTATGTTTGTCCCTTAAACCAATATTCTTTAAACCTCACTTTTTGGTCATCCCTTGTGCCTCTCTTCCTATCATCAATCAGTTCCTGATCTAGCGACAATTTATACATTACACATAGCTTTGATTTAACGTCCAGTTAACAATTACAGGTTATTACCACTTTCTCAAATTTATGTGAAGAATTTAGGTAGAAATCTCACCCCTATACCTTACCCAGCTGAGAATTCTTTTACTTCCCACACCACATAGATTGGCCTTTGATATAGCAGTAAATCTACCACTGCTGGGGATGAAGGAGAAGAGTGGCTGTAGTGGGACTCGAACCCACAACCTTGGGATTACAAGTCCAGTGCCTTAGCTAACTCCCCAACCCCACTGTACTGTGAAACCATCAACTACCCTCATCTTGTATAGAGCACAGAGTGATTGCTATTTCTTCTATCATCCGCCAGAAATCATAAGATAGCGCCGCTGTAGTGGGGGACAACCACTGTTGTCTTCTGTTATAATCTATAAATAATGATGATACAAGGCTAAAACCTCTCGGTGACAAGCATGAGAAATATGTTGAATAAAAATCCATTGGTAACTGGACCCACCACCTGGTGTTTTGATTGGCGTTGGGGGCAAGATGGCCACCCCCATAGCACAATGGCTATTATACTACCATTGCCATCATATTTTACCTACTGTTTAAGTATTATCCATTACCGTTTTCAGTAAGTTGACATATATAGGAGATCCATGATGAATTGTTTATCTGCATCCAAGAATCTAGATGTGACCTTACCTTGTTTTCACGTTGAGAATTTAAGTCTTTTGCGATAGAAATCAGGACTTCCGCGTCTTTGGTACATCTGTTAATTGAAAACTGATATCATTAGTGACAATACACGATTATCCTTATTTGTAGTCCTTAAGTCCAAAAAACCGGTAGATTTACCTAAACAACCTTAGTTACCTAGTTCAGTTACAACGATGTGATCTAATCATTTATACTTAATTATCTGAATTGTGTAATATTTTGAATTTATATGTCTTAAGAGTTCTTTTATCAACATTATTTATAAAAAGTTTCAATATAGAAGGATATAGGATCCATGAGAAGCGTATTCGCACAGAAAAAAGGGATATTAATGAAATGATATAACACATGTTATAAAGTATCATTTTTTTCTGAGGTCAACGTGAACAGTTGGCTTCGTTAGCCTCGAATACATACTCATCACAAGTTATAAAGATGAAGACAAAAAATACCAAAAAGAATTCTTGATGTAACCAACACCAAGGAGTCCAAATGCAAACTCAACAAAGGGAAATTAACTCTCTCAAAGAAATATATTCTGGTTTAATAATGACCAGAATTTCATAGACTAAAAAAATGTTTTTATGCAAAACTAAATTTTCCAGGCTCTTCTAGGTTTTTCCAGGCTCTCTGTGAGAATTCCAGGCTTTTCCAGGCCTGGAAAACCCAAAAGCATAATTCCAGGCTTTTCCAGGCTCTGTACGAACCCTGGAATTCATAAAAAGAATCTGTTCTGGAGAACTACGTGGGGAAGACGAAAGAAAAGAATATACACGACTGACTAGTGTCGCTTAACACTAATAATATATCTAGAATATATTCAGTCTCACCTAATATTAGGCAGCCGTCCATGTTTGGCTTTAAATGTATGAAAGGCGAGGAGTCCTAGATGCAGACTAGCTGGGGCCTGAAGTGCACAAAATACATTATTAATATTATTAGAATTAATATTATTAGAATCTATGCAACATGAACGAACGTTATTTTAAATTCTGTCTTGTGTTGTATAAGTGTATGTTAAAATGTACAGCATGAAAAGGTGAAAAGAAACTAGGCAAGACAACAGAAGTTCTTACTAAAAGGTAAAAGGTAACTTGTATTTAATGCCCTGAAGAAGGACCGTGTGTTCCGAAACGTCGGCCAGAAATTGAATATAGAGTCCGCCTTGGGACTTATTGAACCGTCATTCAGCCTTATGTCTCTTTCCAAGTTTGGGGGTTTCACTGGATTACATCACTTAAAAGGTAAATGACAACAATCAAATGGATAATAGATATTGAGACGCATGTGTCAGAACCAATCAGAGCCATATCACTTGTCACGTGTATCTAAACATATCAAGAAATTATTAACTACAATTACGAGCTGTGTAACGCTTTTTTTTATTCATTCGTTATCATAGAAAGAAGAACGGCAACTATAAGATGATTGTGTGTGTATTTTTCTCTGAATTAAAAATAAAGAAAAAAAAACAATTTTTGTATCAATTTTACAATTGTTTGCAGATAGAGCAACGGAAGCATATTGCATTGAAGCTTACAAACGATGGTTTCATACTTACGTCAAACTTACTGAGGTCAGGGATTAGCAGAGAGGGCGCTTTGAGCTGTTGTTCCATCGACTCCTAAAATTAAACGAGAAGATAATCAGATAATATGTATATCATACTAATTTATCAACAAGATTTCTTTTTTTTCTAAATTTTATTTAATTCTTTTAAACAAGACTTCCCATATGCTCTTCTAATAATAAAAATTCAGACCCATAATATTTTTGTAACACCGATTCCATCTGGTTATCTCAAGAGTACACAGAAAAGGGGGGATAAATACCACCTAAAAACAAAATAAAAGTGGTGAAAGCTTGAAATTGGTCAGACTAGCTCTCATATCAAATCCTAAAATCCTACCTTGAAACTGAATTTCTAAAACTGGATCCTCTTTTGATTGTAAGTGTATAGCACCTATGATACGATTTTCTTTATTAAGGTACAATAAGTAAATGTAAGATCACATATATAGAGGAACTAGTGGTTCCTAGACAATACTCTGCAAGTTTGGATGCTCTGTAATCGTCATCAAGGCAAAGCCAAGTGACAATTACGGTGCATCCAAATGAGTGGAGTACTGTTAACTTTACGATTCGAGTGCGGTTCTGGATTTATCTCAAACCTTTCATGGACAACAGAATAGCATCGCAATATTGGAATAATTCAAATAACTTCGCAAATCCAGTTAGGAACGTTTAAATCTCTATGTTCATGTCTAGTCTTCCCTATGAAATCCTTGCTGCTGATTGACCAATTGCATATGACGTTATCTCGCATTCACTCCTTCATGGCCATGGCATAGTATTATCACTTTACTGGGGTGATCATTATGTATTTTTTTTATGTTATTCCTATGGCTAAATTTGGACCAGGGGTGATATAACGCATTTGTCCACCGAGGGATGTTTACATGCTAAACACGTTGCCATGTTGAGTTGATATTGAATGAAATAAAAGAGCGTCGTTATTTAAAAAAAAGGGGCCATGAATTGTCGCTGTGGAGCTAGACACTTACGAATGTCATGGTGATCGGTACTTTGACCTGGGTGGCGATTCCGCCGTTCTCATATTCGCCAAAGTCGGCCCCGCTTGTATCACAGATGGAGAATGCATACGGAGACAACACTGAAATAGGTTATATATCAAGATTATTAATAATATGAAGGGACGTCACGAGTTTGAGTCTGGGTTTATTTATGTCACACATTTTATGTGCTCCATAATTTCACGAGTCGAAGATATTGCAGAGCCCACAAAATGAGTGACATCAGTAAACTCAAACTCAAACGAGTGGCGTCTAGATTTTATCCTACCCTGTTTCCACATTTTTTCAGTATTAGAAAGTAGTGGCATTAACAACACTTTATGTCACACCCATGACATAAAGAAATCCAATTTTAAGCCTATGGCGTTTTTTATTAGGGGTAGGATAATACTTCAGAGACACTCATCTATCTCACAGGCTTTGTCTTCGGAGAGTAGCTTATCCTTAACTCGGCTTCTCATCGAGAATAATATTTACTGTTCTCGCATCTCACACAGATTTGTCAACATTGTCATCTCAACCAAACGAAACTTATTTCTATCAATTGAAAGAAAATAATACTGTTATATCCTGTATAACTAGTGGCGGTAAAGCATCCCCTAATTGCAAACAATATGTACTGACACACCGAGATATCTTTTTGTCTCTTATCTAAAGAGGCACGTCACCTGAAAATTCTTTATCACAACAATAAGAAACTCATCTGAAATTCTATTCCTAGATCATTAAATGCAATCCATTTTACTATTGTTTATGAAATAAGATTTCATTCTTCACATCATTACAGAAGTAGCACATGCTCAGTCATACTCATATATTGATTCAAACTTTACTTTAACACATGCCTTATCATTACTTTCAATATTGGTGTGAAATCCCCTGCAACTGACAGTGTCGGTCATAGACCAACTCCTTAAAATATCACCAATTCCTAAAACAGGGCTTGCCAGTTGGGGTCAGATAAAAAAACCAATGAAATATTTGTTATTGCAATGCAGGGTCTACTAATTACATGTGCATTAGTGGGGGATCTAGGGAAAGCTCAAATTTTTACATTTTACGTTCAGTGGGTGATCATGGGCTTTGGTTGAATAAGTTAACTTAGAAGTTGGTACATCAATATTACATGAGGAATTATTTCCTTATTCTGTAAATCAAAACATGAACTGGCATCCCTGTTAAAAGGTTTTACAATGAAACCAAAATAAAGGGTTTGTGATTAGGTTTGGGGTGAGACGCGTACCTTGAATCTTGCAGTGTTGTCCGTTTAGCGCAGATGTACCACAGATCTCCCTGAACGTTACGGTATCACCATCCTCAAAACCGTGCATCTTGTTCTCGAGTGAGGTGACCACTCCAGGGTTGGCCTGTTAACAGAGACAAAATAATAGAGATCAACGGTAAATACATGGTATCATTAAAAAGTTAGAATATTCATAATGCTCCATTTTCTAAAATAAAGCTTCCTCTTTTGCATTATGTAGAATATATATATATATAGCACCAGTTAGAAATTTCAATATAAAGAAAATGCTAGGTGATTATATATGTTTTGTAACCTACTGTAGAAGCCCTATATGGGACTAAATTGCCATGACCACTGTCTATGGGGCCATCCATAAAGTGTGTACGCACTGAGGGGGGGGGGGGGGGGGGTTGGTCAACGATTTTGGAAATTTTGCTTATGCTCCTTCTTTGATCTATTGTGTACAAGATTGGGAGAGAGGATGGGGGGTTCCAAAATTTCAGAAATTCTGTGTACATATTTCAAAGAAAGACAGATCTCCCTGAACATTACGGTATCACCATCCTCAAAACCGTGCATCTTGTTCTCGAGTGAGGTGACCACTCCAGGGTTGGCCTGTCATCCGAGTCAACATCACAGAGATCAACGGTAAACACATGGCATCAATAAAAGTATGAAAACAAGGCAGCTTCGCAACCAACGAGCAAGTGACTGTCTGTGTTTGGAAAAAAAAAATTCCAAACAAAATGAGGCCAAAATAGCCAAGGGTAGGGCGGATTTTTATTTCTCCACTTCTGCGCAGAGAGAAAGAATGGGAAAAAGTTTTATAAAATCTGGCATCAATAAAAGGTTAGAATATTGATAATGCTCTCTTTTCTACATTAAGGCTTGCTATTTTGTGTTATGTAGAATATACAAGTATAGCGCCGGTTATAAAGAAAATGTTAGGTGATCATTTATGTTTTGTAACCTACTGTAGAAGCCCTATACGGGACTGTATATTGTCACCACCTGTGTCTTTGGGGCCATCCACAAAGTATGTACGTACTGATGGGGAGGGGATCAACGATTTTGAAAATTTTGCGTATGCTCGTTCTTTGTTCTATTGCGTAAAAGATTGGGAAGGAGGATGGGGGGTCCAAAATTTCAGAAATTCTGTGTACATATTTCATGGATGGCCCTAATCTCGATCTACTAAAGACAAACTTTAAAGCATGCTTCATGCTAACAATTCTAAATCCATAAACCTTGGTGAACAAAAAGTTCTAATTTAGTTGAAAAAGATCGGCATTCTGAGAGTCTGTGTCGCAAAATATAAAACGATCCATGAAGGTGCTTCAGATAGTACGATATGTTTTGCGACGTTTCAACCCACCTTTGATATCTTTGATATGAACATTTCCTTTGGCTCTTCTCCATTTGGGTCCACTACTTCAAACTCGTCACCAAAATCACAGAACGCCCAGCAGAATAGACCATAGACATCAGCGCTGATAAACTGGAAAAAGGAAGAGGGAAGTTAACAATAGAGACAAAGAAGAACATCTTAGATAGTTTGTGCCCGGTTCTGAGCAAAGTCAGGCTGCCCCCATCTTAAGTAAGCTTAAGATTGATAAAATGTGGCAAGCCGATGCTACCTGGATAATTATCTCACCCCGGTATTTTTCTCCATAGGCTTAACGTTAGGAACTCGTACTCCACGGCCGTGAAAGTAACGTACCTAATACTCAATAGCTAATTTGGTGAGTTATTCCAGCAATAAATGATGTTATATGGGGTGAGATAAAATCAGAAACCCACTCGCTGAGAATAACTTGGTCTGTACTCCACCTCGTTGGACCGCTACGTAATTCACTCAGCTTCGCTTTGTGGAATACTCCGCAGTCAAACTCAGTGGAGTACGGACCAAGTTATTCTCATCTTGTGGGTTTCCTTCTTATGACAACTTCCTGTCACGTTTGAACCTGGTGGCAGGTGTCAATTGTTACATATATAACAACAATGGGAACCAATCATCGCCGTGAGAATCCAGCAAAGTACAGTATTGGAGTATTGTTCACCAAGCACTTTTCTTGGTGACAATCTGTTCAATTTGACAGATCTGGTCGGGAATAGGTCAAGGTTTCATCCGGTTCGGACTCATCAAGCATCTTAATTAATGTGGCTAGGTCAAGGCATGTAATGTTATTACTTTTTCGGGGACAGGGTTATTCGCCCCAGCCAATCCCACCCATTAAAAATGGAAAAGTCATTCTCCAGATGCCTGAAAACAAATTAAGTACACTTAAGGCCACTAAAAAAAACCCAACTTGTTTCTCATCACCGCACGCATCAGAAAAAAAACGATTTTAGAAGATTTTTTTTTTTTTAAATAGATGAACCTTGATAGAAATTATGAAAGGTATGTGTATTTAGTATCAAATTAAAGCTCCTGATGTCAGGGATGCATTAAATGTAGAGCCAGTAAAAATCTGGGAACCCCGCGTAAGTAGACACCCCACGTAGGCAGCCACTTTGTCCCGGAGCAGAGGGTGTCCGCTTATGTGGGGTTTTACTGTATGTCTACCCTCGTCATATTTTTCATGGCTTGGTGATGAGAAACAAATTTTTTTGAGTGGCCTAAGAGTGTCTAATAGGCTGCCAGTCCAGTAGATAAGCCCCCACAGCGGGGTTTGGCCTTACCTTGATGTTACTCATCCACAGATGACCACCATACAATCCAGCTGGGAAATATCGGTTATCAGTGTTATTAGAATGAAAACCGTGAAAACCTAATTAACACTAACTCCTGGGGTGGGAGTGTAACGAAGAAAAATACCATGGCTTCACTCCGTCGACTACTGAAAATTTGCTCCATGTTTATTTTCTATCTATATGTCTATGTTGTTGTTTTTCTAACATATTTTTTTCAAATCCACTAGTCTCTCGAGTGTTACCATGGTTCCTATAGAGTCAACAGGAAAAAATCTATGTATATCTATGTCAAAGTAGGTATCATGTTGGTGTGCGATCTACACTGGACGCCCAATAGACCTTTTTCCACAGGCTGGATTCGCACCTTATCTACTTGGTTACGCAATGCCTGCAGCCAAACAAACACCTGGCAACGTATTCTTTATCATTGGATGACTGAGTGTATGAGCGTAATTCGTTAATAATACCCGTGTATATTATTTCCAGAGAAAGTTCAGAAATTGTATCATCTAACAGGTCAATTAGATTTTTTTTTAACGAAAAATACCAGAATTACAGCGTTTCAAAACACAAATCTAACATACTATATGGTAGGGAAGCTAAAAGCGTTCTACTTCGCCGAGTGCTACCTAGAATTTCTTTTAAAAACAATAGCATGATAATGACAACAGAATACTGCACCTTGATAGGAGGAGATTGGGTTCTGCAGAATTCATTAACCTGCAGTTGGAGCGCAAGGGATGCTTCAGTGAGGATGACACACTGCAAAGGTAAAACAGGGAGTATTAAATCAAACGATTGGTCAGATATGACACTATCTTTAGCGTGGGCAGACGAAGATCTAAGGGATAATTCTATGCATACCTGTCTCAAAACAACAAGCGTTTTAACTGTTTCTATGTAAAGCAAGTGTAGTTAGACTCATAAATCATTATTCTACCACAGCCCCAATACCAGGGTGGACGATCCATGATAATAATCAATGTCGGCTTAAATCAAGTAATAGAAATTTGATAGTTAAGTTTCAGGAAACTTGCTTCGGTGAGTTGAAGTGAAATTGAGATGTTAGCAAGCACAACACGTAGTGTTGTAGGGGACAAACATATCTACATACTAAAATTAGGTAATAGTAACCTACTCCGATGGACCAGTTTAACTAAAAAAGTCATCATCTCAGTTCAAATTGAACAGAGCAGAGGATACTTATATAGAACGACCTGACTATGTTGTACAAGCTACAAAACGTGATGACAATTTACGGAACGAGGTATCTACACTGAGCCCAGTACGAACCATTAATTACTATCGAGTTTTGTGGCTTGTACAAACGTGGTAGGTCGTTCTATATTTAATATATACCCAGAAATATAGAAAATAATAAATTTACTTAAGCCTAACAACAAATATCTTAGTCAAAGCGTAATGAACAGTGTTCCGTATTTTACTGTATGGAACAGTGTTCCATACGGTATTTCTACGTTATTTGGTGAAACGGTGTATTTACTATATACCCATGCCGTATATACTGTAAATAGGCACCGTTTTGGCATATAATGTAAAAATACTGTATGGACCACTGGTCCGTACACTAAAATACGGACCACCTAGCCATACACCTTTATTACAATTTTGGTTGTTAAGGAAAATGAAATTGATTTTTTTTTTAAATTTCAGGTATATAGTAAATATATAACGTCCAACCATGCTTGTACAAGTCACAGAACTCGATGCTAATTTACCGTTTGTACGGAACTCGGCATAAACGCCTCGGTCCTTACAAACAGTAAATTAGCATCTCGTTCTATGACTTGTACAGCATGGTCAGGACGTTCTATATAATTACAGTATATACAGCATTGGTATATAGTAAACAAATGGTGGCAGTTCATGATTCCTCACCTGGAAGTCGTTGAGGAAGGTGAGGTCTGAAGTTTCACAGAAAGGCTCTGACCGCATATCAACTGACACGTAGGGATTAAGTTCGGCCAATCTGGAAACACTTGCCTCCATCCTGTGGATGAATGTCAATGTATACAATCTTCAGCAGTGACTAGGCTCGTAAGAACAACAGTTCCCCTGCAGTACTTGGTAAGTACCTCGGGTAATTATCATAGAGGAAACCTATGAAAGTTTACGGTCAGAGCTCGTATCCCATCGAGTTAGAGTAGCATAGTAATACACAAGGCATAGCTGTGTGAATTACGTAGCGCTTCAAACAAGATGGGATTGATGGGATTAAATACTCCATGGGCATTGAGTACACGTTCCCAATGTTAAGTCTATGGGGGAAAATACCAGGGGTGAGATAAGCCGCCTATATTCACATCTAAATACCTGCTGATCAATAGCTTGGCGAACCTTTTTTTTCCTGAATTCTTTTTGGCCTTGGAAAGTAGAGGTTGAACACAGCAGCTATTTTGAGGCTCAAACCCCATATTCTAAATGCATTTATGGATAGTTTATCGTAACTTATAAGCGCTTATGGAATATTTGGGTTAGAATGCCCGCTTTATTATATTACGTTTCTTGATTTGTTGAAATCGTTGAGGACATGGCCTTGCCACAGGCAAAATGTTGAAAATCCGGTGACAAGTGGAGGTTTGTAAACCTTGAAGAGAATGTATAATTTAGTTGGTGATTTCACTCAAAGGAAAATACCACTCAGTATTGAAGTTAAGTTATCAAAGCAATATAACTAAATGTAACTATCTTAGGTTCACTGTTATCTGTAGCTAACACGTGAAATCTATTTCATTCATTAACGTGTAACAGCAGTTTTCCTTTCCAGAAATATTTTACCTGTTTTTCCCGATGTCCTCTTCCCGCAAGAAGAATTGGGTTCCAAGATCAAGAGACGTAACCAGCTTCGTGTCTTGAATGGTAAGCGATTTTATTCCGGCCAAAATTACGTTTTTCGCTGAAAAGATGGCATATGCATACCTTTTTTAAATACATGTACATGTAGTCTCAAAGAGTAACTGGATGAAAAATGTTATACTTAATGATACACATTTTGCCCTACATCTTATAGAGTAGAACCCCGCATAGGCGGCCACCCTGCATTCAGGGTCAAAGTGTCTGCTTATGCGTGGTGTCTGCTTACACAGAGTTAGAATAAACATCTAATAGAGCGATCCATTCAGATCAAAGGTTTCTGTTAACACGGGGTCCCCGCTTACACAGGGTGTCTGTTAGGCGGGGTTCTACTGTACTTGAGACCAGCAAAGATTCATCTTTATTTCTGTGTCATGGTCAATATTAAGCAGAGATTCTAAATGTGGATAATCTGGTGTACCTCTGAAGACTCCGTTTACATAGGGTTCAATGGCTTTTCATATAACTCTCCGTCCATGTGGGATATTCGCTTACAAAGGCTTAAAGTAAGCATCTTATAGAGGGGTAAATTTCCGTCCTAGCAAAACTGTCCATTAACACGGGGTGTCCATTTGTGCAGGGTGTCCATTAGTCAGGATTCTACTGTACAGCTAACAATCATACTATATATCCATATGTACTTACCAATCTCCACGCCTAGACCTCCAAGGCCTACTAGAAGCACTTTTGACTTAGCCATCCGTTGCATGGCACCATCACCAAGTACATATCTTTGTCGACTGTAAGAAAAATAACACAATGCATGAGAATTTCTTAGGTGGTGAAAAAAAATACATGTACATCAAATGTTATACCAAAACTGTGCATCTAAAAAAGACAGGTATTTTTAAATACAGCCATTCATACCCGGGTGGGAAAGCGGTGTTGGTTGGTTTGATTTAACGTCCAGTTAACCATTGCAGGTTCTCACCAGACTTTCTCAAGGCTCTATTACACCACAAGGGTGGTGATCGAATCTATGAAATGAATTTATGTGGAAACCTCACCCCTACACATTTACCGAGGTGAGAGTTCTTTTACTTCCCACACCACATAGACATGGTATGAGAAGGATTGGCCTTTGATATAGCAGTAAATCTACCACTGCTGGGGTTGAAAAAGAAAAGTGGCTGCAGTAGGACCCGAATCAACAAAGTCTGACAGCCTTGGTATTACAAGTCCAGCGCTCTTTAACACTGAGCTAACTCCCCACTCCGGTCGCTTATGTTATGCTTGTGTGCAAGCATATCCGGTCTGCACCAAGAGGAGGCGAGGCGACCAAGAGTGCGAACAGATTGTTAATTGCTGTCCACCCCAGCAGACCGAAAGCGGTGTACTCCAACCGGCAAAATCTAATGAATCTGCTGGCGAGGGGCCCGGAGCCACCGGGGACACCTTCCGCACTCTTCCACCGAGCCGGCTGTTGTGGGCAACAGGCCAAATCTGCAGGCGACCCCGTACAGTCCACAGCCGGGTCTAGCACCAGCTTGGTGAGACAATCCCTTAACTGGCAACTGCAGGTCGAGGTCATCTCCTGCCACAGCCCAGGTATAGTGCTGATTCCACCAACACAAAAGATATAGCGATATTAGTCACGAATTGGTTGTCATGCTAAATCTTGCTTGGTTTTGAATAACTGCGTGCATATTTGCCGTGATGTGTCTTGAGGTGTCACGGTGGTGGAGCACCAAAACATACACACGTCATCACATGCTACGTATCAGGACAAAGGAGATATAACAAGATATACCACGGCAAATCAATCGTGTTGGTGGAACCAGCCCTTATGCTGGTAACCCCGAATGCAAATTTCGCCTGGTTGTTGGAGCACACCCTTAAGCCCAGTGGAGCACACCATTTAATCTACATCAGTAAATCACGGTTTATGGCTGTCCATCAAAACAGGAAAAAAAGCTAGTCTATATAATAATCTACCTCTTGATCCACATGTCAGGTCTTTACTAAAGGATATATATTGCCCCTTTGATACATCAGGACCCTAATAAGAAATGGTTACACACATGCATGACTTACAGAGAAGCCTGTCATAGATTTAGTTGATAATGAAACGTAAATTTTACCTGTACAGTGAGTCGTCAATTTCAACGTCAGTAGCCATTGTTATATCGTCGACTAACCGCTCAACGGCTTCAGAAATTCGAGGCTTTTTGGCCGGATTCGTGATGAACTCTTCAGATTTCTGTCGATGAAGGAAAGTAATTTACCTGTATGTATAACTGAATTTAGTTACCCTTCTGGGATTGTATAAAACTATTCAAGACCATATTTAGGGCATACATCACTTTATATTGTATTCAATTTCAAAGAAAGGCACTCGATTATAAATAATGCAAACTGTGATACAGGGAATATGATCTGTTCATGTGAAAGGAATGTACACATTTGTTTAGGTCTACTTTATATACTACTTATTCAAGTTATTGGTATATATATACTATATAGCATAGCTCCAAAGTGTTCTTGATATGTGCTGCAATTTGCAAATATCAGGACATCAGGATGCCTGAAATGATTGGTCTCACACTGGCTAAATATGTCTTGACTGACCTGTAATGTAGTGCGTCTCTAGACAATGTGATTCCACTAAATGTTACACCAACAGCTTATATTAACCTCATGAGTAATTACTTAAGCAACTCTGTTGTTGTGACACTACCAGTGACTGTCAGGTCTGCGCAGCCGCACATCCAGAATGACGGGCATTTTCTCAGTTTACAGATGATTCATAGAATGACTGCAGAATTATACTGTCAGAATGGGAAACTCGAAGGGATTAATACTCAATCATTTTGCTATCCTTCCCAAATATTGATGCATTCATTGCATTGTACTACATGTTTTTCCTACTTTGAAACACGGTCCTAAAGTCACAAAAACAATGCGAGGCCGGCTTTTTGACAATGTTTAGGTGACTGACACCGACAGTCTCAATCGGAGTCTGCGTTGCGCCTGCACATGCGTGAATAACAGAATGAAGTATCGTCATACCAGTGCATCAGCCTGTATAAGAAATTATCATCTAGACTAAAGTAGAAATTAGGTGTATCCCCTGGTATAGTCTTTCGTTACCGGTATTATTATGGATGTATTTGTCGCTCTGCTGCCTTCTGCTTCTTCCGCCGATGTAATATTGGCACTCGTTGGCAGTGGATATTATGTCTTATACGCACGATGAATATAGCAAATTCTAGGACGAAATCAAAACCGTTCGAAATATATCAGACGACATATATCATTACGAATCTCCCTTGAATCACAAATAGATAAGGTTAAATAGGATTATGTATACTGTCATTTAGTGATAAGTAGAACACAGTGAAGTGACACATCACAGATCGAAGCCATAGCTTAGCCTTATGCTATTATCAATGCAAGAGTCTAACATGGTAATTTTAACCTGGATCTACTTTCAGAATATCAATGGCGGATATAGACACTAAAGTTTGTAGAAGTACACAGTGAAGTGAGGAGGAATTAGACCACACTCAAAAAACGTATCCACGCGCGGGAAGTCTTAGAGTACTGAACCTCGTGCGTGTAAGAGCCTGTGTGTACGTACATTGAGTGTGTAGAGGGCCGGCCCGGCTTTCATGGCGATTTGTAAACTGTGATTCTATTGGCTCTCCACGCGCAGTAAACCAATCAGAAAATACGTGACGGACCAACTCTCAACACCGTGACGTCACTGCTCACTTCAATGATGGCGACGGCAGAGGCAAACGGTGCCGCAACCCTTGGAGAAAATACTTCGGAAATGGCAGAATTAACTGGATCTGCTGTGCTCGTTGTCATTGGAGAGCCGTTCACGGCCGAACATAAGGAGCTGATTTTGGAGCGAATTACTAAAGGTTAGTATCTGTCTGCTTTGTTTTCTGCCGAAACAGGCGCCTGATGTGTAGCCGGTAGAGGATCGGGCCCGCGGCGGCACCATGGCCCTGCTGCTGCCGCTGGTTCAGACTGGCTGGTTGCTGTCTGGGGGTGGGGGCCCGTGATAGCGACACAGCTACCATACATCTTCCGTAGAGTGCTGGAGGCCGGACCCAAACCTTGGCTGTGCTCGATTTGAGGATACAAAACACTGTAGAGTTATTGTAGCATATTTCTCTAAAGATTTTTTTCATGTGTGCTAAAACTGTGAGCAAAGGTTATAATTCAATCCAGACGTTACTTATTAATATTAGACAAGATGTATATGCATCATATTCAAATTAGTGATCTTTTCAATATGATGCTTAATGAGTTACATCAATTATTTTATGAAAAACTTATTCTATTCCCCAAAAGTATGATTACTCAGTAGGCCGTTTATGAACCATCTAGATTTCTAGGTATATATAAATTGCTGGAAGACGAAGAGAATCTATTCAAAAAAGAAAAAAAATAGAGGTAAAATGTAGCATGTGATTGGACAAAAAATGATTTCTTGTTGATCAATGGCAAAATATATATACCATTCAAATGCAATATAGTTTTTACGTTCGTGAACCCATCACTTAGTAGGCTTATGTTGTGTTTAGTTTATAGGTTACTCGAAAGTAAACTGGCATATTTGTAGATATAGGTTTCAACTCGCGAATTGATAGGGAAAATCCTTGGGAATTGAGTGCCGCTTATTGTTGATAAGAGTTATCAATAACAATTGATTATTAAATCCAGTCTTAGTAATAGATTTACAGTTCTCTGAAACGGATGTATTCTATCTGCAACAGACTAACCTAAATAGAGCAGATATACCGTCATTGATACATAATACATGTATTTATATATAATCATGTAGTTTCAACTCCATTCCACAAGTGTCCTATCCAGAATAAGATTCAAACTACGCAGGTGTATTCTAAAATTTGTGGGTGGGAGGAATGATGTGCGGAATATGCAGAGAGGACAGTAGTTTACCCAGAAAAGAGGCGCGCTGGCTTGCAAGCTGCCTCTGGGGGAGGCTGGTGGATACCAAGCTACCATTGGGATGAATCATTCTGCTATTTCTGGCAGCATACTACCTACCCTGTACGCAGGGTCTTCCCGGGGTAGACATGCACCACGCCCCGCTGTATGTAACAACGCCGGTATATTGCACATCATGTAGGTGCACACAACGGGATGGGACCGCCTATTTATATTGAATATGATTTGCAGTAAATTTCGTATTGAAGCGAGGTAATTGCCACTGAGCATCGGATGTTGATTCTTGGAAATGGGCATTATGCAATTACTTTGTATCATGATGTACAACAGGGACATGTGTTACAGAATAGCTCAACTATCATGTACAGGTTATGGATATGTGTATCCAGGGATGCATAGCTTCAAGCCGGACTGCTATGTGCAATCGCCCATGGTAAAACTATTGGTTTGAGTTACTTGCCGAACCGGCTGCGGATAGGCTACTTACTACTGCACCATTACATATCAAGGAAAATGATCAATAACCATTCCACAGGGTATTTGCTCAATAAACATGTTTGAGCCACAGTCCTGCTAGAAAGATACCTATGTCTTTCTCTCCCATCCACTTAATCCAGTCCTTTCTTAACTTGAGAGGAGAATAACGGTTAAAATAACGGACCCGTGTGGTAACGCACGTCTCCGGGGTGGGCGTGGGGCCGGCGCGCTTCGAGTGACGCATACGACGCATTACTGATTGCCTCAGCCCATTCACCCGGCCTCGGCGCCGGGTGAAGCCGGCACCCGCCCGGCCATACGTCGACCGGCAACTGAGGCCGTAGTTCTGCCGGCTTTTGATGTGTCGTACCAGGAGCAGGTGGGGCACATAGAAGCGGGGCGAACAAAGAGGCTGGACGCCCCTGACCTACCCCCTACTTTACATATACAATAAACACTGCATCCACAACACCCATGCCGATAGGTTTGCATTGACTCATGCTGCGAACACTAAATTACAATTAACCTCATCAGGTCACTGGTCGTTAGCAGAGACACCGGTCAGAAGGATGCCGTTAGAAGACCAGTAGTGCTTGCACCAATATGGATGGACTTGGTACAGAGATGAATGGTGTCTTTATCATATCAACACCAGTTTGGCACGAAATACAATATGTTCCTTAAACAGTTGAGATTCATAAAAAATATGTGTTTATTAAAGATGTGAAGAATCTGAATACATAGTCTCCTAATTATCCAAATCATTCTGCTGACATACACAACCTGCAGTTTAAGTCGGTCGGTTGTCACATGAATACTCAGTGCCGCTTTCAAAGGTTTCCTCTACTAATATACATTTAGCTAATGCGTTCCGTTTAAAAACTTAATAACTGTATTTAGTTACGCGCTACTGCTCCTAACACTAACCCACGTGCATTGTATACGAATTATGCAGCCGCCGATGATATAGTTGGACTGGTGTTAAGATGCTGGCGTGGAATAGCACGACATGCGTATTTGATATGAATAATTCATTAATCATATCACGTGTTACGTAAGTCAATGCTGGTATGTCCTATGTGAGAATCGGGATAATGAAACCTCTTCTTTGGGATTGAAATACAATTACTTCCTAGATTGAATTTTCGCATTTACATATGAATAAGAATATTTCGTAATGAATATGAGATGACTGAAGTAAGGTGCACTGGTGAGACCTGAGGTCGCTGTATTACCTAATTGAACAAAGTTGACGTTAAACTACCCAAACAAACAAGATGAGAACCACAATGACATATCAGCATATCCCTAGAACTAAAGGTATGTTGGATTAGAAAAATAAATTAGATATCCAACAGCATGTGCTTATGAATAAAAATATACGTGTATTGTCAGCAACATTCCTAGAACTAAAGGAATGTTGGATTAGAAATATGGACACATTAAATATCCAACAGCATGTTCATATGAATAAGAATGTATTGTCCGCAATATTCCGAGAACTAAAGGTACGTTGGTTAAGGAAAATAGACAGATTAGATAGTAACAATAACCTACAACATAGACATATGAATATGAATACATTGTCAGCAATATTCCTAGAACTAAAGGTACGTTGGATTAGAAAATGGACAGATTATGTATCCAACATCATTTCCATATGAATAAGAATATATATGTATTGTCAGCAATATTCACAGAACTAAAGGTACGTGGGATTAGCAAAATGGACAGATTATATATCCGACAGCATATTATTTCACAGGACCTGAGAGTTATGTAGCCCTGCTACATGTAGCTGCAGAGGAGGATCCGTAGCATACGAGAACGATCAGGTCCGAGTACATTCTTGTGGCAACCTGGAGTCCTCCTGCTGATCCTGGATCCGGAGCCGGCGGGGAGTGGGACCAATCTCCCACTGCTTATTTCTTCTCTGGCTCCGTGTAGATTGTTTTACCGGAGTTATAACGCGGCCTCTGAATGTCCCGCATCCTTACAACGATCTCCCCTTGTACACTCTCGCTATGTTTAATGGTGATGAGATCCTCAATAAACGTGTTTCGTAAATGGTATATTTATTCCGAAGCAGGAATATCGCTGATAAGCACGTCATTGTTGGCAAATACAGCATATAACATGTATAAGCCTGACAAGGGGATGGAATTCCGATATTTCATATACACCGGCAACACTATGGTATATATCAATTCATAGCCAGTCTGTTCTAAAATGATTTATAAATGATTCTTTTTGATAAGTGTTTTAAATTTCCGGTTTTTTTTTACTCAGATCCGACTTTCATCACTGATAACATATACAGTAGAACCCGCGTAAGCGTACACCCTCCGTTCCGGGCAAAAGTGTCCGCTTACGCGGGTACACGGGGTTAAGATAAACATTTTATAGAGGAATCCGTTCCGAGCAAAGGTGCCCGTTAACGTGGGGTGTCCGCTTACGCGGGGTGTCCGTTAGGCGGGGTTCTACTGTATGTGAATGTACATGTCAGAAAAGCTTCCATCAGTGTATTTTAAGTCGGTGATTCTGAAAAAGATTTGACTTCTGAGAAATGGATTTTTGCCTCTGCACCTAAAATGTATCACTGATTCTACACAGGTTAGTGTTGACTTATGTAGAATCTGACAAAGTATGATATACCCAGAGCATACAGATATATCCACCTTCTACAAAGTGTCCATAGAAAACACATAGGGAGTGTGTATCACCATACCCAGAGCATACGGATATATCCACCTAATACAACGTGATCATAGAAAACACATGGGGAGTGTGTATCACCATACCCAGAGCATACGGATATATCCACCTAATACAAAGTGTCCAAAGAAAACACAGGGAGTGTGTATCACCATACCAGATACTAACAATACGACCCGGTCCTATAGACATTGCTTTGCCACAGCTGCCCGGCGTGAAAGGGTTAACACAACCACGTAGATGGAGGGTGGGAGGAAGTGAGGGGGGTGGACAATTGACCAGAGAGGCAGATATGGTACATATCGCGGGACTAACCACACAGCTGTCCATTTCACCCGGGGGAATCCCATCTGGTTTATGCCGCCATGTAACCGGTGTGCTTAACCGTTAATCCCGAGTCTAAAGCGACTGGGTTGGGGAGTCAGCACAGTGGTAAAGAGCACTGTACTTGTTATCCCAAGGTTATTGGACTTTCTTGGTCTGAGTTCCATTGCAGCCACTGTTCTCCTTCACCCCCAGCAGTGGTAGATTTACTGCTATATCAAAGGTCAATCCTTCTCATACTATGTCTATGTGGTGTGGCAAGTAAAAGCACTCTCACCTCAGTAAATGTGTAAGGGTGAAATTTCTACCTGCATTCATCTCATATATTCGGTCAAACCCAAAGTAAGTCTAATTGGAAAAATTATACGTTAAACTACCCAAACAAACAAACAAACCAAGTCTAGCAGATTTATGATTACTGACAACCGAGCCTCGACCTAATACAATGGGTCCAAATAGAAATGCTACACCCAGCCAACCGTTTCTTCATATCGATTAACTGATGAAGCGGATTTGGGTGTATTCTTATCCATGACCGGTGTTTAGATGCTGAAGACATTCTGAACATCCGTTATCATGGTTTGCATGGGGCCTCTCGTAGCCCACATTCCCTCGGGGTTAAATTTCCGAATGCACCCGGAGGGGGTCCGTTGGGGATTACAGCCAAACGGCTGGGGCCGGATAGTGGCTGATTCCCTCGGGATAGACCCTACTTATCTGTTTGCTTTAATTATACGCTTATAAAGCTTGGTCTGTCAGGGACCCCCCCCCCCCCCCCCCCCCGTATTCCAGACGACCCTCACAACATCTGCCACGAACCATGGTATATCAGGGATGTCAGAGTTCCCTGAAATCTGGGATTTTTATCAAACACAGAAATATTGTCCTCAGTATTTAAAAGACTCAGTAGAACCCCTGTCTGCCAACCCCATATTATGTTTAGAACCCCATATATACCTGACTTCCCTGTAAATGTGTGCCAATTTATTACCCACCTTATACGAAGACTATGCTAAACCTATGGAGCCTACAGATCGCTAGAGTAGAATATGGAAAGCCAGAATCTACTCAGTAGAATACGGCTTTTCCTGCCCTATAGGAATTATTCAATATAAACAATGCGCGGCACTTACGCCGAATTTCTAATCATTTGCAAGATTTTGTTCTAATAATTAGTCGAAAAGTGAGTAATGAATACAGTATTACTATGATTCCGATTTGAGTGCCTGTATTCTCCTTGTAGTTGACACGATACAATACTACACATGTATTTGCTATCGCTTGGAGTACAACCACACAGATTGTAATCATGGTAATCTTGTGTATATGTTGAAGTGCTCGGTGCCCTTTACGAGGGTTCTAGGACTGTGGGAGAACGATTATTGGCACGAGTTCCAAACACGATTGCTATGTTGAAGTAAACTGCTCCCTTTCCTTGGTTTCCACCACAGACTAAAATGTTCTTTGAAAATTACTTTCAACTCTTGAGTTCCAGGCGGTGAGACCTCCTTCTGAAAGAGAGTCACACAAACACAAGTTCCAAATTTATGAATTTCTTGTCCCTTGGAACGGACACTCGTTTAGATATAATTTGAAATAAAAATCACTTAACTGCAAAACCTATATAACTTATAAAAACCTATATTTCTATTCTTGAGCCTTTATTTTTTTCAAGAAACCTATATAACCTATAAAAACCTATATTTCTGACTGCCATGCAGATTGATGTTTACATGAAGGTTTAGAAATTAACTTAACACAAAGTCAGATTGTCAAATGACAAGAAATCCACATTATCAATGTATTTAAGAGATCTTAGAAGTGTTTAAGAATCAACAGCTTATGTGACTTCTTTGCCAGTCTGGCTTGCCTGCTGGAAACTCAGCATGCACATGTGCTTGCTGGGTATAACCTGATGAGCCAGACATCCTGACGTCCTACAATCTAGCACATTTTTTTAGTAATCAAGAACAGAAAATAAGTGATTCACTATATTTTGACTCCATCATGCTGAATATGTTAACCCTAAAAACCTATAAAAGCCTATGTTATTAGCCTTGAAAACCTGTAAAAACCTATATTTTGATTTTCAGAACCTATTAAAAACTTTTATTGAGGAAGGGGGGGTACTGGGAGGCCTGAAAATCGCATATTTTTTAAAACCAAATCGGTCTGAGATTTTTCACTGCGGCAGCGTATATAGTTTGCTTTGCTTGGTTGCGGCCAGCGTGGCCTCCCTAATGAGGGTGCGGATGGCGCTACCTTGCCCCGGGTCCCGGGTGATGATAGCCTGCTAGACATGTTTTACGCCCGCTAGACGGCGTGCCATGTCACCTCAGTGCACAATGGTGGCCGCCAGGTCGTCGCCCGCGTCAAAGCCGTGCCGCGACCCCGCCTCGGAGACGACCGCCTCTTGGCTTTGTGGAGGGTTTTGTTTGGCACCCCTCGCCTCCTCCTCCGCCGCCACCCTACCTGTCCTTTTGACCGTAACTGGTGCGTAAGCCGGGCTGAGTGCCCTTCCCTATTGTCGGGCGCATAGCGTGGTGGCTCCGGTCCCAACCTGGTCCCGCCGCCCCGCCTGCCCTTCTTTCTCAACACCGGGGACCCGCCGGGGTGTGCAGCAGCATGTTTGTCCGGCCGTTGCTAAGGAGTTGCTGCTATGGCGACAGCGTTACCATGGCGGTTGCCGTGGCGACGGCGGCGGCGTGATGTACGGGACCTGCCGGGCGGGCGAGGTGTGGGGCGCGAGCGGCGGTGATCGTGGTCGTGACCCGGCGCCTGCTGCCTGCGAGGAGCCCACTTCACCCGCCTCAGGTCACCTGCGTGGTGTAATATACAGAAACTGGCTTACTGTGTTCGTACGTCAAAAAATACGCGGTAAAATTAGTGATCAGATACATCCCGATGCTGAAGGCAGAGGGGTGTCTATAATCAATTATTTTTACCAAGTATTTTGACGTACGAAAACAGTTGGTCTGTCTTTGGATTATTATATGCCATAAAGTGGTGAAATTCACCTTATATTGCCGTACATGACACAGTGACGTACGGCCTTAAATACGACATGGGTAGGGGAGGGCATACGGCCAGAAATATGTAATAAGATGCTGAGCGGGCAGAAAAACCTGAGAGATATTGATGGTGTATAACATTGCTTCCCCATCTTATTATTACATAACCCCCGTTTATCATCTTTACTATATTCACATAATATAGTAAATATTTACAAACACCAACCTCTAATGCCTCACTACGAAGATTAGTCTAGTTCGGTTTAGAGGGAATATATTATCAAGTTAACTACTTACACGAATAAGCATGTTGTGTATTGTACACATGTAACATCATATAAAATCTTTAATATTTCCCCATATCTCCCGTGGCTGGGCGCATTATATCTTCATTGACCTCATGCCGACATTACACGTGTTAGTGTACACTAGAACACGGTGTACACATGGAGGCAGGCGTATGGCCGAGTCGGTGGCCTGATAGTACGGGACCACTTGATATGTAGGACACTCGGCCTGCTGGAGCTGTCGACGACGGGTTCCCTGCCAGCATACCGGACGCGCCCCCTGATCCCTGACCCAGTGAAGGAGGAGCGCCTCCAGGGTGTCCTCATTTCAGCAGGCCGCCTCAAGCCTAGATGCTGGAGGATAGGGACGAGTCTAGTCTCCACCTTATACACAGTGTCCATAGAAAACACATAGGGAGTGTGTATATTCACACCCAGAGCATACAGATATTTATTATCCACCTAATATAAAGTGTGCATAGGAAACACATAGAGAGTGTGTATCACCACACCTGGAGCATACAGATATATCCACCAAATACAAAGTGTCCATAGACAACACATTGGGAGTGTGTATATTCATACCCAGAGCATACAGATATTTATTATCCACCAAATACAAAGTGTCCATAGAAAACACATAGGGAGTGTGTATCACCATACCCGAAGTGTCCATAGAAAACACATAGGGAGTGTGTATCACCATACCCGAAGTGTCCATAGAAAACACATAGGGAGTGTGTATCACCACACCTGGAGCATACAGATTTATTATCCACCTAATACATAGTGGCCAAAAAAACCACATAGGGAGTGTGTATCACCATACCTGGAGCATACAGATATATCCACCTAATACAAAGTCTCCATATAAAACATAGATTATTCAGATATGTTGTATGCACCGAGTTCCATTAAAGTGCGCATATACGGAAAAATATTGCATACAGAAAAATAGTGCGTACCTAACGGATACGCCCGGATATTACTAAACGTCAACTCCTCGAAGCATACGACCGCTTGTATCTGAAACCAGTCAATATTATGTTTTCAACATCCATCCAATACGGAGTTTCAAAACTAAATCTATAGAGCCTTCTCTACTGAGTAGAATACGGAAAGCCGTATTCTCCTGTAAGAATACGGAAAAAAATCCCTAGCATGCGAAGAAGTGTGCTATCGACGGCTATTTTGTCTTTCCTTTGATGAATAATAAATACAACATTAGCAAAATTTGTATCTGCGTGGTCGCATTCTTCTTGTAGTTGACGCATTCGCTCGGATATTACTACGCGTCAACCACGCCTAAAATACCACCATGCATATGAAAATCATGGTAATATTGTGCACATCACCTACTCCGATGTACGTCTTGACGTAGACTGGCCTCAGTCCCTGTATCCTACCCCTCCACCCCTTCTGAGTGACACAGGGACTGGTCTCATCCGTAATCGGCTGTGTAGACTGGGACAATTTTGCACCACACTCCCCAAGCAGAGGTCTGGTTACTGGTCAGGATATCTGCTTGGAGATTGATACCCTCTCACTTTGATCTCAATCGAGACATAGACAGGAGTAGGCGAAATATATTGCTATGACAACACAGGCAAGCAGGGAACTGGAGGGGGGAGGGGTAGAGGGAAGTATAGGGTTACAGGGAGTGGCTTGGGGTCATAAACAGGAGATTCTGGTCAGAGTGGACAAGTCTTTGATTCATGGGCCAGTCAGAGAAGGACACATGCTCTAATGAATTGTATTCCGATTTTCTTTAATCATTTAATGAATGTTCATAATCAAAGACTTGGGCAAGTCTAGTCTTGACGCAATACATATTACCGCTGAATGCAGATGCTTTGAAACTAGAATCTTGTTTATAGATGCTGGAGGGGAGGGTGTGTATGTGTAAAATATGATGGAAAAATCCACCGGTTCCCTCCGCCAGTGATATTTCCCGGACATACATGTCTGGCCCGAGCCTCTGCCCTCGCATCCCTCTTCCACACACCCACTACTCACACCGTTCCCTTTCAACTCCACCGTCCGCCCCACGCCCCCCACCCCCACCCCACCCTACCCCTCCTGTTGCTATAGAAACGGGAGACGCCGGTTCCCACCAGTCGCATGACCCACTGGCACATATCTATCGATGGAGGCGCAAACAAACTTCAGGGAAAAAGAGGGACAAATAACTGTTGTTTAAAAGACACACACAAACCAGAAAAAAAGCCTGGGGAAATGTGTGAAGGGGAGCGAGTGGGTCAGAGTGGGATAACGGGTTGGTATGGTAATGGTGAGAGTCGACCTGTGTTGGGAGTGACGACCGTTGTTTATGTTGGATGCTGCTCATAGACGAGATACACGCCCATGCTGAGATTGATAATTTGATTGCGGGATTCAGATGCAATGACTCATTTAAATGTACGGGGAAGTGACGGATTAAACTCTCGTGTATCTAGAACGCAGATGCTAGACTGGCTTCAGTCCCTGCATCCAACGAGTATACTCGTTGCTGCATCCTATGGCTACCCCTCCACCTACCTCACCCCTCATTGCTGGGATACAGGGGTTTGTTCGATAACTTATACCTACGAAAGGACAGTGTACAAGGAGACCTCATACGAGGGTTATCGTTTGATAATATCCAAGTTCATCCAGTTATGACCAAAGCTAATCCATAAGTGTTGAATAAAGTTGATCTAAATCGTCCCCCAAGTCTCGTTGGCGGGTCTTCATGTACAAACCTAGATTGTTAAAGGACTCTACGTTCATTGGCCAGGCAAGGAAGGATACATATTATAATGAACTTTATTCTGATTTTCTTCAATCATTTAATGACTGTTCATAGACTTGAGCAAGTCTACGCGGATTCATGCGGTGGGACTTTACCGGCCAGTCTATTGTGGAGAATATGATTCTATATCTAAAATACTTGTAAATCAAAATCAGTACAGCTCAAGTCTAATACAACCTATGGATGTTAAACTACCCAAAGGAACAAACAATCAAACAAACAAAATCAATACAGCTCAGAGTTTATTTAAACACTTCGGCTATACTTATCAGCTTGAGGAAGACAAGTGTTCAGAGATCTTGGGAATATTTAAATAGGAAGGTGTCCTCTTAAGATAAAAGTCAAAAGTCTAACGACAAGCTAACGTCAAGATAGAACAGGATGCACAAATTGTCAGAATTATACACCTATGCCCAAAAATATAATGCTCAGAGCTTATAAACACTTATAAGGTATCGACATTTGTTCCCGATTCATCCCGACCATCAGCTCGGTGAGAGTTGGGAATAACATTTCGATATCTTATGGCAATTTTCAATGTTTCCATTGAAATCCATGTTTTCATTTTCAGAATAAAAGATGATTTTTCCTTGTATAATATTGACATACCAACATTTTTTTTCTCGAAGAAATCGGGGCCCGTTTCACGGAAATCGGCGGCCCGATTTCCTCGAACGAGTTCCCAACATTGATATTCACATACCAACTGCTAAATTTCCCAATTCAACCACAGCCCATGATCTCAAACTAAACCTCTCCACTGATCCATGTTAAAACTTTAGCTTTCCCTTGATTCCCCAATGTAATATGTATGTGATGTATAAACCCTGTATTACAATAAAAATATTTCAATATTTTTTCTGGCCCCAAGTGGCACCCCTATTATATTATTATAAAATTTTATTATAATATTTATCATAATAAATAATATATCATAATTATTATAATCATTATATAATAATTATAATGATCACTATTTAAACATTATTTGAAGCATTTTAATTGTGATAAGATCATTAAGTATATACTATAGGAGCTATACTCGGAGTGACCTGTTTTTCCCAGACTCCTGACTTGTTGGACGGTACTCTTCATGCCATCACACGTTGATATCCACACAGGCGGGTACCAGCACATCCTGTTTGGTCATAGTCGTTCAACTTCTCCACAAACAGATGAAATAAATAATGGAATAGAAAAGAAAATGAGTCTTGTTTTCGTGACTCGGTCCATTCTGTTTATAAAATTTATTTTTTTGTCATTTCCCCATGTCAGACATCATAATCACAGACCTTGTATAGTAATTCATCGTGTTTAACCAATTAGATATTAGTCTAATAAGAGAGTACCAGACCGATAGAAATGGGGGAGCAAATTTTTTGGAAGTCATTATGTTTCCCACTTTAGAAGTTTAATGTGGATCCCTCTGGCCATTCCTTTTGTATATTTTCTGTGAATGTGATTTAAGGGTGTTGGCAACAATCTTTTCACGTATGTCACCGTTGGTATTTGTGTCAGATTGCAACTTTCCCCTTTTCCTGACAAGTGGCGTACTGATATAAATTCATTTAGGATCGCACTATTTTTTCATACGCACTATATCGGTATGCTCCGAGTATGTAGATACATGCTGCCCATGTGTTTTCTATGGACACTTTGTATTAGGTGGATATATCTGTATGCTCCGGGTATGTAGATACATGATGCCCATGTGTTTTCTATGGACACTTTGTATTAGGTGGATATATCTGTATGCTCCGGGTATGTAGATACATGATGCCCATGTGTTTTCTATGGACACTTTGTATTAGGTGGATATATCTGTATGCTCCAGGTATGTAGATACATGATGCCCATGTGTTTTCTATGGACACTTTGTATTAGGTGGATATATCTGTATGCTCCGGGTATGTAGATACATGATGCCCATGTGTTTTCTATGGACACTTTGTATTAGGTGGATATATCTGTATGCTCCAGGTATGTAGATACATGATGCCCATGTGTTTTCTATGGACACTTTGTATTAGGTGGATATATCTGTATGCTCCGGGTATGTAGATACATGATGCCCATGTGTTTTCTATGGACACTTTGTATTAGGTGTATATATCTGTATGCTCCGGGTATGTAGATACATGATGCCCATGTGTTTTCTATGGACACTTTGTATTAGGGGGATATATCTGTTTGCTCCGGGTATGTAGATACATGATGCCCATGTGTTTTCTATGGACACTGTATTACGTGGATAATAGATATACAGACACCATGGAAGCAACCCAGAGCCAAGTATGTCATGGATTTAAGACCGGGGGTGTAGAGACATGTCTCCGGACTCCCGCATGTTCGTGCAGCGCCCCATGGTGAGTCAGCCGTGAACTACCAGCACGATGTCGTAATGTCGTCTGCTGGTCATTTTGTGGACGCTGAGTGACGTCACAGACAGCCAGACGTGTGCGGGTATACCACCAGTCAAATGTCGGGAATTTATGGCCAGCAGCTGATGGTGGTGGTGATGACGTCATCCCCCGCCTCCTACATAATATAAAATCATATAGGGCACATAGCTATTATGTTATTGGGGCAGCCATCTTGCCCCCCGTCGCTGAACAAAACTTCAGGTGTTGGGTCTCTTTATCGATAGATTTTATTAAGAATATTTTTGTGTTTGCCTCAGAAGGGTTTTAGCCTCGTCTCGCAATTATCTATTGATTACAACAGCAGAAAAGAGTGGTTTCCCCCCTACTACAGTGGCACTATATTACACTTTCCTGGTGGATAATGGCGGAACTAGCAATCACTCTGTGCCCTTATACTGTGGGATCATCTGTCTGTGTGTAAAATCAGATATATTCTGCCCAACAGTTATTTAGAACAGGCATAAGGGGTCATTCATAAAGTATGCATGCAGAATTTCTGAACTGTTGGACCCTTCACCCCACCCCCGATATTGTACGCAATAGAACAAGAAGGAACCCTTCCTCAGTTCACACGTACTTTATGGATGGCCATATTGCTCTATCAGTATTCATACTCGCACCTTGCCTTATCTCTCTACAACCCACAATACACTGAAGCGAGCCATCCCTCCACCTACATTCCCCGCATGGCCTAAATACCACAGATGTACCAGATGATGCAACTCAAATCAGCGGTCATACGGCTATAATTACACCCATTAACAGATTACACTCATCTTTAATGCATACAGTACGCATTAGCTACTGCTCTTCTGGGTTTATGACATGCTGGCCATTCCAATAAAAGCTTGCCGTTTCGGGAACATATTGAATTCTTTGGTTCAGCGGGGGTGGGGAGTTAGTGGTTAGGGCACGGGACTTGAAATGCAAAGGTTCTAGGTGCGAGTCCCACTGCAGCCACCTTTCTCCTTCATCCCAAGCAGTGGTAGGCTTACTACCATAGCAAAGGCCAATCGTTCTCAAACCATGTCTGTGGTGTGGTGTGCAGCCATTTTTCTCCTTCATCCCCAGCAGTGGTAGATTTACTGCTATATCAAAGACCAGTTCTTCTCATACAATGTCTATGTAGTGTGGGAAGTAAAAGAACTCTGACCTTGTTAAATGTGTAGGGGTGAGATTTCTACCCGAATTCATCACATAGATTCCAGCATCACCCTTGTGGTGTACAAGGACCTTGAACAAGCCTGGAAAGATCCTGAAATGGTTAACTGGATGTTAAATAAACAAACTAACCAAAACCAAACCATCCTTGGGCCAGTCCCCTTTTCGCAGCTCATGCTCTGTCTAGTATATGACGCCTGTCCCAAATAGGTGTGCGACCGGGCATTAGTAATGCGAACCACCACCCTAGCATAAATGTTGTATAAAGGCTTCCAGTCCACCAGACAGAGATAATAGCTAGATACAAAACACCCATGAACACTATTGTTCCAGCAGGCCAAGCGTATGATTTCACCCCATTTCCATGCATCCCAATAATCCTGTGCCACCAGTGAAGTGCTCATAAAGAGCAGTCCTCCCCACTCATTCCCTGTTATTTCAGTTGAACCAGTGCCAGTTACAGTCAGCAAACAATCACGCCCAAAGTTAAAAGATGTTCCTTTTTTTTTCTTTTTAAACGAACTCGGCCTTGCGTGTTTCTGCACCTCCGTACCGGTCCCGATCCCTACCAGGGGGGTGTTGGCCAGGGCTCAACAAGAGAGGGGATCAATATCTCGAGTAGGAGTATGTTTTTGTCCGTAAAAGGAAGATCCATCGGTGTAGGTGGAGCACCGCCTCCGTGATCTGCCGATACGGGTCCGTCCCGGCCGTAGATAAGAAGGTGGTGTCCGTAGAGATCGCCTTCGTCTGTGCGGGTGATGTTAGCTTATCGATTTGTACGCAGAGGCTGAGCGGCCAGCACTGCCTGCCAGCTCGACGGTCTAGGGAGGATAGGGCACAGAGTGATTGCTAGTTCCCCCGTCAGTGCCTGCCACCTCGACGGTTTCGGGAGGAAAGGGCACAGAGTGATTGGTAGTTCACCTGTCACTGTCTGTCAGCTCGACGGTCTATGGAGGATAGGGCACAGAGTGATTGCTAGTTCCCCCGTCACTGCCTGCCAGCTCGACGGTCTAGGGAGGATAGGGCACAGAGTGATTGCTACTTCCCGATCACCCGTAACCCAAAGGTTGTGGGTTCGAGTCCCACTGTAGCCACTCTTCTCCTTCACCCCCAGCATTGGTAGATTTACATGGCCAACGTCTGCGCACATGTATCAAGCAAATGTAAATTGGCCTATTTTACCTATAAAGATTTGATAAACTGGATAAAACGTTAAATTTACTCATTCAGAACCATTTTTGACTGATAATTGACAGTATCTTAAAATCACCAGGTGGCCCCACCGTGAATTGTAGGATATGCCTTTAAAATATTGCAAATGATTACAAATGTTAGTTGAAGGTACACCTAGCTTTGGTCATTGTTTACAATCAAAATAATACGGACAATTGAATTTTAAAAATATGAAAATCTAATAAATTATATTTTTGATGGCTATCTGCAGAGGGTGGCGGCCGTGTGATTAGGTCCGTGTAACCTGGAATCCATCCCGGTTCTCGTTTTTCCGGCTGTCAAGCGCTAGATCTTTCCGCCTGTCAATTTCCATCTGATGCTCTTTGGCATCCAGCCAATATGCTGCCGCTATATACTCGTGTGTGCATCATTTACCATATGATTCTCCCTGAGAAATATGAAAAAAGGATACAGGATGCCTGCATAGCTATATTTCTCTGGAACAGTTATGGGACATACCCAGGACATGTCCCCCCTTAGATTATCTGGCTAAATAAAACAAAACACGATCGTGAGCAATGGATAGTCATCACGACATGTCTGACCCCATTGGGTTGTCTTGCCGATATCAATACGCATTGATTTAATGTGGTACCTGCCGCTCAGTTCTAGCCGCTGACATGGCTGACCGTTAGGTTGGTTTACAAACGACCCTGGGTGTTTTGTTGCTGATGGAGTCTATTGATCACTATGATCTCCGGACACTAGTTTGATGTCACCAGGCGGCGGTCCTACCTGGGAGAGTATTATGATAATCTTATGATAGAATATATAGAAATTCCAAAAAGTTGAAATCGGCCTGGTGGATTCACCCCTTTAATTAAACATCGGGGGTCACGGTGCTATATATTTTTTTAAAATTTATTTTAGAGATCGATATTATGATTACTTTATAATAGAATATGTAGAAATTCTAAAAACACGAGCAGCTCGCACGATGTATCGTTAGGAGCCTCACAGAACGATGTATCGTTAGGAGCCTCACAGAACGATGTATCGTTAGGAGCCTCACAGAACGATGTATCGTTAGGAGCCTCACAGAACGATGTATCGTTAGGAGCCTCACAGAACGATGTATCGTTAGGAGCCTCACAGAACGATGTATCGTTAGGAGCCTCACAGAACGATGGATCATTAAGAGGCTCACAGAACGATGGGTCGTAAAGAGCCTCACAGAAGGATGGGTTGTTAAGAGGCCCACAGAAGGATGGATCGTTAAGAGGCTCACAGAACGATGGGTTGTTAAGAGGCCCACAGAAGGATGGATCGTTAAGAGGCCCACAGAAGGAGCAGGAAAGCCGCTCTGGTCGGAAGTAGACCCGATATAGTGGCTCAATGTGTCAGGCAACCTTTTATCACATTCTGAGAAGGGGATGATGGATTGCAATCTGGGACTTGTTGGAGACAATCCACAGAAGGAGTTTGTTAGCATGGCCTCAGTCCCTGTGTCCTACCCACCTCTCCTTTGCCTACCGCCACCGTACGCCCTCCTTACTCCTCCACCTACTCTCCCCTTGGCCGCATTGTAATTTATTTTATTCATTCAATTTACGTTCATAATCAAAGACTTGAGCAAGTCTAGTAGTTTGTCGATATTGCTCAATGCATAGACTCATATGAACAAGAGAGCAAAATTGAAGCAAAATTAGAATAAAATGGATTTTAAACTTAGCCGGGCATTTTCCCACCGATAATTACAAACCATCCCGAGGTGAGTTACTGTACCCACTCACCGAGCCACATGTTTATGGCTAAGTTAGAAGGAAACTCATGAGATGAAAATAACTTGGCCCTCCACCGAGTTTGAGCGCGGAGTAATTCACAAAGCGAAGCTGAGTGAATTACGTAGCGGTCCAACTCGGTGAAGTACAAACCAGTTATTTTCATTGAGTGGGTTTCTGATTTACTTCAATCGGTATAACATTATAAATGAATTGGCCATTGAGTATCGGATGCACTACCTTCAAGGCCGTGGAGTATGAGTATCTGCAATCCAGGAAGCGTCAGGTGCGCGACCAGGGAGTGCTTGCATTCACCGACCAAACTGTCCCTCTCAATTTGGTCATGAAGTGAATGGAAAATATAAGGCATGATCGTTAACACTACTATTATAGACCTGTGCTTCCAGAGTCCGGAAAGAAAGGGGAGTAAGCAGAAGGTCCCAATCACCTGGAAAAAGAGGAAGGAAGTGGGCCAGGTGTCTTATGTGAGGGTTGCTCGTTTTAATTGCACGTGGAGATCCCCTGTGAATGTCACAAGGTGTTCCTCAGGCTGGCTTGTATTCATAGAACGAGGATCCTGAGAGCTTCTTTTTGCCGAGCTCACGTTGGACAGGCGCCGCCCCAGTCGTGTTTCTATTAGCCTTATACTTGTGTCTCTTTTTGCAAACTGGGAGGCATCTGGGTTAATTTGAAACCACCCTTGCAGTGTATGATCAACGGATTGCCGGTTATTTCCGAGTCAGGCCCAGACTGTTTAAACGAGTTTTTTTTTATATAATGTTGATGACTAGCGCGTTGGAGAGAATGCGGATAATCCAACATTCTCACAATGAAGAATTTACAAAGGTTGTCAGACTTTGTTGATTCGGGTCCCACTGCAGCCACTTTTCTCCTTCACCCCCAGCAGTGGTAGATTTACTGCTATATCAAAGGTCAATCCTTCTCACATCATGGCTCAGTGCTGTGGGAAGTAAAAGAACTCTCACCTCAGTAAATGTGTAGGGATGAAGTTTCTACCTAAATTCATTACATAGATTCGGTCACCACCCTTGTGGTGTAAAAGAACCTTGACGTTAAATAAAAATTTTTTTTACAAAGGGTCATACATATCTTTCTATAATTATCATTGTCGTTTTATATCGTATTGTGAGATTAGTTACTGAATGAGGACTTGGTATATGATATCGGAACCTCTGGCTATATGATTTTTTTTTTCAAATACGTCTAGGTAATTTGATGAGTGCGGGTTTCGTGAAATCACGGTATTTGTAATGGTGGATAGATCCTGGCAACGTTCTGTTGGCTAAAGGCCCGGTCCCATAAGAAGGACAGACAGTTGCTTATAGGTCGCCAACCTTATTGGTATCATTGTATATTGGAAAAGAAAACCAATTAATATTTTATCATTGGTGTACCACATTCTCCTACTCTGAAATACTCCGTACCTGTAAAAGTTATGTCATTTTCCCCAAACTTTCTCAGAATATAGCAAATGTGTAGCACAACTCGTACTTCATATTCTAAGTTTCGAATACTATAGGTCACCATCCTTGTTATTTAAGGAATTGAAGAAAACCCGATTTTTCAGTAGATTTCCTTTATAAATCAGCCAAATGTAAATAGGCCTAATTCGGATATTGGGTTGGGACAAACTGAACAAAACATATTTTATTCATTTAGTATCAGAATAGGTCTCTAGGTTCCAGTTCGGTTTGATAGATATTAATTTATAAAAATCACCAGGGGGCCGTTGAATAAAGTTTATTCGTTTCTGGTGCTGGTGCTGGACGATACGATAACTCCAACGATAAACAACATCCTGGACGATTTTTTCTCATTCAGTGCTGTATGACAAAACAGAAGATGTTTTCTAAATAAACGTATTTATATACAACACTGCATGACCTTTAGATTACTCTTATGGTCAAAACATGATATGCTTACAACACTTTATTCTATACAACACTATGGACCCAAAGACAAGTCTCAGATACTTTTTTGTCCTTCGTAGTTTATTCAACGGCCTCCAGGTGGCGCCACTGGGGGCTGTAGGATATGCCTTTAAAAACATCATGTGGACCCAGCGCCGGGCAGGGTAAATCATTACGGTATTGACATATAAATTGCCGTGTCTTGTTTTGTGTACACAGCACGTAAAACTGGTGGCTATCCATTTGGGCCGACCTCTATCGCGATCCATGGGACCCCATACATAATACCTGGACTTGTATACGAGTGACTGGTGGCAGTATGGTTATTTACATGTATGCTTAACTCAGACCTCATAGCTCTCACCACCCCACATATCACCAATAGTGCAGTACCAATTCAAATACACCGCAAAAAAAGAAAGGTAGCTATCTAACATCCCAGGTACTGTCACTGTCACTGGAGCCTGTGGAAGATAGGGACTGTATGACTCTTAACAGTTACATCAAGGATTAAAAAAAATTGTTCCTGTTTTCTTTTTTCTTATTACCTGTGTTTAACGAGGGGTTAGGACACTTATGGATACCATTGTTCAACGATGGATATGGACTCGTTTAAAAAGAAACTTTAAAGGATCAATAATAAACCAGAGCAGGGCTCATTTAGCCCTTCACTATGCTGCATAGCACCAGATGCACCGATGCAGTACTATTTTCACCCTTGTAGTACACTTGCACTTTTCACAACATCCACAGTGACGTCATTATATCGCACCTCCATGGTAATCCAAAATAATTGGGTTGTTATATAACAGTAATTATATTAACTATGATATAGTTTTACATAAATTGGACAAGTATAATCGAAATATTTGCATTACGTCATTGACAAATAACAATTGCTTATATTTCGGATATGGTGGCATCATAGCATACAACGCCCGGGAATGCCTTTATGCATCATGCGTACTGTACCCAAGAATACCTCCAGGCATCATGGGGTACTACGCCCAGGAATGCCTCCAGACATCATGGGGTACTACGCCCAGGAATGCCTCCAGACATCATAGCGTAGGCAAAGGGTTAATCAATATCCAGTCATTCCATGGCTGTAGTCATTCCATATTGATGCTTGCAACCTCCCCAAACTGACAGCCTGTTATATGTCATTGTCAGACGTGCGAATGCTAAGAGGGTGCTCCACTGGCCCGACCGTAGGGTGTCTCTCCGAGTGCTAATTTCTGTGTTATGGAGTGCCACCTGAAGTGAACACCCGTTACCAACATCACACTTCTCACGACTAGAGGCACTATTCACTCTATCACCAGTCGTTTATCAGTAAAAGTACCTGTGGTGATAACCTACACACAAAAGTCGCATTAGATAGAGTAACTAATCTCCTGTAAGTACTTCCCCATCAGCAGGTGTTGTTTATGCTTTCATGAATGTCAGAGTTCACGGAAACCCTTGAAATCAGGGATTTTTTTTGGGATAAAACACATAAATACTGTCCTCAGTATTTAAAAGCCTTAATAGAACTTGTGTGTGTGTCAACCCCATATTATTTCTGGAACCCCATTTACCTGATATCTCTGTAAATGTGAACATTATTACTTCCATGATCTTCAGGGTTTTTCTTGACAAGCTGTCAATAGATAAAGTATGGATGAGAATCCCTGGAAAATCCCTAAAATCATGGGGCGTACGGGGGTGGCGTAGGGGTATGGTGTAAGGGGCGTGGCATATGGGGGTGGCGTATTGTGGGTGGCGTATAGGATATGGCATACGGGGGTGGCTATGGTGGGGTTTCGTGGTTTGGAGGTAGGCGTATCGAATGGGGGTGGCGTACGGGTGATGACGAATGGGGGGAGGGGTGGGGGTGGCGTAATGGGTATGGCGTACTAAGAGAAAACGTGGTTACTGAGCCCAAAGGGATGGCCGTTCGAGGTCTTTTGATGCCATAAATACGTCCCGACGCCGCTGGATGTGGCATAAGGGGGGTGGCGTATAGGATATGGCGTATGGTGGGGTGGCGTATGGGGGGTGGCCTACGGGGTATGGCGTACGGCAGGGCATGGCGTATGGGGGTTGCGGCATACTGGTCGGCGCTTAGTGATGTATATCGGGGAGCCAGTTGCAGGTGTTACGCTGCAGGTGGTCAACAAACACCGACATTCCAGACACAGGCGTGGCTACATATAAATGAGACGTGGCACACATTTGGCACGGAGAGTATCGATTTGTATCAGGCGTCTGCGATAAATCTCCAGTTAAACAGGAATTTATAAAACATGTGTATCCAACTGTCAGCCATTAGTTTCCTACCCAATGATTAAGTTTTGATAAGTCTACTTCATGGATCTTAGTTCAGTGTAAAAACTATGAAGTCGTTTGCTAACGAACTGTAGGTGTTTCTCTTGGATAAATACACAATATCGACTGGTTTCAGATAGATACAAGCGGGCGTATGCGTAGGAGTTGACGCGTAGTAATATCCGACCGTATGCGAGGATATCGCGTAGAGTCACCTCCCAGGAGCATACGGTCGTTTTTATCCGAAACCAGTCTTTATAGTATTTATTCACTTTTTCCAGACAGATGGTATGTGATATTAGATCGTTTTAAGGGTTGGTTCCAACACACAAGATATAGTGAGATTGGTCACGATTTGCTTGTCTTGCTCAATCTTGCTAGGTTTTGAATAATCGCAAGCATATTTGCTGTGATGCATGTCTGGTTAAGCACCTGTGACACGTTCTTCTCGCAATAGAGGGCGGTATGCCACGATATGTCGGAAATAGATCTTGAGGCATCATTGTGGTGGAGCATCAAATTATACACACAACATCGCGAAAAAGTACACAGATGATCGTGTGTGACGTGTCGCGGCAAAGGCGGTAAGACATATCAGGACAATTTAAGATATACCAACATATATAACATGGCAAATCCATCATGTTGGTGGAACCAGCACTTCAGTTATGCACTATTTTTCCATATGCGGACTCGGCGCATACAGCATATATCCATATGCGTCGAGTATGTCCATACGCACCCCCTATGTGTTTTCTGTGGTTACTCCTATTAGGTGGATAACAAACAGTACTACCAGGTAGGGAACTTGTGTCGAAATATACGCCTCAATCCTCGTTTCTTTACGTCCTCGCCTCATTTCTTTACCGAAGTAGGACGTTTTGTGCTTGGCCTTGATGTGACTGAGTAGTGGGTTCAAAGAGACCGGATACGAATGAATCTACACATGAAACTTTTTCACATCTTGTCAAATATATGTCAGAAGTTTCTTCAGACGTCCCTAGCAGGGAGCGGACCACACTCCTAACGACACGACCCTGCACTTATGTCAGTGGCCATACACAATAAAACAGAAAGAAAAAGAAATAAATTCAAAGAAAAAAACACTATTCTGTCTAGAGAGGCCACTAGTGAAAAGATCCAAAGGTGTCCTTTCTATTATGGTATAAAACTCACGATAGATTTTTTTTCTCATTTTTTTAAACTCATGATAGACATGTCTGGAGCTGAAGGGGAGATATGAATGGGCATATTACTAGCTTTATGAATTTGAAGAAGTTATTCTCAACTTATTTTCAGCCAGAGAAATGATCATGATCTGAAAATGCCAGACATGTTCCCTTTATAAGGCACATAGCTATTGTCTTATGGATGCGGCCATCTTGCCTCTTGAAACTAAACAAAGTATCAGGTGGCGGGTTCAATTATCAATGGATTTTACTTTTTGAAAAACAAATTTTCATCATAAACGATTTTAGCCTCGCCTCATGATTATCTATAGATGATGACAGCAGAAAATAATGGTTGTCCCCTGACTACAGTGGCAATATTAAACCACATGAAGGTGGAACTATCAATCACTCTGTGCTCCATAGTATCTGCTCTTGGCCAGAATCACCGCGGCTCCCTCAAGTGTGAAGCTGAAGGCTGCAGCCTTGGCACAGACAGGTGGTGGCGGGCATATTTGTGTTCGGGTTGGTGGTGTCCATACACTTGACTCTGTATGTGTATTTTACGTGGCAGATTTAGGTTAAAAGCTGACCAGTAAGTCTTTTTTCCCTTTTTTTCTGTGAATTTATATAGCAGGAAAGTTCCCCAAATTCTTCTTGTTTGATTATACCCCTGTATCTTTATAAGCCTTAAGGAGTTGATTTTATGAAATACCACCCAGTAGGTTTCTTTCAATAGTACATAAGACATACATGAGTCTTGGAAGTTTGTGCTCTTATATGATAAAAACTGAATCTAGTTTACTGAGGAAGACCCATTATCCAACCCCTAATAAAAACGCCATAGGCTTAACATGGGATTTGTTTATGTCACTGGGTGTGACATAAAGTGTTGTTTAAGCCACTACTTTCTAATACTGAAAAAATGTAGAAACGGGGTAGGATAAAATCTAGACGCCACTCGTTTGAGTTTGAGTTTAATTATGTCACTCATTTTGTTGGCTCCATAATGTCACTCGTCTTCAACTTGTGAAATTATGGAGCCAACAAAATGCGTGACATAAATAAACTCAGACTCAAACTCGTGACGTCTCTTTATATTATCTTTACTTCCTTAGACCTGTATATTAGGAAATAATAAAGAAGAAACCACCAAGTTTTGGTCAAAGTTGTCATTCTTCACGAGTTTGATGCGAAGTAATATGAACGAGGCGAAGCCGAGTGTGTGTATTGCCTAGTATTCAAATAGGTTGGAGAAGGATGACTATGACCAAAACGAGTCACTTTCTGTATTTATTTCACCCTGGTACACAGTATAAGACCATACGTCACCGGATATATGACATTATAGTCCATGGATAATGGACTCTATTTCACTATAGGGGCATGGAGAAATAGTTACCAATGTTAAGAGCCTATTGGACAAAAATACCAGGGGTGAGGTAAAGATGAAAACTTTACATAAAGGTCAGGAGGCCATACCTTAATGACTTGACAGCCACTTTTCACTGCCATTACAAATATCTAGAATATCAATCTACCTTACCCATACCTTTACTGAATAAAAATCCTGTCAAAAGAGGACAGATTTGTGGCTTAATGATGAAGTCCAGTGGCCAAGAACCAGTGGGTGGCTATGAGAATGCTGTTTCATGTACATTTGCCAATAATGGCTGCGGGGGCAAAGTAGTCGATTAGTGGAAGTAGACGGCGGACTGCTGGCCCGTACAGTCAGATTACACCATGCCCCGCACCTCACCAGTGTGCAGCATAGCATACACTATACATAATTGACGGCAGTCTAGAGGCATGTAATTATCATTGTTCACTTCTAGCTGGGCTGCGTAGCACGAGCTGAATATAGCTCTTTTCTGAACATTGTACTGACCAACGGGCAGACAGTTTGACCTCCGGGTAACCTTTTTAGTATGGGCCATGCTTGTAGTTAATGGCAATATTAAAATGGATACTATCACATACTGGTGTTTTTGTGTGTGTATGTGTTGTCGTTGTGGGGCGTTGTGAATCGGGGTAGCCGTGATGTGTATCTAGGGCATGTGTCACTCGACAGAAGTAAATCAATATTGGTTTGTTTTACTGTACGCTAGGTTTCGTCCGATTAAAGTTCTCATCCTTGATGGCGGGGTTCTTGATTAATGCCTGATAAGGAAATGCATTGAGATCCATAGCCGGTGACCATATGCCATGAGTTTTGGTTGCGGAGTATTCTCACGAGGCATAGTCTGGTGAGATTATGTAGAAAACCAAAATGAATGGTTTATATTTAGTGGCTATGGATCGAGTGAGAATTTATCTCCTATCACTGATTAATTGGCTAACATTTGTGACATCATCCCCCGATGAGTATTTTCATTAGACTTGCTCAAGTCTTTGATTATGAACAATCTTCAAATGAGTGAAGGAAATCAGAATAAAGTTCATTATAATATATATCCTTGTCTGACTGGCCGATGAATCTGTATCCCAGAAAAGAGGGGTAGCAGTCTATATTTCTATCTAAAATACTCCATGAGCGTTGAGTACGAGTTCCCAAGGTTAAGCTTATGCGGGAGAAAATACCAGGGGTGAGATAATTGCTGTACTTTATTCGTTCAGGATAAGAGAGGGGACCACGGTAAGATTAGGATATAGAACTATGACCAGAGGATAATAAGGATGTGGAAGTTGTTTTAAAACCATCTTGGGAACCTTGACCGTGATAAGCAGAGACTTGAGTGGAAATGCCATCCACGCTAATCTACATAGGTGACAACTAATACATACTGAACTGCAAGTCAAGCAGGACCAATCCATTGTAACTGAAACTATGGGCTAGCAAAATGTCATGAACTTGCATGGCACCAGGAATATATATATATATATATATGTTAAAGAATAATGATATAAATAAGATTTTTTCCCGGCTGTGTTAAGAAGTGTATGTGCCTCGTATTCTTAATTTTGATGATATAAATAATAGACAACGACAATACTGGTGTCGCCTTTCTATCAGAAATAGTTCAGTAACTGTTCCAATCAAACCATATTACAATCACGGTTAGTAAGAGACAAGGGTAGTTGTTAGATAGTATTCGTTATATATGAAGAATCTTCAAAAGACACTAAGGAGCGAAGTTTAATGACCACAGGTGAAACCAACACGGAAAACTCTGTAGATACTAAATTGCATTGAAGTTAAGAATGGCGTTTGTGTGGAGAAATTACGTGAATAAACTCCATTGCTCTTAAAAAGATTTTTTTTTTAAATGATGTGAAAGTGTGGCCTCCAGTCGGAATTCACACGCACCCTACTCATTAGTAGACACCGGACTGCATGTTATAGGAAAGTCAAACACCTTCATGTATAACTGGGGAAAAAACAAACAATGCTCAATCTCCGTGAGAGGCTCGTTGGAGAGTCGTCTGCCAAATTGTTAAAAGGTTCAAATTATACACGGTGATGGCTGCCAAAAAGAGAAAATGGCGAAGGGCGAGAAGAGAATAGTAAACACAGCTTTGAACTAGATGGCGGGCCAGTGGATGTCACCCCAGTTCGCAATCAAACGAATAACTTGTAATGACGCTGTGCTTGTGGTGTTATACGGAAACAGGTTTGCTGTGGCTGTACGTGATAGATACGCGGTAACATTGACGATCATATGAATCGATGCCAAAGGCAGAGGTCCTTCTAATCGTCAATTCTACCAAGTAATCAGGTTCAGACACAATATACGTGTTCTAGTATTATTATATACCTCAAAATCGAAATTTTTTACTTCGGATTTTGGACGATTTGTTGGGTTTCTCCACCATATATACCCCGTCCGCTACATACATATCCTGTACGCCACTTACGTGTGGTACGGCCACAAATGTGATATGGGTAGGAGCGGGCTGTATAGGTATGACATACAGCCACAGGTATATATATGATAATAGATGGAAACTTACGAGATGAAAATAACGATGCAAATAACTTGGTCCGCACTCCATCGAGTTTGACCGCGGAGTAATTCACGAAGCGAAGCGGTCAAGCGAAGATATCGCACCACCCCTTTTGCACCGCCTCCCCCCACTTGGGATGGGGTTTGTCGCCAACTTTTCCTTGAGACTTTAGAATATAACATGTTTATATTTTATCGCATGCGATATGTACCTTCTGGACGCAACTTTTTTTTATTTTTTTATTTATTGTTACTCTCATAACTTCCCGCTGGGAGGGCCTCCGTGCCTCATCCTAGCCCCTCCCAGCCACTTAACTAATCTCTTTTGGGGGAATTTTGTCTATTCTTGGTTAGGATCTGTATAGATGAACTTATAAATATATTTTTCAATATATACGTTTCTCTGACAGAAACAGATCATGTTTGAAAAAAAGTCATTAATGTATCACGAATGTGTCTGGCAAAATTATATATGAATTTTTCAATCTCAAGCTTATCTCAAGGAAAAAAAGTCGCAAATTGTACATTGGCCCTTGAGGCCTAAGTCCTACCACCCCCTTTTGGGTATGCCTCTGATGGTCGACGCTCTGTACAAATTCGCCTGAGACACGCAAAGATTAACATAGGATAAGAGGACTTAATCTTAATAAACTAAATCGTACAGTGTGTCTTCCACTAAGTCCTACCGCCCCGCTGTGGTCGACGCCCTTTGCCCTTGGCCTGAGACAAGCTTACGGCAAGGGAACATAATCGTTAGAAACAAAATCATACAGTGTATTTTCCACTTTACATGGAAAGGTAGCAAGTTGAGATATGTTCAGAAAATATTTGCTTTCTTCCGGTGACTGCACATGTATGAGTCAACATCGCACATGGATATTTAGTTTTCGCACGGCGCAATGGTGCGGCATGTGAAAGGGCAAAAAAAAGGCATGAATTTCCTTTTAAAAAGGGAAAGAATAATTTTCAAAAGATCAGTAGACGCTTCCCAGTATGAGGTCTTTTCAGAAGGTAAGACCCTTAAAAGGAGGTAACTGTTAGTTCCCATAGCAACCGCAGGACAAGCGGAACTCCTTAGAAACTCTGTAAGGTGACCTCATTTCCGGTAGTTTATTTACTGGATAAAACCTAAACCCATAAGACACATCATGCGACATCATTCTCCGTTTTTCTGTTGTGATTCATTTTCGGATAAACATTAAAAGGTCCATACTCCCCTCTCTGGGATGGGGAGTTAAATCAGTAGTTCAGGCACTGGACTTGAAATCCCAAGGTTGTAAGACTATGTGGATTTAAAAACAAATGCTGGTAGTTGGGTGATTTCTAAATTCTATTGAGTTTTGCAAATAACTCAGGATAATATAAGTTCCAAATATCAGCAAATAGAAAATGCAAAAAAAATGGCATGTCACTTCTATGGGAGGGCCATCTGAAAATGTAAGTGCTTAACTATTGGTGTCTATGAGAAAATGCAATATTTTGACTTTGTTGCTAAATGACACTGATGTTCTATTGCTATCTTCAAATAATTCTGAATCATAATAGTTGGGAACATGTACAAATGAGAAATGCTATAAAAATACTATGTCACCGTGCAAATTTCTACGGGAAGGCCATCTGAAGAAGGTTAGTGCATATCTATTGGTGTCTTTGGAATACTGCTACAGTTTCATGAAACCAGTTGACAGCACCAGTGTTAAATTTGAGTAGAAACAGGGGGCGCTTCGATACCTACCCACATTTGTCTTTAATGCTTTTTCCTCTTTTTACGTTGCAGGTGAGTTAGTGTTGTCCGGCCACATGGAAGCAGACCCGCTCAGCCCAGGCTACACCAGGCATAGACAGTGAGCTCTCATATACAATTCACATGTGATATACACTAGTGCACAGGGGTGGGGAGTTAGCTCAGTGGTAAAAATACTGGACTTGTAATTCCAAGATTGTGGGTTCGAGTTCCACTGCAGCCGCTCTTCTCCTTCACCCCAAGCAGTGGTAGATTTACTGCTATATCAAAGGTCAATCCTTCTCATATCATGGCTCAGTGGTGTGGGAAGTAAAAGAACTGTCACCTCGGTAAATGTGTAAAGGATGAGATTTATACCTAAACTCGTCCCAATGATTCGATCACCATCAAACCCAAAGTAAGTCTAATAGTACATATTGTACGATAAACTAAACAAATAAGCAAACAACAACAACAACATCCAATCACGGTCATGTAAATTCAGCAGAGATGGCAAACTTTCCCTTTTCCATGGAAATCCATGTTTTCATTTTCATTATATATCATTCGTTTTCCTTTGGTAAAACATCAATCATACAAATTGAGCCTGATTCACGACTGTAGAACAGTTGTTTAGACCTCCCAACAGACCCTCACTTCCATGCCATGACCGACACTTATGTTGTCCATGTTTTCTTGGTCTCTGAGGCAGCAAGTTCCACATGAAAAATATTTCATCTTTCTTTCTAACCCTTAACTGACATCCCTGTCACAGTGTGATGTTTATTTCCTTTTGCTTTTTTTATGTAATTCTCTATCCTTCCCACTTTTAGAACCCATCCTTGCATCCCACAATACATCATAGTATGCAGGGATATTGTCCAGCTATCTTGACCTGAATTGCACTTGAGGTATGCGGAATGAATAAAATAGTGTGATTTAGATAGACAGGTACCCATATTTGCTACCGTAGTGGAACCTGTAATGGCAGACTCACATGCGAACTCCACATGGGAAAGTGATGCATATGCCCTTGGCGTGATGATTACTGCTGTCACAAGAGATGGAGTTGAAGCTGGAGTGGCGGGCAAAATGCTCCTAGTCATGTCAGGAAAACATTGAGAAGCTCAACCCTGTATCCTAACCCTCATATAAATCTCCTACCTAAATTCATCTTATAGATTCAGTCAAACCCAAAGTAGGTCTAGTAGAACATATTTGACGTCAAACTACCCAAAGAAACAATCTCCATAGACCTAATATAGTGTGACTGTATGCCACGGTGATTCCATAGAATATTTATATAAATGTACCTGTAGTGAATGGCATTGGTTTTTTACAGGAACTGGGTGTGCATTGCGGAGCAGAAAAGTTATTAAAATGGGTTTTTAAACAATAAGGAGGTATATAGTAATAAGAAAACGTAATGACTGAGCCCGTATGGATGGCCGTTCGAGGTCATTTGATGAAAAAATGTCCCCCTGCCTGCGACGCTGGGACATATTTTTTCATCAAATGACCTCGAACGGCCATCTGTACGGGCTCAGTAACCACATTTTCTCATAGTATCTAGGGTAAAATATAAGTAATGGTTGGCTATTGATTCTACGATGAGCTGCTCCCCGGGATGATATGCAGGCACCCCTCTCATAGGATTCTCAAGGCTCTAAGCCTAATTCGTTAAGTATTCTTGTCCTATAGTGAGAGTACAGAATACGACTTAGAGAGTGTGAGATCTTATGAGAGGGGTGCAAATTGAGGGACATTTTTTTCATCAAATGATCTCGAACGACCATCTGTACGGGCTCAGTCACCACGTTTTCTCATAGTATCTATGGGTAAGATATAAGTTAAGGCCTTTCTCCACTGTGCGATTTTGGGGGGCTTGCGATCCTGTCCCTCCGGAGGTACAGGATCGCAAGCGCTACGTTCCATATAGCTTGCGATCCTGGGTACCGCATGGACCTCGGATCGCAAGGTAAAATCGATTCTGTGTGGAGACTACCCCGCTTCCGACTGGAGCGCTTGCGATCCTAGGTACATAGGTACGCCCAGTCTCAGACTGGGCGTACCAAATATCAAACATGTTTGATATTTAAAAACGCTTGCGATCTAGGGTACATGCGGTACCTCCAGTCTGAGACTGGTTGTACCGGTACGCCCATTCTCAGACTGGAGGGAAACTTGCTGTCTCCACTGTGTTTTTTGCCGCGTTGCGGTCCTGAAGGTACGCCCAGTCTCAGACTGGGCGTGCCTATGTACCTTGGATCGCACAGTGTAGCTTAATGGCCGGCTATTGAGCTGCTCCCCGGGATGATATGCAGGACCCTCGCACGTTGAGCAGCTCGGCAGGTGTGAATAATGCATAGACTCAGTGCCGTAAGCTCATGAATCCCCCGTGACTCGCCAATTCCTGCCATACCAGCATGGTGCAGTAAACTGTCCATATAGTAATACATGTCGACTTTGTTGTTGATTGAGATAACATGAACTACTGCTGGTGTCATGTCAGCGAGAAACGGATGGAAACAGAGTAACGTATGAGTAACTCTCTCCGAGGGGGATGTCGATCGTGTAACATCCTGCTACATTAAAAAAGACATTTAAAAACCCTGAAAGTAGAACAGGATCGAGGATAGGGAGAAAATAGCAAGTTAGCGTCGGCATCTGGATGTGGATTCCTGTCTGTGTACAGTAATTCTGAAGGAAACTAGGGAAGTTTACAGTCAGAGCTTGTATCCCATCCAGTAGTAATTCGCAAGGTGAAGCAGTATGATTTACCAGCAGTGGTAGATTTAAGGCCAATCCTTCTCATACCATGTCTATGTGGTGTGGGAAGTAAAAGAACTCTCACCTCAGTAAATGTGTAGGGGTGAGTTTTCTACCTAAATTCATGTCATAGATTCGGTCAAACCCAAGTAAGTCTAATAGAACATATTGGATGTTAAACTACCCAAACAAACACAAGAATTATGTAGCGATTCAAACGAGAAGGGATCGAGCTGTGAGCCTAAACTTGCTTAGATTTCTGAATTTATCTCACCCCTCACATTGACTAATTGGTCAACATTTGTGACATGATCCCTCATTGAGTATTTTTTCCAAATACTCCATTGGTGTTGAGTAATTACATAGAACGTCCAGACCATGCTGTACAAGTCACAGAACGAGATGCTAATTTACAGTATGTCCGGACCGAGGTGTTTACGCCGAGTTCCGTAGAAACGGTAAATTAGCATCGAGTTCTGTGACTTGTACAAGCATGGTTGGACATTATATATTTACTATATACCCGAAATTTAAAGAAAAATCAATTTCATTTTTCTTAACAACCAAAATTTTAATAAAAGTGAATGGGTAGGTAGTCCGTATTTTGGTGTACGGACCAGTGGTCCGTACAGTATTTTTATGTCATATACCGAAACGGTGCGTATTTACAGTAAATACGGCATGGGTATATAGTAAAAGTTCCCAATATTAAGTCCATGGAGAAAAAAAATATCAGAGGTGAGATAAATGGAAATAAGATACTTTTATGAGGTTGGCAAATTACAGATTTTGAGCATCCCAAATACGAATATAGACGAGTGACGGTTGTCAGGCCTGCATATGGATCATGTCTGGTGATGTGTACGTGAATGTGGTATCACTGGCAGATACCAGGTAGTGCAGGGATGGAGGCGACCACCGGTATGTTGATCATAGGGGCGCCTGCATACAGTCACCACTGCCCTGTCTGATGGATGGGCCCTGATGGCAAGCCGCTCACATTCCTCTTATCTCACCCGGAGATTACGAGCAGCTACATGTGTAAAATGCCAAAGATTGCAATTTATTCCAGATTTCCAAGTACTTTAGATAACAAAATGGGATAAAACTAACCCATAAATCCTAACCTTCTTGTAGTATGTGGTAACTGTTGTATGGAGTGTAGTAGTGTCCAGTTGTGGTACATTACTGCAGTTTTATTTTAGATGAAATGAATGATATACGGGTAGTAAATGTCATGTTCAAAATATAGGTCATATTGAACAAATTTATACTTGCCAGGAGTTACACCAGACATTAGAGTGCGGGATGTATTCAGATATCTATCACGTGATTTGGTAAATATTATACTGAGATACAAATAACATGGCAGAATGAGAGATGTTTCTTAATTCATGACCGTGCCATCAAGTCGGCCGGTTCAGAACAAGATAGCAGCTGCAGAAGCCAAAAGTAACCGTCATTTAGGATCATAAATTTGGGATACTCTCTCCGGGATGATACTACTGGTTGAATCAAAGAAAATCTTCAATTTGAAAAAAAAACAAAAAACCTGATGAGTCTGAGCCGGATGAAACCTTGTCTTTTCAACCCCCCTGTAAATTCATCACAGGCTCAAACCATTACATAGGCTTCAGCTTGTTTTTGTTTTTTTTACTTTTCCCTAATCACATCTATCTTGGGAGAGTGTGGACTGGATCTGATATCATATCAACTTGGTTTGAACTAACTGAAAGTTGTCATTAACAAGGTAAAATCGGCTTGTGCAGAGGTGTCTATGGCCAAGTCTCAAATACTTAAATACAGAAATCGTCAAAACAGAATGTAAAGATTATTTCTGAGTACATGACATTGATCCTACTTCGTGACTTCATGGGTGTGTTACAAAATCTGTGAGTTGTACACATTAACAGTGTTATGAAAGAAAACACCGGACAGGCAATGTGATATCGGTTCACATAAAAACAGATGGTACGCGAAACTCATCATTAATGTGTCCTCATATTGTTGAAATTGAAGTCATCAATCCTAATCTTTCTTTTTTTTCAATCCTATTCTATGGAAGAACGACCGTCTATGGTCGAGTGCAATAAAAAAAGTGAAATATTTTTATTGAAGAGAAAATGTCAGAAAAGAGAAGCTATCGAGTTGACGCACTGTCTCTTTCCATCTCAACACTATCCCTTTATATCTAGTTGATGTCTGTAGACGTTGATAATACCGTCAAAAGGTATCTATTGTCGGGCTTGCTGGTGTCGAAGGAAGACGCTAAACACAAGTCGCATCTAATTGTGTGGGGAATAATTATATTAGTCTCATTTACATCCTCTCCCCATAGCTCCGCCAGACCCACTTTGACTGCGGATTCCCCTGGGCAGAGTGACTAGATTTTGTTCAGAGTTTAGGATACGAGGCAAGAATACTTCTAATCACAAACCGGTGCTACCTTGATAATGACTCCTCCTCATCAGAACCAAACCGTTGCTATGCAATCTCTCAGGCTAGATTGTTGTTCAATGAAGCATAGCAACCACCCATCACTGTTTTGGCCACTCTCCAAACGCATTTAGGTGGGGGAATGGGGAAAGAACCAAGCAGATTTCTGGTGACAGACACTGTCACATTGGACAGAGGGAGGGGGAGGGGCTCAAAGGTTTTATCCGAATCGGGGTGGAGGAGAGAACAAAAATTGGTTTAAAATATAAAAGCGAAAGAAATTTAGCAGTAGGTGCTATCCGTATACAGAGCTGGCGGTTTTCCACTTTTCCAAGGAAATCCACTTTTCAGTAAATGAATTCGTTATCCTTGTGTAGAGCAAAGAAAACAGTATTCGAGCCTCACTCACGCCCATTAGAAAAACTGGTTTGAACCTCCCCACAGGCTCTCAGTCCCATGCCATAGCTGAAAATTACTTGGTTTTCCATGTTTTCTCCGTGTTCCTGAGGCAGCAAATTCCGCATTGAAAATATTTCCACCTTTTTTTCTGACCCCAACTGATATCCTGCCGTATATGTAAACATTTTAGAAGTGCGTGTTGGTTTTCAAAGTGAAACACGATGCATGTCCCCATTTAGCACACTCCTCATGTGAACAGGAACCAGGTAGTTAGCTAGTCAGTAATGACAGTGTGTGGCCTGTTGTGTGCTATAGATCTTTTGGGTAATTATGGTTCCCGGCACGGTCTTTCTGAAGATGGATAGACTTGAGCACGAATCAGAAGGAACAATATGTGTTGGTCAAAATTAAAGCATTACAGTGACCCAGGAATAAAGGATCCTCGTAAATGATCAATGAAGTTATACTCAATCATAAAATATGCACATGTACACACACGCAAATTTTACTATGCACATTGTCCACAGGCCCAACATGCATATACAATGCATGTATATTATATATTATCAAGAAACATCACAAAATTTCATATAATTGTTTATATGGCGTGAGTTATCTTTGCAGATTTTTTTTGTGTATGTATATTACATATTATTAGGAAACATCACAAAATTTCATATGATTGTTTATATGTCATGAGTTGTCTTCGCAGAATGATTTCACGAATCAGAGCTGAGTGATACCTGTAGCAGTAGACAACGCACGCCATGTAAACATTTATATGAAATTGGGTGGTGTTTAGATTTTATCCTACCCTATCAAATGTTTTAAACTTTAAATGTCACCTGTGGCATATAAATATCTTTGGGCATAACCCTGGCATACAGCCACACCATGTCAAGTCTATGGCGATTTATATGAGGGGTAGGATAAATACATGTATGTCAAAACGACAACGCAACTCTTTATATTATTAGATTGCTATTGTATTTTGAAGATTCCGGTAAGTGCTACTAGATATATAAATATATATATATATATATATATATATATATATATATATATATATATATATATATATATATATATATATATATATTTGGCCAATATCATACTTTCAGAAGGTAAAAATTTGATAATTATCCTTTTAAATCTCCATATCGTAGCAGAAATATAGACTGAAAACCAGTCACAGTTAATGTCAGGGACTTCTGCCACCCTCATTTCACTTCAGACGACCGTGAACACATAATCAAAAACATGCCAGGCTTTCATAGCCCAAGCATCACACTTCATTAAACCTTCATATAACACGACTTTCTCAGACTAGTTCGACCCTGTACTATAGTGAAACGATGCTGTTTGTGTCGTGCTATGACTACTATCCACCGTCCATGCTCACGGACAAGGATTGTAGGATGAGAGTAGGGGAGGAAGCGCTTGTCAGCGACATAACAAGGCCCAGCTGTGTCAGGAGAGGGGCCTTCACCCCCCTGAGGCACTGACCCCACAAATATACGGGACGGGGCCCGGGGCTGTTTTGATAAGGATGCTTCTGGTGAAGGAGATAGAAGAAGGTGGCCACTCCAATCCCTCTTCACGATCAATCAAGGTCTTCATCATTATCTGGTATTTTTGTCTACATAGACTTAACATTAGGAACTCGTATCCAACGCCCATGAGATATTTAGGAAAAATATCCAATGGGGGATTATGTCAAAAATGTTAGCCCATTAGTCCATGTGAAGGATGAGATACATTCAGGAACCTATGAAAGTTTAGGATCAGAGCTTGAGCCCATCTCGATTGAATCGATACGTAATTCATACGGCTTTGCCTTGTGAATTACTATGCGATTCAAACTCGATTGTATTCGAGCTCTGACCCTATGCTTTCATAGGTTTCCTCTATAATATCTCCTTTATATCTCGCCCCTGTAGAATTTGAGCCATAGGAATAACATCAGGAAAAAATACTCAACGATCACCCCGGTAAAGTGACAATACTACGTCACGGTCGTGGCGGAGTGAATATGAGATGACGTCATATGCGATTTACCAATCAACGTCCAGGATTTCAGAGAAGAGACAAGTCATCAGCATTGGGGATTTTTTATATGTTTGTAACTAGATTTGCGAGTAATCTAAATTATTCTGATATTGTGATGATATTTAATGTCATTAAAAGGAGTGAGATCAATCCATAACCGCACTCGAACCGAATTCTCGCTCCAGTACTATATAACTACCTACGTTCCTGGAATGAGTTACCATGTTGTGTCTGGCGTTATTTCTCCCTTCTGAAAGTACAGGATGACGCACGCCCCTTTGTGTCAACCTCGCGTACCTCAAGCAGGGTGCTTGTGGATTAATATGTCATCTTGCACTGCATATTTATGAGGTAAAGCACAATGGCCGATGGAAATACAATGTTACGTCAATACATGACTCCCATATACAGGCGCCATGGCTTGAGTAATACCTGTGCGGTAACTGCATCGCCCGCTATTCTCTCGCTATTCTCTTGCTATTCATCCTTTGAGCTGGTCAGTCGCTGATTGCCAGAAGATTGCCTCGCTGGTAACTCCCCCCCCGCCCCGCCCACACACACATACACACACACAGACAGACAGACAGACACGGTCCCGCCACCGCCCCCCCCCCCCCCCCCCCCCCCCACGCCCTATTCCCAACGGTTGTTCCGCAGAGACACGCGTATCCAACGCTGCATTCGAGTTCAGAAAATTTGCTTATACCGGGAACACACCAAGCGAGTGAAGGCAGCGATCTCTGAATCGCCAACACAAATTGGCGCAATATATGGGATTTTATTTCATAGGAATATCTCCTGCCTATAATTTAGCATCTTGGAAGCAATGATCAGGTGAAATATGAAATAATAGCTCACATATAGGCCTTCCCTATAGGCCTTCCCTTCAAAGGCCGATTCCCACTAGGGGATCCTTGCCCCAGAGACTGGTGCCCGCCGAGAGACGTTAGTCGCAGAGCGGGCGGGAGGGCATAGTGGATGATTAGTGGCCCGAAAATTTCAAACATGTTTGAAGTTAAATCCCAAGAAACTAGTGCCGTGATTGGATGGAGTAAAGTCGGCGACTCATGCCCGCACCATTGAAGCGCTGTAAGAGTAGCTGACGATTTTGCATTTTTGCATTCCCACTTAGCGGTATGGGAGATTCCTAGAAATGTATGCTTACAGTAACCAACTGAAGCCCCGCACATGCCTCAAAATCGCCAAGTGGGAATCAGGCATTACCCCTCCCCCTACACTCCACCTCATCCCACTAAATGAGACATACTTTGTTAGCAATATGAAGAGGGACAAATCCCTGTAAGAATTGCTATACCACGATATTGTTACTCAAGAGGGCTCGAGTGGAAGAACGGCAATGTTGCCGAACTCTGTGTTATTAATGTAAGATACATTATCCCTAACAAAAATTTATTTTAAAAAAACAAAAAAAAACCTCAGCCACTGGATACCTGAACTTGCTAGGTGAAGCTTACACACTGTAATGCATTTCGTCCTGTTTTAAAACCATTCAATGAATGTTTATAACTAAAGACTTGAGCACATCGACTATGAACTTCTGACTGGCTGCCAGTGAGCCACCTGTCTCTGAACTTTAGACCTACCACTGCTCGCCATAGTGTTTATTTTAAGACCACCAGCAAAAGCAAACTCTGGCCATCCAAGATTGAAGGCCTTGATTGCAAGTCAATTAGATCGAGCGGATGCATGTACCGCTTTTTGTACATGAGTTGAATTTAACCGGTCATGGGGATTTAACATATGCCTAGGAGTGGCATTACAGCTAATCGGTGAATTTGCTTTGTGCTAATTATGTACTTTCCACTTATAAAATGAACACTGGTTCTTGATACGAACACACAGGCTGGACTGCCAAACCAGACGGCCAAATCCATTGCTTCAGCCAATGAGCTATGTCCCCTAGGTCTTGACGCATTGCCAGAATGTTGCAGGTTACACTGGCAGTTTGCTCACTTGACGCCCACGTATAATTTCCCTCGCGACAGCTAAGATGATAGGTGGGGGATAATGAGTATACATGTTAAAGGGCTGGCTCCACCAGCACTATGGATTTGCCGTATTATATATCAGTATGCCTTGTTATATCTAACAGTGTCACTGTATAACTTACCTCCTTTGCCGCGATACGTAGCGCACAATGATATGTGTATTCTTTCATGATAATGTGTGTATATTTTGGAGCTCCACCACCGTGACACCTCACGATCTATTGCCAGACACACCGCAGCATACTACAATCTATTGCGACAAGAATTGCAAAGGTGCTTTTAATAATCATACCGATGCTTCGCAGCGAAAATGCTCGCGATTACTCAAAATCTGGCAAGACTTAACAACTCAAGCAAATCGTGACAAATCTCGCTTTATCTTGTGTGCTGGTGGAAGAGCCCCTTAAGCACACCAAACAACGTTTATTTATTTGTGCTGATGGGATGGGCGTGCGGTCAACAGCTGGGTTTCACTGAAGACTCCCGTGAGGGTGGTCGGACGAGGGTTGGGTTCCGGAGGTTTGGTGCTAGACTTGCTCAAGTCTTTGATTTTGAACATTCAACAAATAATAACATTAAATTAGGATGAAATGCATTTTAATATATTCTCTTTCCCTGACCGGCCCAGGAATCGAAGACTTATCCGAGAGGCACAAAATCTCCTGTAAGTGTCCCCACTCATTCGCTCCCTGTAACCCCACACTTGCTCCTACCCCTCCCTCAGTTTCCTGGGTGTTATGTTATCAGAGCAATAAATCTCGCCTGTGGTAATTTAAAATCTCGACTCAATGTTTACAGTTTCAAACCACAGGCCCGCCAGGAACAGAGGGTACAAGTTGGGGGGTAGATATGCCAGGTCAACTAAAAAGTAATTTAATCTGGATGTGCCAATCCAGATATTTCTGGCTATCACTCTCCCAGTAGATATTCTGACCAGTTCCAAGGATCTCTGCATGAAGAGTGTTGGCGCAAACAAGCGCCAGAAACCAGACACCATTACCGATTGTACCAGTCCCTGTATCAGGGCGAAGAGGGGTGGAGTAGGCGGAGGAGATAAGGGACTGAAGCGAGTCTAGTGTGGTGCTAGACTGGCTCCAGTCATTGCATCCTATGGCTACCCTTCTTGCTGGGATATAGGGACTGGTACAATCGGTAATGGTGTTAGATTTCTGGCGCTGTTTAGCGCCAGTATTTCCAATACTCTCCATACAGATATCCTGGCCACTGATCAGCATATCTGATGGGAGATTGATACCCTCTCACTTTGATCTTAATCAGGTCACAGTCAGGAGTAGGCGAAATTTATTGCTATGATAGCACAGGCGGCCAGGGAACTGGAGGAGGGGAGGGGGAGGGGTAGGAGGAGGTATAAGATTACAGGGGCCATAAACAGGAGATTCTGTTCATAGTGGACAAGCCGTTGATTCATAGGCCAGTCAGAGAAAACTACATAATAAAATGAACTTTATTCTGATTGTGATTAATCATTTAATGAATGTTCATAATCAAAGACTTGAGCAAGTCTAGTATGGTGCGTATGGCTCTGATGAGGGTGAAGGTAGTGGTGGAGCGCAGAAGGGGGAAGTGTTGGCCGCCGATGCAAGGGCACCAGGGTATTAAGGGCAGAAGTGTCTGCCAGAAGCAGGAGGTAAAAGTGGGGATTAACCCCTAGAGATACCAAACAAAGACCACCAGAAAATACCACGTCTGTCGAGGGTAACAAGGCACAGAGTGATTGCTAGTGCCTCCATCATCCGCCAGGAATTGTAAGATAGCACCACTGTAGTCGGTGGGCCACCAATGTTTTCAGTTGTTATAATTTATAGATAATATTGAGGAGAGGCTCAAATATCTCTATGGCAAGCCCCAACAAAAATCCATTGATAACTAGTGTTTTGGATTGTGTCGGGGGCAAGATGGCCGCCTCCATAGTACAATAGCTATGTGCCCTATAGGTTTCCCGCAGTCTCCCACCCACAAAGGTCTCAAAACATACCTCAAGACAAAGACAGAGGGAGGCAATAGCACTTAGTGAGGGTAATGGCCATTTACTCCGTGCCATTTGTCATGACAGTTTCCATCGCTAAAGATTTGAGATTGATTGCCTGCTTGAACGTTTTAGAAGGACTATAAAAATGCGACCCGTTGTGGGTGACGTGGTGCGGTGTTTGAATTCTGTGCCGTTCCCGGCTGGTTTCTGGCAGACTCTGCCGTATACATGTTTATCGGCCGGGACCATGCGGCCGTCTTCCGGCCAAGGCAGGAATCCTCCATAGACTTGCTCAAGTCTTTGATTACGGACGTTCATGATTAGATAAAATTATGATAAAGCATGTTGCAGTGTGACTGGTCCATGAATCAAAGACTTGTCCATTAAGAACGAAACCTCCTGTAGATGACAACCCCAGCCGCTCCCTGTAACCCTACACCTCCTCCTACACCTCCCCTTCTCCATCCCCAAGTTCCCTTGGTTAACCAGCGCCAGACAGTGGACACCATGACCGATATGACCAGTCCCTGTATCGAGGAGAGGAGGGGTGGAGTAGTCGGAGGGATACAGGGACTGGGGCCAGTCTAGGATCCCCACAGAGGCACGTCGTGGTATTTAGTCTTTGGCAGCTGCAGACCACTCAGTCCTCATGCCAGGAGGCGGGGCCACCGGGGGATCTTCCAGGGAGGGAGTTTGGTGTGAGGAGAGGGTGGGTAGGACCTTCACCTTGACCCCTGGCGGGTTGAACCTAGTGGGATCAGAGGTCAGGGGTCATAGATGTAGGAGGGGCAGATGAGTTTATCTCACCCCTGGTATTTTTCCCCATAGACCCTATTGAGGTATCCCAGAATTCAGTCTGTTTACAAGTCCCGGTGTGCACTTGTTACCGACGTTGTATTGTGATAGAACCTTGAACCGTAACTCGAAACTATTGCAGTTTAACGGTTTTTATAAATCTTCAAATGGGAAATCCGATGTCAGAAATGGAAATTTCAGCTATTTCTACATATAAACCCGAAATTATATTCAGGTTCTTCAAATATAAATGGGAAAACTATAGTTCATATGGTCATGGTCTGCCCAGTCGGTCGCGAGCGGAACTTGTATTTACCCTGGGCGATAATAGGGAGAATAGTAACCTCTGGAGGGCGTATAGACTTAACATTGAGAATTCGTATCCAACGCCCATTGAGTATTCAGATGTAATACTCAGTGGGGGATTATGGCACAAATGTTAGCCAATTAGTTAATGTGAGGGGTGAGATAAATTCAGAAACCTTTTCAAGATTATGGCCGGAGCTTGATCCCATCTCATTTGAGTCTTGTCAATTACTATGCGATTCAAACTTGATGGGATACGAGCTCTGACCCTAAACTTCTAAGGTTTCCTTTATAGAATCTCTAGGCAGCGCGACAGAGTCATTGCTCCTAGAAATGTGCAAAAGCGTTGCTCCAGTAGTATCGGATCCTGTCGTCTAGTATCGTTATAATCATGTTGTATCGCTACCTTTTACAACACCGCATTTTCACTATCAAAGGTTTAAGGTTCATTAGATTTTAAATTGAATATATATGGCGACATAGTAATGATGCGATCCGCAACAAATCTGGAGCAACGATTTCAACCGCGGACCACTATTCTGCGATCTGCAAAACGTGGAGCAACGACCCCCAGGGGAGGGGCATGTTAGTGGAAGGATATGTGCACGTGTGTTGTAGCAGGAGGAGGAGGAGGGTGGGGGTTAGACTTGCTCAAGTCTTTGATTATGGACATTCATTAAATGATTAAACACAATCAGACTAAAGTTCGTTTTAGTATATGTATCCTTCTCTGACTGGCCCATGAATCAAAGACTTGTCCACTATGAAGAGAATCTCCTGTTTATGGCCCCAAACCACTGGCTGTAACCCTATCCTCCTCATACCCCTCTGCCCTCCCCTCCTCATATCATAACAATAAATTTCGCCTGCTCCTGACTGACCCGATTACAATCAAAGTGAAAGGGTATCAATCTCCCATCAGATATCCTGATCACTGGCCAGGATATCTGTGTAGAGAGTGTTGGAAATACTGGCGCTATACAGCTCCAGAAATCCAACACCAGTCCCTGTATCCCAGCGAGGAGGGTAGCCATAGGATGTAGGGACTGGAGCCAGTCTAGGTGGGCGTGACTGGTCAACTGGAAGTAACCAAGGCCGCTAACTACTCCAAACAGCCAGAGGAGTGTGCAGTTAACAAGCTCCCTCTGCCGTACGATGCTATGAAAACAGGCCCTTGACCGGTGTGATGCGAAAATTGGTTACCCTCGGAAAATCTTGTTTTATCCCCACTCAATACGCGCATGCGTCTGGACACGCTCTTCCGGTCAGATTTCACGGATTATTCGACATACTATTATTTTGATGTGATTTTAATGTAAATAACTGAAAAGAATAGTATTTCACCATGAGATTACATGTCGTGATATGTCGTAATATGCTTAATTTCGGCAAATTTTTCTCTCTCCAATCGTGGACTTCAACATTGCGCATGTTTGCGCATGCGCACCAGATTCTAGTGGGCGATAAAACAAGATTTTCGCAGGGTAACCAATTTTCGAAACACACAGGCGAACGGATTTCATAAATTAACTCAGTTTAACACCGGAGTTAACAAGACCTTTCCTTAATCTCCAGCCGAACTTGGGGTTAAATAAAGGTTGCGGTTCATACAGAGACCTTCACTGGTGACAACAAACAGTCCGGTAGCTCTGATGTCTCAGTCAGGAGTCGGCATTCACTCAGACAGATGAGTGAGTGCCTTCATTGTACTGACGCATTTTGTAACGAGGAAGGAGGGACTGTTGAATGTGCCTTCAGGGACGGACAAGAAAGATACTAGCCAGTGAAAGAGTCGCGGTTGTCAGGACGTGTCTCAAATTCTCAGATCATCGGTTTAGCGTTACAGGTACACCAGGAAATACGTATACAGCAGACATGTTAACACAGGATCAAAAGGCTAGAGACCTAGCACTATATTTAAAGTACCAAGGATCTACCATAGAGTGCATGTCTAAATAATTAGCAATCGTACCAAATACTATGTATTTTTTTTATCTATGAAAAAAAAAAGTATCTATTTTGTTAGGGACCACACCCGGTGGTTTAGACTTAGGGGTGTTCGCCTCGAGCATTGGAGATCAGGGGTTCAAACCGTGGTCGGGTCATACCAAAGACTTACTCAAAAATGGTAGCCACTGCCCATTTGGCCTAACACCCTCCATTAGAATGGGGAGTTAGTGGCTAGGGCCCGAGTGGAAGAACGGCTGTATAGCTGAATTTGGTGATTGTGCAACACAATATTCCCTTAATAAGAATTACTAGAATAAAAAGTAATAATAAAATGCTTGGCTAACCAACTCAGGCACAACGAGTATGTTTCAATGTCTTTTGTTGATTTACTGACGTGTCCTAACGGAGATATGACTCTATGAATACTAATCTTGAATATAAGAACATGTTTGAATCATGTCCACACAAGCTCTCAGATTTCATACTTAATTGTTGGTAACAACAAGCCAACGCCACATGGTCCCGTGTTCGGGGACCACTTCAACTTAGGAAGGAACATTCAAAGAATTCTTACGTGTGCTAATTGGTGTCCGTTCGTTTTTTTCCCCCGGAAATACTTCCTGATGTCGCAGGCAGAGGGATGTATTTCCGGGAGTCACAGTGTGCACGAACATTATTATTCCTGCACCCCTAACAACAGGCAGTAATTGATAGACATTCCCACACAGGTATATACTGATATACAGGTATATAATGTTATACCCCAGTGCAAGCCCCTGCAAGATTAAATTTCCAAATTTTTAGGTTTCTTGAAAACAGATGAAGATCTGTTTTAAGTGTGACTAAAAAATTTTTTACTCGGTCTCTCAACATGCCGATGGAACATCTCCGTATAAAATTCGTGTAACTTGATACTAGCGTGTAGCCCTTTGGTAGATTGCAAGGTTACTCGCTAGATAGACTGGCTTCAGTTCCTGTGTCCTACCCACCTATCCTACTGTTGCCTACCGCCACCGCACGCCCTCCTTACCCCTCCACCTACTCTCCCCCTGGCCTGTTTGATTCCTGAGCCAGTCAGAGGAACCTTACACATTGCAATATATTTTATTCATTCAAGTTACGTTCATAATCAAAGACTTGAGCAAGTCTACTGGCTAGACTGCATGCTGACCAGCGGGGCCGTTCTTTTATTTCCAAATTCCACACGGAAGGGTTTGACAGCTTTATGTTCACCTTCCCGCCGCCAGGGGTGCGCAGCCGTCAGGTATCCTGGTGGTCAATCTCTGAGAAGAGGGCTGCAACCCATATAGCTGTCATCACAGGGTATGGAGGTGGTGGGGTATAATTATTTATCTCACCCCTGGTATTTCTTCCCATAGACTTAACATTGGAAACTCTTACTCAACGCCCATGGAGTATTGTAGATAAATACTCAATGGGGAATGATGTCACAAATTTTAGTAAATTATTCAGTGATAGAGGGTGAGATAAAATCTGAACCGCACTCGATCCATAGTCACTGATGATATCTCATTCATTTTGGATTGCTCCGTAATCAAAACTCGTCACATATTGTCAGTCGCTATGGATCTCGATGCAGCTCCTCATTTTTATTATTGAATTTACCGAAGAACCATGGGAAAGTGTTCCTATTGAGAGGATACCCACCGAAACAAGTTTGGATGGGCCACAATCGTCATCGAGGCGAAGCTGGTCAATTTCGATTTCATACTGCCTGACGCCATAGGCGGAAGGCAGTATGAAAACGAAGACTGACCGAGAACGAGAACCATATCGTCTACAGTCAGGATGTTTGCTTATTATTATATACCTTTAATTGGCGAAAAAAACCGCCATTTTAATGGCATACAAAGTCGCAGTCACAGCGGGCACGAACATTATTATTACTGCACCCCTTAGTAGCAGTGGGCAGTATTTAATAGACATTCGGGCATAGGTATATAATAATAGGTGGGTAATAAAACAAAATATACCAAGATATAAGACGGCAAATCCATGTGTTCAGTGAGTCGGTAGTGTCTTGGATACACCATGGTGCCTCATCCCGTCAGTGGATATCTCCGGCGCATTGTAAGGGCTGGAGTAGCTTGAACCTGTCGTGTGGCACCTGCAGTACGCCCGGGACAGCGGACTGGGCTCCGGGTTGAGAGGGGTTAAGGCCGGGGGTGGGGACAGGCTGAGGCCGTAGTCGTGTTGCGTCCGTCTGGCCGTCAGCCAGGTCAGCCGAGGTCACATTGATCTGACATAGGTGGCGCCACCAGGCTGTCACATGACCAGAAGCGCGTCTGTCTGCAAGACGCCATGTTCTTCTCGACCTTCATTAAGAGTCGCGGAGAATGATGTGATATGACAATCAGACAATTTGGAGAATGAATGAGTAGTGGAATTCAATGGAACAATTCAACAAAGTGAAAACTGAAGAGTGGCAACGAACTGAAGTTTTAGGAAAGTTAGTTATTCAGGGTTTTCTTATCGGGAAAATAACGGGAAAAAGAAAAAAATTACTCAAAATCCAGTTAAAAAAAAGTTTTTAAATAGGAGCAAGTATATGACCACATAAGATTATGTTGTGATTGATAACCAATGTTAAGATTTCTGAACGCATACAAGCTGTACGAAATGTCTTGAAATCTGGAAATAAACACTGCTCTTTAAAGAAAAAGGCAATTCGCGGTGAACCTAATTAGTCCTCGGAAGCCTCATGAGGTGAATAGTGTCAGGAAATGTGATGAATTAGGTTGGGTTTTCATTTATTTTTAATTCGTGTGTGTTCTGGGAACGTGGTTATGAACTGAAAGCTGGCATAAATAAAGCAATTGATTATCGGTGGAGGGATCGATCTTAGGGACATCTGAAACAAGTGAAAGAATCTACCGCGGTTTGGTTTGTTTTTCTATTTAACGTCCCAGGGGGCCCTGAGGGTATATAGGGACTAATTCATGACTCAGATTCTCTCGCTGGTTTTATACCACAAAGGTGGTGATCGAATCTATGAGATGAATTCAGGCAGAAATCTCCCCCCTACACATTTACCGAGGTGAGAGGTCTTTTACTTTCCACACCACACAGACACATATGAGAAGGTTGTATGCTCTAAGGAGTTGACGCGTAGTAATATCCGAGGGCTAGCGAGGATATTGCGCAGAAGCAATTCCAAGGAGCATACAACCGCTTTTACCAGTATCTATTGTATTTATGATCCATCTTGACCTGAGAAGTGGCGTACTGATATTAGTTCATTTAGGTACACACTATTTTTTTCATATGCACTATTTTTCCGTTTGGCCAGCTTTTGCAGCCCGGAACATACAACATACCTGTATGCTTCGGGTATGTAGATACACACTCCCTCAGTGTTTTCTATGGACACTCTGCATTAGGTTGATATATCTGTATGCTCCGGGTATGGGGATACACACTCCCTATGTGTTTTCTACAGACACTCTGTATTAGGTGGATATATCTGTATGCGCTGGGTATGGTAATACACCCTGCCTTTGTGTTTTTTTATGGACACTTTGTATTAGGTGGATATATGTGTATGCTCCAGGTATGTAGATTCACACTCCCTATGTGTTTTCTATGGACACTTTGTATTAGGTGGATGATAAAACCGTTGCGGATGCTGAGTACAGTGCACAGTGGAGAGTTGTGTTCCCATGTGGGTGGATTTCGATGCTAAGTCGGAACTCTGTTATCGCTCTCATTCCCTAAGCTGCACTGCCTCCCAACTCAGACAAACATGAACCTAGTGACGCCACATTAATTTTTATAAAATTATATAAATTTGGAATTGAATATAGAAGAAGTATGCAAATGATATTAACAAATATACCTTAATTTAAATATGTTTTAATTGGTGAAAACCTATATCTCATATGAATGCTATAGGCACCCACTGCACTGTGAGGCCACACCGGGGATAACTCCTCGTCTTGGTGTGAAATACTGGAGGTCATTACAAGATGGCTCGAGTGTGTAAGTGGTGAATACTGCGCAATGCGGTGGGTAGTCCCTCAGCCTGCCAGTCATCGGTCACACGGCCAGCTCCACCGAGACTAGAACCATCCAAGATGTAATGCCTTTGGCACGCGCCTTTCTCTTAGACATGTCCAACCTTACTACATTACCTCCATGGTAATGGATTTAAAACCTAGCCGGGTATTTTCCCACCGATAATTACAAACCATCCCGAGGGGAGTTACTCTACCCACTCACCGAGCCACATGTTTATGGCTGAGTTAGAAGGAAACTCATGAGATGCAAATAACTCGGTCCGTACTCCGCCAAGTTTGACCGCGGAGTAATTAACAAAGTGAAGCTGAGTGAAATATGTAGTGGTTAAAGGAGGTGCAGTGCTGTCCAAGTTATTTTCATCAAGTGGGTTTCTGATTTTATCTCACCCCTTGTACTGTCAGGAACGTTATTGATTAGTGAAATAAATCACCCAATTAGTCATTGAGTATTGGGTACATTACATTCATGGCCATGGAGTACAAGTTCCTAGACTTGCTCAAGTCCTTGATTATGGACAGTGTGACTGGTCCAGGAATCACCTGTATCGAGGAGAGGAGGGGTGGGGTAGGTGGATGGATACAGGGGCTGGGGCCAGTCTAACGAGTTCCTAACTTGAGCCTATGGAGAAACATGCTGGGGTGAGATAATGGTGAGATAAGAGTGACACAACCATGAGGGTCTGTCAGTATGAGTCTGACAGACTGAGTCACTGCGAGTAGCTCAGTGAGTAGATTGAATGCTTCTCAGCGGAAGATGCGTAGTGGAAGTGGTATGAGGTGCGTGGTATGAGGTGTGGGTGGTGTAGGGTGTGGTGTGAGGTATGAGTGGCGTGTTGTGTGGTGTGGTGTGGTGTGTGTTGTGTGGTGTGAAGTGTGAGGGGTGTGGGGTGTATGGTGTGGTGTGTGGTGTGAGGTGTGTAGTGAGGGGTGTGCGTGTGTGGTGTGAGGTGTGTTGTATGGTGTGTAGTGTGTGGGGTGTATGGTGTGGTGTGTAGTGTGAGTGTGTGGTGTGTAGTGTGGGGTGTGGTGTGAGATGTGGTGTGGTGTGAGGTGTGTGGTGCGAGGTACATGGAGTGAGGTATGAGGTGTGTGGTATGAGATGTGTGGTGTGGTATGTAGTGTGGTGTGAGGTGTGAGGTTTACAGTGTGAGGTATGAGGTGCGTTGTGTGATGTGTGGTGTGAAGTGTGTGGGGTGTATGGTGTGATATGTGGTGTCAGGTGTGAGGTGTGGGGTGTGAGATGTGTGGTGTCAGGTGTGTAGTGTGTGGTGTGGTATCAGGTGTGGTGTGGTGTGAGGTACGTGGTGTGTGGTGTGGTGTGTGTTGTGAGGTGTGTGGTGTGAGATACATGGAGTGAGGTGTGTGGTGTCAGGTGTGATATGTGGTGTGTGGTGTGTAGTGTGGTGTCAGGTGTGTGGTGTCAGGTGTGTGGTGTCAGGTACATGGAGTGAGGTGTCAGGTGTGTGGTGTGTGGTGGAGGTGGTGCACTGAAGTGATGCACCGCGCCGCTATGTCTATAATGAACCTCCAGGATCCTTAGACAAAGGTCATTTGAGTTTACTTTTGCCCTTTCTTTCCTCTCCTGACTTTTTAACCTGCTCACGATTCACTGCTTTGCTAATCGACTAGAATATGGTTTCAACCTTAGAAAGAGTGCCATTCGCTGGCTGTAATAGAGATGAACTGCCGAATAAACAGCTACAAACGATGTCTTATATCTGCGTTAGCCTCCAGCTGGTGTTTATGGTATACAGAGTATCAAGCCATGAATATCATGTGGTTATTTATTCAGACACTCACAGCTCCACACCTCACTGTATATCTCTTAAGCCGTGCGATCACAAGCAGATATATCAGAGTTCAGGGAAATCTCAGAAATCAGGTAATTTATTAAGAAATATATTGTCATGACTATTAAAAGCTTCAATAAAGCCTGTGTTCAACCCCATAAATTGTTTCAGGGTTTTTCCCTGACAAGATGCCGATAGATAATGCATGGATGAAAATAGCTGAAACCATTGCTCTGTTACCACTGTGCTACGAACCACTTTAAATGCATAGCTAACACCAGGAACCAGCTTCATACTACAATCTCCCATGTACATATTTGGTTTAATATCAATAAGACATGCAAGGTAGGGCTCTGCTTGGAGAACACAGACTGTAGTACTAGGAGACACACTTTTCATCGTGTTTGAGTTCCTGGTAGGCTTCTTCATTGGGTCCAGTTGGGGAGGAGGGTTACTTTTTCCCAGGAAATAACTCCAGGGGTTTTCTCCAAGGGCTGCTGACATCCCTTGTTAATGGAAAACTGAGAAATATTATCAGTACATTAACTCAGCCGAGAATGAGGACACGTTTCGATGACTACATAGAAGCTCAGTTGAGCTGCTCAGTGTTTTCAAAGTCTGAATTACCTTTCTTTAGTTTCTCATCCAACTGAAGTACATGTGTACGCATATTTCTGTTTAAGTTAAAGGCACATCGGACAATTTACTTTGAAATACAAAACCCATTCCAGTTTTCTGGTGATTGAATATGATGATCTCCATGTGTTGTAGAACACATATCTATCTCAATAACCGGGGGTTACCATGCTAGTTTTTCATCTAGAGAGCAATCCTTCGTTAACTGCAGCGATTTTAAGACTGCGCCGATGATTCTCCCCCTCCTTTACTTGTTCATGTATCAGAAGCGTCAGAATGTAACGATCAGACGATGTGCGGTAGGGAGGAGGGGAAGGTTTACTACTAAGGAGGATTTGTGGTGTGCGAGCCGGCCCTGAACCGGCGACCTCCGCCGCCAGCATCGATCTGCCTGCCGTTAAAAATGCACCTGACGGGGACGGAGGGCGGAGGGCAGGGGGAAGATCCATACACCTGGGCAGGACGAGTGAGGACGCGACTATCTCAGCACCACTCGGGGATAAGGGATGCAGCGTTAGATGGTGGAGCTGGTAGGAGCAGTGAGAATTCAATCACCTCCTATTGTTATATACCTGTGTGTGGATGTCTTGTCTAATACGGGGGTGGGGAGTTAGCTCAGTTGTAACCTCAACGTTGTAGTACTTTGTGGATTCGAGTCCAACCCCAGGAGTGGTAGATTTACTGATATAACAAAGGCCAATCCTTCTCATACCATGTCTATTTGGTGTGGGAAGTAAAAGAACTCTCACCACGGTAAATGTGTAGGGGTGAGATTTCTACCTACATTCATCTAAAAGAACCTTGAGAAAGTCTGGTAAGGACCTATAATGGTTGACAGGACGTTAAATCGAACCAAACAAACAAATAAACTTGTCAGATACTGCCTGCTTCTAGGTGTGCAGTAATAATAATGTTTGTGCCTGCTATGAGTGTGACGATGATTTTTCATTGATTTGAGGCATATAGTTATAAGCAAAGGTCCTTGGTGTGGAGGAAACAATTCTCGTTTGCAATTAATCGTCGATTTTACATGGTCTTCTGGCATCGGGCCGTATAAAATCGACGACTGACCTTGAATGGCAACCGTTTCATCCACAGTTATCTAATATCATTAGGTTCGGAGATAGCATAGAGCTGAACGAATGCTGGTCGCGGCAGTGAGTGGGTTCAGACTTGTAATGTGAGGTTCAGAAAGGGAACAGTCGTAGTAGAGAGCTGTAGAACACTCGCTACAGTGAGGCAGTATCAGGGGGACCTAATCTCTTGGATTCTGAGTGAAATATCTAGGTTAGAAGAGGGAATCAAAAGCTAAGAGAAGCCATTTCAGAGATGGGAAGGTAGAGAACCCATCTGAGAGAGGCTGCAAAGGGCTCAGGGAAGCCATCTCGTAGAGACAGTACATGGATCAGGGAGGTAGACCTGGGTTTAACCTTGTAAAAGAGGGTTCTCGGAGAGGACACATGTGTCAGAGAGGATGTATTGAGGTGAGAGACACAGGGCTGAGGTCAGATCAGTGGGGATGCACAAAATGAATGCAGCATAGCACCGAGGCGCTGGGAGGGGAGTAAAGGGGGGCGTCCACCAACCACGACAAGGCTACGACATTGGCTTTCCGACAAGGTCCACGACAGCTCTACGATTGGAAGCCTTGTGGTAGCCTTGTCGTGGTTGGTGGACCCCAGTTCCCGACAAGAGGCTACGACAAGACCACGACAGGCTGCGACATGAAGCTTGTCGGGGGCCTGTCGGGGGCCTTCCGACAAGGCTACGACAATATCGAACATGTTCGATTTTTGCTACGACTGGACCTTTGTCGTGGAGTGTTGTGGTTTCCTCGATATCACTGTCGTAGTGTGTCCGAACCATGGGCGCCTTTTTTACGGCAACCAGCAACTTCTACGACACGCCCCGACACCGCTGTCCCGACACTGCTCTTCTCACGACAAAGTTGCGACAAGGCTGCGATTGGAACTTTCATGTCGGCACTTGTTGTAGCCTTGTCGTGGTTGGTGGCAACCCCCTTTAGGTCAGTTAAGAACACATCGTAATCCCAAGGTTGTCGGACTTTGTTGATTCGAGTCCCACTGCATCCACTCTTCTCCTTCAGCAGTGGTAGATTTCCTGTTATATTAAAAGGCCATGTCTATGTGGTGTGGGAAGTAAAAGAACTATGACCTTGGTAATTGTGTTGGGTAACATTTTTACCTGTGTTATCTCATAGAATCAATTACCATCAAACCCAAAGTAAGTCTAATAGAACATATTGAAGGTTAAACTACCCAAACAAACAACAAACAAACAAATCGTCTCAGATAAGGACCACCTGGCTCAGAAAAGCTGCATAGAACATTGGCAGGAACATTATTAATCAATGAAATGACTCTCCTAATCAGCCATTGAGTATTGGGTACACTACCTTCACGGTCGTTGAGTACGACTTTATATAGGGGAAACTTATGGAAGTTTAGGGTCAGAGCTCGTGTCACATCGAGTTTGAATTGCATAGTAATACACAAGGCAAAGCCTAGCCCATCACCAAGTTAACTAGTGGGAATATTTTCCTCATAGATCTTTTTTTCCAAAATATCTCATGGGCGTTGGATACGAGTTCCTAATTTAAAGTCTAAGGAGAAAAAATACCGGGCTAAGATAATGTCACCGGTGTTTTTTTGTTGTTTTTTTTTGTTGTTTTTTTTTGCAATCAGTTTTTATTTTTCATTTGTTTACATCATTTGTTCGAGTTTTTGGTCCTTATACAATCTTAAATCTTTTCAACGTTTTCAAAAAACACAATAAACAATTCTAAACAACAAATTCGTAATGATGTGGTCTTACCAATGCTCTTTTTTTTTTTCTTCTTTTTTTTTCCCTTCCCCCCCCCCCCCCAGATTTCCTATCTACATGTGTGTTTCTGATTTTATCTCACCCGTCTACATGATCAGGAACATTATTAATCAATAAAATAACTCACCCACTTAGCCATTGAGTATTTGCTACCTTCATGGCCGTGGAGTACGAGTTCCTAATGTTAAAAATTCTGGACTGAGATAAGATCAGGAACTTTATTAATCAATGAAATAACTCACCCAATTAGCCGTTAAGTTTTGGGTACACCACCTTCACGGCCGTGAAGTATGAGTTCCTAATGTTAAGCCTATGGAGAAAAATACCAGGGGTGAGACAATACTATCAAGAAACGTCACGAAATTTCATACAGTTGTTTATATGGCATGAGTTGTTTTTGCGGAATGATGCTGAGTGATATCTGTAGCAGAAGACAACGAAAGCCATATAAACAATTGTATGAAATTAAGTGACGTTTAGATTTTATCCTACCCTGTCACATATTTTTAACTTCATATGTCACCTGTGGCATATAAATATTATATGGCATAACCGTGGCATACAGTCATTCCATGTTAAGTCTATGGAGATTTATATGGGGGGTAGGATAAATGCGCTTCACTCACAGAGGGATTCTCCCGGCAGACCCCGGCGTGGCCCCCCCGCCCCCGCCCCCCGCCCTGCGGCGCCCTGATCCCGCCCGGCGATCAGGTGATGATGACGGACCATCCCCGCGCGACCCCGGCACGTTAATTACCACAGTGAGAGTCCCGTTCCCGGCCTCGTCAATTAACCCTCTTTCATCCACGTCCACTGCGCGGCCCGGGCAACCCTTTGATCGCCGCGAGCTGAGATAACCGACACCAGTTGGCACCGGCCGATGATGCCCCAGTTACAGCGCTGCTGCAGCGACACAGAGTTTTGGTGTATGTGAATTAGGGCAGAGATGAATCTAAACAGGTCATTGTTATTAGTCCTGTCAACCTCCGGAAATCATGAAGAGGAAACCAATAAGTTCTGTTTCAAATCGTCATTCTCCACGAGTTTGATGCGGAGTGATATGAACGAGGCGCTGCTGCTGCGGCACAGAGCGAATTATGGCGGGATGAACGTATCAAGTGTCATGTATTCCTCTGGAAGTCAGACTTCATTCCTCATGCTGCTCGTTGTATACGACGGCTTCATGCAGTTTTATGATCTGAAAGGGAAGATGAGATGTCTATCCTTGAAGAACTCTGTTTTAGTCACGCAGGGGATGAACCTTAAACAGGTCATTCTTATTAGATGCCATGGAGTCCTGTCAACCTCCGTAAGTCAAAAAGAAGAAATCATCCACTTTTCATCAAAGTCATCATTCTCCATGAGTTTGATGCGGAGTGATATGATCGTGCGACAGCCGAGTGAATATCACATAGCGTTGAAACGATTTGGAGAAGTTCAGAACAATGACTTTGACCAAAACGAGTTGCTTTCTGTATTTATCTCACCCCTGTACATACTAAAAGAATGGACGACACACAAGATATAGACCATAGAGAACGGACTGCAATACTCGTAGGGGCATGGAGAACGAGTTCCCAATGTTAAGCCTATGGGACAAAGATGCCAGTAGTGAGAAGAGCCTTCATTGCTCATGCTGTGGGTTGTTGTAGCTTCACGCTATAATCTGAAAGGGAAGGTGAGATGTGTTTCCGTGTAGAACTCTGTTTTAGTCACGCACTGTTTACCCCCTCTTTGCTCTGTTCATTGCAGCAAGAGGCAGTCACTGGGAACTGAATAGGTGCCAATAGTGGTGTACCACTAATGGTACATCAACAGAGCAGCAACTGGGGCCCGTTTAATAATCTAGGAAGGTACATGAAGACCCTTTTCTGTATGCCATAGAGACCCAGGGACGATGTGGGTCAATTTTATTCAACACTTATGGACGACCTAATGGATGGCTAATATTGTCTTAGTGAACAGACTTGAATGTTATTACACAATAACCCTTGTACGAGTTATAGAAAAGAGTCCTCATGTACGATCCGTGATTATCAAACGGGCCCCTGGAGTCTTGTGTTATATGGCACATAGCTATTGTGTTATGAAGGCAGCTATTTTGCCCCCGACTCCTACCAAAAACACCAAGTGGCGGGTGCAGCTATCTATGGCTTGTTTTTTGGGGGGTATTTTTTCAGGCTTGCCATAGGTTCTATTTTTAGCCCATTCTCACAATTATCAATGGATTCTAACAGATGTTAACAGCAGATTGACCCCCCTACAGGTGCACTATCTTAAATCTCCTGGTGGACGAGGGTGGAACTAGGAATCACTCTCTGCCCTATAGAACTGTGCGTTCTCTATAAAATGATGTCTGAATTAAACGTATTGTCAACTCTATGTTAGTCTGGTGCACTTCGATACGAGGTCTGTCTAGGGTGCTTCTAGTGGAAATATTGACGCTTTTAGTGTTACTTAAACTTCAAAGAATGCACCCGGTATGTAAGGAACAAATGCCTCTAAGGCACTGATCTGTGCATACGGAATGCATATAAGCCTGCTCTTTTATTCCGCCGAGAATAGAAGCCGCGCTCAGGTACAATAAACCACAAAAACCAGAAGCCAAGCACGCACCCTATTGTCTGGGGCCAATCTCCCAGCAGATCTTTTGCGGCAATAGCGCTTACTGATCTCTGTCTCAACCCACAGCTGGTTCCCCGTGGAATCCACTAAGGACAATCGCAACCAGCCAACATTTCAGATTCAAAGAAGGGAACTGTTTAAAGTTATGAAATTCAAACGACTTATACATTATAAGTTGTGAAATATAGGAATGTTTAACTGAGCTTTACAGACAATACAGCTCTTTCTTTTTCTGTTTTTAATCACTTTATAATATGAATCCACTTTGAATTAGACTGCCCCTTTGAGTGAGCACCAAAGCACATGTGTTATGTTGCCAAACAAAACCCTTCAACACATGAGGTGCTTTCCACTGAAGAAGTAATCCCTAGGACTATGTCTGATTTGGCATAACAAATAACCAAAATAAGTCTATATCATTTACCATATAATTATGTGCATCTCTATTTACAAGTAAACCACAAAAGAATCCCCAAGGCGCTAAGAATTGAGGATATTTTAGAAACTGGTATATAGGTCAGATTTGGGCCCAAGCAGGCAGGTTGGGGCAGAGATATAAGTGGCCACAGGAAGTAGAGCGCAGAATCTCTGCTGGGAGAGTGGGGCAAGGCGGGGTTGGCGTATAGGAACGTGGAGGGTTGTGGAGCCTCATGACTTATTCAGTGCATTTGGACCTGGGATAATTCCTTCTACAAGCACGCCCATGCCTGTGATGTCACGCCACGGACCCACAAGATCCATATCCTGGGGTTCAATGACTAGGGCTCTGCATGTGGCTTTTAGCTTCTACAACTGTGGCTCTTCCGAATTTAGATCTAATCCTGGGAGAATCAAACCAATCAACCGATTAGAACTCATTATAAGGATTGCCTCTAATTGGAGAGGTTGTATAGATTCTCGAACTACACGACTAAAGATCCTGGATAGATGTGGCCAGACAGGTCCGATAAGTATATCTTTGAAACAGTTCCAGATACTGTTCCAAAATAATGATATAATTTCATGTATATTATTTAGATTTACGATATTTTTCCTCTCTCCCGACTTTCATCCCTGATATTAACTGATTAAGAATGGTTATAGAGTTTGTTGATGTTTAATCTAATGGCATAAATCATCAAACTTTGTTAGGTTGTCCCTGCCTAATATGTTCAATTGAAAGTATCTTTCTGTTTCTTACTGAAGAATACTACAGTAATGGGGGCCACTGTTAGGTAATTGTTTCCTTGTTTCTAATAGAAATCCAAACATATGTAAGTCACACTTTAATACAGAGCAGGTATAATCATATCTGTGTTTGTAAAGGTAGCTGAAACTCGCAACACTTTAATTATGACAATTCAAAATAGTTCATGATGTTTATCAAAGGCTCAGATGGGAGTATATAGAACAAACAATATGCAATTGTGTTTATAAATCAATTGCTCAGTTGGAAGTATTATATATAAAGAACACGTAATATGCAATTTTATCCCACCCCTTATATAAATCTCCATAGGCATAACTGTATGCCACGATTATGCCATCAAATATTTATATGCCACAGGTGACATGAAGTTAAAAACATATGACTGGGTAGGATAAAATCTAAACGTCACTCAATTTCATATATTGGTTTACATGACATCATTTGTATTCTACTATAGATATCATTCAGCTGCATTTCATGATATCATTCCGCGGAGACAACTCACGCCATAAAAACAATCATTTGAAATTCTGTGACATTTCTTGATAGTATTTACAAATCAGGCCAAAGGCCGTTGGACGCATTTATTTGCGGAGGCGATTTTCATGTGTGGATTAATTCCTATGTAGACCTAGTGATGTGGAACGGACTCTGGGCGCCAGAAATGTTTAAGCGGCATATGCACGACTGGATTGCCATACAAACGATTTGTTCGGAATGCTAATGTTGCATGCCTCGCAAATAGCCGCATGGGGGATCGCAGGTTAATTCTGCCCTGTACAAATATTCACATTTCGCTTGACCTCTACACCTAGTGGTAGTATTTGCAGATTTATTGTCTCGGCTTACTCACTGCACTCCTTTTTGATATAAATAAACGAACGTGGTGAAGATATTTCCTGTTAGGAAACTGGTATATTTACTGTCCTTTATAGTCGATATTGCCAGAAATTAAATGTTCATTTTGTATAATGTTTGTTATATGGATATATCAACATCTGACAAGTCAGTTCTTCCTGCCAATTGTAGCGTCCATGGAGTATATCATTCATTAGAATGCTAAAAAAAAAAAAAACTTTTTTTTTTTCTTCAGAAATCGGAGCCCCGATTTTATCCCAAAATATTTTTACGGTTACAATACTGCTACAGCCTCGTCTTCACCAAAATATTATTCATTAGAACTAAATCCCAATAGCCCTAAACCATAATGTTCCAATAATTACTGCAATGTAACTTGTGTTGTGTAGAAGATTGTTGTTCTTTTTATTTCTAAGGCCACTCAAAAAAACAAACTTGTTTCTCATCACCGCGCGCATCAGAAAAAACGATTTTAGAAGATTGATTTTTTTCAAATAGATGAACCTTGATAGAAATTATGAAAGGTATGTGTATTTAGTATCAAATTAAAGCTCCTGATGTCAGGGATGCATTAAATGTATAGCCAGTGAAAATCTGGAAACCCTGCATAAGCAGACACCCCGCGCAAGCAGCCAGTTTGGCCCAGATCGGAGGGTGACCGTTTATGCGGGGTTTTACTGAATGTCTGCCATCTTTGATATAGCAAAAAAAAAAAAAAAAAAAAAACCGCCCTCGTCATATTTTTCATGGCTTGGTGATGAGAAACAAGTTTGTTTTTTTCAGTGGCCTAATTGATTGTACTAGTTTAATCTGTGTAGCCACTGCCGGAAGTGCAAAACCCCTCAAACCTTACTGAGGCATCCAGGCAGACTGACTGGTTCCAGAGTCTACAGAGCCTTACTTGATCCGCAGAATAAACCAGTGTAGAGAAGACAGAGCCATTGTTATTTCATGAACCAGTCATCAGATGGTTGACACTATGGAACCACCATTCGGTGGACAGTTCCTGTACTGTGGCTCTTGGTACTTAGGAAATTCAACTCACCTTCAAAGTTTTACAATGTCATCTTTGTCTCTCTTCACCCATCCCAGTTTAAGATGAACTAAACATAAAATATATCACATGTTTTGTTTTCACATGAGAGGTTTTATACACATGTTTGAAAAAGGCTAGAATTGCGACAGTGTCCTAAAATATCATCACTCACTTACTTTTGCTCCTCCAGTAGTGAAGAATACCTATTTCGGGGCAAGATGGCAGCCCCAAGGGAACATTACTCATCTGCCTGTCCTATACCTATAGGGCACAAAGCTATGTTGTGGTGGAGGGAGCCATCTTGCCCCAGACATCAAACAAAACACCAGTTATTAATTGATTTTATTCAAGATATATATTTTTTTTGCTTGCTATAGAGGGGTTTAAGCATTATCTCGCGATATATATATATATATATATATATATATATATATATATATATATATATATATATATATATATATATATATATATACATATATATATATATTTGCTTGCTATAGAGGAGCTTTAGCATCATCTCATGATTATCAATAGATTATAACAGCAGATAATAATGAGTTTCCTCCGGCTACAGTGGTGCTATCTTACAATTCCCTGGCGGATTAAGGCAGAACTAGCAATCACTCTGTGCCCTATACCCACCCCCACATCCACCCCCACCCCACCCCCACGCCCGCCTCGTTGGGCGCTGTGGTCGGTTTTGCGTGTGAAACACCCGTTTAGAAATCAGGAGCACACATTATAAATTATGCAGACCCTGGTGGTCTGTTGAATGGGGGCCGTGTACAGTAGCCCCAGTGAGTTAGTTGTGAAAACTAGTTTGTATGCGTAGCGCCGGCAGTTACGCTATACTCAACACCCGACTACAACTCAATTACTCGTAATCCTTTCCTAAGTGGAACATAGAGCTACAATTGACATCATACATGATTTCCTAAACACACAACGGGATCAAAACTGTCTGTTTTGGTGATCACATCTAAAAATAAGTCCCCATGTAGAAAAAAATAGATCACTAGACATTAAATTTTTACGTGTCTGTTGCTGGATTGTTGTTATTATAGATGAAATTTGCTGCTAATTTGAAATGAAGTCCTTTGAAATTACTCTCATTATTGGTAGGTGGGGACGTGCCTGTTGATAATTCGTTGCCCTAGATGTGGAGTGAACATGTCCAGGGGTCTGTATGGTGTATGGGATGCTCCATGCGACATGTCAGTGGGACTAGGTGAATGTTCTGTGGAGATTGTATCAAGATTCATCTAATTTTCCCAGGAAGATTCGATTGATCTTCTAAAAGTAGACATCAGAACAGCAACAATAAAAGTAGACATGGGAGCAGCAACAATCCAGTAAATGAGGATGAAATATTATAAGAGGGAAACTCATGAGTTGAAGTTAACTTTGTCTATACTCCATCGACCTTGATCACAGAGTAATTCACGAAGCGAAGCTGGGTGAATTACGTAGCGGTTACACGAGGTGGAGTGCGGACCAGGTTATTTTCATCGAGTGGGTTTCTAAATTTATCTCACCTCATATACATGATCAGGAACATTATTAATCAGTCGAATAAAATAACTCACCCAATTAGCCATTGAGCATTGGGTACACTACCTTCACGGCCGTGGAGTATGAGTTCCTAACGTTAAGCCTATGGAGAAACATACCTGGGTGATATAATAAAATAGATTCCACAGTGAGCAGGGAAACATTCTTACATTCAAAGGGTTAGAGGACTGGCAGAGATCCAAGTATGTTAATACCGCGGTGGATTGGCGTCTAAGTTAACCCGGAAATGCAGTTGGCTTTGAGGAATAACGTGTCTGGGCTTACTCATCTTGGTCAACATGCGGAAAATAACATGGGAACTGCAGTTCAACAGTACAGGAACATAGTTCTATTGTAGGGTCCCATCTATTGTATGGGAAAAAAACCCACAAAAAAAACTTAAGGGCCGAACTCACCGGGATACCGATTCACACCGACTTGCCTTTAGCCTATAAAACATCGACATTTGTTCCCGATTCATCCTGACTATCGGCTCGGTGAGAATCGGGAATAAAATTAGGATGCGCTCTACGACGCACAATTGAATTTAATTGAATGATCGTTCCTCATGTACGATCCTTGATTATTAAACGGGCCTTTGATGATGATATGGTAATTGTACGGTTATATCGTTCCCTGTGGACGTCTCTGTACGGTTATATCGTTCACTATGGACGTCTCTGTACAGTTATATCGTTCGCTGTGAACGTCGCTGATGACAACATGGTAACTGTACGATTATATCGTTCGCCATGAACATCGGTGATAGCGACATGGTAATTGTACGGTTATAGCGTCATGGTAGAATTAGTGTTCACCCGTGACGTGTCAGTCTGCATTCTCCCAGAACCTTGTGTTGATCCAGGCACTGCACTTCCCAGCAGTTGTTTATTATCATCCACACACTGACTCCTTAGTCGCCGGCATCATGCTCCTGTGACTTGTCTTCCGCTCCGGCAGGCGCATCTGGAGGCCTCCCAACGCAACATGTAAGGCTGCTTATGATTGGATATTCACCCGAGGGGGCTCTATTTATGTCCAGACCGCCAAATACAGGGCACAGCTTGTGTGTCCATCATAAATGTGGCCTGTGGTTGAAGGCGTGGTCACTGCGGGCGATATTGAGGGACTTTAAGGCACCCGGTGCAGATTATGAGATCTACAGAGTCCAGTTTTCTTATTATACAAAGAAATCCTTGTTTTCAGTTTCAGTTTATAAAATTCCTTGTTTTTGTTGAAAACAATGAGAGAATAAATTGGGTCTCATTCACACCAATAAACATTGGTTCAAACCTCCCCACACACCCCATCCACATTCCATGACCAAAGACGATGTTTTCTCAGTATTAATTCCACATGAAAATGAGTTCCTCCCTTTTCATGACTCCAACTGACACCCTAGGGATATATACGTACTATAGACCCTATTGAGGTATCCCAGAATTCAGTCTGTTTAAAGGTCCCGGTGTGCGCTGGTTACCGACGTTGTATGGTGATAGACCCTTGAACCGTAACCCACAATCATTGCTTTTTAACGGTTTTTATAAATCTTCAAATGGGAAATACGATGTCAGAAATGGAAATTTCAGCTATTTCTACATTTAAACCCGAAATTATATTCAGGTTCTTCAAATATAAATGGGAAAACTGTGGATCATGTGATCGTGGTGTGTCCAGTCACTCGCGAGCGGAACTTGTGTTTACCCTGGGCGATAATCAGGAGACGAGTAACCTCTGGAGGGCGTATGGATCTGTTTAACCCCTGAGGTTTCCCTGTTAAATCTGCAGTGAAGTATACACAAATAGTTGAAATAAAGGTGCCCAAACGATTTTATTTAACACTTTGTTTATTAAGCAGGAGGGAGTCTTTCAGATAACATATAATACAGAATAGTGCCACGTCCATGGGTCTTAGAAATATATCACATCACAATAATACAGAGGAATGTAACATAGAAGAGGAAAAAACAGATAAAGGAGAAAATTAGATGATATCAGATGATTAATCATCAATATTTCATCGCTTCACTCAAGTAATCACAAATATACATCCAAGTATTCTTTAAACTCTTTTATTTTACTAGACTGACCTTCTATAGGGAACTGATTCCACGTTCGCGCACCTCCCCAGTACGGACTATTTTGATTCCCTTATCGCTGAATACATTTTAAGTTACTTCATCTTTTAAGTAGCCCAGTTGCGGTAGGGAAACCAAACTCCTTCGTATCGCTTTCTTTAAATGTGAATTCCTTTGGCAGTGCCTTATGAATAAAAGAATGACTGGCGGCACCTGACTCTGCAACTGACGTTGGCGCTTATTTTGCAAGTCAGACAGGAATGCCCTTCAGCCATACGGACTTTGCGCACTCGGCTGTAGACACAACAAACGTTAACATGGGATTCCCGTGTCTGAGCTCGCAGGTAGTTTACTACCTTAGGCCGAGACTGTCGCCAAGTTGGCATCAAGGCCAGTCAGGGAACAATAAGGGTTATGAGTCAGGTGGAACCTCCTGGAATTCTCGGAACTTCAGTAGTCTCTATTTGTTATTTAACCCCTGGTATTTTCGTTTCGTAGGCTTAACATTGGGAACTTGTTCTCCGTGCCCCTACGAGTATTGCAGTCTGTTCTCCATGGTCTAGATCCTGTCCATTCTCTTAGTGTATATAGGGAAACTCATTTTGGTCAAAGTCATCGTTCTCCAATTTGTTTGAATGCTACACGATAATCACTCCGCATCAAACTCATGGAGAACTACGACTTTGACTAAAACGTGTATGTCCATAGGCTGAGGGGATATAAATAATTTAACCTCATTCAAATTTATAATAATAACGCAGTCATACCTGCGTCAAACAACAAGAATTTTATGAGATAAATCATAATGAAAATGCTTGAATGACTAATAACTGCCACGATCATGACATTTGGAATTGCACCAAGTGGAACGGACCTTTGAGTTATTATTAATGTGAGTTGTATAGTGCCCACGCTTGTGTGTTTCACACGAGTATAAACATGTATATGTCAGCTTGCCAAGACTCACGATGTGATTGTGATTTTATTATCCACATAATACGAAATCTCTGCATTACACATCTAGAGCCTACAGATCGCTACTGAGTAGCATACAGAAGGCTGTAGGATATGGAAAAGCTGGGAGAAAAGTACCTTTGCATGCAGAGTAGTCTATGAGAAGATCAGCGGCTATTTTGTCTTACCTTTGATAATTCATATTTGAACTGCTGACTGATGAATACAATATTACTATGATTTTGATCAGAATTGTCGTATTCTCCTCGCAGTTGACATTACGCAATATCCTCGCATTCGTTCAGATATTACTACACGTCAGCTGCGCGGAGAATACGACCATACAGATCAAAATAATGGTAACATTGTGTGTCATATGTATGTCCATTTGGTAGTGACAGTGATGTGATAGGGTACCAGACTGTTACGCTACGTCACCAGACAGAACATGGCCCGGGGACCAGAGAACTGTAAGAACGCGTCACCGGGTCACTTCACTTGAAATACTAACAACACTCACGTAGGTCTCTCTATCTTCTATCGTCACCCATCACCGGTGAATCTACAATCAGTCGTGGATGTTGAGGATTGATTAGTGGGTCTTTAGAGATATAATAATCATCTCAAGGCTAGAGCTTTTTGATGAGCAAAGTTAATTGAGCCGACCTTGTCAACATCCATTGTTGTTTCCATGATTTATGACGCCCATATCATGATTCACGTCAAGCAGGGTCAATTACATGTACAGCTAGGCAATTAGGTTAGAGACTAGTTACTCACCTTTTACCATCCGTCGGATACAGAGCACCCATTGAGGATGTATGAGGACTCAGTAAACCGTTATTTAAAACCTGCCAGATACCACAACTGTGGTATACGGATTCAAATCCATGGTTTACGGTCTTCAAAACCATGGTATACGGGAGACTAAGCAAGAAGTCCCTATTGCTATGCCTTTTCATGTGGCAATTCCTGGTTTTGATTTATTAGATAAGATGCATAATAAATACAGCAAACGATGGTTTTGTAAACTGGCAGCTCTGTAAACCACTAGAGGTTGACTTGACGTTATAACACTCGCTAACGCTTGTGTATTACTACGTGTCAATCTCTCGTGGTTTACGGCCGCCTGTCTACAAAACCATCGATTATTATCTATTTAGTCTCTGCTTTATAATGCTACATACAAATTACGTATACATACAATGTGTAGGCTACAAACTCACATGAATATGAACGGGTCTTGCCTCCAAGTTAACTGAATCCCATGTTTAATGAATGGGTAAAAAATCTGTGCTGAACAGGAAAGCGCTACATGCCTGCTAATGAGACAGATTATGCCTCCCCTATCTTAATTGGGATTACGTTTTGATGGGGCAATAAATCTATACTGGGAAAAAATGCACATCCTTGATGATTATTCATGAAGGTCAAATGCCATTTTAGTTAGTTTTATCAAGGTCAAATGAGACGCCATTGGTTAAGCAAACGAGAATCTATCGTTTTAAACTGATTACTACTCAGAGCTGATATTGAAAGCATATTAACGCTACCAATATCCTGCCATGATAGATTAAAATGTCCATATTCACAGCTTGCGCCACTCTTTGGGTCTAATTGTGAAACCCCATCTTCATAATCGAGCTCGATATGTAACTTTCATTATCCTCTTTGACTTGTTCTAATAATGAATTCATTATGGTGGCAGTAGTAATTATATGTGGGCTTCATCACCCACCGACCTGACTCCCTTGATAGTATATGTTATGAAAACTCTTTTTTTGTTTTCCTCATTAAGATCCTGATGAGTCCAAATCAGATGAAACCTTGACTTATTTCCCACCAGAACTGTTAAATCTGACAGATTCCCATCAAGAAATATGCTTGGTAAACAATAATTCAACACCATATTGTGCTGGAGAGTGAGAACACACCGACGGTTCCCATGGTGGCTTTTGTTGTTACACAGGTAACAATTGTAACCTAGAGACAGCATAGCAACTTGGTGAAAGTGACAGGAAGTTGTCATTACCAAGGTAGCATCTGGTGTTTTTACTATGTCTCATTAAGCAGGATTATATTGCTGTTTACAATTATGGCATTTGAGCTGCAATTGCAGATTTAGCCAATGAAGTGCCTAACAGAACACATATGTGAGAATTATGTTTTGTAAGTCATTTTACTGGTCAGTTCCCTGTTGGGGTTTGTGTTGTTAACCACATGTCTGTATCTATTGACTTGTCCTTATGCATATCCCAGGGGGATTGCCATTTTAATTACTAAATCTTGTTAGTGTTCCTGTACCTCTAGTGTCTTTGATTTGTCTGTTATCAACTAGCTCCCTAGATTGTGGTCTTTCTGAGTGTTTAACAGAGGATAGACAGACTGACAGATAAGAGGGATACATCACTATTATAACATATACGATGCATTTGACAGTTAATGGGCTATCCTCAAGGTCTTGACAATTATCCGAATCCCCCAACCGGCATGTACTGCCTTTTGCTAGGCGACTACCTTCACCCATCACTCTCACACCATCACTAATACACCATCTACCACAGCCGTTGTGATTCACTCCAGGCCCCACCAATTCACACTCACACACAGAGTGGCAACACGGCACTGGGAGGGTCATGTTTTAGGGAGCTGGTGGGATAATATTTAATCCGTACGCGTGTAAATATTACCAGTTGTGTGCCCTCGGGCGGATAGCTCGCCGCTACAGCTGCAGCCAGACTCTGCGGTTTATGAGGCTCCCGAGGCTGGGACGTGCTGCACTCATATATATATTTGGAAAATGTATTATGTTGACCTATGCAGCAGTGGGGCTCCTGTGATAGGCATTTAGTGGGCGGATATGTAAATTATATGATGGCATATATTGCAATGTGTTCAGTTGGTCATTTCCGGTGAATGGAATATAACAATTTAAAAAAAGAAAGAAGTACCATAAATTAAGTACCAGACGTGTGTTATATAACGAGCAAAGGACATGGAATACTAGCTCACCTTCCACGTCAGCTGATAATATAAAATATTATGCACATGTCATAAGACCTTACTGTATATTTAGTGTAACGTCACGACTTCTAGAATTACGTCGATATTGACATCAAGTAACAACGTCTGTGGCCTAAAGGCCCGTTTCCATTGCCTGATGAAAACGGTGTAGGTTTTTTAAGTTCTCCTAATAGCTCATTTCCATTGGCCATCCCTATATATACGGTCAGGAACCACCAGCGGACCTTTAGCACTGCTGGCGCAAAATTGAAGCACACCATTAGAAGAAAAAAAATCTGAAATTGAAACGGGCCCTATAGGCGTTCTCCTATAATTCTCATTTCACAGATTCTATGTCTGTAGCATATGGCTCTAGCCTCTGGGCTCTAACCATACACCGGCGAAGCTGTACTGATGCTCTGCCGCAGAGGGACTAGCTGTATATACGAATATGATATGTTGACACGGCATGATCATTACTTCCTCGTCTGTGCTCGGCCCCCATACACCCAGCGGAATGTGGCTCCAAATTGAACCTGTCATAACCGAAGCACGCCGTGGCCGTGGCCGTGGCCGTGGCCGTGGAAGATCTGCCGGCCGACAGCCCCACGATCCACAGCCTGTGAAATCATTCACACCCTCTCCCTCCACCGTGTGAAAGCAATGCATATACACATGATGATAACGGCCATACGGCATGTAGAACGTGTAAGGCGGTGACCGGTGAGCTGGCTGGGAGATAATATACGGAAACAGGCTGACTGTGTCCGTATGCCAAAACTAAATGAACTAATCTCGGTACGCCACTTGTCAGGAAAAGGTGGATAATAAATACAATGCAGACTGGTTTCAGATACAAGCGCTTGTATGCTTTTGGAGTTGTACCTGCGCAATATCCTCGCGGGTGCTCGGATATTACTACTTGTCAACTCCTCGGAGCACACGACCGCTTGTATTTGAAACCAGTCAATATTGTGTATTCATCTCACCCCTGGTATTTTTCACTCAGCTGTCGCTCGTTCATATCACACCGCATCAAACTCGTTGAGTATGACGACTTTGCCCAAAACTTGTTGGTTTCTCTTTTACTATCTGCAGTAGGGCTCCTCGGAGCATACGACTACTTGTATCCGAAACCAGTGGATATAAACACAATATTACCATGATTTCGATCTGAGTGGCCGTATTCTCCACGTAGTTGACGCGAAGTAAAACTTCGAGCGATAGCGAGGAGTATTGCGTAGTATCAACTACAAGGAGACTAGAGCCACACAGATCGAAATTATGGTAATGTTGTATTAATTACTCACCATTCGAGTAATTATTAGCTCCTGTAAAAATCCTGTAAATAATTAGAAATTCAACGCACTATGCATTGTTTATATAAACAGTTCCTATAATGCCCGTCAGATGGCCGAAAAAGCTTTATTCTCCTGGAATACGGCTTTCCGTATTCTACTCAGTAGCGATCTGGAGGCTCCATAGGTATAGTATGGAGACTCCGTATTGGGTGGGTGATAATATGTGGTTATCTGCAGTAAGGCACCCGCATGGCGGTGCGGGACGGTGTACCCTCCAGGGACTGCCCTCACTGACTGTCCCCACACAATGGAGATTTATTTGACCCGCAGACTACACAGCTCGCCCTATGCTGGCGGAGCGCCGCTAATCTGGTTAGGACTCGGATAGCGATGGCAGAGATAGCAGACATTTAGAAATCAATATACACTTCTTGGATGTACATGTACATATGTATAGCCAAATGCGACCCAAACAGTATACAATTCCCTCTAGACCTTGTCCGTACGACACTGTCAAATGGTGCACAGCATAGACTCAAAAAGATGTGGAATTATTACGATTTATCATCCACCTTATACAAAGTGTCCATAGAAAACACATAGGGAGTGTGTATCCCCATATCCGGAGCATACAGATATATCCACCTAATACAAAATGTCCATAGAAAACACATAGGGAGTGTGTATCACCATACCCGGAAAAAAGAAATGTTTGTTGTTGTCGTGTTTTTTTTTTCAAGAAATGTTTGGATGAAAAAATGTTGTGTATAAGTTCTTAGGATCTTCTGCTCCTCCAGGGTAAAAAGGAGAATCTTTGCTGTGCCTTGGGCAGTGACCAACACGCTGATGCGACAAGCACTGCCAAGGCGGAAGTAAGACCTCGTGTTTCCTTCTGTAGCAGAAATTAAATGTGTCCCGCTGGATTTCTTTTCGGGGAACTAAGTGCCATTCCGAGCGGCCAGCCCGCCAGGTCCTACGATTAACAAATTGACGATAAATCGAGTTGAATTCCACGTCACTGTGGGGTGTAGGTTTTAGCCGGGATCAAATATGTATGTGTCCAATAATCCACTTACTCCGCTGGCGATCGATGCGCCCTCTAGGGTAGACTCCCCCTGGTGGCAGAGGTCAAAACAGTTCCTGCGATATTTGCATATAGGTCATGGTTTTTATCCTCGTCTTCAGCAGTATTCCCGAGGGCGGCCCTTTTATGGTCAGTTTTGACGTGGAATAGGTAGTGTCTGACTAGCCGCATGTGTTCGGTGCAATTTATAAGCAGAGATGGCAGTTTTCCTATTTTCCAAGGACATCCGTGTTTTCAATTTCAGTTTATAAAATGTATTTTCTTGTTTAAGACAAAGAGAGAATGAATGAGGCCTAATTCACACCAATAAACATAGAGAGAATGAATGAGGCCTCATTCACACTAATAAACCCAACAGTGGTAGATTTACTGCTATATCAAAGGCCAATCCTTCTCATACCATTGACGTTAAACTACACAAACAAACCAAAACAAACAAACACCAATAAACAGTATTCCAAATCTCCTCGCACTCCCCAGCCCCATCTCATGGTCAGTAATGACATGTTTTCCATGTTTTCTCATGTTGCCTCTCTGAGGCAGTAAATTCCACATGGGAAAATATCCTTTTTTGCATGACCCCAACTGACATCCCTGTATAAGATATAAATAGTGTAGAATGTGGAGACACGGTGAGTGTACCAGAATAGATTCAGGTCAAGAGATATTTTGGTCAGAAATATTGAGGAACAGATGGAATTCAGGTACACTCACTTTGTCTCTTCATTATCATGTATCTTTAAATCATTACAAACGCCATTTTACAGCAGTCATGTGGTATGGAGGGACGTATGGATATTCTTTCGTCACACAGTGACGAACGAAACCCATACCTCTGGTCAGTAAAAGTGAGACACTCGCCCATGTTTAGTGATGTCTAAATGTATATTTTCCTCAGGGCATACACCAGAAAATACCATACTACGTTCGAGCCGCTAGCACGTAATGTAAACGGCTTGGCACTCGTATATCTACATGTATAGGCCCAACCTTTGCCATATGGTAAACAGGATTTATATCAACACGTCTGCCACTATTTTTTTATTTATATACAAAAAAATACATACACCCAACTTTTGCGATTTTCCAACGGATGCTGACCTTTGCTGTTCTGCATGGAATGGATGCTGACGTCACGATTTCTGGCGGTCTTTACTAGCCCCAGGCAGTTCTCTGATTTGTTTTTTTTATTTTTTCATTTGGGGTTCTTTAAACTCTCGGCAAGTGATTCATTTTGTCGTGCACCTTCCTTACCTTCCTCTCCTTTTGTGTCCTTTCAGGTGAGTGTTGCTATGGCTACCCGTGACGTGTACCGCCCGAGCAGACGACAAACTGCGGTAATGAGAGAACCCGGATGAGGGAATCACGCGAGATCTCGCCGCCAGACGGTAACTCGTAAAGAAAACCCGCGAATCTTCTTTCCGCAGACACGATCCATTATAAGCGGCCGGCGAAACTGGGATCGGGCAAAATTGATAACAAATTTACTCGCCTAAAGAGTTAGCTTGGGTTATAATAACTGATGATATCTAAAACGATGGAAGGCTAAAAACAAAACGGGGTAAAAACAGACTAGAGGCTCAAAGGAAGGATATGTAAATTCCTATCGCCCAACTGCCTGTAGAGATTATCAAGAAACACCACGAAATTTTATATGATTGTTATATGGCGTGAGTTGTCTTCGCGGAATGATATCACGAAGCAGAGCTGAGTGATATCTGTGGTGGAAGATAACGCACACCATATAACAATCATATAAAATTAAGGACTTTTAGATTATATCCTACCCCATCACCTGTTTTTAACTTCATATGTCACCATGTTTTAACGTCATGTTATATGTGGCATATAAATGTTATATGGCCTATCCGTGGCATACAGTCACACTGGAGATTCATATGAGGGCTAGGATAAAAACATATATTAAAAAAAACCCGTAACTCTGTATAATATTAGATGGGCATGTAAATATTATATGGCATAACCGCTGCATAAAATTACACCATGATAATTCTATGGAGGCATATATGAGCAGTTGGATAAAAACGTGTATTTTTCCCTTCGGTTTTTTTTAATATCTAACGTGTGTAGTGAAAAGGCAGACTGAGTTCTGCTACGGTGTACTTAGCAGCACGAGACCGGGCACGTTCCTCGTCGCATACCGTGCACAGTACATCAGTATCGTCATCTATGATCTATTTATAAAAATAAAAAAAGATCAGTAACATACGGACGCACTCTGGGGGCTTTTGCACGCTCTCCTGAGAACGACCGTGGCTTTCATCCACTATAGTGTCTGCTTCGCTCTGAAAGGTGCTAGAGCGAAAGGCGTGATAGCTTGGGGAATGAATCTTTGTGATTGAATCTTGCCTCTCGTAGCTAGTTACATGGATAGGAGCACAGTTTATCCTACCCCTCATATAAATCTTCCCCATGACTTGACACTCTGTGACTGTATGCCACGGTTATGCCATAAAATATTTATATGCCATGGGTGACATATAAATTTAAAAACTTGGGATAGGGTAGGATAAAATCTAAATATCACTCAATTTCATGTGATTGTTTACGTTGTCTTCTACGAAGATATCATTCTGCAAAGACAACTAGCACATGGGCATCTCCTAAGAGGTGAATTAGTAAAGTAAACCAAAGTAAGTTTAATTGAACAAATTGGACGTTAAACTACACAAACAAACATACTTTAGTTAGCTTTGATCAGTCCTTAACATTTCTTCATATAATGACTGCACTTGGTAGATTAATTTTTTTTTAAATTATTTATTCTACCAGTTCTACCACATGGGCAGTTCTTCCACTGGAGTCTCAGAATTAGCATGTACATTGCGTTTAATACAAACTTACAATCAAACAGGGTGCAGCTGTTGGGTTCGAGACAAGTTGGGTGCGGAGTTAGCTCAGTGGTTAGAGCACTGGACTTGTAACCCCAAGATTGTAGGACTTTGTGGGTTCGAGTCCCACTCCCAGCAGTGGTAGATTTACTGCTATAACAAAGGCCAATCCTTCTCATACCATGTTTATGTGGTGTGGGAAGTAAAAGAACTCGAACCGCGGTAAATGTGTAGGGGTGAGATTTCTACCTGAATTCATCTCATAGATTTGATCACCACCCTAGTGGTGTAAAAGAACATAGAGAAAGTCTGGAAAGGACCTATAATGGTTGGCTGGACGTTAAATCAAACCAAACAAACAAAGTCCTTAACATTTCTTCATATAATTGCTGGACTTGGTAGATAGCGTGATTCGTACATATGTACACCGGCGAGCAAGTAGCAGACGACTTCTAACAGCAGTCGGAAGTCCCCCATCAGCGCCAAATGGCGCCACGGAAACTGAACATCCGCTTCCCGGAAGTGCCAGTGAAGCCACATTGCAAGCCGCATGCGCACCAGAGGCAATCTCATGTTATGACCTTTTTATGACCTTGGCCATTTTTGCATGTCGGAACTGTAGATACAGAAATAACCTGAGAGTGTTTCTTCTCGAGGATGTATTGATGGTTACCATAGAATGACACGGGTTATTTCTGGTGTTCTATATTGCATTTCATCACCTTTTATAAGTGGACATGCAACATTGGCCATCCTACCTGCATGTTTTATGGGAATCTAGTAACGAGGAATTGCATACTTAGGGGTGCAAGTTTTCCGCCAAATGACGCAATTCCGACATTTCATATACATCGACAACACTTGCAGTGTTAGAGTATGTAGAGTTATTCAAAGCCATTCTGTTCCCAAATAATGTTGTGAATTATTCTATTTTTTATAGGGGTTTGGAATTTCCGATTTTTTTCCTCAATCCCAACTTTCATCCTTGCATACTAGTTTCCATATTGATGACCATGTATTCCCACTGAGAACCAACCCACCTGCTTACCAATTAACTGCATCTACTTTGAAAAAGATACATACATGTACATACATGTATATTTTTTCATCCACATCCTATCCCAAATCTATAGCCAAATCCATTGCCGTTTGGTTTACATATTTTGGTCCACAATTATTTCTCCTATCCTTGATAAACATAAGTTTTACCCGTTCTGGGGGCGGGATTTCGCCTAGGGATTAAGAAAATAGACCCTCAATCACAAGATTGTGGGCTGTGGGCCGAGGAGTTGACTCAGCGCAATATCCTCGCATACGTTCGGATATTACTACGCACCAACTCCTAGGAGCATGCGGCCGCTTGTATCTGAAACCAGTCAATATTGTGTGTGTATTGTCGAATACAGTGCCCGTGGTAAGAATTATTCCAGGTCTCCGGTTCCCGTTTCCCCGAAAGGCACCTACGTGCGGTCGATGGGGCGTAAATCTGTCGGGAGACTGAGGGTCTTTAGGTGATTTAGGCCTGGGTTAGAGCCTCGCTAATGGAGGGATTGGATCATACAGGCCCGCCGACAACTGCGCCGTGAGAATCAAACGAATCTCCCGTGGCGGCATTTGTATGGCTGGTCGTCAGGCAGCGCAGTCCCTGAGGGTACTGTCAACTAGAACAGCTCGATACTTTCTCTACTGGCCATATTGATGTTATATATGGTCAGTCACATCCGAGTTATTTAACGAAACAGGGGGTGGGGAAATGCTCAGTGGTTAGAGGACCAGACTTATGTAATCCCAAGGTTGTAAGACTTTGTGGGTTCGAGTCCCACCCCCAGCAGTGGTAGATTTACTGCTATATCAAAGGCCATCCTTCTCATACCATGTCTATGTGGTGTGGGAAGTAAAAGAACTCTCACCTCGGTAAATGTGTAGGGGTGAGATTTCTACCTGAATTCATCACATAGATTCGATCACCACCCTAGCGGTGTAAAAGAACCTTGAGAAAGTCTGGAAAGGACCTATAATGGTTGACTGGACGTAAAATCAAACCAAACAAACAAACAATTTAACGAAACGTCACGAAATTCCATATAGTTGTTTACATGGCGTGAGTTGTCTCTTGGAACGATATCACGAAGTAGAGCCGAGTGACTGTACTGAAAGACAAAGGCCATGTAAATAATTATATGAAATTGACTGATGTTTAGATTTTATCCTACCCTGTCACATGTTTTTAACTTCATGCAGTCACACCATGGTAAGTCTATTGAAATTTCCTTGTACGGAAGAACAGATTATGTATCTGAGCACGAGAAATAAAAACCTTTTAAAAAAAGGGAAAAAAAGATTTATATGAGGGGTAGGATGAAAACGTGTATTATTTTAGGGATAGGATAATCGAGTAAAAATGCTTAGCCAGCACAAGTCTGCAAATATGTCAAGCCAGCTAGCGACCCAGTATATTATTCGGTATCATGATATCATACAAGGAAGGCTTCTTTGTAAGAATTTTATACAAGGAATTCTCTTCAGTGAATGTTGTATAAGCTGTATATTTATAGATCGTTTAAAGCAAACAGGGATGTAAATTTTCCAGAAAAAATGACGGAATTCGGACATTTCATCTACATCAGCAATACTCACAATGTTATATCGATTCTTAGCCATTGTGTTCTAAAATAATGTTATAAATGATACATTGCTATGTATTACCTAGACTCATCAGTCTGGTACAAGTTACCCACAAAAGTATTGGACGTTAAATCAACCAAACAAACCTAAACTCATGAGGACATCAATATAACAAGCATGGAGGCGTAGAGACCGACGCTTTCCATCCAACACATGAAAATAATCAGAAATGAATTGGAAATGAGAGTAGCCCTTGGACGACATTACTGTGTCCTGTCTGCAAACAGCCTGCCAGTCCGTCCTCAGCCGAAGCCATGGCGAACTAGTGCTGCTGCAGATTGGCGGGGTGGCGGGCGCCCTGTTGTGGATGTACAGAGCTATAGACAATAATCGATGGTTTTGTGGACAGGCGGCCGTAAACCACGAGGGGTTGACGCGTAGTAATACACGAGCGCTAGCGAGTGTATTACGACGTCAACCGCGAGTGGTTTACAGAGCTGCCTGACCACAAAATCATCGTTTGTTGTATTTATTATCCATCTTTTTGAATAAATTAAACCAAGTAATTGCCATCTTAACGGGTCTAACACTAGGAACTATTTCTTTGCTCTATAGCAAAAGGGACTATTTTTCCCGTATACCATGGCTTTGAGGCCGTATACCACAGGTTTGAATCCGTATACCACAGTTATGGTATCTGACAGGTTTTATACAATGGGTCGTGGTTTACTGAGTCCCCATACATTTTTAATGGGGGCTTTGTATACGATGGATAATAAAAACGAATCTACAGGGGCCCTTTTAACAATCTAGGGTCGTCCATGAAGACCCTTTTCTGTATGCCATAGAGATACAGGGACGGTGTGGGTCAACTATATTCAACGCTTATGGAGGGCTAAGACTGTCTTAAGGAACAGACTTAAATATTATTAAACGATAACGATAATTTCTTTTAACCTTGCTCGCACATTGACAATGGCTTCTCAAACTCTAAGCTGGGTTAGATTTCTCGTGAGACAGCCCAGTCGATTGTAATCGTCATCTAGAATTCCGAATCATATACGCCAACTGTCTTTGCTTTGTCTTGACTGTACATTGATGGCAATGATGAGGTACAGAAAAGGGTCGTCCTGTACGAGTCTAGATTATTAAACGGGCCCCTGGTCTTCCCGCTCACGGTCGTGCAGGGCAGAACTAACTGCCCAATCCAGAAACACTTCCCACCGTAAAGTGGGATTCACACGATGGGATTCATGTACCTCACAGGGCGTCTTTCTGAGACAAATCTTGCTGAGATTCTGTACTCGAACATAATTTCTTCGTCTAAATTATAGAGATTCATTTCCCTGAGACATGTTTTCCTCCCTGTTATTTTTAAAGACATTTCCCCCTAAAAAGGAACAAAATCACATGAGATTTTGAGCCCTGTGAGGTGCATGAATCCCATCGTGGGAATCCCACTTAATGTTTTAGCAACTCGATCTCATGGTATGCAGACTAAAAGCCTGCGCAGAGAGAATTGTGATTTACTCTCCTCAGCCATCTTGCCTCTAATGCAGAGACATTGCCTTTATCACTACAGTGAGGTGATACGGCACATAGAATAGACCCAAATTACGATCAAGTATGTTGCAGTGTGACCGGTCCAGGAATCAAACTGTATCGAGGAGACGAGGGATATAGGGACTGAAACCAGTCTAACCGAAATACTGATTGAATGTGAATGTAAATTGCAAGAATGTATAATTCATAATGGCCTAGTGGAAAAAGGTAGAAAATATAGGTCTTGTTGTTTTGCTAAATTGATCATTTTAACAGAAAGGTATTACAGACCTCAGATGAACCGTCTGTGGATTTTTTATTTTATTTAGAACACGGTTAAAGAACTGGTAGAAGCTGCAGGGGACGTGAAAGTTGACCAGACCTTGCATCTATCTTAGGAGAAAAAAAGAAAAAAAAAGTCATAGGAGAATTGTTGTGTTGAAAGTATTGTAGCCAAATACTATTTCTTCATGGCTTATAGCCAAGTGCTCTTATCCTAATTTCATTACCTCTAATTCAGAGATTTCCACTTTTCCATACACATCCATGTTTTCATTTTCTGTATATATATATATATAATTATTTATCGGTGTGTAAAACAATAATATAGATTGAGAGCCTCATTCACGCCTATAGATTAGTGGTTTGAACCTCCTCCTACACTAGGCTACAGACCTTCAGCCCCAAGCCATAGCTGACACTGATGCGTTTCCCATGTTTTCTTGGTGTGGTCTCTCAGGCAGGAAATTGCACATTAACAATATTTCCACTTTTTTTCAGACCCAAGCCGACATCCCTGCCTATATTACCTATATATTTGGGGGAGGGGGGGAAATTGGGGGAATCCCTTATACATTAAGACCAATTGAGTCTATACCTTGAGGATCATTACCAAATGCTAATAATCTGATGCCTTGCCAAGGCCTATTACCATGCGGGCCAGTGTTATCATAACGTCAGAGACATTAGTGTAAATTACCACATCCAGAAATAACCCCCTTTTCCTGCTTTCCCATTTCCCATCTCCTGATTATCTGTGTGAATGCTGGCACCCCTCTCTGACACACATAGTCCTCTAATCTGGTGGCGGCCGCCAGTATTCTCGAGGGAAGTCAACAGTTATCTTGTCTTCGTAAACACCGACCCAGTTGTATGAACAGTCGACCCGGCTCGGGGAATCTTGATAAGCGGGAAGGCTGGCAATATATTGGTTGTCAGTCGTGAATACGGCGATGTTTTCCTCAATTGTACAGCGACCGACTGTGACTAACTGATAGCATACACCTACTCCGTTCTGGCCAAGTGAAGTTATAAAAAGAACCACGGCAAATTCTATTTAGTTTTGATTTAGAAGTTTTTTGCATTGTTAGAGCACGGTCATTTTATATCAGACGTTGTGCGACTGTTTGTACCTCACAAGAATCGGACTTGATGTCATAAGCAAACTCTGAGACTAACAGTTTCTTGTTCCAAAGTGTCACACATAATTGTGGGTAACCAGCTCGATTCTGAAAACAAGAATATTCAAAATGGAGGATGCTTGATTGAGAAACTGCTCTATTCAGGAATTCAAAGGGGAATTTTATGAAGAAAAGGGTGGCAACTGCTTCTGATATGAAGTGGGACTTAAGATTGTAATGTAAGTTGTTGAATTCAACCGTTTTTTTAATTTATTTCATGAGACTTCCTTTACTACCGTTATCGTGCAAACCAGTTTCGTTCGCACAGGATCTCAAAGTTTGCCTATGTCTGTGAGTACAACATCTGTGCGGCAGACACAGCGTTGTACTACGTATAACTAGGTCCTTTGGCAGATTTCATAAATCATATTCGCTTCTTCGCGCACCCAGATAACTTTGAGTACTTTAAATGTCCCTAGTTTCATATTTTATAGTATTTCGTGTGGTCTCAGAATAAGGGGAGGCCTGAGTCAATATATGAACAATAAGATGGAATATACCTGCCACCTTCCCGTCATCCGATGTTTGGACACACGAAAAGAAGCGACGTCAAACCTGCTGCTTCCTTGACATGGACCCAACTTGTGTCTTCAATGTTTTGTAGTGTAACACAGCCGTCTCTTTCGCTAGCGTCGTCTAAAATCGGATATCCGAAATTTCCAGCTTTTGATGAACATCACGTAGAGCATCGAAAATTCGGCAGTATTTAGATAATGGCAGCAACTGCCTATATCCCAAATCAAGTGCCTAGCAATGTGAGGGATATATCTGTGAGAGGCATGCAGTGTTGTCTCCCATACATTCTTGTCAGAATACAATTCACAGAAAACTATCTGAATGAGGTGATATGAAGATATTGAAAATGTCTCAATCAATCTTCAGATGCTAAACTAACAGTGTAATTTAGAAAAACTAGAATTATACCCATTATACTCTCCTTTTTATGTGTTGAATTTCCGACTTTTTTGTCAGTCATTGATTCAAAGGGAATTCAGACATGAAGTATTATGATGTAGTTGGTAAGTGGTGGGGTGTTTGCCTCGAGCATGGGAGGTCGTGGGTTCAAAACCTGGTCGGGCCATACTAAAGACTTACATAAAAATGGTACTCATACTTACATACAAATGAAAATGCTTACAAAAAAACAATACTTACATAAAATGGTACTCATTCGCCTTCACACCTACCGTTAGAATGAAGAGTAGGGGGCTAGGGCTCGAGTGTAAGAATGGCTGTATCACCGAATTCGGTGATTGTGTACACAATATTCCCTCAATAAAAACTGCTACCCATATATATTTCTCTGCTCATAGCATGGGTATTGCCAGTGGTGCACAGACAAGTGGGATACTAAGATTTTGTGATTCCACCATCCAAGAGTCCAGAAATGTATAATAGCAAAATTGATTTATCACAAGTATACTCGCAACGGCCTGCCATACTGCCAAAGGTCTTCCACAACATAGTTAAAATAACTGGCCAGTGCCGGTGTCTGTCTGCCAAACCTCTTACCCAGTGTTGCCAGTGGTGTGGTCAAATTCTGTTTGCACTAGACATAGTCTATTATGTGAACCTAATCCAGTAATAGCTGACCTACATGTTTCCACACAGAGTAAGGAGTATTATCTCACCCCTGGTATTTCCCCCCTTAGACATAACATTGGGAACTCCTACTCAATGCCCATGGAGTATTTCGGAAAAATATTCAGTGTAGGATTATGTCACAAATGTTAGCCAATTAGTCAATATGAGGGGTGGGATAAATTCAGAAACCTATGAAAGTTTACAGTCAGAGCTTGATCCTATCTCGTAATTCACACAGCTTCACCTTGTGAATTACTGCACTATTCAAACTCGATAAGATAGGAGTTCTGATAATAAACTTTCTTGGGTTTCTGAACCCAAGGTGATAGAAAATCTGCTTGTTCAGACGGCCTAGCTGTAGTTAGCAGATTATGGGCATAAAGTAGGTCGGTGTTCGCAAGTCATAGTAGGAAACAAAAACCAGGAACGGTTGGCGCACATTGCATTATGCATAAGAATATAAGAAAGCCTCTTCGCCACTTCCCATGGAGGAACTTGTAGATTTTATGGTCTCTTGTAAAACTCCTCTGTGAATTTGAGCTGGTCAGATGCTCATGGCTTAAACTCGAGTCGCTCTCCAGCTGAGCCAGAGCTCTTATAGGCAGTTTCTTAAATTTCTCACCCCTAGTATTCTTTCCCCACAGACTTAACATAAATTCGTACTCAATGCCCACGGAATATTTAGGAAAAAATACTTAATGGGGGATTATGTTACAAGTGTTAGCCAATTAGCCAATGTGAGTGGTTAGATAAATTTAGAAACCTATTCAAGTTTGAATTCGTTTGAATCGCTACCTAATTCTCCACCCAACACCACACCAACCCACACCACACCACACCACACCACACCACACCACACCACCCAACACCACACCACACACCACCACACACCACCCCACCATCCCCTACAGGTAAGCGCCAGTGAACGGAGCCACTTTACCGAGCACCAGGACAGGTATAATTGACGCCGGAATGTGGAGCACGTGTTGAACCAGTTATCATGTTATTCACTGTCGTCGTTTGGAGTAGACGGACACAGCCTCCCAGGGGGCACTTATACAGAATAGTGTAAAGCAAGGCTTCTGTACATAACAGTATACAGCGTGTTAGTAAATCACGAGAGTCCGCCATACACCCACGCCAGCGGGGAATGAGGTATTTAAAGGCATAGCCTACAATTCACAGTGGCGCTACCTGGGGTCTATTTAATAACTTATGTCTATGAAGTACAGGGTACAAGGAGGCCTCCTATGAGGGTTATCGTTTAATAATATTCAAGCTCATTGGGTTAGAATGTCCTACCACACCAAAGGTCCTCCATAAGTGTTGGAATAAATTTGACCCATATCGTCCCTGGGTCTCATTGGCGCCCCAAATAAGGGTCTTCATGTACGAGCCTAGATTATTCCACACACCCCTGGTGGTTTTTGAATATTGTCAGTTATCACTATAATATGGTTCTTTGTGATTTATTCTGATTCTAAATGAGTAAATTCAATGTTTTGTCGAGTTCTTAAAAAATCTTATAAGGTAAAATATGCCAATTTACATTTCCTTGATTAACATAAAAAAATGTACAGAAAAATATGGTTTTCTTTAATTCTTTTAAAAACAAGGATAATGAAAATGAAAAACTAATATGGTGACTCCTGGTTTTTAAGTTAGATATGTGTTCTATAACACTTAGAGATCATCATATTAAATTTTCAGGAAAATTGACATGGGATTTAATTTTAAAGCCAAATTGTCCGATATGCCTTTAACTGGTCCTCTACATGTGTGACTTTGCAGCATGTATACATGCCAATTACAGACACCCTGTGCGTACTGTCGACCCGTTTAGAAGCAGACGACATTCCGCTGTGTGTTATGTACTCTGTATACACATGTAGTAATACTGCACTGGCAAGCTGGGCATGTAGCATGGAGACCCTGGAGCAAACCCCTCATACCGATACACAATAACGCACTCCTCTCCAGCCGTCTGCCGTGGAGGGATCCAGACCTGAAGGGATCCAGGGGAAGACACCGCCATTGTGAGACACAGCACGAACCAAAAAGATAGCCAAACGCTAGAGGCACAAGGAATAGGTTATGAATTACTCACTAATAGGTGTAAAACATTAAAGGTTGCTAGCGGGGCATTCCAAGTTCTGCCCTAGTTGTGAAACACAGAATTTGTATGGTTATCTTTATTGTATTTTCGATGAAAAGCAATGATTCACTAGGTCAGGTAGTCAAGGGAATGATTTAAAGGGTTATCGAACATAAAGAAAACCCTAAAAGAGAGGAAAACATAAGAAGGACCTGCCATCTCGTTGAGATGAAACTAGAAACTAAAGAAGAAACCAACAAGTTTTGGTCAAAGTCGTCGTTCAAACCAATGAATAGGACGGAAAAATACTTAATCCAGTTACCCATATATTCCACCTCGTGAATCTCCATACTTGAATACCTGTTCCTGCCATTATTGTGAGTACCCTTGGGAATATGTAACAGCATAGTTGGTGTTGGTCAAGTGACCGCCTCACCCTGTGTGGTCTCACTCTCGTGTCTTAATTGACCCATAACCAGCCTATGAATCCAGTCGGGTTCTCCAAATCTTAAGGGCATCCAGGAGGGCTTTCAGGTAGCCCCATCCTCGTCACTCTGCCTTTCACCTGGCTGCCGTGTGCACTCAGGTGTGACCGATCCACTCACCTGTCACATGAAGCCGCATAACTCCAGCCCGTGAACTATTATTAAGGTCACCATCAAGGTCATGAGGACAGTGCTAATTTTAAAGCAGATAGAAACAACAATTATGAGAACAAGAGTTGTTTATACCTGTGTGGTAGAATTACCAATTATTCTTCTTAAATAGAAAAAAGGGTCATTAAGTTTCTGGCTATCGTGTTTTTGTAGGATTGCCTAGGACATTTATTTCATGTTTAATGTAGTCTAATAGAACATATTGGACTTTTAAATACCCAAACAAACAGACGAACAAACAATTGGGACTACAGACTACCTGAATGCTACATCAGTGGATTTTCAATGGCTAAAGTCTAATAGAAAATATTGGACGTTAAACTAAACAAACAGACTACCTGAATGCTTGATCAGTGGATTTTGAATGGCTGAAGTGCTGATTCCACCAGCACAATTTGTTTGCATGCTAGGTCAGGCTGTGTCTCACAGTACCTTGCCGCATCTTGCTGGATCGTACTACATCTTGCATCATCTGTTTGACTCATTACTCCAGTGCTCCTATTGTCGCTCACAGGGGCTATTCCACCAGAGTGATCTTTGCGGCAAAAGTTTACATAATTACTCAATACCTAACAAGACTTAGCAAGTCAACCAAATCATGACAATTCTTGCTATATCTTGTGTACTGGTGGAACAGCCCCTATTTTCTACCAGTATTTAAGCCTGTCAGTTGCAACTCATAGTCCCGATTGGCCTTACGATGGCCTTTCCGACACCATTCCGATTTTATCGTGAGCTCAACCAAGGTGGTAGGCGGGACAGGTTTCTGCGATTTCGTCTATGACAGCTCACGATAGGCTGCAATTGAAAACGCCAATCGTATAGGTCCCGATAACTTCCAACATGTTGGAAATTTCATAGTCTGTTGTAGGGAATCGTAGCCTATAGGGAAGATATCGTGGTCAGCGAGTATGATTCTTACTCAGCGCTAGGGACTACTTTCTTCGTATGATTCACAGCTCTCCGATTTCAAACCATGTCTACGATTTGGAGCTATCGGGGACCTCCCCATAGGCCACGATTTGGGCATTTCAAATCGTAGCCATCGGGAAGTATGTCGTAGACCGTCGTGGTAGGTGGGGGCCCGAGTATAACTGATGACTTTACAGGTATACAGTATAACCCCGCGTTACTGGACACCCTCCGTTCCGGGCCAAAGTGTCCACTTACACGGGGTTAAAATAAACATCTGATAAAAGGGATCCGTTCCGAGCAAAGGTGTCCGTCAACGCGGGGTGACGATTATGCGGGGTTCTACTGTATACCTATAACCAAATCTGCGCTGGGTGAATTTAGTTATGTAACAGGGAAAGAGAAAGAAGTAACAACATAAAGGAACATCGATTCCATGCTCGTCCGTGCAGTAAGTTGGCTCCTGGAGCGAGTCTCAGGCGGTGAGCTACCAAACATGGCGCTAATTGTGACTGAAATATTGATGTAAGAAGAATAATGTAATGATCGCGAGGTAGACACAGGAGATACATGCTTAAAGGCCCGGGGTAGTTTCAGACAACGGGTAATAGCCTTAGTAACAAGGGGCGTAGTCTCCGAGGCCCAGAGGCCTACTCGACTGGGGTCAGAAGGTGTAAATGGCCTCTCAGTCACCTTTATACCCTCATAGGGAAGCCTCAACATCAGAAACCTGATCAATCTATGGCAGAATCGTGTGTGGACATAAAAATAGGAAATGTGTAGTGTACAGAATGAGTTTCAAAGAAATCAGGGACCCGTTTAATAATCTTGGATTGTACATGAAGACTGTTTTCTGTACCTCGTTCAAGGATTATCATTTAATCATTTTTAAGTTTGTTGCTAAGACAATCTTAGCTGTCTATAAGGTCTTCTATAAGTGTTGAAAAAAGTTTACCCACATTTTCTATAGGTCTCTTGTCTAGTTTATCCAATCCTAATATATAAAATATGCCAATTTACATTTGCCTGGTTTATATAAGAAATGTCCTGAAAAATGAGGTCTTCAATTCTCCCCCAAAAAAATAAGGACGGTGACCTATGAATTTAAAACTTTAATGTGTAGTATTATACATTTACTATATTCTCTGAAGGTTTGAGGAAAATGACATGGGTTAACTATGTGAAAAGCAACTTTTTTAGAATTTCTAAATATTCTATTCAAATGATCATAAATTGGTCTCTAAATAAAAGAAATAGCACTGTGACCACCGATTTTTAAGTTAGATATATGAACTAGAACATTTGGAGATCATCATATTCAAATTTCAGGAAAATTACATGGGGTTTGATTTTCAAGCCAAACTGTCCAATATGCCTTTAAGCCTATGGAGAAAAATACCGAGGTGAGATAATATTGTGTATGTAATGGTGGAAGACCCGTGTCTTGAGAACAGGGTGGTGCTCAGTGACAAGCCTCGTACCTGTGTTCCAGCCAGGTGTGCCTCTCTCCTTTCACACCTGAACAGGTCTCCCGGGTACACCCGTGAGCGTTGGAGCCGGTGTGAGCGTGAAGATGATCTGGGTGGAGCCAGTCGTGAAATGATCTTGTTTCCTCCGATTTAGTCTACTCAGCAATACAGGTGTTGCCGTTCAACGCCACCTGAAAGTGCTTTGTTTAGTTAAACCATCGCTCGGAGAAACATGGCTGAGTCTAGCCTTATGCATATATAGGGTACCTAAAGTGTGAACGGTGGGTGTGATTGCAGGAGTGTTGTTTTCTTGACAGATTAAATGGCTGGAACAAACTAGGGTATTGTATTAACGAGCCTGGGCTGTCTAAACTTCATAGTTGATAGTTATCTAGGTTTTAACTTGGAAAAAGATAAGCATATTATATCTAGGCCTGCCAATGTATTAGTGTGTATCAAGTTTCGGTGTCCCAGTGTATCGGTATATCTAAAGTATCACTGGAGTGATATTATCGTAAAACTGGAGTTTGGCATAGTTACTTCATGAGGTGAAGCCGAGTGAAGTCCGGTGCGAAAACTCCAGGAGTGGAATGCGGTGGCCACGATTAAAACGAATCAGGTTTTGATTTTATCCTACCCTATTCCCTCGATTTTGGAATATTACGTGATAACAATTCTGTATGCCACTAGTGGCATATAAAACTCTGTATGCCAGTCAGCGTGGCATACGGAAACTCAAGGTTAAGCCTATGGGATTTTATATTAGGGGTAGGATAAATATGCATGTCGGACAGATCAAATCGGAGCTGGAATACCATAGTATACGATACAATCGCTTTTATTTCTCTAGAAATAATGTCCACGGGTATTATGAACGTATTACGCTCATATCCTCAGTGATCCAATAGTAAAGAAAACGTTGCCAGGTGTGTGTTTGGCTGCAGGAATTGCGTAACCAGGCAGATAAGGTGCGGCACCGGCCTGTGGAAAAAGGCATATTACGTGCTGAACCTTCGGAAGGCTTAAATGGTTACACATTAAATAAATTTACACAGCATAGTCTCGGATTCAAAAGGTTTTATATTCCCTTTCGCTGTGAGGGGGAACAAAGAGAGTGGCAAGAAGAACAATACTCCATTGTAGCCCCGTGTGGCCAAAACAATGCAGTTTATGCAGCCGGATCTTTTTTAACCTGTAGAATTAACTGCTGAAGGTTATTCGTTGTAAAAAGCTTCCCCTCCCTGCGGATGTTTTCAGCTAATTGTAGGCTCCATTACACGTTCCCTGTTCATCTGTCATACGATTCGAGTCAAATTGCCTGTGGTTTCATCAGGGAAATGGACCACTTCAATGCCCCTTCAATTCACTAATCTAGCAAATACCGACTGCAGAAATTACCCTTTCACGATAATACCTTTTGTTCAGATATCACACGCCCCCTTCCCCTTCACCCCGTATAGAGGAGGGGGCGGGTCTAAACTCAAATATCATTTAAATGCCATTTGTGCGTGCCTTGGTGGCTGCATTAACCCTCTAGCTACGCCATGACGCCTGGAGGCATTCCCGGGCGTTGTACGCTATGATGCCTTTAAGCATCATTTCCGAAATTTAAGTACATGTAATTGCTATTTTCAATGAAATAATGCGAATATTTTGGTGATATCTTTGCAACCTATGTTGAACCAAAGATGCAAGTTTTCCACCAAATGACGGAAATCTGATATTTCATATAGATCGGCAACACTCGTAGTGTTAGAATAAATAGATATTCATAGCCATTCTGTTCCCAAATTATGTTATAAATTATGTTCCTTCCCGTTGTCGCCGACAACGGAGTTTAAGAAATTCCCCCCGTGGTGCCTACCGACTTTGGCCCATAATTAGTCGCTGGGTGAGCAGAAATGCCCCTGCTACACACAGACTGAGGCCAGCTCAACGATTTAGCTCCCATATTCTAAGATTTTTCACTTGTTTCTTTATCAGTGGTCTCCAATTTCCGAGAAAATCGGAAGTGAGTCGTCCAGTGTAAACAGAATTTGCTTAAGATGAATTCTCACTAATGACCACCAACCCCATCTATAAATCCTGCTGTGATGGTCGATGTCCAGCGCAAATTCGCCTGAGACAAGTTAAAATGTCCTTCCGATTTAGGGAGTTAATGGGTGGGAACGAAATCGTACAGTGTGTTTCCCACTTTAGCGAGTTACTCGTGAGACTGAGGCGCCATCTGGATTCCGGGAGACGCGCGCTGCTCATTGGACGAGGCAGACGACAATCGATTTTGAGACAACATCGCGATCTGTTGCCATGGTGACACGCGACGCGCAGCCGCGGGGGCCCTGACGTTGGTAGACGGCCAGACACACAGACAGACAATGGCGGGCAGACGCTTGAGATGGGTGTGTGTGTGTGGGCGGGGGGGGGGGGGGGGGGGGAGAGATCTGGTGTCAACAAACGAGGCCCCGGCGTCTGGGCATTGGATTGAGAGTCTAGATTCGCTTATTGCCAAAGTAAATATTGAGATTTATTTTTTTATTTTCGATAGATTTAAGATACGAGGCGAATAGCACTTCTGTCTCCAAGCGACAGAAATTTTCATTTTATTTCCCTTCTCTTTGTCTAATTTACACGTGTGTTATTGTATTTTTGAGATTTTGTCCCCCTTTAATTTCTATTTTTGCTCACGAATTCATTATCAAGATGGCCTTCCACTTTAGGGGTGTGTATTTTTTTCTGGTAAAGACAGTAAACGTTCATGGCCACACACCATTTATTTGACATGGCACACATTTGTATAATTAGATACAAGGTTATGTGTTCAAACATGTGATGTGTAATAGCTGCTGTTAATTGAGATCGATGGCAATTGTCTTGCCAAGTCTTGCTAGGTTTCAAGTAATCATCGGTCTGGTTAAGCACCTGTGCTGCTTCATGTTGCAATAGATCGCAATATGCCATGATATATCGGCAATATATCTTGAGGTGTCGCGTTGGTGGAGCACCAAAATATACACACAACATTGCGAAAAAAAAGCACACATATCATCGCCTGCGACACATCACGGTAAAGGAGGTACGACATATCGCAACACTGTAAGATATAACAAGATATACCACCGGCAAATCCATCGTGTTGGTGGAACCAGCCCGTAAGTATTCGGGCACGATTGAATCAGCATGGCGTTTGTCTCTGAAGACGGCCAGGCGCTAGTGGCCTGTCTAGACATCAGATGGAGACAGATGTTGGCAGGCGGCGGTCGCCCACCTGGCAGCCTCCCTCCAGCCTGATTAGCCGCACCACCTAATACGGTAACAATCGAGATGGTCCGTGAGTGTAGTGCCGAGTGGGTGGTCGGTGAGTGGAGCAGCTTTCGCCCAGACAATGCTCGCTCACTGCCCGTCAACCAGCCTCACCCGCGCACACCGGAAGCACGTGGCCGTGGGGACTCTGTTTGGAGAGTGTTCAGCCTGAGAGTGTGCTTGCCAATTAACGTTAATCTAGTTCAAATCTGGGTATTGATATAAGCAGTGGGACTTACTGCCTACCTCTATGGTGGGCGATAATAGGTGGGGTGGGGTGACAGAACAGCTGGATAAATTATGACACGCCTCGCTGGTTCCTCGTCATTGCTGACGCTTTAGAGTTGCTCAAGTCTTTGATTATGAACATTCGTAAAATGATTAATCACAATCAGAATAAAGTTCATTACAGTATGTATCCTTCTCTGATTGGCCCATGAATCAAAGACTTGTCCACTATGAACAGAATCTCCATGTTTATGGCCCCAAGCCACTCCCTGTAACCCTATACTTCCTCCTATCCCTCACCCTCCCCTCCTCCAGTTCTCTGGCTGCCTTTGTTATCATAGCAATAAATTTCGCCTACTCCTGACTGTGATCCGATTAAGATCAAAGTGAGAAGGTATCAATCTCCAATCAGATATCTGACCAGTAGCCATGATATCTGAGTATCGGGAATACTGGAGCTAAACAGCGCCAGGAATCTAACACCATTACGGATTGTACCAGTCCCTGTATCCCAGCAAGGAGGGTAGCATTAGGATGCAGGGACTGGAGCCAGTCTACTGACGCTTGTATTGGTACACTGGCCCCCTGTGCCGCAGGATGCAGGGTTGGTGCTGCCGCTGTGGCTGCTGCTGCTGCTGCTGCAGCTGTTGTCGGGCGCTTGGCTGGCGGATACTGCAACGAGAACCCTGTATTTACAGCTGGGCCGGTCTTACTACAGCGAACCGGAACCTGGCACAACACTAAAGGTCCCGTTATAACGCTTTCTGGTTTCCGTGTCACTGTGGTTGTCAAGGGCTGGCGCCTATGTGCACAATGGGTATATATGTATCGGTTTTTTTTGTTATTTTTAATTGTTTTATTGCCAACATCTGACCTAGGCCAGTTCTTCCTGCTGTACATTGTCCGTTGTGATTATTAGAATATTATTCACTAATCATGTATTTACAACGTCCAGTATTCGGATAAGCAGTGGATAAGGCATTGTAACATTATAAATTGGAAAGTGACATATCTTATGTGTTTATTGCATGATTATGAAAAATCTTGATCTGTACTCATCCGGACCGTTGTACGTTGTAATGGAAAACCACCAATCCTAGGTGAATTACTTTCTAATAATTTTTTTTTAAAGGGCAATGGCTCTACCTCAAAGGAGTCCATCTGGCTTAACCTGGTGTCTTATTGGAGGGGTCTAATTAATCTCAATCGTGTCCATGTATATTGTTAATTAGCAATTATTATTCATATTCACTTGAATTATGACCTAACCAAGTGGATATCTGTTACGCAGCATCAGATAACTGACTCGAAAGATACAATAATCAAATATGGAATGAACTGGCTCCTCTGAATTTCTGCAGGGACCCGTTGAATAATCTAGGCTCGCACATGAAGTCCCTTCATGAATTAAGTTGACCCAAGATTATTAAACAGGCCCCAGGCCTCAGGAACATCTGCAGATAACACCAACGACCTGACCGCTTTTTAAGTGGGGGAGGGAGGGGGAATTTAGCACTTTCAACTCTTTCCTTATGGATCGAGAGAGAAAAGGAATCACCAAAGAATCGTATCAGCATTGGTTCGCCTTTGATCCCAAATTAACAGATCCCCAGGCACGAACTACTTGTCAAAGAATGATAACATCAAAGAGGTAGTCTCGTGTACGCCTTACTGCATTGTGTAAGGTTCAGTTAATTTACAAATTGTAAACTTCATGCGAACAAAACTGTCTTAATTCTATAAAATATTGATCACAATTTCTTAATCCTACAGAGATGGCAATTTTTCTCTTATCCAATGAAGTCCTTGTTTTCATTTTCTGTTTATGAAGTTATTTGTTCTTGTGTAAAACGAAGAGAGAATGAATTGGGCCCCATTCACCCCAAGAAATAGTAGTTCAAACCTCTCCACACGGCAGAACAATCCACATGAAAAATATTTTCACTGTTTTTCCCTGACCCCAACTGACATCCCTGTACATATATATATAAACACATTGTAAATACGATTTACAACATCAAATATTGCTTGCTATACACCTCATATCCAGCTTACCTCTAAGGTCAAGGTGAACTAGGTACTGGAGGGAGGGGGATTCGTACACCTTGCAACACGTGAATGACTTTGCTTTGAACAAGACGCCAAGGGTAGACACTGGGGGCGTTCGTACACTCGGATTCTGGCTTTTGTCTGGTTCGGTGCTATAATCAGGTACCAACGTCTCAGGTCGAGGGCGTTTTACAAGCGAGTTTCCGCATGGTGAGTCATGGCACGATGGCACCACAATAAATATCCGCCGCCAGACCAGGTAGGTGTAGACGGTAAAGTAGGGCCCTTGTGACATGTTGCATGCTGTTAGCATGAACGTACTCTCTGACCCCGTCAAGTCGTCCCAATGCCACCCCTCCTAGAAGACTCTACAGCTTACCTGGTCCAAGTTTGCTGGTACTTAAATCAGAGATGGCAGTTTTTAGCTTTTCCAAGAAAATCCTTGTTTTCATTTACAGTTTATGAAATTATTTATTCTTGTGTAAAACAAAGAGAGAATAAATTAGGCCTCATTCACACCAGTAGACAGCAGTTGAAGCCTCCCACACACATTCCAGCGCCATTCCATGGAGAAAAACTATGTAGTTTCCATGTTTTCTCAGTTTCTCCAACGAGTATAGAGAAAGTTTTCTATACTTGTTGGTTTCTCCAAAGCAGTAAATTCCATATGAAAACTACATGTATTTCCTTATATATTTTTCATGACCCCAACTGACATCCCTGTATTTGTAGTTTCAATGTTTCAATCGAAGAACCCCATTTTTGGCTGATTATTCCTGTCTTGCTGTAATACACGTGACAGTCATTAAATATTCAGTGTGGTGAACAGGGTGTTTGGGGAATCAGGGTTAAAAGGAAATGTTTTTGGTGATTGCATCAATCATAGCCATTTCATTTTGCCAAATTGAAATGGCCAAAGTGAGTTGACAGCGGGAGTTTGAAAAATAGACAAGCTTTTATTGTGGAACATTATTCCCCTTCACTCCCGACCGTTTAAGATGCATTAATGCATTAATTTGTTCACGCATATTATAGGATATTCAATATGCGGTGAAAATAGAACCTGCGTTAGGTATTATGCCAAGTGTAGGTGCCCCTTGTCTTGGCTGGCGAGAGATAGGTGCGGATAAACATATTACATAAAAATCAGGAAAGAAATAGCTCCATCGTTTAGATTCTTAAATGTTTGTATTTGGCCAGATCCTTTTGCAGAAGGGATGTACACAAGGATGCAAGGATTTTACGGAATTCTGACATTTCATATAGACCCGGCAACACTGGAATATATATCGATGTGTAGCCATTCTCTCCCAAGACATTGTGATATTTCTTTTTAGAAATGTTTCAAATTTTCGATTTTTTTCTCAGTCCCGTCTTCCATCCCTGTCTACAGATGACGGTAAAGTTTGTTTGAAGGCCTCATCGATCTGACATTGATGTTACTTTGAGATTACTCCCTGGGTCACTCCCGACCAGAACCCATTCATCCATCAACCACAGAAACACGACAATTCCATTCAATGTCTCTCATGTTTCTCCTGCCCCGCGAGTCCCTGGCTGTCCTATCACAGCGGCCCTGCCTGCTCCTGTGGGAACGGGTCATTCATAACACTAAGCAGGGCCACTGGGAACCCTCTCCGGGCCCGTCAGCGCTGTCTAGAGGACGAGTCCTTGGTCTGCTTACTGCCGCTCAGTATGAGCAGCTCAGGAGCAGCTCAAGGAGTTGCAGGCTCGGGCTAGACTAGACTTGCTCAAGTCTTTGATTATTTATCAACCCATTCACGCCGGGTGATGCCTTGGGGCAGCATTTCTAAAATATTCGATTTTGTGAATACAATTGGAAATATTTGCTCAATAATCATGACATTTTCACGGTATGTGGGTATAATATTATATTTGATATTTCTATGCAAAATGAAGAATAATATTAACGATCACATGTCATGTCACGTGATGCAGAGATAGAATTATCCCAATTAGGCCTCCATACCCGGCCTCTAGCGGTATTCATTGGCAATAGTACCCGGCTTCATGCCTGAGCTATTGCCGTGGGCACCTGGCGCAATAAGGTTAATAATAAGATGTGGCAAAAACAGCTATTAAGTAAGGCAAATGCTACCTTGTGAGTGACAACTTCCTGTCACTTTTGAGCCAGGTTGCTATGCTGTATCCAGGCTACGAGTTTTACCTGTGTAACAACAAGTGCCATCACCGTAATTCTCCAGCACAGTACAGTACTGGGGTTATGTACGCTGAACATATTTCTTTATGGAAATCTGTTTGAACAGATTTAGTGGGGAATAGATCAAGGTTTTATCCGATTTGGACTAATGTCTTTATGTTCCTTGCAATTAAAAAAAAAAATACAAACAAAAGGAAATAACAAAATGGAAAATTGGTTTCGAGGTTCTGAAATAACACTCTCCAAGTAGTGCGAAATCGCTGGTAGGAGAGTAACAAGCAGTTTCCGCTACTGGGTCAAGGGGGCCACGGATTTAACCCTAACAGAGCTAACGTAGTGTAGCTCTAGCGGCCAGTGTGAGGGACTGAGGCCAGTCTAGGGCCGGGTGTTTGAATGGCAACTGACAATGGCGAGACATTGCCTCGCCATGGAGAGTTTGCAGTATGGACATTCATCTCGTGATGTGTTTAGATTCCTGGTGCTGCCGGCTTTCATTTACACAATTAGCAGTTTTCCTATTTTCAAAGGAAGTTCTTGTTTTCATTTTCTGTTCGTAAGAATCTTTTTACTTGTGTAAAACAAAAGGAGGATAAATTGGGCTTCATTCGTACCAATAAACAGTGCGTTAAAACCTCCCCACAGACCCCAGCGGGTAATAGGTTTGCAGTACAGAGAGGACGCATGGATTGTTCGTACGTAATTCACAGGGCATACGAATTGTTCGTACGTAATCTATTGGCATTAATAGCAATTCTGAGCAGGTCTGGGGAAGCCACGTCGCTGCCTGCACCGACTCCATGTCAGCCCAGCACGCCGAAGCCATGACAAAAAGGCCATCTGCAGTCGAGACTTGTACTGCTTCGTTATTTGTGTTAACAGCCTTGCCGCATTAAAGGCGTATCCTACAATACACAGTGGCGCCACCTGGTGATATACAAATACTGACAATCATCAATTCAAACTGATTCGTTTGCATTATTCTAATACCAAATGAGTGAAATATAACATATTATAGCTTTGGACCTAACCGAATAGGTAATAACCTTATTCTAATTTGCTTGACGGGGTAAAGAAATTATATTGGAAATGTACTGAAAAATATGATTTTCCTCAATTCTCTTAAGAATAAGGATGATGACCTATAGTTTTTAAAGTATGAATGTGGAGTATCATACATGAAATCCCTCCTGTGAAAGTCTGGAGAAAATCACATGAATTCTACTCTGTGAAAAACATAATTTTTAGAATGTCTCTATATTCTTTTTATGATATTATCATTATATCAATCTCTAGATCAAACACTAGCAGAGTGAACCCCAGTTTCTAAATTATCTACGTGTTCTATAACACTTGAAGATCGTCATGTACAATATTCCAGGAAATTGACATGAGTTTTATTTTTCAAGGTAAATTGTAGGATATGCCTTTAATAAAGCATGTTTTTCTTTCTGATAAAACATGGTTCTACTCTGGACACTAAAAGAAGCCGTTTGTGAGTGTTTCATGTAATTACCGTGCAATAGATTATATTGTCCCCTCCAATAGCCTAGATAGCTTTGTCATGAATTTAATCAGTCATAAAACTGGTGGTACATAACTGCCCTAACTCGTTAACCTTGTATCGCCACCGAACAAGATTGGCCATGAAAGCAGGCCATGTTCCGTTATGCAATCATTATTATATTCATTTTTAATATTTCAGCAAAACAATGAGAATTGTCACAAATAGTAATTTAAGAATGAAGTCATTGCGATCAATGTGGCATAAATAACAATCCCGTGAATTACAGAAGAAGGAGCTACAATTAATATCAAATTTACGACTGCTGAAACTGATTGCGAAAAGGGATTTAAAAAAAAGCTTTGGATTTTAAATCATCGAAGGTACTCTTTGCATCATTCATCAAAAATTCATCATGAAACGATGGTGTGTGAGGACCTTTAAGATGCAATATCAGGCGCTCGAGTGACAAGCATAAGGCTTTATTAACTGATGCTCGGTTTCAAGGCATGTCCGACAATTTACCTTGAAAAGTAAAGACCATGTAAATTTCCTGGGAATTGAATATAAAGATCTCCATGTATTGTAGGTCCCTTTTCCAATATCCATATTCGCAGTCGAGTGAACCTGCATTGCCTGATCAAAGGAGGCTCTCGTGTAGTGAATTATTCAATTAGCAGCATTTGTCATCCACAGTTGCTTATAGAGGGAGAATTTGACTTCGGCCTACATCGATCAACGATGATTAAGATATTACGATATACCTGTAGGCGAATGTCTCACTTTTACTGACCAGGAGTACAGATTCCGTTCGTCACTGAGTGACGAGAAGAAAATTCATACGTTCCTCCGTACCACGTGACCACTGTAAAATGGCGTGTGGTTTTTTTATGATTTACAGGTATATGTTAATAAGGAGACAAAGTGAGTGTACCTGAATTCTATCTGTATTCAGGCACACTAACCATGTCTCCATATTTACCTACATGGATAGTAAAAGATACATACAACCGCTTTTAGTTCTCCATTAGTAGCATTTTCACACGTGTCTCGTCATAGGCTGCGCCACACCTGTCAGCCTTTGATAACCCGGCCGGGCTGAGTCGGGGCGTGTGTGGCTGTTGTCACGAATCATGTACTGCTGGATGGGGAGTTAGCTCAGTGGTAAAGGGCACTGGACTCGTAATCCTAAGGTTGTGGACTGTGGGTTCGAGTCCACTGCAGCCACTATTCTCCTTCACCTCCAGCAGTGGTAGATTTACTGCTTTATCAAAGGCCAATCCTTCTCATACCATGTCTGTGTGGTGTGGGAAGTAAAAGAGCTCTGACCTCGGTAAATGCGTAGGACATGAGATTTCATCTCATAGATTTGGTCAAACCGAATGTAAGTCTAATAGAACATACAGTAAAAACCCGCTAACGGGACACCCCGCTTAAGGGGGACACCCCGCTTAAGGGGAACACCCCGCTTAAGGGGGACACCCCGCTTAAGGGGGACACCCCGCTTAAGGGGGACACCCCGCTTAAGGGGGACACCCCGCTTAAGAGGAACACCCCGCTTAAGGGACACTTTTTCGGAACAGAAATCTTTATTTAGTTTATCTTAACCCCGCTTAAGGGTACACCTCGCTTAAGGGTACACCTCGCTGAAGGGTACACCTCGCTTAAGTGTACACCTCGCTTAAGGGTACACCTCGCTTCAGAGGACACCTCGCTTAAGGGGACACGTTGCTCGGAACGGAGGGTGTTCCCTTAAGCGGGGTTTTACTGTATTGGACGTTAAACTACCCCAACAAACAAACAACCAAACAGACAGACGTTCTGCGCTGGCCGTGTCCGCTTCACCCCGTGAGGCCCATCACACAGAGACTGGTCGCCCACAGTCACGCTCAAATTGGTAAAACGATATTCCGCAGGTATTAACTGACATCACCAGCGGGGTCGAAAGGTGAAAGCCAATCGCAAAACCTGGGGTGTCATATATACACAATATTACCATGATTTGGATCTGCGTGGTCATAGATATATATACGGCCACACAGAGCGAAACCATGGTAATGTTGTATTTATTACTCACCTTTCGATTAATCATTAGAAAATCTTATAAATGATTAGAAATTCGACGCAAGCACCGTGCATTAATATATGAAATAGTTCCTGTAATGCCCGTCAGGTGGCCGGAGAGCCGTATTCTCCTAGAAGAATATGGCATTCCATTTTCTACTCAGTAGCGACCTGTAGGCTCCATAGACTTAGTATTTTGTATATGTAATTGCTTTCCCCTGCGTCAAACATAGTTGATATTGATTTAGCCTCATTTACTCCACTAAAACAGTGGTGTGGACCTCATCACAGACCCTTAGTCCCGTGCCATGGCCGACAAGGACATGTTATCCAAGTTTTCCCGATCTCTCTGAGGCAGAAAAATCCACATGAAAAATATTTCCAATGTTTTTCCTTGACCCCAACTGACATCCCTGTATATATATTCACATATTCTAAATGCGATCTATATACAACATGTCAACCAAGTTTTCCCGATCTCTCTAAGGCAGAAAAATCCACATGAAAAAATTTCTACTTTTTTCCCTGACCCCAACTGACATTCCTGCATATATTACCATTTACATTGAGACACAAGAAAAGACCCAAATACAATCTTTTTTTAATAGATATTCTAATAGATATCCTGGGAAAATAAAATGCAATCCTCTCCCATTTTCTGACTCCCAGCACGTAGTACCTTGAAAATAATCTCCACATATCACCAGGCATAAAGCCACTCATCCTTTGTGCATGCATGTTTATGTATTGGTTTTTGCGCTGTGGATAGAGTTCCGGGCGGACTCAGGTAGAATACCGTTTTTAATACGTCCATGCGGCCAGCTTCAAATTGCTTCCCAGACCCAGCACCGCCCGCTGCTGGGCCCCACGTGGGCAGTGACTCACTCCTCGACCACAGGCCCGCGGCATGCACGTGTTTTTTATTTACCTTGGCCTTACGTTTCTACACTCTCCACACAGAGGTTTAGAAAACGGGTGTTGTATATGGCCAGACCATGTGCTTGGAGAGTGCCTTGTCTGAGTTGCCTGTTTCCGGGTAGATCATAGACCAGAGAACGGCTGGTCGTGGGGCATCTGGGTCACTCTCCTAGCATAGATCCTGCACTTTTATCTTGGCACTGACCTTCCTGTTTGGGGCAAAATATGCCCTGTACGCCAGTTTGTCACATATCCTAAATTCTGAACACTTTGAGAAGTATACTTTGAGAAGTATTTATGTATTTTACTTGTAAATAGAGATGTTCATTTATATGGTAAATATTATACACTAATTTCTGTTATTTTCTATGTCAAATCAGACATAGTGCTAGAGATTACTTCTTTCAGTGGAAAGAACTTAATGTGTTGCAAGGTTTTGTTTGTCAACATGTCACATGCGCTCATTCAAAGGGACAATCTAATCAACTGTGGATTCACATTATAAAGTGGTTTAGAGCTGGAAAAGAAACAGCTACATTGTCTGTGAAGCGCAATAAACAATTCCAGTATTTCCCAACTCATAATATATGAGTGTCTTAAATTTTGACAGTTACCCCGTTTTGAATCTGCAATGTTTGCTAGTTTCCGCTGTCTTTAGTGGATACCCAGGTAACCAGCACTGGCTTGAAGCAGAGATTAGTTCCCTGCCCCAATCATTGGGACAGGTAATGCCTTTCACTGGTTCCCCGGTCATTTTGCAGCAGTGTTTACCAGCACGACCTCCCTCCCATCGCAAAATTTCCCAAATAACTCCCCGCCCCCCCCCCCCCCCCATCACAAAATTCCCCGAATAACTTCTTTACACTTCTTTACAATGAATGCCAATACAAAAGAAAGTGATAACAAAGATATTTCTCTAAAAATTAACAGATTTTGCCAGCTCAATGCAATCCCACAATGCACCAGAAAAATGGTGGTAAGTTACCTGGCCAATTATGTGAATGAGCACATAGGCCAGGCTTCCAGGCTAGAGATTAGTAAGCTCTAGCACCACGAAAGATCTGCTGGGAGAGTGCATCTGGGTGTGTGGGCACCAGTGGAGGGAGGGAGGGAGGGAGGGAGGGTCCGACTACCAGGGATTACCGGCAGGTTCAGACTAGATCACCACCACATCCTCTTGGCCCCCGGCCATGATCGCCGGAGACTCATGGCCATCGCAGAATCTGGGCCGAGGTAAGGCTCGCTTGTTGGAAGGCGGCACCCGCACGAGTCATTCTCTTAAACAGTAACACTTTGCAGGAAATGACTAATTGTGTCTGGACATGTGGCGCTGTCAATAGGTGCCTCAGTGCCACTAACAGCCATTGGGACCTGTCAGTAATTGCATTATCATCGATAGGGGAACTTTGAAATGAAAGGGAATCTATCGATTATCGGTGCGAAATCTATATTGAATGCAAATACTACACGAGACCCATATTAATATATAGTCATTTGATTGTACATTTTTAAAATTATTTTTTTAGATCTAGTATGATAGACCTAAAACAGTAAAGCAAAGGGAGCCGAGAGGCATTTTTTCTCTTTTACTGTGAACACACTTTATGACAGATGGCAGTTTTCCTCTTTTCCAAGGAAATCCTTGTCTCCATTTTAAGATTATAAAATTCTTTTTTCTTGTGTAAAACAAAGAGAGAATAGATTGGGCCTCATTCACACCAATAAACATTGGTTCGAACCTCCCCACACACTATAGCCACATTCCATGGCCAATAAAGATGTGTTTTCCATTTTTTCTCGATCTCTCTGAGGCAGTAAATTCCAGTTTTTCTTCATGACCCCAACTAACATCCTAGTTATGTGGAGATGTGGAGATATTCAGTCAAAAGTATATATTTAAAATCAGTTCCTGTAGATCTAGATTTGTCTATATTTACTCGTGATAAATCGCCGTTCTTGTACCGGGTGCAGTCGGCTCCACCTCCACAACCCACACCATTGTATGCTAAGCGGCCAGCATCCTGCCTCACCTTTGACCAGGTGATACTCTCCCCGGTTTTATCTACGGGACCTGTTTGCTGACGACTCACTGGAGGAGTGGTTGGGTGGAGGTGACGCTATGGGTCTGACCCCACCCATGACCCTGTGACCCTCACCCCTCACCTCCACCACAAACACTCATACTGGCCGATAGCCGCCGGTGACTCAGCCCACACCGCCCTCTGCCCCCAGTAGTGGTGACAGTGCACAGAATGGGGCCCTCCCTCCTTGCCTTTTGCTGGGGACTATTTACCATCCTGGTATACTTATGATAAAATGGACCACTTCAGCCACACTCATAGGAATGAGTCCACTGAACTGGCGGTATATTGCTATGGGACCATCCATAAAGTATGTTCGCAGAATTTTTAACCCACCCCCATTCCCAATCTTGTACGCAATAGTGCAAAGGAGGAGCATACGCAAAATTTCCGAAATTGCTGACCCAACAGCCCCCCCCCCCCCCCCCTCAGTGCGTACGTACTTTATGGATGGCTCCTATATTGCTATGTTATCCCAAATCCAAAAACAATTTCCTTTTATGGTTCATTTTGTACCATTGCTTATTGGCACAAATAACATTACCTTAGTTGTATTCCATTTTTCCTATACTACTTGTTTAATTAAATACAATGGCTGGCTGGATTATCACGTTAAAGTTTATTGCGATTGAATAAGATTCAAATAGGATTCACGGCATGACCTGCTGTAATTAAATATTAGATCTGTACGGGAGGTTTGCAAATAATGTGCAGAATAAATAGGTGTCTTTTTTCACCCCTCCCCGTTGTGCGGCGCTGTTGTCATGACGTCACCAGCTGTCACGTGTCAATATGTACGATGATCACGTGACTCATCGTGCATCTACTGGCCACCAGGCGGCACCTGTGGTCTGCGCCAGTTTGAACACGTTCGTACACATCAACATGGCGTCAGAATAAATGGCCTGGGCTCTTTTATTATCTGTTTGCTCTTTATGGTCTATACTAAACATATGGAGCCAACTGTCATCAAGAAACGTCACGAAACCTCATATGATTGCTATATAATCTCACTCGGATTTGCATTGTGTGATTACTCGGCAACTAAAATCCATGAAATATTGTCAGTGGGTATGGATCTCGATGCTATCATGAAGCATCACAAAATTTCATATGATGGTTTATATGGCGTGAGTTGTCTTCGTGGTATCTGTAGCAAAAGACAACGAACACCATGTAAACCATTATATGAAATTGAGTGAGGTTTAGATTTCATCTTGCCTTGTCACGTGTTTTTAACTAAATATGTCACCATTGGCATATAAATATTTTATGGCATAACCATGGCATGAAGTGTTGAATCTATGGTGATTTATAAGAGGGGTAGGATAACTACATTATTCCCTATATATAGGTTATATACACAAAATTACTATAATTCTTATCTGCATGGTCGTATTCTCCTTTTAGTTGACACTACGCAATATCTTCACTATCGATCGGATATTACTATGCGTCATCTATGCGGAGAGTACGACCATGCAGATCAAAGTCATTTTGATATTGTGTATATATTCAGAGAGTAATCAAGTTATCAGAAATTCCGCACAGAATGATTCTTGACTGCGGTACGCCGTCGTCCCACTTGTTTTCATAAGTTGATTCCTTGATCATCTTGGCACTTTGATGATGACACAATTATACGTTTTGAGAGATACAATAAATCCAGATATAAAAATTATATGACCACAGGAACTGTGTATGAATTAGACAAACTTAATAAAAACATGATGAAAATTCACCTCTTAACCGACGGTAAGGGAATTTTGTTAATTTATTGTTTATAAATTGTTGCTGCATTGGTTGTGCCACCTGTTGCTCCAGCAGAGGAAAAGCTCAACCGACGCGGTTGCCAGGATGCGATTATTGTAATATTTCCAGCAATAAGTTCAAACTCACCACGAAACACTACTTTCCCTGCCCCCGTAATACCTGGAATCGTGAGTTCATAGCAATATGAGGCTTTGATGACGAGGTGTCATTGAAATGGCGGGAATCTCCGCGCAGACGACATTTGAACGCTCATTGACCCGCCATCAAAATGGCGATGAGTCAGAGTGCCCCGTGGTTGTCCAGCTACCCCATGGTGCTGCCGTCTCCGGTGGGCCTGTCCACTGGCCGCCCGACAGGCCCGACACCGAATACTGGAGAACTCTACCCGTTTTGAATCTTCCCAACTCAAGTATCTCATTGTGGATAGATAGTATACATAGTAGAAAGTGTTATCTTGGCTTCAAATTTTTTTCTGGGGAAACCCTCACCCTAACCCTAACCCTAACCCTAACCCTAAACCTATCCCTGTACCTAACCCTTACCCTATCCCTAACCTGAACCCTACACCTAAACATAACTGGACCTATTTCCTATATCCGCTGGTCTATTTGTCAAAATGCTAACTAGTCAGACCTTTCCTTCTATATGAAAATGTCTCTTTCATAAGTACACATGTACCTGAAATGGGTCGAGTTTTCCAATCGATTTCCCCAAAACGGGCTGAGTTCTCTGACAACTATGGGTCGAGTTCGTTTCGGGTCGAGTTCTCCAATAGCCCCGACACTGCCCCCAGGATCAAACGCGGCGGCGGGATCGGGGGAACATTCAGTAAATGAGCGCATCCGATGAAGATGAATGCGACACTTGTGGACGACCGGAGCGGGCGCACGGGGCGGAAGGGGTTGCGTCCAGAGCACCGCAGGGCAGCAGCAGGGAGAAGGGTGTCTTCATCATTGCCCTGCCCTTCAGGCCATCGCTGCCGTCGTGCTAAGGTCACTCCATTGAACGGTTGATCTTTATGTTTCACACAAAGCATCGCGAAGGGTACCAGTGTTGTGACACCTTTGTGGGTTCGAGTCCCCTGCAGTAGTAGATTTACTGCTATATCAAAGGCCCGTCCTTCTCATACTATGTCTATGTGGTGTGGTGTACAGCCGCCTTTCTCCTTCATCCCCAGTAGTGGTAGATTTACGGCTTTATCAAAGGCCAGTCCCTCTCATACCATGTCTATGTGGTGTGGTATGCAGCCATCTTTCCGTTTGGTCCTCAGCAGTGGTAGATTTACTGCTATATCAAAGGCCCGTCCTTCTCATACTATGTCTATGTGGTGTGGGAAGTAAAATAACGCTCATCTCGGTAAATGCTAGGGGTGAGATTTCTACCTGAATTCATCTCATAGAATCGATCACCACCCTTGTGGTGTTAAAGGACATCGGAGAAGTCTGAAAAGGACCTGTAATGGTTGACTCGACGTTAGAGGAAACCTATGAAAAGTTATAGTCAGAGCTCATATCCCACCGAGTTTGAATAGCCTAGTAATTCACAAGGCAAAGGCTCATGAATTATGTAGCGATTGTAGTTCTCACATTCGCTCTGATATTACTAAGCGTCTAGTCTTCGGAGATTATAACCGCTTGTATCTAAAATTAGAGGGAAACTATGTTCCGGTGAGCAAAAGTTCAAACTTACGAGGTAAGGCTTGGAAAAATTACTGCCCAAGGCGTCAGCCGCGGGCAGCAATTTTTCCAAGCCTTACTGAGTAACTTTGACTTTTGCTTATGGTACTTGGTTTCCCTATTCCTATATACCTTCAAATATCGATGAAATGCTTAATTCTTTACCTGAAACACTTCTGAAGCAAATGGCCACCCTTATCGAGTAACCACAACAGCTATTGTTTCGTCCCGCTGCTGTATTGTATCACGTGATCAGAGCGGGACGAAAACGTCAGAGCGGGACGAAAACATGAGAGCGGGACGAAAACGTCAACATCGACACATAACTTATTTTTAATGCACCCCACACCAGCGGTATGTAACTCTAGTTAGTTCAATAATGGGTATATAGGAATAGTTATTATTATACACCTGGGGCCGAACTTCTATAAAATACTACCTGCTACTAGGGGTTTAGTATATGATATACGGGCTCACTGAGACGTAGTGAATGTTCAAACACACTGCGGCCATAGTGTACTTCGCAAGTATATAAAAGTACATTTTTGTTGTGTTGATAATTGTATGATAATAAGAAAACGTATTTATGGGACAAAAGGCCGGCAACGGAATCGCTACGGGCTCACTAACTACGTTTTCTCTTAATATTGTGTATAAATGTGAGGATCATGTAAAGATATCTTGGCTGTGCATTTCACAAGTCTTGGTGGGTGGAAGGTGCACCAGTCAATTTATATATGAGGGTATTATACAGATATCTTGTCTGTGCATGTCATGCGTCTTGGTGGGCATAGGGGTGCACCAGTGTCAATTTAAATGTGAGGGCCCCATACAGATAGGCTACCTTGTATGTGCCTTTCACTAGTCTTGGAGATTATTGGGGTGTCAATCTAAACGTGAGGGTCCTGTACAGATAGCATGGCGAGTACAGGGGTGGAGTTGTCGAGCGTGTAAACAGCATGTGGCAGCCATGCCGTGAGCTGCGCCGCTCGCTCGCCGAGGACTGAACTGAGCTGCTCGCTGTTTGCTGATCGCTCCATCATCATCTGCCCCCAGGTGGCGCCCCGTCCCTGACGATGGTCACGTGACAGATGGCGCGTTCCCCTCGCCCCGGCGTCTCATACGGCTACTGATGCATTGTGGGTCGTGTTCGGGTCCCCGGAAGTGTTGAAGCGCATGTGTGGGAGTTTGGGACCATAGAGTCAGAACTAGAGGGATTTCTATACTTAGTCGCCTTCTGCCAACGGTAGGCGAAGCAAGGATAGCTGTTTCTATAAAGTATAAGAACTTGAAAGCAATACGTTGTGTTTGATTATTGATGACTTCCAGAAGTAATGATGCTTGTGACGGAATATGAGAAAACAAAGTTTCTGAGTCCGTAGGGCTGGCCGTTCGAGGTCTTTTGACACAAAAATACGGCCTGACGGCCGACAAATTTGTCTACGTGACAAAGAAATGATATTTTGTGGATTCATCTTATTAAGGGGACCCTTTGGTAGGACACCTTATCAAATCTAACGGTACAGTGTGGGGACAACACTCCAGATTATCTTGATTACTTGTCTACTTTGTGTGTGAGGCAGGTAGACTGGTGTCTAGACAAAATGGCCTGCGTAGGTTCCTGTAGGATGTCTGTGTGGTTATAACAGTGTCTCTATACCTGTATAAAGGTATCATATATTACATAGCCTAACCATCGACAGACTGAAGGGGACACCCTGCTCGGAACGGAGGGTGTGTGCCCTTAAGCGGGGTTTTATTGTATATCATTGGGCGACTTAAGACAATTTTGTTATCGTGTGTGTTGGTTTCCGTTAAGGACACAAAGATAACACTTCTTCAGTGAAATATATCTTATGCTACAACGTTCGATATCTGACCTTGTAATCAACGATTAAATGTTGTGACTGATAAGCTTCAGGATCACCACTTTAACGTGTGGCCCTTGTGAGATTTGTTTAGATGATCTATCTAGACTTATCTTATCCTTAAAACAGTATTATTTATTATGGTAAGACAGGAGCTTCGGTCCTTTTACAATTTATAGTCACATTTTATCTTTTATTATAATTAATGTGTTTTCCTCTTTTTACGTTGCAGGTGAGTTAGTGTTGTCCGGCCACACGGAAGCAGACCCGCTCAGCCCAGGCTACACCAGGCATAGACAGTGAGCTCTCATATACACTTCACATGTGATATACACTAGTGCACAGCAAAGGGCATATAAAATGCACAATATTGACTAGTTTCAGTGATTGTATACTACGAGGAGTTGATGCGTAGTGATATCCGAGCGCATGCTTGTTTATAATGAACGATGATACAAATAAAGTAATGGCAACCTTTCTAACGGTAAAAGATAACTTATTAGAATGTTTACCTACCATATCTAAAAAACAATGATTCTGGTCGGATCCGCTTGGAGTTTCCCCGCACATAGGGACAGAGTGAACCAGACTTAGGCTTGGAGACTGACGACCCACGAGAGTGTGAATCTTTTTTGAGGAAAAAACTCGAACCTGCTATCTTTTTTTGAGATCTACACTGAGATGTGCTTCTTATCTTATGATATATTTCTAGGCCTATTAAAAACATAATTCAGACCTATAGTTGTCTTACCTCCTTTCACTGAGAGAAAGAAGCGAGACCACTGTCTTTTGCTGGTGTCATTGCATATCAGTGTGGACTCCAGTAATAACCTACTACCTGTGTAACTTGGCTGGTACCCGCCTGTGTCGACCGTTGTACTAATAGCGACGCTAGTTCCTTAAAAAATAATAGATTTCGCCACGCCCTCTCACGGGGGACTAGCGTAAAATCCAACAAGTATCTGTCAGCACGCTGCCAGGTACCAGCTGAATGTGATCCCGCAATGCACCAGAAAATGGTGGTAGTTACCTGGCCTAATATGTGAGGAGGACATAGGCCAGGCTTCCAGGCTACAGTGCCACAAGACACGCAGCCGGACTGGGTTTTATGCGCGGCATTCCGTCAACAGAGACACTGTATCCCCGCACCCCGCAGATACGTGCCCCACCCGGCGGGCGGAGGGGCTCGGGCGGCGGGCGGAGGGGGGCGGGCCTCCGGGGGTGGGCCTCGAGTGGCGGTGCCTAGGGAGTATAGGGCTTTGGTTAGACTTGCCCAAGTCTTTGATTATGAAAATTCAATGAATAAATTCAATGATTAAATCCGGATGAAATGCATTACACAAAGCAACTCGTATTTGTCAAATTCGTTGTTCTCCAACCCATTTGAATGCTACGCCATATTCACTCAGCTGTCGCCTCGTGAATATCACTTCGCATCAAACTCATAGGAATCGAAGACTTTGCCCAAAACTTGTTGGTTTCTTCTTTAGTATCATTTCTCCGAAAGGCCCAGGAATCCCTCTCCCAACAGATATTCTGACCAGTTTTAAAGATCTCTGCATGGAGAGTGATGGGCATGCGTGACGCAAACCAGCGCCAGAAACCAGACACCTTTCCCGATTTGACCAGTCCCTGTATCACGGCGAAGAGGGGTGGGGTAGGTGGATGGGTAGGCATAGCATGGATACAGGGACTGAGGCCAGTCTAAGGTTTGGTTTGTTGGACGAGGTACGGCGGAGGGTCAGTGGGTGGAACTGGAGACGTAGGGTGGGCCCCCGAGCGGGTTTCTGTTAACAGTAGGGTGGAGATGGAGTGGAGCAGGGAACCCGACCTGCTGGACGTGGGCAGTGTGTGGGGATGCGGAAGGTATCTCTGTTTACACTATACACAACCTACTTGGATAGGATTTACGTTTTTTTTTGGTGTTATTTCTTAAGGTACAATCTCTCATGTCTTTATTTTGTATATGCTGGGGAGGGGCTAATGTTATTCAAAAAGGAAGTGGAAGACCTGCCTTGAGTAGAACTGCTTGTGAATTGAAATTCAAATATTAAAAAGTAAATAAAAAGACATTTCCCTCCTTGGCTATTTTTGGTTTATTTTACACTATTATTATACATTGTAATAGAGGAAACCTATGAAAATTTACAGTCAGAATTCGTAGCTTAGTAAATCACAAGGTGAAACTGCATGAATTACATAGCGATTCAAATGAGATGGGATCGAGCTCTGACCGTAAACTTGAATAGGTTTCTTAGTTCATCTCAGCCCTCACATTGACTAATTGGCTAACATTTGTGACATAATCCCCCTATATAATGGCTTAAGATGCCGTATCCTGCAGATATCTGGTACTCAGCCTTATACATGTACATACATGAGAAAATCAATGGTTTTGTATTCAGCAATATGAATAGACTACAGCTGTGGGCAGTGTGTTCCTTGTGAATGTCTGTCTACACAGTGTCGGCCCTGTTAAAAGCCGAGCGCTGCAGCCAGCAAGACACCTTGTACGAATCATTAAAAAGACGTGCAAACAAAACCGCCAGATCCTCGTTTTTAAAAAGCCTACTTTTCCCACCTCAGTGACAGCACACCCGTGGCATTATTTCCCCGTCGGCCAATCAGGGACAACGCCTTGTGTGTTTTTCTCAGAAGGTTTTATTGACAACGGCGCACAGATGAGATGATGCAGAACGAGCTGGGCTTATTAGGAATTCCTTTGGAGCGACTCCTCCGTCAAATTAAAGTGCGGTGTTGTCATGATTACACTGTGTGCGGGGACTTAGGGTCGCACGCTCCGGGGTAGACAAGGCGTTAAGCGGGATTCACACGGAGAGACTGATGTACCTGAGACGGGTGTACTTCACACCTTTCCCCTAGTTTAAAGCTGGATTGACATGTAGAGACTAATGTACCTGAGACGGGTGTACTTCACACCTTTCTCCTAGTGTAAAGTAGGATTCACATGTTGAGACTGATGTACCTGAGACGAGTGTACGTCACACCTTTCCTCTAGTTTAAATCTGGATTGACATGTAGAGACTAATGTACTTGAGGCGGATGTACTTCACACCTTTCCCCAGTCTAAAGCGGGATTCAAACGTAGAGACTAATGTACCAGATACGGGGGTACTTCACACCTTTCCCCTAGTCTTAACTGGGATTCACACGTAGAGACTAATGCACCTGAGACGGGGGTACTTCACACCTTTCCCCTAGTTTCAGACAATTCTCTTTTGGTACAGAATTCTCATGGCAAGGTGCTTTTACCTTTTCTCAAGAAAAGGTGGTGAATTTGATTTACATGGATGGAGACACCTGGTCTCAGACATAAGTCACAGTGAATGCTAACCCTGGAACTCAAGTACCTTTGAGGTGAATTGCGTAAAACAAAACATGTGACCCTGCTTGCTGGCCTCCTATTGGCCAGGTTAGGTACCTAGTCGACCACTCAGCAGTGGGTCTATTTGTCTCACCAAAATACCCGTGTAGATTTTAAACGGGTTTAAAATCAAAACCTGATGGGATTTGTATTCCTCGTTAGGGGTAAGTGTCACTGACAATTGCAGGGAGGGAACTGTCTCAGGGTAAGGGAACCCTAGAATTCAGACGAAGAGATCGTGCTCCAGTAAAGAATCTCAGCAGGATTTGTTCCAGACAAACACCTTGGGAGGCACATGAATCCTATCATGTGAATCCCACTATGTCAATCCCACTTGAAATCAAAATCTCTTGGGATTCTGTACCTTGTTAGTGGTAATTGTTACCGACAAATGCAGTGGATAAAACTGTCACAGGGTAAGGGAACTCTAGCATTCAATCAAGGAGATTGTGTTTCAGTACTTTATCTCACCCCAGATATTTTTTCTCCATAGACTTAACATTGGAAACTCGTATCTAACGCCCATTAGATATTTAGGAAATATATCCAATGGGGGATGATGTCACAAATGTTAGCCCATTAGTCAATATTAAGGGTGAGATCAATTCAGAAACCCATTCAAGTTTAAGGTCAGAGCTCGATCCCATCTCATTTGAATCACATAGCAATTCACGCGGCTTCGCCTTGTGAATTACTACGTGACTCAAACTCGATGGGACACGAGTTCAGACCCTAAACTTTCATGGGTTTCCTCTATATAACCTCAGCAGGATTTGTCTCAGACAAACACCCTGTGAGGTACATGAATCCCACCGTATGAATGCCACGTTACGGGAGGGGCTTGTATTGACTGTCTGCTCCGTGGCACCTTCTGCCTTACTGTTCCCGTGTTGACTTTAACGCTAATGATGCTCTCACCGACTCGGCACACAGTGTGGATGTAGACCTGTACAGTCACGGCAACTTGCAATGCCACTGAGGCATGTGATAAAAGCTTCTATGGGAACACTCCTCACTCTGCCTAGAAATGCTTCCCTGCCCCACTTGTAGACGCTTACACATCGATAACGGGTAATTGTAAAATGCACGAAACACCCCCCAAAACAGGTATCTCTCTTTATAATACGAGGCCGAGAGGAAACAAAATGTTTAAAATATAAAAAAAAAAACCAAAAAAAAACCACGTATCCATCTCTAGAATACGAAGCTGAGAGTAAATAGAAAATATTCAAAATGTTTTAAAAATCCCACCAAAAATACATCTATCCAGAATGGAGGGAGAAAAAAAAGACTAACAAAAGAAGTCCTACACATTTTATCTTCCCGGAAATAGTAAATAGAAAATATTTAAAATTTATTTTTAAAAAAAAAACTACCAAAAAAACACGTATTCAGAATGGACGGAGACAAAAAAATACTAACAAAAAAAGTCATACACATTTTACCTTCCCAGAAATAGATTTTAATTTTTTTTTTCTATCTTCCCGGAAATAAATTTGTAAGCCCGGGTAAAAACATGACGGCTGATTACGTGGTATGTTTTAATCCCGTTTGCGGCGCCCCCGACGTGCGTTCTGATTGGATCTGCGGCCGTGGCGGGTCAGGGATGGTTCCCCGGTGGTTTACCGCCCCTATAGATCCCCTGCGGGCGATGTAATTACAAAATGCATTCATCAGGAGATAAGGATCGCTGCCCCACCGTCTGACGGGTTTAGATAACATTGCTCGTATCGCGAGGGGTCAGAATAGACCCCAGTCAGGGCCAGGAAGGCCAATTATCCCATCATGATACGGCCTGACGAGTCTGTGGCTTGTGTATGGGTTGACATGGGCGGCCTGTGGCAGACGACAATTCTGTTTACACTCGGGATGTACTTCCAGAGGTAATAATCGCATTAGGAAACAGAGTAAAGAGTCTGGGAATTGCCCAGACATCTTAATCTTAAGTGCTGGTTCCACCAACATGATGGATTTGCCGTGGTATATCCTGTTATATCTTAAAGTATTGCGAAATGTCATACCTCCTTTCTCGCGATATGTCGCATGCGATATGTGTATTTTTTCCTGATGTTGTTTGTGTATTTTGGTGCTCCACCACCGCTACACCTCAAGATCTATTGCCAACATGTCGCGGCATACCTCGATCTGTTGCGAGAAGAACGTATCACAGGTGCTTAACCAGAACGATGCATCACGGCAAATATGCACACGATTATTCAAAACTTTGCAAGATTTAGCATAACAACCAAATCGTGACTAATCTCGCTATATCTTGTGTGTTGGTGGAACCAGCACTTAAACCAGACCAACTTCTCAGACGTGGGATGGCCACACAACCTCCACCAGATTGTGTCGCCCCTGGTTATGGTTACTGGAGAACTCGACCCGAAACGAACTCGGCTCGTAGTTGTCAGGAGAATTCGACCCGTTTTGGAGAAATCGATTGGAGAACTCGACCCATTTCAGATACTTATGAATAAAACTTTTCACATGGACTAAAATTTCTGAATAGTTATCTTTTAGACAAATAAACCAGCAGATATAGAAAAAAAGTCCTGTAAAGTTTAGGTGTAGGGTTAGGGAAAGGGTTAGCGTAGGGTTAGGGGAAGGGTTTACTATTTGTTTTCTTCCTCAGACATCTCAAAAGGACGTAACTAGCCTACCGAGACATAAACTACACAAACAAAAAACAAACAATTCTTGCTCAGAGAAGACAAAATTTGAAGCCAAGATCATAGAAATTCAGTATTTATCCATAGTTGTAATGAGACACTTGAGTTGGGAAGATTTAACACGGGTCGAGTTCTCCAGTGTTCCTGGTTATGGATGTACTTATCATCCGCCAGGTGGTGTCGCGGTGATGACGTCACGGACCCGCGTTCCAGCTGCGTCTGCTGATAAACATTAACGTCAAAGTCGATTGTCAGTTTTCTTTCAGTCCGTTGTTTGCCAGGTCAGCTGTGTCCCTTGTGACTGATGTACGATGCCATATCATAGTTACTCTCACACGTTCACATATATTTGTATGCCAAGCTTTGCCGCCAAATGTCATTCTAAATATATAATATTTGACATTTTTGTGTGCTAATAGGTAGACCATTGTTCCCAGTAAATTGAGATGTGAATGTTTCATGGAATTTCTGAGCTTTTCACGGAAAACCTGTATGTATGTGTATTTCAGTCACCGATTTCATCGATGTGGTTTCGGTTTAGTGGAAATTCCACACGCTGATATGATAATTCCAATAAGAGAATTGATAATGAACAAATGGCAATAGGACTGGAATAAGCAACTAAGAAACAATCTGCATATCATTCACTCAAGTGTGACTGGGAAGAGAAACTGTGGGGGATTAAGTCGTAGCGAACAGGTGAAGTTGACCCGTCTGAAAAGAGATCACTCCAGACTTACACAAGAATACCTCCTAAAAGGAGAAAAAAATATTTTGCCAAGCATGTAATGTGCCCATAAATGTTCAGCATATCCTGGTGAACTGTCGAAGACGTTAAACCACAAACAAAAAACTCGGTTGATATTGAATAAACAGGATTTCTGAGGTGTTCTTCATTCTAACTATATGTGGGTCGATAAGTCTCTCGTGATTAGCAGATTATACGCCGACTTAGTCGCCATGGTGATGTTAGTGTTGTTTTAGACTGGCCCCAGTCCCTGTATCCCTTCACTTACCCCTCCCTTCCTCCCCCGATGCAGGGACTGGTCAACTCTCTAATGGTGTCCGATTTCTTGTGCTGGTTAGCGCCACGCTCGTCCTGCACTCTCCATGCAGAGTTCCTTATTGCTGGTCAGATATCTACTTGGAGATTGATATCCGGGATTGTTCTCCCAATTCATGCAGGGGGTGCTCATTATGATAAATATAGAGGTCTATATTGTTAACACAAACCAAAGGTCGTCCATGTGGGATGTTTTGCCCTGATAACATAGTACCCGGGGACTGGAGGAGGAGGAAGGGGAGGGGAAGGACGAGGTGTAGGGTTACAGGGCGTGACTGGGGGTTGCAATCTACAGGAGGTTGCATTCTTAATGGACAAGTCTCTGATTCCTGGACCAGTCACACTGCAACATACTTTATCATAATTTTGTTTAATCATGAATGTCCATAATCAAAGACTTGAGCAAGTCTAGTGTTGCTTCAGCAGCTGCCGTCACTGGTTTTCCTGGGTCAAACCAAGGCTTTCCAGGGATAACATAGACTGATAGAGGTGTGAAGGTCAAGCATAGACTGATAGAGGTGTGAAGGTCAAGTGTCAACGCGCTGCTGCTGCTAGCTAAATGTCACTACCGTCAGACTCTTTGTGTGGATCAGTCACCACCGTAGACGGGTTTTTCTGCCTGTCTTTGGGTTGAAAAGCCTCAAAGAACCGACCGAAATAAGACCATGTAATGTCACCTGACACAAACTCCAAGATCCTATCAATGTATGTTCTTATAAAATCTCCACAGGCGATTTCGCTAACATTCTATGCCTGTATTTCCTCCCTTCAAGACATAATTACTCCATGGTCGATCGTTGTTAGCATACATCTTGCCAGAATAGGTATCTGTTTTATTCTACATGTAATATTCAGGTGTAAACCCAGGTTTCTGGCCCATAGATGCTGCTATATTTGTCTGCTGTCCTATGTGGTGTCAGGTTTCTTTAATTGAAAAACGAGCTAGCTTTGCTCTTTTTTTATTTATCAATAAACTCATGGCTACAATATATTTTCACTTATTAAACTAGATGACATATGTACAATCCATCGATGAACAATAGTGTCTCCAAAGACAACATTTGATAATCCAACGACGCATAATAAAGTTTCAGTTTTCAGACATGTTATCCTAATTTCTATGGTTATTACTATATTACTTGTGGACAATCCATCGCTGGTTTTTCTATACTTTTGTTAACTTTTGGTACAATAAGGCGCTCCACTTTTGAAATCGGGGCTATTTTTCAAATACACGTTTATAACATTAGAGATGGGATACTGTTCATTTTTTCTTTTTTTTCACTCGGTATGGATAGAAAAAAAACCCACTTTTTTTCAATCCTTACCTCGTAACTTTAACAAACCGGGACATAGTTTCCCTGTGATGTTCTTCAGGTTAACCTGTTGACTGTCAGACCAGTGCACACCGTGTAGACAGCAAACCGCCCTCGTCAACCCAAACACTCCCAGACACAAAGCGGCCAATTAGACGTCAGTGCGTGGGACTGGAGTCTATTAAAACTACAGGCGACCTTCTCTCCTTTTTGCCACTGTCAGCAGTGTCTGTCCACGGTCTTCTGTAGGAGCTACATCATTATTATAGAGGAAACCTATGAAAGTTTAGGGTCAGATCTCGTATCCCATCGAGTTAGAACCACGTATTAATTCAGAAGGCGAAGCCGCGAAAATTATGAAGCCATTCAAACGAGATGGGATAGAGCTCTGACCGCAAACTTGAATAGGTTTCTGAATTCATCTCGGTATTTACATTGACTAATAGGCTAACATTTGTGACATAATCTCCCATTGGATATTTTTTCCTAAATATCTCATTGGCGTAGGGTACGAGTTCCCAATGTTAAGTCTGTGGAGAATAAATACCTGGGGTGAGATAATGTAGGGATAAATGCTGGTGAATTTGGGATGAATTATTCCAAATGTGTGAAGGTAAATTAGTTCCATCACCTATTTGTTTACTTGTCAACCGTATCTAGAATCACCCTCATGTTGGTGTTTTTTCCATATTGGGGAGAGCTGCTGTTGAAGGTGGAGTCCAACCAAATTTGTGATGATCAATAATAAGGAGGTCCTATAGGCAACCATTGTACACAAAAAATACAACCCAGGAAAGTGGGGTTGGATTAATACGAAATGGGGTGGTTCTGGATCAGACGTTGCACCAGAGAATATCTCCCATTTTACTATACTACTTATACATTTTGACAGAACCAAGCCTGTCATGGTTCAGTACACATCTAACTTAAGTTTCTTACCTTTCAGCAAGAAACTGTGATAGATATCTAATGAAAGGGACTTCTAATTCTATTTAGCACATTTTGCCAGATACCACCATTAAAGTTATTAGGTCTATATGTAAGGAACTCGGCTGTTGAGTGGTGGTTTGTTTCTTTCACACTCGAGGAGGTGGATTTTCCTGCTCCTGCTGTGTGGTAGCTGAGCGGAACCCATGCACAAAAGTAACCCGCCTTGTTTATAAGCCAGGAGCTTCAATAACCTTATATCGTACATGGAGATCCTTTACTGTACGCCATGGAGGCCCAGGGACAATGTGGGTCAATTTTATTCAACACTTATGGACGACCTTATGGACGGCTAAGTCTGTCATAACGAACAAATAAAAAAATAAAAAAACTTTAATCACAGGATAGCTTTATCAACATCGGACATAATCACTCGATCATTTTGGCCTCGGCCAATATTGAAGTGTTATATGCCGATATGTAGGGGAGACAGAGGGTATGGTAACGCGGGTTGTCCGTTAGGCGGGGTTCTACTGTATATTTATCTGCGGATGCTTACAAGTCTGCCTCTGAAGTACCTTTCTTTTCAGGTCGGTTTTGCTAAAGGGAACTCTGAGAATATCCACAGGGTTTAAGGTCACCATAGATTGTTTTTTTTTCTGTGCGACTTTCTTGCTGCCTGTTGACAGATCACAGCAGTAGTTTAACGTCAGGCTTGGCAGTATTGAAGTCTGTAAAGGTCAATGTAAGAGGGCTCGGGTGGAATGTTAGGGAAGCACGGCCGTGAGGTAGAGTCCACGGACCGCTCAAGCTTCGCATCCTGATCAGACCCTTTGGACTCCCTGATTGGCTTTATTGAGGCGACTTGCAAAGAGGACTGGACACCCCTCTGAAGGTTGGGCGATGTTCCAAGGTCAAGGTCAGCCAGGCGCCATGATGGATTGGCGGTGCTGATTGGCTGCACCCAGACGAGGCTCGTCTGGAGCCGGTTCCCGTGTGTCCTCCCTTTGGTACAGTAAGGAAGGTCGCACGGGTACGATAGGCAACGTTGTATATGTGTGTCCTTAGAGATATTACTGAACAGTGTGCACAATGCCAACCTCTGCACCGTCCACTAATGTTATTTTTAGTATCTATCTGAGCTTTTTTTGAGCTATCATCCCTAAAGTCACACAGTAAACGCCTAGGTTTTTGACTCATTATAAGTATAGCTAAGATATAGTATCATAAACCTCTGCATGAATATCTCACACTTACTGGCCAGCTGTACGGATTCCGTCCTTGCACACTATGCACTAACTAATAGTTTGTGCACTCTGAACCACAGGACAAAATGGCGTTTTTGATGATTTGCAAGTATATGATAAGACTTGATGACTGTCTGTTACGTGTTGTTTTGTGTCAGAAATTCGTTCTTCAAACTCGGGGAATATTTCCGACACAAAACGACACAGAACAGATTCCATTCAGCCACACTAACTATGTCTCCCTATACTACTACCAAGTCCATCTATTGTACCCTATGGTTACTGTGTATTGTGGAAGCCATACCAGGTTCACCTGATGTACCCTACTTTGTGGTGTTGACAACATATCAGGTCCACCTATTGCTTCCTATGGTGACTCTGTTGAGTGGAAGCCATACCAGGTCCATAATTCAAACCAACCAACCAACCACATAATTTACACTATGGTAACTCTGTCTTGTGGAAGCCATACCAGACCCACATATTGAACCCTACGGTGACTTTGTGGTGTTGGAACCATACCAGGTCTACTAATTGTTGACTATGGTGACTGTGTTGTAGAAGAAATGCTTGTGAATTGAAATTCATATGGTGACTCTGTGTTGTGGAAGCCATACCAGATCCACATATTGTACCCTATGGTGACTTTGTGGTGTTGAAACCATACCAGGTCTACTAATTGTACACTATGGTGACTGTATAGTAGAAGGTATACCAGGTCCACCTGAAGTATATATTGTGCTCAGTGCTGCCGCGAGGCGCTATGTCTGAGCGGTCCGCAGTGCGTGGGCGAGCGGCTCCTCCCGTTCGCTGTCTCAGAGCTGCTCAGAGCTGCTCGTCTCTGCTGCAGCTCTAGCGGCCAGCTCCCATAGAAGCGAACTGAATAGCCGTTGCCATGGCCACATACTAATTGTGATGCTGGATAGTCACGTTGGCCGGTGGAAATTTTAGAACTATTCTCCAGTGACATTTACCAAAGGTCAGCAGGTCACGAGCTGCTCAGACCGTGGAGGTGTGTCTGGCGTGGCTAATAGTTGTTACGCTCGGTATAGGGATCGATGAGTAGATCCCCCCGTCATTATACGGATTTAGCATCTTTATTAGCCACCGAATACGGAGCCTCCATACTAAGCCTATGAAGCCTATAGATCGCTACTGAGTAGAATACGGACCTCCGGAATCTCCTAGGAGAATACGGCTTTTTCGGCGACCTGACGGGCATTATAGGAAATAATTCATACAAACAAATGGGTCTAATTTCTAATTATATACAGGATTTTTTCCTAATGATAACTCGAAAGGCGAGTAATAAATACATTACCATGATTTCGGTCTGTGTGGCCGTATTCTCCTTTTAGTTGACTCCACGTAATAGTCCTCGCTATCGGTCGGAGTTTTACTACGCGTCAACTACGCGGAGAATACGGCTACTCAGATCGAAATCATGGTGATATTGTACATGTATTCGGTTTAAGACCCGTAGACTTGCTGGATAACGTTGTCTACATGCATTGACTGTAAAATAGACAATTATTCGTGGTTTTGTGGACTGGCAGTCGTTAGCAATGAACGGCTGACCAGTATTATCTCACCCCTGATATTTTTTTCCCTATAGATTTAACATTGGAAAAGCGTATCCAACACCCATGGAATATTTAAAAAAAGACTCATTAAGGGATTATGTCAGAAAGGTTAGCAAATTAGTCAACGTGAAGATTGAGATAAATTCAGAAACCTATTCAAGTTTCTATTCTATGTAATTCACACAGCTTTGCCGTGTGAATTACTACGTGATTCAAACGCGATCGGATACGAGCTCTGACCCCTAAACATTCATAGTTTTCCTCCATAGTAATACACGAACGTTAGAGAGTGTATTATAAAATCAAACCTTGAAGGGACTACACAGCTGCCTGTCCACAGAATCATCGTTTGTCGTATTTATTATCCATCTTCATAAATACTTTAAACCCAGGTATCTCCTTATCATAGGGTCTTCTACCACTATAAGTAGTGACTTTTATTTTTGCTTTCCATGCACAAAGGGACTACAAATCGGTCTAGGAGCTTATTTCCACGTTATCAATGGATTTGAGGCCCATAATCAATGGTTATGGGTTATGATGGCTTACATATACAATGAATAATGGTTTACTGCGTTGCCATACATTTTCAATGAGGACCTCGTAATAGAGGGATGATAAACTACCCTCTCCCATCGATTTGTGACTTGACAGATGTATCTCAGTTGGAGGGTGGCCGCTTAACATCTGTCCTGTTCTCCCAGGATGTGGTTACCATGTTTAAAGGTATCTGACGTCATGTCAGTAGTTCTGTCAACGAATATCCCCCGAGTCCCATTTTCTGATAATTAGTATTATGTTACAGGTATTGATTGTCCATATTAATGATACTAAGAGTAAACGTGATTACTGAGCCCATGGGGATGGTCCTTCGAGGTCCTTTGTCTCCTAAAAATATGTCCTGACGCCTAAGATGGAGGGACATTTTATGAGACAAAAACTACTGGCTCAGTCACGACGTTGTCTTATTATCATATAACTAAATATAATGAAAAAACACCATTATATGTACTTACGAAGTATTTACCTGTACTGACTCGCACGATTCCAGGATTTGAAACGGGGGAGGGGGTGTATCGCAACTTTCCTGCGTTTTACTGTATTTCATTATAATAGCCTCTAGTGGAGTATCGATTATCTTTTGAAAAATATCCATAGTGCATATGATTTTAGGTTCACTGGATGTTGCTTATTCCGAATAGAACAAATGCATATCATTATACACGCATAGCCAAACGTCTATGAAATAATACCTGCTGCTAGGGGTGCAGTATAGATACTGTTCGGGCTCACTGAGACGTCGTGAATATTCGGGCGCACTGTGCCCGTATTGTACTTTGCAAGTACATATATTGGCATATATTTGGGTTTTTAGGTTATAATATGAAGAAAACGTAGTGAGTGACCCATAGCAATTCTGTTCTCGGCCTATTGTCCCATACAATACTCCCCTCAGCCTCTTGTGTCGGGACCTATTTTATGGGACGAAAGACATAGAACGGCAATCGCTACGGGCTCACTAACTACGTTTACCCTTAATATTCAACACCAATCACACATACCAATGTTATGAAGTCACATCCAGTCCAGACACAGATACGCTATCCAGACATTGGAGCAGCATAGCACTGTTGGAGAGTTGAACTGATCTGTAAGTGGATACGAGATAGGAGATCTCCAGATTAAGGTCCCTGTATTGACCCAGAGACTTGGAGACCTACGATAAGCTGCACAAGTAGCCTACCAGCCGGCCTTATATCCGAGGAGTATACCGCCGAAAAACAATCCTGTTCGCGATAGCTGGTGTTAAGCCTGTTCTCATCCCGGATCACTGACAATCCTAACTGTATATAGACATGTAGTCATACTGTCATATATATACATCAATATTTACTACATACCCATGCCTTATGTAGTGTAAATACGCACCGGTTTGCCATATAACGTAGAAATACTGTACGGAAAATACGGAACACTGTGCCGTACGCGTCGACTAAAATATTAGTTGTTAGGCCAAATTAAGTTAATTTATTCTATTCATTTCAGGTATATAGTAAATATAAAACGACCCGACATGCGTGTACAAGCCACAAACTCAATGATAATCTCGTTTTGTAGCTTGTGCATCATGGTCAGGTCGTTCTAGATAAATGCTGTGTATTTGTTTATATATTGTAAATGCATATCAGTATACTTGTACAGGGATGTAAGTTTGCCGATAATTGACGGATCCAGACATTTCCTACACACCGACAGCACCACACTGTCGGACTGGCATTTCCTTTTAGTTTCGCATTTATCTCACATCAACTATCAAAGTAACAGTATAATCAAGAGAAATTCGAATATATAGATTTATATTCACAGTGTTCAAAAATAATGTTTCACATTTACGATTTTGTTCGCAGTCCTGACTTTTCTCCACGAGTATATAATAATGTATGTATACATATATATTTTTATATAAAAATCTCTATATGTAAACATATATGATGATTATAGACACATACACAAAGTTGGATTCAGACATCAGTTTATTTGGCAGTCACTCAGCATTTCAATAGATTTCTATTGAGACTTTGCCCTCCCAGGAGAGAAAAACTAAATGATATATCTGGCTTTGGTAGACCCGTGTGGCAGGTAATTTCCCGATCATGATTGCCAATAGTCAGGAGATGTGGTAGTGATGGACTAGTTCCCTGCCCAAATGAATAATGGGACAGGTATTGCACGATTCGTAGCGACCTTGAACTTTGGCTAGTTCCCCTGTTATTCGCAGCGGAGGGAGGAACCAGCATAATCTCTCACCCTCACGAGATTCCCCAAATAACGTATTTAGACTTGTTACTAATGAACGATGATAGAAAATAAAAAAAGTGGCAACTTTTCAAAAGATAAAAAAGATAACATATCAAAATGTTTCTCTAAAAAAACTAATAGCCTGGGAGCCTGACCTATGTGCTCACTCACATAATAGGCCAGGTAATGCCCTCTATCTTTGGTGCATTATGGGTAACGCCTCCATTTGTCTGGTGTAACAGTGTCCAGCTAAGTACTACACTGGCTTTTAAAGAAACATTCTAATGAATTGTCTTTTACCTTTTGAAGGGTTAAAATTTGTTATCCTTTATGATAAACAAGTAGAAATAAGGTATTTGGGGAACCTCGTGAGGGAGGGAGGTTTTGCTGCTTATCCTTGCAACTGCAAATAAGCGAAGAACCAGCGAAAGTTCAAGGTCGTTCACTAGCTAGGCGTTCAGGGATGCAAGTTTGCCGACAATTGACGGAAATCAGAAATTTCTGCATCTTGAAATATGATCATTAACAGAGTATGAAAATCATAAAATGAAACTAAATTCCAAGAAATTCTGGCAGCAGGCTTTCACCGACGGCGTATAAACCTCCAGTCAGTACTTTGGCGGCAGTTAAACGCTCCAAGGGCCGTTGACACTGCCGTCAGAGTTCCGTCAAGTGCCGAAATTTTGTTTGACGGCACGGGGCGGGGGGCGCCCCCCCCCCCCCCCGAATTTTTTTTTTTCCCGTTTCCGACTTTTTCATCAGTCCCCACTTTCATCCCTGGGCGTTACCTGTCCCATATTTCATTTGGACAGGGAACCAATCTAAAAATAGATTTCTCCACGCCCTTTAGTGGGGAAATATCTTTAGGGTACCAGGTCAATACAATCCCGCAATGCACTAGAAAATGGCGTCCCATACCTGGCCTAATACATGGGGAGGACATAGGCCAGGCTTGCTAGTGATAGGTGGCCGACCTACACAGAAAACACCCCTCAGCATGTGCCTAGTGTCCAGGAGACGAGGCATACATCATGCTGCCACCAGCGGATTGACAAATGGCGGGCCTCCTGATTGGGGTACTCACAACAGGGCTGAGTGGTGGTTGCACTGCAGATATCTGGCCGCGAAATCAATCTTCTAAAATGTCGTCTGCGAGAAAACTACCCGTCAAGTGGATCGCACCGAGGTATCAGGGGAAGGGCACTCAATCATACCTGACCTGGTCACACCACCGCCCGCAATCAATTACCTTTGTTTGATAGTAATCAATTGATTAATTGATGAATTAAAGGTCGGCTGTTCTTGAGGCTGAATGGATCTTGATATATATATTTTTTTTTAATTGAAAAACGTTTATTGACCAAATTAGATATTCAATGAATTAAGTCATTGATCTTCCATAGCATGAAGGGCCTATAGGGCACAGAGTGATTGTTAGTTCTACCATCATCTGCCAGGACATTGCATGATAGCGCCACTGTAGTCGGGGGACAACGATTATTTTTAGCTGTCATAAGCTATAGATAATCATGAGACAATACTAAAACTCTTTTATAAAATCTATTGATAACTGGACCAGCCACCTGGTGTTTTGTTTAGCGTTGGTGTAAAGATGGCCGCCTCCATAACACAATAGCTATGTACCCTATACACTGAGAACTACGTATGGCACTTCACAGGAAAAATACAATCGGAGGATACAAGGACTAGACTGTACAATTATGACTAAGGCCCTTCACATTGATGTTTAACCCTTTAAGGTGACATTAAAGGTAAATCATTGTTGAGTTGAGAGGACACAAACAGGATAGATATTGGAGTTTGAGCCTGTCCTCCTGATTTGAATCGCACTGCATATTATGGGGCTTGTGATAAACGTTTCAGGATGTAAACTTGAATTAGTTCTGAGGACTGAATGGCTCTGTCAGTATAAAGCCTCCTATAATGACCCCTACCCACTATGCCACTTTTATCTCACCCCTTGTATTTCTCCCCATAGACTTAACATCGGGAACTCATACTCAACGTGCATGGAGTATTTAGACAAATGTTAGCCAATAAGTCAATGTGAAGGGTGAGATAAATTCAGAAGCCTATTCAAGTATGCAGTCAGAGCTTGATCCTATCTCGTTTGAATCGCAAGGTAATTCATGGGGATTCGCCTTGTGAATTACTACGCTATTCAAACTCAATGGGATACGACCATAAACTGACCATAAACTTTCATAGATTTCCTCTATAGCACTACATTAACATAATTCATTCTCCGTTTAGAGTCACCGCTTTTGTAGAAGAGCATATTGAATTATTCTAAGCTGCAGTCACGCTTAATGCACATGGGAGAGGATATTCCCTTGTGGGAGCTACCAAAGGGGTTGTCATCAATAATGAAAAATGACACTCCTGTAAACCCGGGCAGTTGTCAGGGGACATCGATACAGTATCGAGCCCGTCAAGGCCTTAATGCAACGGAGGATATTTTCTTTTTTATCTTATTCAGAGAAAAATAATAGAGATACACACACAATCACCTTATAGTATGCGCCCTTCCTTGTATGATAAGGAACGAATGAAAAAAACATTACACCGCTGTTTTAGTTCATATTTATTGATATGTTTAGATACACGTGACAGGTCAATTGACTCTGATTGGTTCTGACTCATGCGTCTCAATAACTATTATCCATCAAGTCCCCATTGAAAGTGTATGTGTACTCCACCACCCATTTTTTCAAAGATCTTTCAGATACAGATTCCAATCCATTGTATACAGTCCCATAGCCATTGTATACGGAAAATAGTCCCTTTGTTCTATATAGCAAAAATATAGTCCCTATTGAAAAAGAAAATTCTCTGAGAAGCGCCCTCCACACACCTCAATAAGGTAGGGGGGAGCTCAACTACGGGGGATTAATTTTTCCCAACCCTATTGATATACTCTTTGATAAGTAAATTCCTGGCTTTATTCGAGTAGATGGATGATAAATACAGTAGTTTTGCGGACAGGCGGCTCTGTAAATCCCGAGAGGTTGACTTCGTTATACACGAGCGTTACTGAGGAGTATAGGGAATCCAGATTTGTCAGGAAAATGATGGGTGGGCGAGTTAGGAGTTAAATAGCTGGAAATATCTATAAATGGAATGTCGACATGGGTAAACATGATCTTACAGTCAGAAACTGGTTTGGTATTGAATAGAATGTCAGGGTTCACAGAATTCCACTCTTCAGGGGAATTTCAACCGTTCCGCCCTTGGCAAGGAAATCCTCAACTTTTTCAACAAATTTAGAAAACTCTGAGAATGCATGGAGAATTTCCCCTCGCAGATACTAAAGTTGCATGCAGGCATTCCCCTGCTGAGTCCTGAAGATGCCTGAAGGCATTTTGGCGGTGCTTTTTAAAAATGCCAATTTTTTAGGAACAATTATCTACAGTATTTAATTATTGTCTTCAGGATATATAGAAAACAATGTGATTCTAATTACCTGTATGTTAAAAAGCTGTCACTAAGGAAAATCCGGTCCCCAAGGTGATAGTTGTTAAGTGCATATGGCATTATACAGCCATATAGGTGCAAGCTTTTAGCAGGTCACTTCAAAACTATGCTCATGACTTATGCATGATGCAGCTGCTAGAGTGCACGACTGATTGAGTTAAGAAATAGTATACCGATGACGTGCTTGCCACACAGCTACCCCAGGCTTCGTGTACCTCCTGCTGTCTGGTTTTCTGGTACCAGAACGCAGGTATTATCTCGTGTCTGGGCACTTGTCATGCAATATTTGTGATATTGTTTATATTTAGGCGTCTGGGTTCTGCCATATGTTAATTATGGGGAATGTGGGTTGAAAGTGAGTGGTGGTTCGTTTCTTTCTCATTAGAGGAGCGGCGTGTCGGCCCCTGTATGCAGGGTTTAATCTTCCATTAAAGGCATATCCTACAATTCACGGTAGCGCCACCTGGTGATTTTCAAATATTATCAATTATTAGTCGAAACTAGTTCCTTGTAATTCATTCTAATTCTAAAAGAGTAAATTTAAGGCTTTGTCCACTTTATCCAATCATAATAGGTAAAACAGGCCAATTTGCATTCAATTGATTTATATAGGAAATGTACTGCAAAATATACTTTTCTTTAATTCTTCCAATAACAAGGACGGTGACTTATACGTCTTTAAAACCAAATGTGTAGTACTACACATTACTATATTCTCTGACAGTTTTAGGGAAATGACATGGGATTTGCTATGTGTAAAAAACTTTTTAGAATTTCTACATATTCTATTATAAAATACATTATAATATATCATAATATTTATCTTTTTATTAATTATCATTCTATATCAAGTCCCTGACGAAAGCACACCAGCCGAAACTAGTTGGACAATGAAAACAGATCAGTAAACAATTGTAACACAAGTTGTAACATCTTAAAAAACTTGGAATATTAAGGACAACATCTTGGGTATAATTTGGTTTAGTGGCCTTAAGGCCATCATCCTGTGACTAGCCTGTTTACCCTATTCTGCAGATATGAGTGAAAGGGGAATTCTCATACAGTTTCTGGCGGGCATTATTTCCAGTCGAGGCCCACTGCCGATGGAGCGCACACTCCACACACGTCTGCACACTCTCAGAGTGGCTCAACAGGCAGCCGGGGTGTGCCAGCCTGTGACGTAATCAATACGACGTAGATGGGCAGGATTCCCAATGCTATCACGTCACATGCCGAGATCCAGAGAGGCCGGGACCACTCTCCAAGCAGAGCTTTCCCGGTGTTAGCGCTTACTAATCTCTGCCTCAACCCAATGCTGGTTCCCTGGGTATCCACTAAAGACAGCGGAAACCAGGCAACATTTCAGATTCAAAATGGGGTAACGGTCAAAAGTTATGAAACTCAATCAATTCATATATTATGAGTTGGGAAATACTGTAATTGTCAAATGAGCTTCACAGACAATCCACTTTATAATGGTGAATCCACAGTTGATTAGACTGCCCCTTCGAATGAGCACATGTGTTATATTGACAAACCAAACCGTGCAACACATAAGGTGAAGAAAGTAGAATAGAAAGTAATCCCTAAGACTATGTCTGGTTTGACATAACAGCAATGTGTGTATATTATTTACCTATAAATATGTGCATCTCTATTTACAAGTAAAACACAAAATACTCCCCTAAGTCCTAAGAATTTAGGATATTTGAAAAACTGGTGTATAGGACAGATTTTGCCCCAAACAGGCAGGTCGGTGCAGAGATATAAGTGGGCGCAGGAAGTAGAGCGCAGGATCTCTGCTAGGAGAGTGGCCTGGGACTGGGGGGCAGGGACTGGCAGCCAAATCCAACAAGCAGGACCAGGAGAGATATCGACACCCGGCGAGCAGGAGTAAACAGAGGCCAACGACGGGGCAGGGAGCAGGGTAGACTGGCCCCAGTCCCTGCATCCTATGTCTACTCTCCTCGTAGGGATACAGGGACTGGTACAATCGGTAATGGTAAATAGCGTCAGTATTTCCAACATATTCCATACAGATATCATGGCTATTGGTCAGATATCATGGCTATTGGTCAGATATCTGATGGGAGATTGATACCCTCTCACTTTGATCTTTATCAGGTCACAGTCAGGAGTAGGCTAAATTTATTGCTATGACAGCACGGGCGGCCAGGGAACTGGAGGACGGGAGGGAAGACGGGTAGGAGGAAGTATAGGGTTACAGGCAGTGGCTTGCGGCCATAAACAGGAGATTCTGTTCATAGTGGACAAGTCTTTGATTCATGGGCCAGTCAGAGAAGGATACATACTTTAATTAATTTTATTCTGATTGTGATTACTCATTTAATGAACGTTCATAATCAAAGAATTGAGCAAGTCCAGGAGTAGGGGGGCCGCCCGGGCCGGGAGCAGGGGGCCTGCCGGGCAGCGTGAGGCCCGGGGTGACATCGTCAATGGTCTGATCCAACGATTAGATCCGTGCAGGCGAGGGTTGGGGGTGAGGGGACGGGGACCGAGGGACTCACCCAGGCTGAAGATCTAATTTGTCGGCGGGCCAGAGTCGGCGAGCGGGCGGCATCCAATAGGACTCGACGTGGCGCCACCTACCTACCCCACCCCACACCCCCTCCCACCCCTCTCCCCCCACACACAGCACACACATACGTGAGTTACTGTGGTGAACTCAGCCTACCTTAGGGTCAATAGTATAATCCCCATCATTCATACCTTTATCTTTGCTTGGTATTAGCGTCCATAGGCTCAACATTTGAACCTTTTACTATATACCCATGCCGTATATACTGTAAATTAATACGCACCGTTTCGCCATATAGCGTAAAAATACCGTACGGAACACTTACGGGAAAATACGGAACACTTCCATATACGTTTATTAAAATATTAGTTGTTAAGCCAAATGAAAATTATGATTTTTCTTAATTTCGGGTATATAGTAAATATAAAACGACCTACCATGCTTGTACAAGCCACAAAACTCGATAATAATTCACGGTTTGTACGGAACTCGGCTTATGAACCGTGAATTATCATCTCGTTTTGTAGCTTGTACAGCATGGTCAGGACGTTCTATATAAGTACTCAACAGGCTTGTAAGTATCATCCTCTATGGTATAGAAGAAAGAAGAAACCTTTAGATTACGATAAAGTCGTAGAAGTAAATGGTTTGCCAAGAGGGTGCGCAATTTAAACCTCATTATCTTGACGCCGCTTTGCTTGTGGGTGACCGCGGTGGAGGGGAGCGTGTCTACCACCAGGTGTCAGCAGTGTAGTGCATGGCCTCTGTTAGTTTTTAGAGGTTATCTGCGAGTAACCGCAGGCCAAGCACTGAGCAGCTCAGAGGGGGAGGGGAGCCACACGTAAAGCGGGGTTCACGCGGAGACGCCTGGGTACGTCTTGAGACTGGTGTGTAGTAGAACCCCGCCGGACACCCCGCGTTAACGGACACTTTTGCTTGGAACGGATCCCTCTCTTAGATTTATTATCCATCGTATACAAAGAAAATGTATGGGGAGTCCGATCCAGTGTATAAAACCTGTCAGATACCATAACTTTGGTATACGGATTCAAACCTGTGGTATACGGCCTAAAAACCATGGTATACGGGGAAAATAATCTCTTCTGCTATAGAGCAAAGAAAGAGTCCCTATTGTTATACCCTTTGATATGGCAATTACTGGGTTTGATTTATGGATAATGGATAATAAATGCAAAAAACAATGATATTGTGGATAGGCGGCTCTGTACGCGTCAATCCCTCGTGGTTTACGGCCGCCTGTCCACAAAACCATCGATTATTGCCTATGTATATTTTAACCCCGTGTAAGCGGGCACCCCGTGTAAGCGGGCACCCCGTGAAAGCGGGCACCCCGTGTAAGCCGACATCCTGACTGCCGTTTCCTGGCGACTATGCCGGGCACCAGTCTCTGAGGCAAGAATCTCCTAGTGGGAATCGGCCTTAACCTCAGGCTGAGAAGCTCCCATGAGCTAGGTAGGTCACACGGAAGTAGGGCACACGGAAGTAGGTCACGATACCGGGCACGTGTCCTGCACGGGAGAGAATCACGTTACCATAAGTGTTAAATAAAGTTGACCCACATTGTCCCTGGATCTCCTTGGCGTGCAGAGAAGTGTATGAGCCTAGATTATTAAACGGGCCCCTGGTCCAAGTGTCAAACCAGGCACATCATGGGCTGCTAATTAAACAGTCGTCTCGTCCCCTCCTGCTCCACACGAGCAGGCCTCACAGCTGGGAGGAGCAGCTCGCGCACTGTGCAGCTCGCACACTGTGCAGCTCGCACACTGCACAGCTCGCACACCGACCAGCTCGCACACTGTGCAGCTCGCACACTGCGTAGCTCGCACACTGAGCAGCTCGCACACCGACCAGCTCGCACACTGCACAGCTCGCACATAGCCTGTAGTGCGGCCACCATTCACTAGACGGCGTGTACACGGCTCAAGAGTCAGCGTGCCCTGTGCACCTCGAGTGGTCGTGAAAGAGACTAAGCTCGCACACCGACCAGCTCGCACACTGCACAGCTCGCACACCGACCAGCTCGCACACTGCACAGCTCGCACACCGACCAGCTCGCACACTGTGCACCTCGCACAATGCACAGCTCGCACACCGAGCAGCTCTGCGCAGCTCGCACACTGAGCTCCACTTGTCCAGCTGCCAGGCCCCTGTTGCTCGTCAATGTCAGACTCCTGCAGGGCTCGCATACCCGGCAAACCTGGTTTCCATGACAACCAAGAAAATGTGGCCCCTCCCTCCCACCAACAAGTCAGTGTGTGTAGTGTTACTATCAACAGGAGGATGGTAGACCAGAGCCCCTATGGAAATAACGCAAAAAACTACATTTATTAAATGCGATGTTAAATTGGAGATGATAAGAGGCACTTTCAGTATCTGATGTTTTGAGTTCATCTTTAATGTGCATCTTGAATGTTAATAGAAAAATAACATAATGAGAATCCGGTTATGACGCCAAATGGTATTGCCACTTAGTTGTAGTAAGTGACTGGCTGAAACGCCTCGTTTCGAAAGTTATGTAATGAAAGTACAGTAGAACCCCGCCTAACGGACACCCCGCATGAGCAGCCACCCCGCGTTAACGGACACCTCTGCACGGAACAGTTCCCTCTATTAGATGTTTATTTTAACCCTGCGTAAGTGGACTCCACGTGGAAGCGTACACTTTGGTCCAGAACGGAGGGTGTTCGCTTATACGGGGTTCTATTGTAATCATTAAACATGCTGTCAACACAAGTCAGAAGCTGGATTGTGATTGGTTCGTGGCTTATGCTAGTTTTCAATATTTCCATCAAAATTCATGTTTTCAGTTTCAGGATTAAAAAAATGTCCTTGTGTAATATTGACATACCAACTGCTAAGTTACCCAATTCACCCACAGCCCATGATCCCCAACTGAACCTCCCCATTGACCCATGCGAAAACTTGAGTTTTCCCTTAACCCTTTGAATCCCCACTGTAATTTGTATGTAATCCGTAACCTTAGACTTGCCCCAATCCCTGTACCCCTTCACCTACCCCACCCCTCCTCTCCTCCATACATAGATTCCAGGGCCAGTCAGGAGAAAGTTAATCATATTAAATTTTTTTACCAATTTAATGAATGTTCATAATCAAAGACTTGAGCAAGTCTACCGTAAACCCTATATTGCAATGGACAATATTAAATTATTTTTTAAACTCCAACTGGCATCCCTGGATTCCCATCGTTAATGTTACTTATATGAACACCGACCCAATGGCTGGCTTCGACCTCTCACACCTCCAGCAATCCCCGCAGCCGGAGTACGAACATTTCTCTCACATAAAAAATAACCACGTAATAGAAATGCCAGTCACCGGGGGGGGGGGGGGGGGGGGATTTATTCGGGAGTCTTTGCCAGGTAGGCCAATGAAAACAGGTGTAGCGTGTAGTGAGGTGAGGGGCCTGCCAGGTCGGCATGTCTGGGCCGACCCCGGTCTGGGGGGTCCTGGTATCAAACCAGGCAGCGGGCTGATAACGGGGCCTGTCCTTATCTCAGACGGCAGGTAAACGTCTCCAGAATCAGGTGGTAAACACAGACAGGTGTCAGTCCACGAGGCCGGCTAATCATAGGGAGGACGAGGGTGGCATTAATCTCCAAGTCAGAATTTAGGACGTGGCTATGACACATGTTCGCAACAAAAAAAAAAAAAAAAAAAAAGATTTCCAAAGTCAGGCACCACACCCATCTATTACCAGAATACTGGAGAACTCGACCCGAAACGAACTCGATCCATAAAGAAGAGTCAATCCGTAATGAACTCGACCCGTTTTAAGAACTCGACCCGTTTTTAAATCTTCCCAACGAAAGTATCTCATTAAACTGTGGATAAATACTATATTTAGTAGTAAAATATGATTTCTTGGCTTCAAATTTGTGAAATACTCACAAATTTCAAACAAATCTTCGAACTCGGTGAGTATTTCTGACCAAAATATCTCTGAACAGATTCTATTCAGTCACTAACTATGTCTTTATATATTATCTGGAAGGGAGTTTCTTATATTAGTATGCTGCATATAGTTTGTTAAATTTCGGATGATCACATAGTTCAAGATGCTAGTTTTCCATTGATTACTAGTAGACTCTTGCACACTGTCAAAGCGGGCGTCCACCAACCACGACAAGGCTATGACAAGCGCCGACGAGAAAGTTCCAATCGGCGCCTTGTAGCAGCCTCGTCGTAAGAAGGGGGGGTCTGCGACAGCATTGTTGGGGCGTGTCATAGACGTCGCTGGTTCCCGTAAAAGAGACGTCCATGGTACCGACACACTACGACAGTGATATCGAGGAAACCACCACACTCCACGATAAGGGTCCAGTCGTGAGAATAATAGAACATGTTCGATGTTGTCATAGCCTTGTCGGAAGGCTCCTGACGAGCTTCCAATCGCAGCCCAATCGTGGCCTTGTCGTGGCCTTGTCGTAGACTCTTGTCGGGAACTGGGGTCCACCAACCACGACAAGGCCTCCAATCGTAGGCCAATCGTGGACCTTGTCGGGAACCCATTGTCACAGCCTTGTCATGGTTGGTGGACACCCCCCCCCCCCCCCCCTTCACACTATTTAGACCTGTATCTTGTCAAGATGTACGCCTCTGTGATAATCAAAGTACATCAGGAGTTGAGCGCAGAGTTGGTGTGGCACATGTGTTCTGATATAATCTCACTTGTAACGTTCTGCCTGTCTAACCGTGACATTGATCTTCATGGACCTTTAATCCCATCATGTTGTCAGTGTCTAAATCCATAACATGTCCCGTGGGAGAGAGATGAGCCTGGTGTAGCTTAGTGCAAACGTGTTGCTTTACAATGTGAAAGGGAAATATTTGTCTCACTACTAGACTTTGTGCAGGTATCAAGTGGTGACAACATACAATCAACCTTCGAGTAGTGAGAAAGGTTTTGAAAAGGAGACGGCCATCTGTTTTAGTTTTAAGATATTTGTGATAAACGATTTATCTTGCGAATATGAATTGATACAGGTTGTGATTCCTTCCCTCCAGGGGATGGGGACTTAGCTCAGTGGTTAGGGCACCGGACTTGTAACCCCAAGATTGTAGGACTTTGTGGGTTCGAGTCCCACCCCCAGCAGTGTTAGATTTACTGCTATATCAAAGGCCAATCCTTCTCATACCATGTCTATGTGGTGTGGGAAGAAAAAGAACTCTAACCTCGGAAAATGTGTAGGGGTGAGATTTCTACCTACATTCATCTCATAGATTCGATCACCATCCTTGTGGTGTAAAAACATTGAGAAAGTCTGGTAAGGACCTATAATGGTTTACTATATACCCATACTGTATATACCTTAAATACGCACCGTTTCGCTATATGAAAAATACGGACTACCTTCCCATACAGATTTATTAAAATATTGGTTGTTAAGCCAAATGAATTAATGATTTTTTCCTAAATTTCGGGTATAGAGTAAATAGAACGAACAACCATGCTTGTACAAGCCACAAAACTCGATAATAATTCATGGTTTGTACGGAACTCTGTGTAAACGCCTCGTTCCGTACGAACCGTAAATTATCATCTCGTTTTTTTAGCTTGTACAGCATGGTCAGGACGTTCTATATAATGACTGGACGTTAAATCAAACCAAACAACAAACAACAACAACCTTCCCTCCAACCGCGGCTGGTTCACCCCTCCCATGGCCGTGACATCGCATCATCATTACTGACTGGTTTTACATCTGGGTCTCGTTGCAGGATTTCGTGTTTGGGATGAGGAAGCGACTGGCTGCGACATCAACGCCGAGCTGTCGGCGCTGGCCAGCTCGGCTCCGACCGGCGAGGACGGCCCCAATGGTGAGTGCTGACAGTTGTTTATGGATTTTGTTTAAAGACTATTTTCTTTGGTTTATCATGGCATAAAATGGTTTTATACTCGCCTCATGACTATCTATAGATTACAGAGATGCCACTTTTGCACTTTTTCATGGAAATCCAAGTTTTTCTTGTTTAAAGGCAGATAATATTGATTGAGCCTCGATCATAGAGATAGAATAGTAGACCATTAGTCAATGTTAAGGGCGAGATAAATTCAGAAACCTATTTAAGTTTACAGTCAGACCTCGATCCCATCCCCTTTGAATCGCTACATAATTAATACAGCTTCGCCTTGTGAATTACTACGCGATTCAAACTCGATGGGATACGAGCTCTGACCCTAAACCTTCACAGGTTTCCTCTATAATATCCAGGAGACTGCTTTCTGTGGCCGAATAGCTCTCAGATAATAGAGATGACCCCGGGTGGCTGACAAATCCACCCGACAAGAAAATTGTTACGGACAAGTTATGAAATCCGAAGTGACACGGAGATAGCATGACTCCACGGCGATTAAAACTCCAGGCCTCCTCCCGGGCCGCTTTTTGCCCGCTCTCACGTGTCATGGGGAGGCGGGAAAGGCTCGCCTCGTGTTTGCTTTTGATGATTCTGGCGCTGGAAGTGTTGGGGTGTGAAGGAAGTAAACAAGCGACACTGAGCCGTGTGTCCTGGGGAAATAGTTACCGTTTAGACACACACCCACGACAATAATGGGGGGAAAATCAAATACATAGAAAATAGAAGAAAGTACTTGAAAAACAGTAACAACATGAAAATGTTGTTTGAAATTATTCCATAAAAAGATATCATATTTTTGAAAGAGGCTAATCTTTTTGATTGTATATACACTATTTGAAAGCATTGAAAAAATGGACTGAAATAAGTATACGAAAGTGAAAAGCTTAAATTATTGAGGGTCCCTATATACCCTCAGGGTTAAACCACAAACAAACAATATCAAATTCTGTAAGAAACTGAACATACATAATTAGAGTGACTCTGCCATACCAACACACTCTGGATAGTTACTTGACATAGTCATATTTTTGGTTAATATTTCAATATTTATTCAAATTTGGAAATATATAATAAAAGTTGTCTTTTGATAAAAATATGAAACTCGCTCTACGAACTCGTTTTATATTTTTATCGAATTAAACGCGTTACACGCGGACGTCCAACAAGGTGAATACGTTTTACTATAGTACCTATTAATCTAGATATGTGATAAAGGCTTGCTGTATAAAGCCACGGCGCTTTACTCGTCAGGGTCATCATGGAGTATCTCTTCCCTGGTAGTAGGTTATGTCCGTGTTATATTTCACACGCCCATCCTTGGGGCACGCCATCCTCCACACTATTTCCCATTTAAACAAATGTTATTGTGGCCTGACTGGGGTATGCTGACTTTTATATGTCAGCCTCACCAGGGTTTGACCTTTCACTAGTCTCCCGTTGAGGAGAAGGGTTCATCTCCTAGCTGGCAATTTTACTATTTTTCAATTCCAGTTTACCAAATTTCGTTTTTCTTGTGTTAAAGAAAGAGAATAAACTGGACCTCATTCACAACAATAAACAGTGGCTCAAACCTCCCCACACACCCCAACTTAAAGTGCTGGTTCCACCCACCCACAAGATATAACGCGATTTATCACGATTTGGTTGTCTTGCAAAATCTTGCTACGTTTCCAATAATAGCATGCATTTTTGATGCGAACCAGCAGTTTGGTTAAGCACCTTTGCTGTGGTCTTGCCACGATAGATTGTGATATGCCACAATATGTTGGCAATGGATCGCAAGGTGACACGGTGGTGGAGCACCAAAATAGACATACATCGTTGTGAATAAATACACAAACCATCGTACGCGACATGTCGCGGCAAAGGAGGTAAGACATCGCGATACTGTAAGATATAACAAGATATACCAGGAGGAAACATGGCAAATCCATCGTGTTGGTGGAACCAGCCTTTTATCCCATGGCCAATAACATGAAACATATTTCCTCTCTTTTTCATGATACCAACTGACATCCCCGTAAATGGATATTCCCATAGAAGTCTGTGTACAAATGTGCATGGGACACTTACTAAGAAAGAAATTGATGAGTATTTGGTCTGTGTCCCCATACGCCATCGAGTTTGGAGCGCGCAGTAATATGAACGAGGCGACAGCAGAGTGAATATTTTGAAATACTCCAAACTACATGGTGAATGTGGTCTCAGATCAAACACGAATATGTTTCTGATTTTGTCTTAGCCTGGAAATATTCATCTATTCTGTTCATCACACATTGAGAATTAAAGAAGAAACCAAGTAAGTTTTAGTCAAAGTCGTCGTTCTCTCCGAGTTTGATGCGGAGTGAATATCACATAGCATTCAAACGAGTTGGAGAATGACTTCTTTGACCAAAACGAGTTGCTTTCGGTATTCATCTCACCCCTGTACACACTAAAAGAATAGACAACACACAGGATATAGACCATGGAGAACGGACTGCAATACTTGTAGGGGCATGGAGAACGAGTTCCCAATGTTGAGCCTATGGACATTTATTCCAGGGGTGAGATAAGAGTTACCATACTCGTTGATTACGAGTTCCTAATGTTAAGCCTCTGGACGTATATACCAGGCTGAGATAAAGATTCATAACGGCCGGGGAGGGGGTGGGAGGGGGTCCTGACGTGTAGTCTCTGAATGTAGGTGGATGTTCCCTACGTCTGACCTCATTCGGAAATAACAATGAGTCAAGTCCCTTTGTTGGGGTATGACTCATACACTCTATACACCCGTTACTTCACCAAGACTGCTTGGTAAAGCTACTTCCCCCTAGCCTAGTTAGGAAGGAAGATGTATCACCCTGGCCGGCCCCTCATAACTATAAGAGATAGGTAAAGCTTCTACAGAAAAGAAAAACACGACGTATGGTGGAGAAATGTATTGGAATAGCTTGCTGCAAGAGGTTCAGAACTGTACTTCAATATCACTATATAAAGATTATATAAGGACAAAATGTAAGGTGTGGTGTCAAGAGTAATCGTCGTCTAATATGGTTCATCCCATTATATCACATTAACAACAAACGTAGTCTATAAGTCATCACCTATTGACACTCTACTTATATGACATGACTTTTTTTATCATAGGATGAACTACCCCTGTTAATATCACCCAGCAAGAGATAATGTAATATGAGAAAACTGTATTCCTGTCTAGTAATCTTCTGATTCTAAACTCGTTTTTGCCTGACTTTTAAAACGAGGTGTTTACGTATGAAGTATACATAGCAGCGTGTAGTAATTACGTTAGTTACGGCAGTGGGTATATAGGAATTAGAGTTACTTGTATAAATTAATGAAACTCTGCAATGAAAACCAGCAACTGCAGATTGCAAGATGTACACCTCTTTAATGGGTGGGAAAAAAATTGTAAGTAATAAAAATAAATATTTTTTTTTTTTAAATAAGAAAAGGTTTCCCCCCTGCCCTAGTTAGGAACTAAGAAGCCTCCTTTGGACCTTCTCATACCATGTCTATGTGGTGTTGTGTGCAGCTACCTTTCTCCTTCATCCCCAACAGTGGTAGATTTACTGCCGTATCAAAGGCCGATCCTTCTCATACCATGTCTATGTGATGTGGGAAGTAAAAGAACTCTCCCCTTGGTAAATGTATAGGGGTAAGATTTCTACCTAAATTCATTTCATAGATTCGGTCAAACCCAAAGTAAGTCTAATAAAACATATTGGACGTTAACCTACCAAAACAAACGAATTTGATGGGTGAAATTCGTTAAAAAAAAAGAAGATATTTTTGAAAATAAGAAGCTATTTCCTCCTGCCCTAGTTAGAAACCAGGAAGCTCCCCCCCCCCCCCCTTCGGGCCCCTCTCATGAAGGTCACACCTGAGTGACGGAGGTGCCACCTGGGGTCACGCGTACAGGGGTCACGGGGTCACATTAGGGACACAGACAACACCCGCCAACTCTGCTCGGGTCTTATCAGGAAGAATGAAAAATCTGGCGGAAGTGAAAGCTGAGTGCGTAACGTAGGACGATTTCCGCAGCATATAGACTAGAATAAGTGGCGGTAGGGTAGCAATAACAAGACGATTAGGTGAACGGTGGGCGGAGGAAATATATATTGTAAATGTCAGAGAGCAGATATTTACCGAGAGAGCGAGAGGGGGCAGGGAAACTGCCGAGTATAAAAACACGTGAACGGTTGGGGATAGCATAGAGGTATTTTACATTATTATATACACATGTCGTATATACCGTAAATACGCATCGTTTCGCCACGTAACGTAAAGATAATAGTTGTAGCTTCTACAGCATGGTCAGGTCATTCTATATAAATACCTTTTATTCTTTTTTAGGAGGATATTCGAAGGTACCTTGGCACTTTTTGGTTTGATAAAGAAATCTTCTAAGCAATTAGACAGAGGTAGATCATCAAATATTGGACTGATACTAATCGGAATTACTAAATCAGGGAAATCACTGAAATCAGGTTTTATTTATATAACAAAGTTTTTAACTTTTTTGATTCCCAGTAAACTTGTTCAATAGGTCCAGTGGGAGGGGGGGGGGGGGTAATTTGTCCCAGAAAATAGTTTCAGGGATTTTTCTTGAGGGCTGCTAACATCCCTGAATTATAAGCTTATTCGATTAGTAATTTTTTTTTTTTTCAAAAAAATATTTTCAAGGAAGTTTCCACTTTCAAGGTAGTTTTTTCTTAGTCTTTTTTTTTCTTTGTTTTGGCATCGGTTAGGATTAGAAGTGTATTTCGCCTCGTATTTCAAATCGATTAGTAATCACGTTGGTGTCACTAAGCACGTGCTGTGCCTCAATAATTGAGGGGTTACCTGGCAGGCGGAATGTACACACAGTATGACGGGTGTGTCGTGTGTCGGCCGGACCTCGCTCACCTTGTTAATAAAACGCGATAAATGCACCATTGGTGGCCAGGTTCGTGACGTTGTTAGGCGTTGTAGGAGACTGGGTTAACAATAAAAACACAATACAGTATTCGCTTGCCCGAGTAAAAAAGAGCAATACTCAAAGCGTTTAAATATATAACGCAATAAAAGCGGTATGCAACGTAAGACCTAGACTAGACTGGCTCCAGTCCCTGCATCCTATGGCTACCCTCCTCGCTGGGATACAGGTTTGATTCATGGGAGAGTCAGAGAGGGATACATGCTAAAATGAACTTTATTCTGATTGTGATTAATCACTGAGTGTTCATAATCAAAGACTTGAGCAAGTCTAGACCTAGACTGGCTTCAGTCCCTCTGCCCCTCCACCTACCCAACCCCTCCTCACCAAGATACCTGGACCAGTCATATTGCAACATACTTTATCCTAATTATGTTTATTTTCATAATCAAAGACTTGAGCAAGTCTAGGTGAGACCGTGTACTACACTGATTCATAAACGAGCAGTGGATGTCATAATTTTTTTTAATTTTGGATATATTAGTATAAGAATACTCTACAGTATTGGCGGCAATATAAGTCAGCTATTATCAGATATTGTACAATTCCTCAATATCAACATTCTGTGCGCGATAATGAATGAGCGAACAGGGTGAAGAGTGTATATATAATGTACGAGGTCTCCACACTTGCCAATGTCATGGTTGAATAGTATATGATACCCGTATTAGTGGTTTAGTGGCATCAAACGAAAGATATGCAGATTCAACGAATACAAAGAGATTAGCCGAATGGGACCCACTTGTCGATGTCAAACTAAGAAAGAAAATGATGAGGGTTTGGTCTGTGTCCTCGTTTAACATCGAGTTAGGAGCGCGCAGTAATATGAAGGAGGCAATAGCCGAGTGAATATCATGAAACACTCCAAACGAGATGGCGAATGGGGACACAGGCCAAGCACGAATATGTTTCTGATTTTATCTCAGCCTGGAAATATTTATCTGTTTATCACCCGTTGAGTATGAGTTACCATACTCGCAAGCATGTTGAGCACGAGTTCCTACTCTTAAGCCTATGGACGTTTATACCAGGCTAAGATAATAAAAAAGAAACCAACCAGTTTTGTTCACAGTCATTATTCAAAAGCTGATTGAATATTGCCACTATGCCCACAAATTTCTGTGTTTATCTCACCCCTTTATCCTACCCCTAATAAAAAACGCCATAGGCTTAACTTTGGCTGACTCTATTTGGGTGAGCGTGCAGTAAAATGTTATTCATTGCACATGGGGAAAAAATGAATTATTGGAGACGAGGTAGGATAATTACTTAACTGAACTTGAGTTAGCAGTGTTAGTGTGTATCACACTCCGGTCAGGTCTGCCTCTCTCTATGCTCGGCTTAGACTCTAGTACAGCCCGTTGTCGCCAGGGCCAGGGTGCACAGGCTCTCATACTGGGACTGTTTTGCGCTGCCATTTTAAGGTGGAAATTCCTGCCTCCACTGGTATTAATCTGTCCTGATTGATTTGCCAGTAACCAGTATGCTACTCTTCAAGCAGAGGTCCTAGAGTAGCTTTTACTGGGCATGTACCAAATAAATCAGCTTGGAGAGTTATAATGATTCCCAGAATAGTGCCAGAATCGTGGTATTCTCAGGCTTGGGTTTGCATTAAAATTAGAACAGCCAACCAAGAAATCCTTTTCGTCAATCAGTGCCTAAGGAACTGGCAAATCAGAGCTGTGCTCTGTTAGACCCTTACAGACTTTAAGCAGACTAAGTGCCTGTCGGTATTCCCCCTTGTCAAACTGATACTATAAATAGGACAGCCAACCACGATATTCCTCTGACTGAAGGTGGCTGGCCAGTCAGAGTCATACTCTGTTAGACCCTCACGTACCGTAACCCGAAGGTGGCACGGTGTGTGAACGGACTATGCTCGGCTAACGCTTCGCGCAGTAATTTGCAACCTGCCCATCGTGCAATACACACTAACACCACTAACTCTCGTTCAGTTTCTACTAATTATGTACACTAAATAAACTAAATGAACCAGACATGTGTGACATAATCACCCATTGAGTATTAGCACTAATACTCCAAGTGCCATGGAGAATACGCTCATAACGTTAAGCCTATAGAACAAATATACCAGGAGTGAGATAAAGCTGCTGACAAAACGAATTCCAGTGCGATATTTATCTGCAGCTAGACAGGGAAATGTTTGTCCAGAATACGTATGACACATCAACAGTGCTTACAGTTATCTCAATACCTGGTGCGGGCTGACACCTATCGGTAGGATTAGCTATTACTTTATCAGAAATCCTGTCGGCGTCTGCCTGCGCACGCACGTAGGTTTTCCCAGAATCCCCTGCTTGCTGGTTCCCGTACACAGGTATGGCTTAGACCGCAGCCTACTAACACCCGCGGGGTACCAGTGAGCGCGTCTCATCACCACCGAGCGGAAGCCGACTGCACCGCCGCCTAGCGCCGGGAATGTGCGACAGGCCAGACGAACGTCGATCGATGCAGGCGCGGGAACCAGACGTCGGCGGAGCGAGTTCAGTAGATGGTAGACTGGTTCCCTGTCCCACTGAAATATGGGACCGGTAACGCCTAGCTAATGAGCGACTTTGAACTTCCCCCGTTTATTTGCAGTTGCAAGTATAACAAGCACAACCTCTCTCTCCTTCATCCAGCAGGACCTCTGCTAGGAGAGTGCCTCTTTCCCTCACAAGGATCCCAAAATACCTTATTTCTACTTATTTATGATAAAGGATAATAGAAAATGAAGTAATAGCAACCTTTGCTAAGATAAAGGATGATCAATTAGAATGTCTCTAAAAAAAAACAAGCGTAGTACTAGCTGAACACTTTTACCCATGATGCACCAGCAAAATGGAGGCGTTACCCATAGTGCACCAAAAATGGACGGCGTTACCTGGCCTATTATGTGAGTGAGCACATAGGCCAGGCGTCCAGGCTACAGTCGATGGAGGCAGGGCGCGGGAACCGAATGTCGACGGTTCAGTAGGGCGGGGAGGGGGCAGGAGAGGGGAGGGGGCAGGGGAAGGTGAGGCACGAGAAGGGAATTAAATTTGACCTAGGTACATGATGTCATACCGCATACATCTCAGTGTGACGTATGGCCATAGATATGTCATGGGTAGCAGCGGGCAGAATGTGTAGCTAATAGGTATATAATAATTAGAAGGAAACTCACAAGATGAAAATAACTTGGTGCTTATCTCCCACAAGTATGACTTGAATACAGGATGCAACTCGTTTTGGTCAAAGAAGTTGTTCTCCAACTCGTTTGAATGCTACATGATATTCACTCGGCTGTTGCCTCATTCATATCAATCCACATAAAACTTGTGGAGAACGGCAACTTTGACCAAAACATGTTGGTTTCCTCTTTAGTATTTCACTAAGTTTGACCGCGGAGTAATTCACAAAGCAAAGCTGAGTGAATTACATAGCGGTCAAACGAGGTGGGGGGGGGGGGGGAGTTAGCTCGGTTTTTAAGGCACTGGACTTGTAATCCCATGGTTGTAGGTGTGAATCCCACTGCAGCCACTCCTTCATCCCCAGCAGTGGTAGATTTACTGCTATATCAAACCCCAATCCTTCTCATACCATGTCAATGTGGTGTGGGAAGTAAAAAAACTCACCTCGGTAAGTGTTTGAGGATGAGATTTCTACCGAAATTCATTACATAGATTCGATCACCACCCTTGTGGTGTAAAAGCACCTTTGGAAAGTCTGGTAAGAACCTGTTATGGTTAACTGGACGTTAAATCAAACCATCGAACCAACCAACCAACCAACCAACCAAGGTCAAACGAGGTGGAGTGCAGACCAAGTTATTTTCATCAAGTGGGTTTCTGATTTTATCTCACCCCCCTATACATGGTCAGGTACGTTATTAATCAATGAAATAACTCGTCCAATTACCCATTGAGTATTGGGTACACTACCTTCATGGCCTAACATTAAGCCTAGGGAAAAAATACCGGGATGAGATAAACAGGGAGGCTCCGTACAGAGCACCAGGTGGGGCCGACCTAGCGTTACTTGACAGGTGTGGCATTATTGATACCTGCCTCGGCGCCTTGTGTCTCAGTAGAGAGGAGTGGAGGGAGGTTAGAGCGCGAGCAGGATCAATACTCACGCCTAGAATACCACGACAGACGAGCTGCTCGTCTCCCAACACCACTCCACTGTGCGAGTAGTTCTACGGGAGGCATATACACGCATCTCTATATATCATTATATACCTGTGTGCGAATGTCTATGAAATACTACCTGCTGCTAGGGGTGCAGTGATAATAATGTTCGTGCATTTTTTCATTGATTTAAGGTGTATGATTATATGCAAACGTCCTAACTGTGGACGAAACGCTTCTCGTTCTCGGTCAGTGGTCGATTTCATACTGCCTTCTGCCTATGGCATCAGGCAGTATGAAATCGATGACTGACCGAGAACAGGAACTGTTTCGTCCACAGTAAGGACGTTTCCTGATATTATCTTAGCCTGGTATAATCTTCCATAGGCTTAACATTAAGAACTCATACTCTATAGACATGCGAGTATGGTAACTCATACTCAGTGGGCGATAAACATATAAATATTTCCAGGGTAAAATAAAATCAGAAACATATTCGTGTTTGGTATGTGTCCCTGATAGTCCTTTTTTTCCAGTTCCCCTAGTTAAGACCTGGCAGTCATCTCCTTGAAAATGTCCACCTGACCACTCTTTTCCAAGCGTACTTGGCTTCTGCTGCCATTATAAATGTGTCTTGCACTTGAATAAACAGTCTTTGACAGTCTACAGCACTACACCATCAACCTTGTTAAATGAGAATTCCCTGTTCTGCCTCAGAACCTTCAACTTGTTTTTATTTAACTCCAACACCTTGTTGAAGAACGTCAGTGGAGGGACACAGAGTTGCTCCGCGTAACAGTCCCCCCCCCCCCCCCCCCCCCCATGTTGAGCCTGAAGAGCATCATGTGAACCCGCATAGAAAGATCAGATCAATTCTGATATTTCGTGATCGAGACATCATACCCAAAACGGGAAAACCCCTGTTATCGGTGACATCATTCTGTCAATAAATGGCCTGGTACCAAACAAACAGTTCTGTAGTTAACGTCGCCAAGGTAGCGAGTGGTCTGACTATAAATAACAGGAGCAGACGATCTGCTCCTCACTTCCGTACGGTAGCTCGATCTGTACATTTCGCCAGGTTTTCAGATAAAGTTTGGAGTTTAGAATAATAATCTATAGAAATGTCCTACATAGCGTTGTCAGTTGTATTTTTTTAGTACACCCTCCTTGGTTTAAATACATTTTATGATACTGATAATTTTACCAAATTCGTATACATATTATTTACCGGTCGAGTAGCATTGTGCCATGAGAACAGCATTATATAACAATACCCTTGATCGCACTTCAAGAGCTCAAGCCTTGTGGAAAATCTTGCTGAATAGCAGGTGCTGGGACCAGTCTATGTCTGCTGTGTAAGGTTCATATCAAGCATTAACCACGCCCTCTGAATGTAGACCTATCGTTAATCCTTGTCGCACTAGTCAACCAAACATAAGCCGTAACCTCAGCCTTTGATGTTAGTCCAGCGGACAGTGAGGTAAATAGTTGCCAATCAATGACTCGGTCATTTCGCCTTTGGTTGTGTCTCTGAGAACCCCGAGTTCGTCATGTTATGTAATTGCATCAATAGCTGTAGAGATCATTAAAGCGAATCAATACACTGAAATATGCAGGTTGATAGCTTGAGGTATATGCATGTATCCTGCTTCATGATTACAGTATCAAAGGCTAATGCATTTTCTTGTAATATGTTTTATTTTCCATGATTTGTACATGCTGGAGTAGGGGCTATATAGAAATAGAATAAATATACTACCATTCCGTGATATCAAAATGAGGCATGAAGGATTAAAATTCCAAATGTTTAGGTGGGATTTTTGTAGGTTCACTTCCGGTTACTCAAAAGGGGTGGCAGGAAATCCTTGTTTTCAGTTTCAGTTTATAAAAATCTTTTTTTCTTGAGTATAAAAACAAAGAGAGAATTAATTAGACCTCATTCGCACCAATAAATATTAGTTCAAACCTCCCCACACCCCGGCCCCATTCCATGGCCAATTGCGATGTCTTTTCCATTTTTCTCCGTCTCTCCGAGGCAGTAAATATCTGATATTTTCTTTCATGACCCCAACTGACAAAACCGACTTAATTGTTATATACGGAAATATCAATTTGACAGGGTGCCAGTTTTCCATCTTTCCTTGGAAATCCACTTTTCTTTTTTTAGTTTATAAACTATTTTCCTTGTGTAAAACAAAAAATTATTAATTGAACCACTTTCACTTACTTAATTCACTCCACCTTACAGTGGTCTCTCACCGTGGCTGACACTGACATGTGTTCCACGTTTTCCTGGTCTCTCTGTGGCAGCAAATTCCACAGGAACAATATTTCTTACCCCATCTGACAACCCTAACAGACTTTTATTTTTCAAAGGTAGCATCCATCTGACCTAATTCAGCCTCATCTATAATATACTGATTTTGAAGTGTCCTGGTGCCTTTTTTCTTGCAGGTGAGGTGATAATCCAATATACAAGCCCAGCCATCAACGTAACGACACTGATCAACCCACAATGTGCCACTGTATCCACCCACCTCCGCCAACTCCTCATCTCCGGAGGGAAGCACCGCCACCTGATGTACACCGGCCACACCATCCAGGGTTCAGGAGACTGGCTGCTCCAGGACGACACCTTCACATACGAGAAATTCGCCGAGATCGCCAAGTCCACAGATGTCGAGAATGCCCTGAAGCAACAAGAGGGCGGATCCTTAGACGTCTCGGTCTTCGATGAAGGAAACTGGAAAGAAGCTAATATGGCTAAACAGAGTTTTGCCAAGCTGCTCAAAGTTCGGGTCAACCCCGAAGAGAAGCTCAGTGACATCAATGGCATTCTTCAGTTCTCTGCATACCTTACGTTCTTTGTCAAGGTGCGCACTATAAAAGAACTCCTGAAGGCCTCTGATGTTGTTGGAAATATCCGTTTCAGCCGTCCAACACTGTACATATTCCCTGGTTCTCAGGGGGATTCAGCTTTGTTTGGGATAAGTGGTTTCAATCTCCTTGTTAATGGTGGCTATAGTCGAAAATCTTGTTTCTGGGACTTCACACGTCACCTCGATCGTATTGATGCTGTACTAAACACACACTTAAGTGCAGATAACTTTATGGGTGTAAGTTCAGTACTAGAGCGAAAGGCGACAGAGAATGTACACCCAGAGATTGGGTTCATGTACATGAATGCTATTGAGAAGTCCAAACACTCCCCCAATGGTGATGCTCAGCCAGAAAATGGAGGTAGTCACAAGCCAGCAAGTCTCCTCGTGAGTCTTGTCGATGAAGGTAATAAGATTATTCAAAATCTGAAGCTCTTAGGCCAGAATCCTAGTCCCTGTATCGGTCGTATCACTGGTAGTCAGCTAGACCCAATAACCCTATACCACAAAGTTGGCCATGGTACCCTTGATATGTTTGTGCTCAATCCTTTGCAAGACAATAAAGAGATAAAGGAATTCCTGTCACAGTGGAACAAAGATGTAAACAACTTCTCTATGGTAAAAGGAGGGAACCGTGGTGGCAACATTCCCCTCCCTTCTATGGTCTCAATCTGCGCACTGCTAGTATGGCGCCCTTCTGTCCCCACGGAGAAAATTACACGAATCCTCTTCCCTGGTAGTGCACCACAGAGCAGGATCTTTGAGGGTCTGGATAAGCTCAAGAATATGGATATCTTCCAACATGAAACTTGCAGTGAAAAGACCCTGCACGCACCGAAGGCTGCTGCCAAAAAACCTGCAGCCGCGGGGAAACCTACTCGAGCACCGACTCCAAAATCTACACCGGCTCCTAAAGCTGAACCGAAGAAGGTTGCTGAAAAGAAGCCAGTGAAGGTTGAGAAGGGTGCCAAGGAGGAGACTAACAAGAAGGCACTTGAAAAGAAGGGTAAGAAGTCACCCACGTCATCCAAGTCAACCACTCCAGCAAGCATGACACCTTCTCAGAGCGCTTCTGAAGTGTCTTCTCCACAGCATGAAAAGGCCCCGTCTCCTTTGGAATCCCCCAAAGAAGTGATGGCAGCAGTGGAGAAGAATGAGGAGGCTCCAGTAGACATCCTCTCACCGCAAGATGCACCTCAGCTTGAGACAGTAAAAGATGAAACTACCGTCAAAGTCGAGGAGTCATCAAAGCCTGAAGCTGACCAAGCACCTGCCCCAGTCCTCGAACCAGAACCTGCTCCGGTTGTAGCAGAACCTACCCAATCTCCTGAACCACTTCCTGATCCAGCCAAGATTGAGAACACAACCTTTGAGTCTTCTGCCGCGGCGGCTCCAGTCGAAGAAGTCGTGGCAGAACCTGAGAAGGTTGTCCCTGTCGAAGCAGCTCCTCAGGAGACAGCTCCAGAACCAGAAGCAGTCCCAGAGCCTGCCCATGTCGAGCCGGAACCTGCTCCCGCAGAGGCACTTCCGGCAGAACCTGCTGCCAGTGAATCACTAATCAGCCTCGAGAAAGACAGCAAAGAAGAGGCACCCAAGGAGGAACAGATGAAACCAGTTGAGGTTGAAACCGTTGAAGCTGTTCAGCCAACTCAGCTTGAACCAACCCCAGCTGCTGCACTGGATGATAAGAGGTCACTTGAAGATCTTGGCATTTACGATGATGAGAAGGATGTCGACACGGCTGAGATAACCCACTCAGCAGCTAGTCAGGCCAGCAGCCAAGCTGCAGATGACCAAGGTCTTGTGGATGATGAACCGGAGAGCCTGAAACCAGTACCAACTGAACCTTTGATTGATATGGGATTCTCTGACAAGGTGGAAGCTGAGCAGGTCGTAGCTACTGAGGCAGCTCCTGCTGAAGTTGCCCAAGCAGCACCAGTTATTGAAGATGATGGCGCTGCATCCCAGCAGCCTGAAGCTGACCAGATGGTATTTGGAGGGGCTGCCCCTGAAGGTCTGCCTGAGCCAGCTGAACCTGTTCTCGAGCCAGAGATGTGCATGGAACAGGAGTTCCTAGATCAGATTCAGCAGGGCGTGGTGGGCCTTAAGGAGACAGACATGCCTCCAGTGCCTGAGCCTGAAACTGTAGCTGCCCTTGTAGAGCAACAGTCACAGAAGTTCCAAGAACCTGCTGTAGAGGAGGCACCAGAACCTACCTCGGATCCTCTGCCAGAGTCACTGAAGGTAGAATCTGAGCAACAAGTCTCACAAGCTCTAGAACAACCGGAATCAGAAGTAACTGAGGAGCATATCGTAGAAGCTGCAACAGAGCCAAAGATGATGGGGTCAGCAGATCTTATTGAGACTGAAGCACCAATGGCTTTGGAGCCTGAAGTGGAGCAGGTTAAAGAATCTGTCACAGAAACTGCCCCAGAATCACAAAGGGCAGAATCCCCAGTCGTTGCCGAGCAGGAACCACTGAAGGCTCCTGAAGCTGAATTGGAAGAAGCACAGGAACCTGTTAGAGAAGCCGCTCCAGAATCACAAAGGGCAGAATCACCAGTCGTGGCTGAGCAGGAACCACCAACGGCTCCTGAAGCTGAACTGGAAGAAGCCTCCCCAGAATCACAAAGGGCAGAATCACCTGTCATTGCCGAGCAGGAACTTGTTACAGAAGCCGCCCCAGAATCACAAAGAGCTGAATCACCGGTTGTTGCCAAGGAGGAACTTGTTACAGAAGCTGCCCCAGAATCACAAAGGGCAGAATCACCAGTCGTTGCAGAGCAGGAACCACTAAAAGCACCTGAAGCTGAATTGGAAGAAGCTGCCCCAGAATCACAAAGGGCAGAGTCACCGGTTGTTACTGAGCAGGAACCTGTTACAGAAGCCGCCCCGGAATCGCAAAGGGCAGAGTCACCGGTTGTTACTGAGCAGGAACCTGTTACAGAAGCTGCCCCGGAATCACAAAGGGCAGAGTCACCGGTTGTTGCCGAGCAGCAACCATCAAAGACTCCTGAAGCTGAATTAGAAGAAGCTCAGGAACCTGTTACAGAAGCTGTAAAAGAGCCGCAAGTGGCACAGTCACCAGAGATAGAAATGGCAGAAGAACCAAAACCAGAAGATGAGCAGGGTCTGACTGAAATGAAAGCAGAGGACAAGCAAGTTAGTTCAGAGCCAGCAGAACCCCTGCCAGTTCAGACTCTTCCTGACCAGGAAGTGGAGTTGGCCACAGAACCACAGGTCGAAGCTGCCAGAGAATCTGAACTCGAGGTTGCTCAAGAGCCAGATATGGAACTGCCCGAAGACGATCGTATTCAAGAGGCTCTCCCGGAGCCTGAGCCGGAAGTAGAAGTTGAGCTGGCAGAGAAGGCTGAACTTATGCCAGAGGACTCCACTCCGCATCAGGTTAGCAACGAGGTGCAAGACGAGGCTCTCTCCGATCATCAGCCATTAGAACTCGCAGCAAAAGCAGATGAGGATGTTGCTGAGACAGTGCCTCAACCTGCAGTGGAACTGCCAGAGCCTGCAGTGGAAGCAGCCGAAGCGTCACACGCTGAGGAGGTGGAGCCCACTCCTGAGAAGACGGAACAAGTGATGGAGCAGGCCGCTTTGCCTGTGGAAGAGGCCGAAGAGGCAGCGGAGATGGCACAGCCTGCAGAATGCGCAGCATGTGATGATCGGAAACTCTTCCCAGACGAGCCTGAGAGCACTGCAGAAATAGTGTCTTCTCCGGAACCACAGTCACCAGTGGAGGAAGCACTGGAAGCTGCAGAGGCAGGGGAGGATCTTGAATGTAAAGCATGCGATGAGAGGAACCTTTTCCCAGAGGAAGATGTACCCCAGTCAGTAAGTCCCCTCCCTATGGAGACCGACGAGCATTCTGAGAAGGAGGACCATAGCCACCATTCTGAAAAGAGTGGTATGTCATCGGAAGAAGAGCATGACATAGCACCACATGTAGGAGAAACTAAGGAGGAGACCAAGGATTGCAAGACTGAGAAAACCTCTGAGGAAACCCACATGGAAGCCAAACAGTCTGTGGAATTACCCTCCCCAGTTGATGAGGTAAAGGTTGCAGCAGAAAAGGTAGGTCACCTTGAACAGGCTCCAGAGGAAAGAGATGCCATCAGTCCTGAATTACCAGCACATGATTCGGAGATGCAAGTATCAGGTGATGTCCAACATAGAGTGGAGGAATCGTTGGTTGAGCAAGGCACGACAGAGAGACTTCAAGTGGCAGAGCTTGAGGATTTGCCCACACCTTCCGAACCATCTCTATCGGAGCAGTATCCAGTGACGGACCATGATGAGGACAGCTCAGCCTACGACAAGGAGCACGATGGGGATGATGACAGCCTGCAACATCAGCATTCAGCCATGGACACCTCCTTAGAAGGATCTCTCCCACCATCAAACAATCCCTTCGAGATCATTGATGGTCCCACGAGGCCAGTAGACCCAATGTCCATGTCCTTCTTCGACGATGGCACACAATCAACCAATCCATTCCTCGGTATGGATGGAGGAGGCCCTTGCACTGGCCTCCCGTCTGATATCATACCAACCATTCCACAAACAACCAACGGTCTACCACAAGACCAGAACCAGAACCCCTTCGACTTGGCCCCGAGTGTCACTCCCTCTGTGCAGGCTCTCCAACACGAGGGTGTGGAGCGTGATTCCTTAGAGAGAGAGGAGGACACATTTGACCCCTTGAAAGAATGGGGACAACCTATGGGCCTACCCGCCCCTGCCCCACCTTCGGAGAAGGCGGCAGAGAAAGGCACCACCAAGAGGCCAGCCTCTGCTGCTACAAAGAAAGCTGATCCTAAGAAGACAGGACCCACAGCTAAAGCTGGTGTGAAGAAGGTTACAGATACAAAAACCAGTGCTGCAAAGAAAGATGCTCCCAAGAAGGAACCAAGCACACCTCGTAAGGAAGCTCCCAAGAGAGAGCCAGTGAAGAAAGACATACCCAAAAGAGAGCCACCCAAACCAAAGAATGGACCAACAACATCTGACAAGTTAAAGAATGGCACAGCCAAGGATGCGAAGAATGTGGCTGCACCGAAGCCAGCGCCTACACCTGTTAAGAAGGAGGCACTCAAGACCAAGAAGGCCCCGGCTGGACGTCCAGCCACGGCACCGGCCAAGTCCGAATCCGCCAGGTCTGAGGCCACGAAGCGCGAATCCCCGCGACCAACAGCAACTACCAAGCGGCCAGCAACGGCATCCAAGGCACCCACCGCCAAGGCTCCCACCCCGACGCCAGTTGTTCCCTTCTATGTTGATCTGACGTACGTACCAAACCATGGGGACATGCACTACGTGGACCTAGACTTCTTCCGGCGAGTTCGCGCGCGTTACTATGTCATCAGTGCCCTGAACCCATCCCCGGGAGTCCTCAACGCACTGCTGGAGGCCAAGCAAATGTGGGAGAACCCAGATGCTGAAGTAACCCTCATCCCCACATATGACACAGAGACCCTCCGGCATTGGATGGGACTGCATCGTGACCAGCTTTCGCAACTTAAAATTGACGTTGCGCCATCAGCAAGCCGCTGTACTATCCAGCTCCAGGATCATGAAACAAGTTGTGCTGCTTATCGCCTTGAGTTCTAGACAGGGTATCCTAGAGATGTGAGAGTACCCACACAGTTAAGTTATACATTCTACGTGATACATGATTATTTAATGTTGTGTTATTATATTCTCTATTGAACTGTTCTAAGTTGATTGAAGCACTTGAAACAAACAAACAAAATTAAAGACTGATGGAGGAGGAGAGAGTTTTGCAAACATGTTGCCTGTGAGATATCTGAAGACCCCATCAAAGCTGTCTCGGTAGAAACTACCAGATGGAGGGATCGGCAGTAGTCTCCCGTTTGGACACGGCCATAGTCTCAGTGGCCAGTGAGCTTACAGCAGAGATGCAAGAGGGGAAGGAGTCATCTATGAAATGCAGTCGCTCTGCCCAAAGTTTACGTTTGGACTGTCCAGATTGGCTTTCTTCATCTCGCTACTACTACAAGAAGGATTGTAGCACATTGTCCTTATGTCACTTCATAAATGGCGCCGCCTTTCTCCCTCTGTATTCAGTCCTTGTGGTGGTGCTTTATTTGCCCATGGCCCTGATCAGGTGGCCATGGTGTTATTGCCATGGCTCCTGTGCCTTGCCAGATGATTGCAGCTGGCATACGTCAGTCCTCTAGCTTGTATAGAGCTGCCCCATACAGCTGCTGGTAGACAACGAGCTTTTGATTTGATTTTCCCATTCGTAAAAAAAACAATGGACTGGCTTATTATATGCAGCATATATGATGAATTTGCAGTTGGTACATCCATGTGAAAATAAGATTGCAGAAAGCCTTTATCGTTTGTTTCTAAGAGAAAGCCCTTGTGATTTGAGCCTATAAACTTTCATTCTTAAATGGTAACTTGCCATTGTTAACATATATAAGTGGCTTATCAGTGACGCTATTGTACAACTAGTTATGCTTTTTCTATTGTAACTTGACTTTCATATGTTGGATCATTTTCAGTGTATCTTTATAGGGTTTACGGAGTGGGACACATCCCTTTAGCAATCTTGCATTATGAATATTAAAGAGATTGCAATGATCCGAGATTCTCCAGATTCTCGTAGCGAGAGATGTATTACTATTCTCTCGACATTCGATCTTTATACTGGCTGAGCTCACTTTCCGGAGGATCTCCTTTCAAAGGGCACACAATCGAGGTTTATGCAAATTAGTCATGATCAAATACTAACATGGTCGAATTTTAAGTGAGGTAAGATGACCACGGTTAATCTGTGTACTCGTGTGCTTAATCTGTGTAAGGAATACCACCAGACTGGAACCCTGATTGCCTATGGTCATCAATGAGTCGGCTATGTTTGATGTATGACCTATGCCCAAAGGTTAGGACTTCCATGAATGGCATACCATGTACACGGGCCTGAAAATCTCCTTCTTAAATAAACCTCGGTGTAGACGCATTATGTGTTGAATGTGCAAATCCTGAAATGATATTTATATTATTATTTACCTATAAAGAATGTTCGAGTCTCGTCGAAAAAAAACCTAATTTTTCGGGCTGTCCCATTGGAATTGATGTTCAGAAATTGTACTCAATCATGTTTGGAGGTAGATTTAAAATATCAGTGGAACTTTGTCTGATTCCAGTCTCAAACTCACGATATGTTGTGATAAACCATACAGGTGTTTGCTGGTATGTATTTAATTAGGCTAATAGAACAAAGAGGAAACAGATTGTCTGCATAAAATGAATTGAATGTTGTTGTGTCAATACTTTAAAAGTTCGGTGTTCTAACTGTGGGAACTTAACACGGCGGAATCATGATCCGTAGAAGGCAGTAGGTGGTAGATACGAGTCATTTGTCTCATCGTGCCTGTGTGTCGTGGAGTGAGCGTATTCAGATCAAAGATTTATCTCACCCCTGGTATTTTTTCCCATAGACCTAACATTGGGAACTCGTATCCAACGCCCATGGAGTATTTAGAAAAAAATACTCAATGGGGGATCATGTCACAAAGGTTAGCCCATTTATCAATGTGAAGGGTGAGATAAATTGAAAAAAAAATACCTATTCAAGTTTACGGTCAGAGCTCGATCCCATCTCGTTTAAATCGCTATGTAAACTCTGACCCTAGACTTTCATAGGATTCCTCTATAGTAAAACATTTTAAACGAGCGTTTGTGGCAACCTCTACGCTGGTACTTATAACTCTGTATGCCATGTGAGTGCTAATTTAACTGCTGGTAGCAAAGAAGATCAGACTGTTAACGGGAGGTAGAAAAATACCGAGTATAAAAGAAAATTAAATTAAATGTCCAAAAATATGCTGCCAAGTGCAGAAAGGTTGCCAGACACCTCGGCTTGGCCAGGAGGATGTGGCATCAGATTGAGCAAAGGAAAAGAGGGTTTAGACTTGCTCTGATCATATACGTTCATAACATAATGTTTTTTCTTGTATTTATATTTTAACTGTGAGATAGTACACAATTCTAGGTTGATGTTACAGGGTTAAGGACGGGGAGACTCCGACCCCATGGTGAGAATGCTGTTGAGGTGGTGTAAGCATTAATTTGATTGGTGTGTAACGTAAAACACCGTATACCGTGAGTTCTGTTGGAACTCTTTAACAGAGGAGTACAAAAACTTAGATCCTTATAACATGCAAGAAGTGTTGTAACCCGTTTCGGATCCGCAGTTAAACTTGTATGTTGGAAACAAGAGCTGAACGAAGTGGTTTGTGCTTGTTCTCATCGATCCTACCATGAGCAATTGGTTATCAGGCTTTGTGAGGTCGCAGCTATTAATAACTTTCTTTATCAGTAAGATCTAACAAAAACGTGTACAAATCCGCAGTACTAATGGGCTTTTTCTCCCACATATGTACCATATGTTTACCCCCTTACTTCTTTGAAACAGGTCTTTTGCCCTATCGTGTGTGTGGTTGATTGACAGATGGAAATAGGTATGTGCCTGCACAGTGTTAACTATCATTCAAATATCGCTTGCCAATAGCATTTAATTATCTGACGTGGCACTGGAAAGATGTTGCACTGGCAGATGAGATGCATTTCGCAGATTCAAATCTGAAAGAAGGTGCAAACAGTTTAGATTCCAAAGCAATGTGCGAAGCTGTAGGAACCCCGATATGAAGTGATTGACGATGTACTCACCAGTGCATAGCGCGCAAGCAAAAGAAAAAGCTCGCTTGATGCTTCCCTTGAAGTAATTGTGATATTCTGCCAACTTTTTTGATTTCTTTGTCTCTGCTTTTATATATGTAGAAACGCGTTATTATATACATATATACACCCTATACTTAAGCGCTAGTTATTCTGTATACAATATACTCTAATTGTGGGCGCCATTCTGCGCTACCGAGCTAGTCCTTGATTCTATATGCCTACTTCCCGAGTCTAGATTCCAAATAGGTCCTAATCAGGGCAAATAAGGTCTCTGTAACAATGGTAAAAAAAACTATGTAACCATGAACGCAACTAACCACAAGCGATTCCAGTCGAGATGGAGAGAACTTCAGAATGTATTGCAATCGCGGGAGCGGGGGCACCCCAGCTTCCAGCATCTTCTTTTATCATTTTGTACACTTAGATCTGTGGAACAGATATGGGTCTGCAAAAAAAAATTGGAAAAGTAAAAACTGAACAAACAAAAAAAAATAGAAAAAAATAATTATATATATATATATATATATAACAGAAACCCCTCCACCGTGAGTCATGAGTAAAAAAAACAGTTCCCGTAATATCTACGTATTGTCCCCGATGAAATGTTCCCTCTGCTTGGGGATTCAATGTCCCTAATGAGATTTAGTGTGACATGGTACCAGTGCACGTACTAATATCGGATGTCGCTCTGATTGTGTTGGTCGTTAAGCTTATAGACCACCAACCATTTCTTGGGAATATTCCCATCTTAAGAGTGTCTTTTTTTCTGAGTGGGATAAGTATGTATATAGAGAGACGACGGTTATGTCACCAGCGAGCTGGGAACAGAAAGACTTTGTGAACATTATATAACAAAGGTGTGATCTGGACTGTCTTCATTGGTGTGTAAAACAAAGAACAAAACATGTAGTCATCAGCAGACCTTCTTCTATTTTATTTGTTCTGATGTCGAGAAGATTGTGGTAACTGGAATTCCAAAGACAGTAAATATGATTGAAGTAAAAGTCATTATCCTTTGGTATCATATAATGGTTGTTGTGGTCGAATGTAGACTGTGGCGCCATCCGCTTTAAATCATGCCAAACCTTTTACCTCCACACAGAGGAAAGAAATCAAGACTACCGTTGTGTCCATCATAGTTTATGCTTTGGTAACTAGATGCCACTTTATTTTTCATATATGCATATAACCGTTAAAGAGCAATGTTCTGATTATCGTTATTATTATTTGATATAACGTTATGTGAAATACACAAATGGTTTGTTCTCTAGTTTAGTAGCAATAACTGAACGATGATATAATTTCACTATATATAGCTACAATCAATTCTACCAGGTGTCAGTTCAAACCGTCTTGGTCGTGCATGGGAATAAATTGATATCGCTATCGCAAGTTGAGACTTATTTGTGTTTTGTGTTTTTATTCGTTGTTTTTGCGTAACCTTTTCGTTCCGTTAGACCTCCCGAGGGCGATCCGTAGTTCGAAAAAAAAATGTATTCGTTGTTTTTGCCTCATGTTTATTTCTTGTTCTAGTATCACATTTATATTAATTTTAAAGATTAATATTCTTATGGATAACCGTGCTTCCCACGGTGTTTGAGTTCTCTACCGAGCACTCGTGCTTCTAGGCTAGTGCGGGAAAAATGCCATCCTTCTTATTTTAGCGTAGACTTAAAGAGATGGATCCATTTATTCACAGTTTACTTAGAAGAACTGAATTTCATCTCACCCCTGGTATTTTTCTCTCATAGGCTTAACTTTTGCAACTCGTTCTCCATGCCCCTACGAGTATTGCAGTCTGTTCTACATGGTCTAGATATATCCTGTGTGTCCTCCATCCTTTTATTGTATACAGGGGTGGTGAGATAGATACAGAAAGCAACTTGTTTTGGTCAAAGTCGCTCTCCATGAGTTTGATGCGGGTGATATGAACGAGGCGACAGCAGTGTGAATATCACATGGCATTAAAATGAGTTCATATCACTCCACTTCAAACTCATGGAGAACAACAACTTTGACCAAGCCTTGTTCATTTCTTCTTTTAGATGACTATGAGTATAATATTCTACAGTGAAAGATGTTCTCGTTCGCAAGATCTCCACTGTTGTCGGCGTTGGACAAATTTAGTATCATATATCAGGCTACGTTTGAACAAAAGCTCACAGTAGATTTAAAAGTCTGACCACTCTGCTGCAATTTGCAAAGTAATAAAGGCAGATATGGATCATGCAGGGGTTTCAGAGTTCATGGAAATCCCTGAAATCGTAGGTATATATCAAACACAGAAATATTGTCCTCACTATTTAAAACCTTATGAGAACGTGTATGTACACTCCATTTCATTCATGGAACCTTGGTTCGCTATAAACGTGTGCATTATTTCTTCATGGGTTTCCTTGACAAGCTGCCCATAGATAATGCATGCCAGAAAATGCATGAACCCATTGGGTAGTTAAAAAAACCAATTTAAATGAATGGTTATTAGCATGAATCAGTTTCGTCCTTCATTAGCATACAGGTATTTAGTTATACAATAAAAGCTAGAGTTCTGATTAAAGAGCGCAGACAGACTAGTACCAATCCAAGGTACCAGTCATACTGACTATAGGGGACACAACTTGCATTGTTTTTGAGTTCTCAGTAGACTGGTTCCCTGCCCCAATGAAATTGGAATGTGAGCGAGCACATAGGCCAGGCTTTCAGGCTAAGTAGACTTATCCATTGTAGTCCGGGGACCCGTTTCAATAGTCTGTAGGACGTCCGTTAACGGGGGTAGTGACACGATAGCGACAGGTTGCGTTGCAGTAGTTTAGGGACAACCGATTCTGCGACACCGGGTAGCAGACAAGCGCAAATAGTGGCTTGTACCATTTCAGAAGTGGCTGTCCGGTCACTAAAAGGGTCACTATAGTGTCTATAATAGCGAGAGGGTATACCCTCTCGTTTTTGAAGTCACAAACACATAACTTTACTTACCATAGGAATAAAGCTATGAAACTTTAACCCCAGTTAGGGACACATACAACTTATAAACATGCAAAATATGAAGAATATCGGTCCATGCAATCCAGAGATATTCACATTTGAATTTTATCATAGAAAATGCTGCTCTGGTGTCCAGTGTAGAATTACCCAAGAGCAGTCGATAATTTATCCAGTGACCTTTACCTTGACACCACTTGTTCCCGATAGCAGTAACACCATCCATTGTAAGGCCCAGGCAGCAATGTCACTATGTCACCAATAGTGAACGGACACACCACCCCAATAGTGACATGCCTTTTGCAACGAGAATTAAATTTTGTCACTATTCCTGTCACTATTTGAGTCACTATACATGTCACTAAGTGGCTTAGTGACCCATTCTATTGAAACGGGCCCCAGGGACCCGTTTCAATAGTCTGTAGGACGTCCGTTATTTGGTTTAGTGACACAATAGCGGTACTTCGCGTTGCAGTAGTTAAGGGACAACCGTTTGTGGGACATTGGGTAGCAGACAGGCGCAAATAGTGGATTGTACCATTTCAGAAGTGGGTGTCCAGTCACTAAAAGGGTCACTATAGTGTCTATAATAGCGAGAGGGTATACCCTCTCGTTTCTATTGTCACAAACGTGTAACTTCTCTTCCCGTATGAATTAAGCTGTGAAACTTTAACCCCAGTTAGGGACACATAGGCCCTACAACTTATAAACATGCCAAATATGAAGGAGATTGGCTCATGTAATCCAACTATATTCACATTTGAATTTTGTCAGAGAAAATGCTGCTCTGGTGTCCAGTGTAAAATTACTCAAGCGCAGTCGATAATTTATGCAGTGACCTCACCTTGACAGCACTTGTTCCCGGTAGGACATGAGTATGAGAGGTGGGGTACCCAACATGTGTTGTCCCAAACTAGGGACACATCCACAATAGTGACAAGACACACCTCCCCTTTAGTGACATGCCTATTGCAACGCGACCAAACTTTTTCTGTTATTCAAGTCACTATTGGCGTCACTAAACATGTCACTAAGTGGTTTAGTGACCCATTCTATTGAAACGGGCCCCTGGAAGAGCAGTAATCTTTGCGGTTCTTTTTATACGATAAAGTGGTTCTCATCGAGGCATAATGAAAATCAATAAGTAATTATATAAACTAAAACACATTACCAATTTTGCCATAGTGAAATATTAGGAAAGCGTCAATAAACCAGGTTGTCTCGTGATGAAAGGATAGATTGTAGTATGTTCCATTGTCGCCAGAGCCAGGGCGCTAAATCTGGAGACACACCAAGCGAGAAATACAGCAATTTCCGGAATCGCCAACGCAATATGGCAAGTATGTGAGGTATTATTCTATATTTCACCTGATCATTGCTTCTGAGACGCTAACTTATCAGTAGGAGATATTACAATGAACAAATATCTCAAATATATGCTATTTTGTATTGGCGATTCGAGAGATTGCTGCCATAACTCGCTTGGTGTGTTTCCGGCTTTAGACTCTCCAACTGTCGTTGGCTGGTACTCGCTGGTGTACGTAGCCTGTAGTGCAGCCGACTTTCACCAGACGGCGTCGTGTCAGCTACGCTGGTTCTGGGGGTATCCGCTAGGGGGCACGGCCGAGATATGCGGCGTAGTCTACACTACAGGCGGAACCCAGCCAACGTGTCAGCGTGCCCTGTGCGCCTCAAGCCGACGTGAAAGAGACTACTCACACTGCACCGCTAGAGCAACCTACAGAAACTCGTTTTGCGGTACAATAAACCAGAGCGGCGCAGTGTGGAGACTAGGCCCTACTGTGTACGTAACCTCTAGCGGATGAGCGGGGAACCAGCGTGAAACTGGTGCTCCACCACCGCAACACCTCAAGACACATCGCGGCAATATGCACTCGATTATTCCAAACCTAGTAGAATTAGCAAGACAACCAAATGGTGACTATTCTCGCTTTATCTTGCGGTGTTGGTGGAATCAGCACTTAAAGTGTTGGCTGGGTTCCGCCTGTGTACGCCGCTGGTAGTCTATTTCACGACCTACGCTGGTTCCCAGGTCATCCGCTAGGGGGCTCGGCGGAATTAGCTCTTAGCAGCAGGGGGAACCAGCGACCTTGAGCCGCGAACACGCCGTCTGGTGAGTGGTGGCCGCACTACAGGCTACGCAGCTGGCTACTGGTTAGTCTCTAACTCATTCGCTTGAAGCGCACAGGGCAGCTTGATACCTTGAGCCGTGTACACGCCGTCTGGTGAAAGGCGGCCGCACTACAGGCTAGCTACTGGTATATCTCCGCCGAGCCCCCTAGCGGATACCCCGGGAACCAGCGTAATCTCCTAGCGGATACCCCGGGAACCAGCGTATTTAAAGGGTAGTCTTAGACGCCTCCTAGTGGGACTTCGTTGAACCACATTCCCCGCGGAGTGCTCCGTCGTCTGTAGTACGGCCAATATTCTCCAGACGGCGTGTTGATGACTCAAAGTGGTACGCTGGTTCCCGGGATATCCGCTAGGAGGTTCGGTGGAGATGGTATAGGCTTACCCAGTAGGGGCCTACGCAGACGGATACCAGCCAAAAGGTGGTCAGACACACTGAAAGCCCCGCGCATCTACGCATCTACCACTCACGTCAATCGGAAGGGGTGACTAGAGATGTGCAGGCTTTCAGCGTGCTGTTGGACCTACGCTGATTCCTCGGTTATTCGGAATTGTTCGTGTCGAGCAACGCTAATTTCCCGATCATCCGCTAGGAGGCACGACGAAACCAACAACGCGTCTCATCCACAGACCGCTTGGAGGCGCACGAGGTTGGCTAGACTGTGCGTCGCATGCGGTCGTGAAAGACACTAGAGGTTGGCCGGTTCCCCGACGCTGGTTCCCCGGGTAGCCGCTAGAGGGCACGGCGGCAAAATAACAGCTAGGCTGGTTCCCCGGTCAACCGCTAGGGGGCTCGGCGGAATTAAGTCGTAGAACAGGCGGGTACCAGCCAAGATACCAGCTTAATTCCGCCGAGTTCCCCTAGCGGATGACCAGGGAACCAGCATAAATACCAGCCAACCGGTTCCCCCTGCCGCTTCCGAGAACTAATTTCGCCGTGCGATCTAGCGAGTGACAGTGCACCAGGGACCCGTTTCAATAAAATGTGTCACTAAGCCACTTAGTGACACGACTAGTGACAGAAATAGTGACAGAAATAGTGACAAAATTTAATTCTCGTTTCAATTGGCATGTCACTATTGGGGTGGTGTGTCTGTTCACTGTTGGTGACATAGTGACATTGTTGCCTGGACCTTACAATGGATGGTGCTAGTGCTACCGGGAACAAGTGCTGTCAAGGTGAGGTCACTGCATAAATTAGCGACAGCGCTTGGATAATTCCACACTGGCCATCAGAGCAACATTTGCTTTGACAAAATTCACATGCGAATATTGTTGGATTGCATGGACCGATCTCCTTCATATTTGGCATGCTTATAAGTTGTATATGTCCCTAACTGGGGTTAAAGTTTCGTTGCTTAATTCCTACAGGAAGTAAAGTTACGCATTTGTGACAATAGAAACGAGAGGGTATACCCTCTCGCTATTTGGGACACAACAGTGACACCAATAGTGACTGGACATCGGTCTTATGAAATGGGACAAACCGCTATTTGCGCCTGTCTGTTATCCTATGTCCCACAAACGGTTGTCCCTTAACTACTGCAACGCGAAGTACCGCTATTGTGTCACTAAACCCGATAACGGACGTCCTACAGTCTATTGAAACGGGTCCCTGGTTAAATCCGTCGCCATATTGACCAACTTATGACCAAACTGTAATCCTGTGGAGTTATCTTCCAACATCTGTTCTCCAGGGGTTCGTTTTACTTCTTACCCTCGTAGGGGATGTCAGGCCTGACAAAGGATAGGCCTACCTCCACGGACGACACATTCCAAGAGAGCTCGTCAATCACGTTTGATTACGTGTGTCGTCCATAGGGAGAAAAATCCCCATCCGCACTCTCCTTAGTCGTCGGCGACCCTAACTGTACGGTTCCCGTAATACTAATGTATAGGGTCGGACTCGTCGGACTACACTCTCCTCTGAGTAACCCCCAGGACAAAAACAGTTTTGGGTGAGACTTGAATGAGGGCTCATAATCACTGCAGGTGGTGACACATAGTGGATTTTTTTGGAACTTATTTCATCATTTATGAATACATGTGAATCTAACTAAAAAGCACAGTAGGGCCCCAATTCTCGATCTAATACCTCTAGTTTTAATTTAAATCATAATAAGCATATTTCAGCTAGTTTAAATCAATAAATAAGCTTTTATTTGTTATCACCCATGATACCTCTAGAGGTGTCGCCCGCCAGGAGAGGTGAAGGAGACTCCGATCAAGGTAACCTAGCCCGACGATACATAATAAAACGTAAATGGACGTGAGGTCGTGGATCGTCGCCTACAACTCTCATTGCCCATGATACTTTGCATAATCAAACCCAAACCCTCGCACGACCTCTCCTCATTGCTTGTTCTCTCGTAGCGCAGATTATAAAACAACGCCCAGATGTTTAAAATTAGGTCTTTAGACCAGGTTTAAACAGTCAGAATGGAGTGGAGATAGAGGTGGCGGCCAATCTACCCAATTTCGCTGTGCCCCTTGCCAATGACTGGGCCGTAGCACGAGGCAGCCCGACAAACTTTACATTGAGCCATGAACAAACCGCCTACCGACAACAGGGACCAGTCCCCTAGGAGAATATCCAGGATGAATAAAAACAAACAAAATAAAATAAAATTTAAAAATAAAACGTGATTCAGGTGAATGGCTTTGTGTTGATTCCGACTTTAGCAAGTAGGCTGCCTTCTGCTACTCCAAGCAGTTTTAGGGAACATTCGTTAATTTTGGCCGGGGGGTACAGTTTTTTTTTGCATCAGTATATGCTAAAATAAAAGTTGCCCCCTTGGAAATACCAGAAATAAGTTGTCCCCCCTTGGAATACTGAGAACAAATTTGAAGACTTCTGAATTTTAAAACTTAAATTCGTAATACTACAAATCTACAATACCCTAATCATAATTTTGATCTCTAATCAAAAACTATTATGGTGATCCCCAATTTTTAAGTTAGATAGTGTTCTTATAAGGTTATGCATACAGGCACATGCCAATGCTTGGAGAGTAATATAATGAAGCACAATGCCAACTGGTTGGAGTTGGCTACTCCATAAAAGACCCTCCCATGGTTTAGCTAAAAACATTGACCCCCAAGAATACAAAATGAAAATAAGTTGGCTTCTCCTATATAATATCAACATGATATCAATCTCTAGTTCAAAAATTACCAAGGCGACCCCCGATTTTTAAGTTATATATGTGTTTTACAACACTTAGAGATCATCACATTCAATTTTCAGGAAAATGATTTGGGTTTTAATTTTCAAGCCAAATTGTCCGATATGGCTCTCGGTTACTTACACACTGACCTTCTTCTATTATGTGACAGGCCTACAGACCCGATAGTGAGTCAAATCCTCATGACCTTAAATACGGTTGGTCCACTTTGCCTGCCAATAAACACAGCAGCTAATCAGTTGACCTTGGTACCTATTTTGATAAGCCCCTTCATACATTGTTTGGTGCTGGTGACATTTTCCTTAGTATCAAAGGGAAATCGGACAGTTCACCTTGAACATTAAAACCCATGTTATATTCCTGGAAACTCAGTATGATGACCTTATTGTATTGTAGAACACATTTCTAGTTTAAAAAATGCGGGTTTCGATCCAGAGAAAACTGTTATTATAAAGAAATTCTTAAATGTTTGATATCACATAATAAAAAACCCATGTCTTTTTTTTTCAAGCTTCAGAAATATATATGTGACAATGATTTCTATAAAGGTGAGGTTTTTTTACCGGTATTCACTTGTTCCAAACAATGAGTAAAACAGGGGAGGAGACTCTGAATTTGCGGGGGGGGGGGGGGGGGGAATGGGTGCTATCTTGTGTTTGTTCCAATATTTGTAAGTAATTCTTAGATGGGGGGGGGGGGGGGGGGGTCTCTTTCAAGTACCACGGTGCTTTGCTAGGGATCATATTTTGATCAGAATGCACCGGTATATGAGGGGGTAAGAGTTATTTTTCAGGATTTTTTCGTGGTGGGCAACATTTTTTATTCATTCTTTATTTTATAAAGGGGGACGCAACATTCTATGGGGTATTCCATGGGGGTGGGCACAATTTGGGGTCGGGGCTTGCCACTGGCATTTAAAGTTATGTTTGTTTCTCCAAGACTGCCATATCAGTTCTGGTACCGAAGACGCTAGAGTAAATGTCAATATTTGAACGCGACTGTGCATTGCAGGATATTAAAGCCTATAGCATTAATTTTCATATGATGCCCATTTTTGAATAGCCTACTGTTTAGTAGTATAGCCCATAGTGTTTTCTTTGCAATAAGAATTGGGAATCACTTTCTAACTGACGACTCTTAAGTCAATAAATCTATAGAAAAAAAAGGATAATAGGACCTAATAATAATAATAATTTTTTTTTTAAAATGCAGCAAAACCCTAACAATTACAATTAATAGCCGAGAGATGACTTGAACATGTAGACGCTGTTACATATTCCCAACTGTCGTTCAACTGAAACGTGTTCTGCCTGTGACAGCTGAACACGCGTCATCCTCCACGTGGCAGTTAGCGTGACTGAGGTGTTGTTTCGACAGCTCTCTATGAAAACTATAGCACGTATACATGTTGTGATGATGGTGGAAGCCGTTAACCCCCTCAAGGCTTCAGCAAGCCGCTTTACCATCTCTAAAAATAATCATGAATAGAAGGCATCGGGAGCCTATGATATTGTTTGTGAAAACTAGACTTTATTTTGTACCGCATGCAGATCACACAACCATATTTATAATCAAATAACAAAACTAGACCTCTAGTTCTTGTATCTAATCTTTCAGTGTGTAAAGTGCATTGATAAAGCATATAATACCATGATAATAGGCCTAGGTCTACATTATACAAGCATGTAATTTAGAATTTAGAAAAAAAAACAAACCCAAAAAACTGAATAAGGGCTCTGGGGGCATGTATATCCATTTATTCTAATTGAATTGTGCCGTCAATTGAGGGCTAATGGGTCATTTTATTTTTTTCTATTATGTTGATCAGTTTTCCCCTAGGATTTATATTGATTTCAAGAATGATCCCTGGTATGTCAAAAAATCTTGAAAAATCTGGGGAAATCTCATGTCTGATTAAAAGTCGGGACAGAGGAAACATCGGAAATTAATAACTAAAGAAAAAAATAAAAAATAAATGAAGCCTTATTATAGAAGGGAATGGCCACGGATCACTTTACATTCTATTGTATAAATTTATCTTGACTTTTAGAGTACATGTAGGCCTAGGCCCTATTTCTTTTAGTTTAGGTTCCTTGAAATTCACGTCATACTAGATGGCACATAGCTATTGTATTATTGAAGTGGCCATCTTGCCCCCGACGATAAACAAAACACCAAATGGCAGACACGGTTATCAATTTATCAATGGATCTTATAAAAAAAAATGGGGGGTTGCCATAGAAGGGTTTCAGCCTTGTCTCATGATACTTGATAGTTAGGCCTAATTACCCGAGGTACTTACCTAGCATTTAAAGGGAATTGAAGTTCCTACGAGGCCGGGGCACTGAAGTGCCCCGGGATAACAGGGAGGCATAACCACTAGATTATGAACTGCCCTGTACTGTAGGCCCTACACCCTTGTGCCCTATACTAACCACTTCTGAAGTTCTGGCACTTGGCCTGTGGGTTTTGGTAAAATTTGAAATTTAGAGTACAAAATGTAAGTGAACTTGACTTATTTCCCGGATGAACACCCTCGGGAGAAAGAACAACCTAAATTTGAAAAGAAATCAACAAAAAACAAAAACAACACCCCCCCCCCCCCCCCCCCCCAGCCTGTAGTGACAGCGTGTTCACGGCTACTTCCGAGGCTGCCCTGTGCGCCCCCCCCCCCCAATAAAGAAAACAAACAAACAAACATAAACAAAAACAAAACCCACCGGGACACAAGTATAAGTGTCATATGTCGGAACACTTATATTCCTGTATAAAAACTATGACATAGGCTAGTTAGTTCCGTGCTAGATATAGCCATGCGTCATTTTCTGTGGCTGTAGATTATCATCAGTGTAGCTGGTTCAGTGGCTATACTGTAAAACGTAAGCCAACTGAGCCTTAACTCATCCATGTTTTTTGTCCTAATCGACGAAACTTTGATAGGATGCCAAGAACACCGAGATAAGTTCGTACCTGAATTGCCCAGTCATTTCAGACAAGTTTGTACATGTTGAGAGACGTGGCCAAAATAATGTTTTATTGACACCATAGTCTCTCACGTGTTGCAACGCTGCAGATGGTGCAATGATCGAGATCATTCGCAGGCCGTTCAAGCAGATTTTCTGTAGACGTCACTATGATACACAGTGCATTATAGCTCCGCTTGGAGAGTGAATCTAGGAGCTTCGGGATTGCCCGTCAACAGTGACGTCATAGCTTTTGCACTCTCTACCAATCAGCGTGAAATCCTTGAATGACGTCAAACTCCCTTTATATGGACTTCCCGAGGAGGGTTTCAGGCAGAACAGACCGAGCATCGGAGCAGCACGGATCTACACAAACTACAAAAACATTGCCCCAGA